>JBBDGP010000084.1:2675000-3355000 GCA_037952835.1 Lithobates septentrionalis
TCTGTACTAATGGAGGGGGGTCTGTACTAATTGAGGGGGGGTCTGTCCTGGGGGGTCTGTACTAATGGGGGGTCTGTACTAATGGGGGTCTGTCCTGGGGGGTCTGTACTAATAGAGGGGGGGTCTTTCCTGAGGTGTCTGTACTAATGGAGGGGGGTCTGTACTAATGAAGGGGGGGGTCTGTACTAATGGGGGGTCTGTCCTGGGGGGTCTGTACTAATGGAGGGGGGGGGTCTGTCCTGGGGGGTCATTACTAATGGAGGGGGGTCTGTCCTTTGGCGGTCTGTACTAATGGAGGGGGGGGTCTGTCCTGGGGGGGTCTGTACTAATGTACTAATGGAGGGGGGTCTGTACTAATGGAGGGGGGATATTTTTTCCTGGGGGGTCTGTACTAATGGAGGGGGGGTCTATCCTGGGGGGTCTGTACAAATGGGGGGTCTGTACTAATGGAGGGGGGTCTGTACTAATAGGGGGGTCTGTCCTAATGGAGGGGGGGGTCTGTCCTGGGGGTCTGTACTAATGGGGGGGTCTGTACTAATGGAGGGGTGGTTTGTCCTGTGGGGGTCTGTACTAATGGAGGGGGAGATCTGTCCTGAAGGGGGTCTATACTAAAGGAAGGGGGGTCTGTACCGATGGGGGGGGGTCTGTCCTGAGGGGTCTGTAGTAATGGAGGGGGGTCTGTCCTGGGGGGTCTATACTAATGGAGGGGGGTCTGTACTAATGGAGGGGGGCTCTGTCCTGGGGGGTCTGTACTAATGGGGAGGTCTGTCCTGGGGGGTCTGTAGTAATGGAGGGGGGGTCTGTCCTGGGGGGTCTGTGCTAATGGAGGGGGGTCTGTACTATTGGAGGGGGGTCTGTCCTGGGGGTCATTACTAATGGAGGGGGGTCTGTCCTGGGGGGTCTGTACTAATGGAGGAGGGGTCTGTCTTGGGGAGGTCTGTACTAATGGAGGGGGGTCTGTACTAATTGAGAGGGGTCTGTCCTGGGGGGTCTGTACTAATGGGGGGTCTGTCCTGGGGGGTCTGTACTAATGGGGGGTCTGTCCTGAGGGTCTGTACTAATAGAGGGGGTCTTTCCTGGGGTGTCTGTACTAATGGAGGGGGGTCTGTACTAATGGAGGGGGGGTCTGTCCTGGGGGGTCATTACTAATGGAGGGGGGTCTGTCCTTTGGCGGTCTGTAATAATGGAGGGGGGGTCTGTCCTGGGGGGGTCTGTACTAATGTACTAATGGAGGGGGGTCTGCACTAATGGAGGGGGGATGTTTTTTCCTGGGGGGTCTGTACTAATGGAGGGGGGGTCTGTCCTGGGGGTCTGTACTAATGGAGGGGGGTCTGTACTAATGGAGGGGGGTCTGTACTAATAGGGGGGTCTGTCCTAATGGAGGGGGGGTCTGTCCTGGGGGTCTGTACTAATGGGGGGTCTGTACTAATGGAGGGGTGGTTTGTCCTGTGGGGGTCTGTACTAATGGAGGGGGAGATCTGTCCTGAGGGGGGTCTATACTAAAGGAGGGGGGTCTGTGCTAATGGAGGGGGGTCTGTACCAATGGGGGGGTCTGTCCTGGGGGGTCTGTAGTAATGGAGGGGGGTCTGTCCTGGGGGGGTCTATACTAATGGAGGGGGGTCTGTACTAATGGAGGGGGGCTCTGTCCTGGGGGGTCTGTACTAATGGAGGGGGGTCTGTACTATTGGAGGGGGGTCTGTCCTGGGGGGTCATTACTAATGGAGGGGGGTCTGTCCTGGGGGTCTGTACTAATGGAAGAGGGGTCTGTCTTGGGGAGGTCTGTACTAATGGAGGGGGGGTCTGTACTAATTGAGGGGGGTCTGTCCTGGGGGGTTTGTACTAATGGGGGGTCTGTACTAATGGGGAGGTCTGTAGTAATGGAGGGGGGGTCTGTCCTGGGGGGTCTGTACTAATGGAGGGGGGTCTGTACTATTGGAGGGGGGTCTGTCCTGGGGGGTCATTACTAATGGAGGGGGGTCTGTCCTGGGGGTCTGTACTAATGGAAGAGGGGTCTGTCTTGGGGAGGTCTGTACTAATGGAGGGGGGGTCTGTACTAATTGAGGGGGGTCTGTCCTGGGGGGTCTGTACTAATGGGGGGGTCTGTACTAATGGGGGGTCTGTCCTGAGGGTCTGTACTAATAGAGGGGGGTCTTTCCTGGGGTGTCTGTACTAATGGAGGGGGGGTCTGTACTAATGAAGGGGGGGTCTGTACTAATGGGGGGGTCTGTACTAATGGAGGAGGGGTCTGTCCTGGGGGGGTCATTACTAATGGAGGGGGGTCTGTCCTTTGGCAGTCTGTACTAATGAAGGGGGGTCTGTCCTGGGGGGGTCTGTACTAATGTACTAATGGAGGGGGGGCCTGTACTAATGGAGGGGGGTCTGTCCTGGAGGTCTGTACAAATGGGGGGGTCTGTACTAATGGAGGGGGGTCTGTACTAATAGGGGGGTCTGTCCTAATGGAGGGGGGTCTGTCCTGGGGGTCTGTACTAATGGGGGGGTCTGTACTAATGGAGGGGTGGTTTGTCCTGTGGGGGTCTGTACTAATGGAGGGTGGTTTTCCTGGGGGGGGGGTCTGTACTGAGGGAGGGGTTTATACTTAGTGCGGGTTCTGCACTGATGGAGGGGGGTCTATACTTAGTGGAGGGGGATCTGTACTGAGGGGCGACTATAGTTGGTGGAAGGGGGGTGACCCCCAACCCTAGTGACGCCAATGCAGCTGCGGGCTCTTCTTTCCCCCCTCCCTCTCCCTCTCGTACGCGCTGCTGTACTAGTGAGCGGTGCTTGCCAGCACAGCTGCCCACTGTGTATCTTCCCCCGCCTTTATATTCCCAGGGAAGAAACAGAATAGAAAAAGGAGCAGAGAAGAGGTTTGTGGGACATGTAGTCCAGAGGACTGGCAGCCCCACTGTAACACGGAAACTGCAGCCCACACAGCATGCTCAGCTGAATGGAAGAGAGAGAGATACAGGAGCCGGGAAAGCTTTCAGGGAAGTACACCCAGGACTCCAGAGGGAGAGGACAGTGCTGAGAGAACACCATCAGAGAGAGAACCCCGCTGCCCTGTGCCACCAGAGGGAAAGCTACACAGCCTAGCGCCCTCCCTGGCGGAGAAAGGAATGGAGTCATTGCAGGAATACAGATCTGGGTGCTACCCAGTGGAGTCGCCACGGGCAATTCAAAGTAAGCAGACTCCTGATCAGAGGAACCGTTGTTGCTGTATCGCTGGATCAGGTGAGAGGGCCGATCGGCCATTATCTACTAACATCCATAGGAACTGCAGTCTCTGACAATCTCCTGTACTATGTCTGCAGTCTCTGACCATCTCCTGTACTATGTCTGCAGTCTCTGACCATCTCGTATAGCCTGTCTGCAGTCTCTGATCATCTCCTGTACTATGTCTGCAGTCTCTGATCATCTCTTATATCCTGTCTGCAGTCTCTGATCATCTCCTGTACTATGTCTGCAGTTTCTGACCATCTCCTGTACTATGTCTGGGGGCTCTTTCTAACAGACTCTCTAACAGAAGCCCTCTCTGTGTGCATCAGAGAGACTCCCCTCCAGGTCTCATTAGCGTACGCTCTTCCTGTATTTTTTTTATTGTTAAAAGATCATGGGAGGATCCCAGGGTAACAAAGACTTCTTAGGGGAGCATCTCTGTGTTTGAGTCGTTGCCATAGAAACATTTGTAAAGGGGAGGAGTTGGTAAGATGACCACGCCCATGTGGGGGCACCAGAAATATTTCTGCACCCTGGCGCCGGTGACCCTAGGATCGGCCCTGCTTGGGGGGGGGGGAAGAATTATTCGTATGGGTTTCTTGTTCGGCTGATTGGAGTGTTCGGTAGCTGCCTTTGTGTTCAGAAATGGAATGTCCTAAACGGCTTTAACCCCTTTCATACTCGGGGTGTCGTTACATAGTACAATTTGGAATGTTTTATTTTTTCTTGTTTATATGCTGAGATTTAGCAGAAAATGTGTGTATTTAATAAGAAGTGGAAATAGACACCTCAAAGACCCAGTGCAGGAAACCTGGTAGTTCCACCACTGTATAGAGGACTACAGATCCCAGCAATACAGTAACAATGCATAATACCACCAGCTATAGGGGGTGTATATAGAGAGACATGCATTGTATATAAAGAGATGACTGCACTGTGTTGTAAAGAGATCCATGTACTGTATTGTATACAGGGAGACCCATGCATTGTGCTTTATACAGAGAGACCCATGCATTGTGCTGTATACAGAGAGACCCATGCATTGTACTGTATACAGAGAGATGCCTTTCATTGGAAATAAGAAAACGTGCATACTTTTGTCACCATCTATACCAGGCTCACCTCACTCTACAGAGGTCTCAGGTCACATGACCTTTCTGGTCTAGGCATGCCTTATATCCCTGACAGTAAAGCAGAAAGATGAGCGGAGGGTTCCCCCACTGGGTTTCTCTATTGTGCTGTATTGGGCTTGGTCTAGAAATGGCTGGATTTGACTCCTACATTGTGTGCAATGTCTGCCATTTCCCTCTTACATTCTGTTGACTCCCTCTGTAGCTTTATTCCTGGCTGGCTATTCTCTGCAATCTCTGTATTTATGCATCTGTTGCCCCTCAATCTACAAACACAACAATTCCCATCATAGGATGCCCTGTGTATTTATGTATATGTAATAATATTAATAAAAAATGGTGCTCTAGCTCAAGAAGCTATGCAGCAAAAATAGACAAATATGCAGGAATGATTATCCCTAATTTCAACAAAAAAATAATAATGCAGTAATATGCGATAATGTTGTGAAACAATGATAAAGTGCACTAATTCAAGAAGCTATGCAGCAAAAATAAACAAATATGCATGAATGACTATCCCTCATTTAAAAGACAAAAAAATGCAGTAATATGCGATAATAAGTGAAATGGTGATGAAGTGCACTAATTTCCACCTCTTGTTAAATACACACATTTTCTGCTAAATCTCAGCATATAAACAAGGAAAAATAAAACATTCCAAATTGTGCTACACCAATGGGATATTAGGGTTAGTCACTCCTTGATTTCTACCTCCCTGAACTCCATATCACATCTCATGGTTACCACTCACCTCTCTGCACACCACTCCCAAAGTGATTCTATGGCTGCCCCAGCACCAATGAAAGAAAAAACCTACACACAGCAGGAAGCAAAGATGAAAATTCAGCCACAGTGACCCCTGTGGTGGGATGACTATAAAACAACATAACTGAACCAGAACTTGCAGTAGACTTGCAGAATGTTTGCAAAGAAAGTTGATCTGGAGTCATGCAATGCAGACTTTCTGCAATTGTGCAACAAACTTGTGAAGCCTGGCAAGTCTAGCAATAGCTTAGCAAGTCATTTTCAAACTTGCAGGAAAATTACTGGGAAAATCTGGGATGGGGTATGAAGTAATACTACTACAGGTTAACTTGGCAAGACAAGAAAGAAGTGTAGTTGCTATGGGTAACCAAGTGAAGAAACAAGCTACAAGCAACCAGTTGTTAAGTGTGGTACCTGGTAAGGTGACAGAACCTGTGGTAGTGAGAGGGGGCGATGTTCTGGCTCCCTCCCCATCGGTCAGTATCTAATAGCAACCGGATTCAAACCTGTGTTACAGGGATCTATGGCCTGGTCATGGGGTATGGGAAGGAAAGAGTTAAGTGAGAGCACACATGAGGTCTGCGCTAGATGCTTAGCGGGACCTCATTCTGTTACTGGGAGTGAGGTAACAGAGGTATGCTGGACTGGTAGAGTAGGCACAGGCTCAGCACGTCCCTCATAATGTAAACATACAAGTTACAGTGTGTAGTGACACAGGGCAGTACTTTCCAGAGGAATTACTGGACACAGTGAAGTCTCATCTCTAAGTCAGGGTACTGCTTTACTGTTAGATTTTTCACATGACCGCAGTCTCCTCTTTTGCCCGGGCATTGATGAGTGCGCTCTGTGAGATAGGTTCCCTCATGTGCACAGGTGCAGATTGGCGCCCATCTTTTTTATCTCACAATAAGCCAAGGATTAAGGATTCTACTATGAATCATTCACATGTTAGCCTGACACACCATCTTCAGGGTCACCCTGAACTATCCAGGAAAGAGGTTCTACATCTGGTTCTAGGAGTAGTGACTGGGTGGGAATGCTTTCTTTCTGTTTCTGTGCTTCAAGCATCTTGTAGCTTTAGGGTCTTTGGTTAGTCAGTTGAGTGTTGTAATATGGAAGTATTAATTTGGCTACGGTGATGAGCAAACATGGCTGGCATTATATACCTATATTACAGACTACAAACAAAAACACATTTTGTTAACTTGTATTCATACAATTTATACACTGATGCTTTTCACATGCACATACAAAAACAGTAAACACACACGTTTTCTTTTTAAGCTTTGTGCACATAATTAAACAAAAAAATGCAAATAAAATTCTCGAAATGAGTTAGTAGGAGCACCTATTGTTAAAGTAAAGTTGTGTAAGCTACTGGCTCTGGTCTGCTTGAAACCTTTATGCATGGCACTCTTTAGTTATCAGGCAGGAAATCAGTGGTTGGATAGTATGTATGTACTCAACAGAGTATTACTTTTGGAGATTATGCAGGCTTTGTTGGAATGCTATATATTTTTAAGAGGTGCGGGGTGAAGAGGTTTTAGGAAAACATCAGCAGTACAACACCTTTACATCTGTTTCAGCTTGAGATAGAGACACTTTCATAGTATAAATACAGCTGCTTTTTAGAAGTGTCTCTAAAATCAGTGCTTACATAGCCTTTCTTACCTGTCAGTTGATGGGCATGTTTGTTGCCAGTCCATTCTCTGGCAATGATACAAGCTTATAGGAATAAATGGGAGGAAAGGGACATCAGCGAAACACTAGTTTCTGTCTATCACAGACATGTAATAGACAGTGCCCTGTTTAGAGCAGCACAGAATGCCTTTCTAAAAGTAGGGTATTTCTGTAAGGCTGTAAGGAGGTATTGGTACCCCCTTTAGTAACAGATGTGGTGCAGGCATAAGTGAGGTGACAGCTTGCTTTGGGCATGTTTAACAGTTCTTTTTGAGTTGCTTTTGGGTTGCTGTTGAGTTCCTTTTGCGCTGCTTCATGCTGCCTTTGCATTTACATTAGTTTGTAAGGGGAAATAAATCAAGACAATATCTGTGTAAGCAAGCACTTAGACAGGCCACTGGTGTCATGGTTGGCACACTGAATGTGCACATGCTGTCGTAAGTAGGATACCAAAAGAGTTGGTGCACAACCTTGTCTTTAAAGCATTTATTTTGGATAGAGTGAAAATGGATTAGAACACCTATCAAATTTGTATTGCTACCTCTGCCCCCATTAGGAAGACTCACCCTCTGTATTTGTACCATTATCATTGAAAGTGAAAGTAAAAGAAGATCCTACATTTTGGGGGAGGTGGGGTCCCTAGAACAGTAGTAGAGGGGAAATCTTCCAATGGAGACACTAGTTCTGGTGATATGGGGGGGCCCCAATGGATTCCTCTAATTTGCATTGATTTCCTCCTATGTCACTGTTCCAGTGTTATTCAGAGAATACGGCTGCGGACTCAATGCTTTACTCATTTCTTATTTACAACCAGATTGCTATATTCTTCTTGCTGTGTGTGATACTTCTCAGATGTTAAAGAAACCTGTAAAGAGGGATATTTGTAGACTGGCATTGCTGACCTCCTTTGTCGAAAATGCTATTTGCCTAGATATGATTTTGATCCTGTAGCATTACAGTCACCCTATTTAAACGTGTATAATTCCATGCTGGAATTAAAAGTGTATCACAGATAGACAAAGAAGACAAAAAAAAAAGCTGCTAGCACAGTTTCACAGATACAAATAACCTACATCAAACATCAACAGCTAAAGTGCAGCACTATCATGTAAAGTGAAACAGTATTCAATAATACTGTATATGTCTAAAAAGCAAAAAAATCAGTCCTTTCCAAAAGCAGTCAGTGCTTCAGTGTAATGTAAGGAGGTGTTTCCAAAACTCCAATGCACCCAAGACGTATTGTAAACCAAATTGTGGTGGGAGAAATTTTATTTGGGTGTCATAATTATTTTTTCCACAAGATGGCGCGTTTGTACATCCTCATGCACCCGTGTAATTACTTTCCGCTGGCCACATGTGTAGAGGGGATTCTTCTTTCGCTCTTGATGTACTTATATTTTTTGCATGTGGTGTGCATCATTTAGCCATGCCCCTGACATCAAATGTATGACATAACGCATAGGGTGGTGCCTTACATGACACCACCACGCACAGCGGCGGCGAGCTAGAAGAAATGGATCGTGGATGTTACCATTGCTGCAGCTTATGGAATTTAGATGCCAATTTGGTTTATGTCAAATGCGAGTGCAATTTTTTTTATAAAATACATTTCAATATACAGTGTCTTGCAAAGGTTTTCACCACCCTTGGCATTTTTCGTGTTTTGTTGCCTCACAACCTGGAATTAACATGGATTGTTTGAGGATTTGCATAATTTAATTTACAGAACATGCCCACAGCTTTGAAGATGTTTTTTTTTTGTGAAGCAAACTACAAATAGCACAAAATATCAGAAAAAGTCAATGTGCATAACTATTCACCCCCCTAAAGTCAATACTTTGTAGAGCCACCTTTTGTGGCTCCAAGTCACTTTGGATAAGTCTCTATGAGCTTACCAGATCTTACCACTGGGATTTGTGCCCATTCCTCATTGCAAAACTGCTCCAGGTCCTTCAAGTTGGATGGTTTGCGCTTGTGAACAGCAATCTTAGTCTGACCACAGATTTTCTATTGGATTGAGGTCTGGGCTTTGACTAGGCCATTCCAACACATTTACATGTTTCCCCTTAAACCACTCAAGTGTTGCTTTAGCAGTGTGTTTGGGGTCGTTGTCCTGTTGGAAGGTGAACCTCCACCCTAGCCTCAAATCACACACAGATTGGTACAGGTTTTGCCCAAGAATATCCCTCTATTTAGCACCATCCATCTTTCCCTCAATTCTGACCAGTTTCCCAGTCCCGACTGCTGAAAAACATCCCCACAGCATGATACTGCCACCACCATGCTTCACTGTGGGGATGATGTTCTTTGGGTGATGTGATGTGTTAGGTTTGCGCCAGACATAGCGTTTTGTTTTTTTATGGACAAAAAGTAAAATTTTAGTCTCATCAGACCAGAGCACCTTCCTCCATACATTTTGGGAGTCTCCCACATGCCTTTTCGCAAACTCAAAACGTGCCATTTAGTTTTATGCTGAAAGTAATGGCTTTCTTCTGGGTACTCTGCCATAAAGCCCAACTCTATGGAGCGTACGGCTTATTGTCGTCCTATGTACAGATACTCCAGTCTCTGCTGTGGAACTCTGCAGCTCCTCCAGGGTTACCTTAGGTCGCTGTGCTGCCTCTCTGATGAATACCCTCCTTGCCCGGTCCATGAGTTTTGGTGTGCGGCCGTCTCTTGGTAGGTTTGCTGTTGTGCCATGTTCTTTCCATTTGGTTATGATAGATTTGATGGTGCTCCTAGGGATCATCAAAGATTTGGATATTTTTTTACAACCTAACCCTGACTTGTACTTCTCAACAACATTGTCTTGTTTGAAGAGTTCCTTGGTCTTCATGGCAGTGTTTGGTTAGTGGTGCCTGTTGCTTAGGTGTTGCAATCTCTGGGGCCTTTCAAAAAGGTGTCTATATGTAATGACAGATCATGTGACACTTGGATTGCACACAGGTGGACATCATTTCACTAATTATGTGACTTCTGAAGGTAATTGGTTGCACCAGAGATTTTGAATGCGCTTCATAACAAAGGGGGTGAATACATACGCACATGCCAATTATCATTTTTTTATTTCTGAAAAATAGTTTTATGTATATATTTTTCTAATTTTACTTCACCAACTTAGACTATTGTGTTCTGATCCATCACATACAATTCAGATTAAAAAAACATTGATCCAAGGGCTGTAATGTAACAAGATAGGTAAAAAAAGCCAAGGGGGTGAATACTTTTGCAAGGCACTGTAAGGCAGTGGCGTTGTTAGGTGGGTGCGGGGGGTGCGGTCCGCACCCGGGTGACACCCGCCAGAGGGGTGACACCCGTAGGTAGCGGCACGCACCGCTAACACTGCCCGCTGCCCTGATCTGCTCCACGGGACTTGCGCTGTGTCCCTCAGCACAGCGGACTGAAGCCGCCTCCCCCTCCTCTCTGTTTCCATTCACACAGGAGGAGGAGGAGGAGCCCGAGGGACACACAAGGCTGTGACTGCTGTGTGTATCATCCGCGCTGTTCTGAGGTCTGTAAACTTCATGTATACAATACAGTATGTGGGTGGACATGTGCAGGGGGGATTCTATACTAATGGGGGCTCTGCACTGGGGGGATTCTATACTAATGGGGGCTCTGCACTGGGGGGATTCTATACTAATGGGGGCTCTGCACTGGGGGATTCTATACTAATGGGGGCTCTGCACTGGGGGGATTCTATACTAATGGGGGGCTCTGCACTGGGGGATTCTATACTAATGGGGGGGGCTCTGCACTGGGGGGTGTCTATACTAATGGGGGGCTCTGCACTGGGGGGTGTCTATACTAATGGGGGGCTCTGCACTGGGGGGTGTCTATACTAATGGGGGGCTCTGCACTGGGGGGTGTCTATACTAATGGGGGGCTCTGCACTGGAGGGTGTCTATACTAATGGGGGCTCTGCACTGGGGGATTCTATACTAATGGGGGGCTCTGCACTGGGGGGATTCTATACTAATGGGGGGCTCTGCACTGGGGGGTGTCTATACTAATGGGGGGCTCTGCACTGGGGGGTGTCTATACTAATGGGGGGCTCTGCACTGGGGGGATTCTATACTAATGGGGGCTCTGCACTGGGGGGATTCTATACTAATGGGAGACTTTGCACTGAGCAGGATTCTATACTAATGGGGGCTCTGCACTGGGGGATTCTATACTAATGGGGGCTCTGCACTGAGGGGGGATTCTATACTAATGGGAGGCTCTGCACTGAGGGGGATTCTATACTAATGGGGCCTCTGCACGGGGGGGGGGGATTCTATACTAATGGCTCTGCACTGAAGGGATTCTATACTAATGGGGGCTCTGCACTGGGGGGATTCTATACTAATGGTGTCTCTGCACTGAGGGGATTCTATACTAATGGGGGCTCTGCACTGAGGGGATTCTATACTAATGGGGGCTCTGCACTGAGTGGGGATTCTATACTGATGGGGGTCAGCACTGAGGGGGGTGTATGTACTGATGGGGCGGTCTGCAGTGAGGTGGGAGGTTGATACTGATGGAGGGGGGTCTGCAGACTCTACACTGAGGGAGGGTTTCTGTACTGATGGGGGGGTCTGTACTGAGGGAGGGGGTCAGTACTTAGTGGGGGGGTCTATACTGAGGAAAGGGGGTCTGCACTGAGCGGGGGTCTGTACTGATGGAGGGGGTCTGTACTGAGGGAGGGGAGTCTGTACTTAGTGGGGGGTCTATATTGATGGAAGGGGGTCTGTACTGAGGGAGGGGGGCTATATTGATGGACTGGGGTCTGTAGTTAGTGGAGGGGGGTCTGTACTGAGGTAGTTGGTGGAGGGTGGTGACACCAATTTTTTCGGCACCGGGTGACACCAACCCTAGTGACGCCACTGCTGTAAGGATATACTGCACTATGAGTGTCTGTATTCTATATGTTTCCACTGGATGGGGGCGAAGTTGAAGTGGAGCCAGTGGTCATAGTACTGTGTTATCATTCATTGCTGATCTGTTTGGGATTTATCCCTAAAGCGCTATTGGCTTTTCATTGGTTTGAAAGCCATTTGATTCCGGTAAACACATAATCTCACTCTTTTTTTCTTCTGGATTCCTGAGGTGTCCCTTCTGCAGGTTTGTTCTATTGGAGTCTTGGGTGCACTCTCTGGAGTTTTGAAAACACCTCTTACACAGGGGCGGACTGACAACACTCAGGGCCCCCGGACCAAATAAAGCAAGGGCCCCCTGTCAGGCCCCGCCCATGACCCACCCCTAACCCCTCCCATGGCCCACCCCTGACCTCGCCCCTACATTTTGCACAAAGTACAACTTCTGCCATTTTTTTTAATGGGACCTGGAGGGGGGGTCTCTCTCTAACAGTGTCCATTAGAGAGTCTCTGTTAGAGAGAGAGACCCCCCTCCAGGACCTATTAGAGACTACAAAGGAGTATAATGGGATCTGAGGGGAGCCTCTTTCTACCAGAGTGTACAGTGAACACCTTCATTCACTCTGGTCCTCACAGGACCCCCTCCTTTCGCCATGACTCTCACCCCTGCCCCAACCCCTCACAAAGTAGAAATAAAATTGGCACTGTGTAGAGCTCCTCTTACCTTAACTATGGGTACTGTAGCTGTGGCTGGTTCCCGCATCCTCTGTGGTTGGCTGGCTCCCTGGTTTGGGTGGGTCACCGTGGGTGGCTAGCTGGCATCCTGGCCCTGCTGTGGGTGGGTCACCGTGAGTGGGTGACTGGCACCCTGGCCTTGCTGTGGGTGGGTCACCGTGGGTGGTTGGGTGGCACGCACCCTGGCGCTGCTGTGGGTGGGTGGCTGGCTGGCACCCTGGCTGGTGTGTCCTCTCCTCTTCCACCATTTTGGGCACTGTTTGCTGAGATGAGGGAGGTGCTTGGAGGGAAGTAGTGATCTTTTCCCTATCCGGGACGGTAAATCTAGAAGGTTTGCAGCCTCTCCAGTGCCTCTCAATGCAGCCTCACCAATTCCAATCAGCGCAGACTCAGCAGTGCCAATCAGTGCAGCCTCACCAGTGCCCATGAATGCAGCTTCACCAGTGCCCATGAATGGAGCCTGATCAGTGCCCATCAATGCAGCCTCACCAGTGCCCCTTAATGCAGCCTCACCAGTGCCCCTCAATGCAGCCTCAACAGTGCCCCTCAATGCAGTCTCACCAGTGCCCCTCAATACAGCTCTACCAGTGTGCCCCTCCATGCAGCCTCACCAGAGTGCCCCCTCCATGCAGCCTCACCAGAGTGCCCCCTCCATGCAGCCTCACCAGAGTGCCCCCTCCATGCAGCCTCACCAGAGTGCCCCCTCCATGCAGCCTCACCAGAGTGCCCCCTCCATGCAGCCTCACCAGAGTGCCCCCTCCATGCAGCCTCACCAGAGTTCCCCCCTCCATGCAGCCTCACCAGAGTTCCCCCCTCCATGCAGCCTCACCAGAGTTCCCCCCTCCATACAGCCTCACCAGAGTGTCCCCTCCATACAGCCTCACCAGAGTGCCCCCTCCTTGCAGCCTCACCAGAGTGCCCCCTCCTTACAGCCTCACCAGAGTGCCCCCTCCTTACAGCCTCACCAGAGTGCCCCCTCCTTGCAGCCTCACCAGAGTGCCCCCTCCTTGCAGCCTCACCAGAGTGCCCCCTCCATGCAGCCTCACCAGAGTGCCCCCTCCATGCAGTCACACCAGAGTGCCCCCTCCATGCAGCCTCACCAGAGTGCCCCCTCCATGCAGCCTCACCAGAGTGCCCCCTCCATGCAGCCTCACCAGAGTGCCCCCTCCATGCAGCCTCACCTAGAGTGCCCCCTCCATGCAGCCTCACCTAGAGTGCCCCCTCCATGCAGCCTCACCTAGAGTGCCCCCTCCATGCAGCCTCACCTAGAGTGCCCCCTCCATGCAGCCTCATCTAGAGTGCCCCCTCCATGCAGCCTCACCTAGAGTGCCCCCTCCATGCAGCCTGATCAGTGCATGGGGGATAGCCGCCGGATCACACAGAGTGGGTAACTCCCGCTGTGAAACCTGGTGACCGCTGTCATCGGATGTCCCGCCTCCTTTGTTAGACATCACATGTCCTGACATTGGACCAGTGAGACATCTATCAAAAGAGGCGGGACATCGTGTGACAGCGGTAAGCACAGGGCCACTGTTAGAAATCATGGTGCCCCATACAGCTTACCTGACAGGGCCCCTTTTAAAGTCGCCCTTGACCCCATCCTAGGCTCCTCCCCTGATCCAACCCCTTTAGATTTGTCCATGTTTACATATGCACGCATACTGTGTCCCAGGAACTGGATGTTGCTGCTCACATCCTTAATGGGACCCCTGATGGCACGGGAGAGCCCAGTAAAAAGGTGATGGCGGGACGGTGGTGGAACCCCCTTCCACTGCCTGTAAAAGTAATACAGGGGTTTCTTAGCAACTAGGATTAGTTTTACTTTGTGCAGACTTGTTGGGGCTAAAAAATGATATCTTGATCATTGCTGCAGCAATGATCAAGATATCACCCTTCCAATTAAGCAATATACCAGTATGTTGCTGGACAGGAAGTGGTTAAGGGGGGTGGTTCGGGGGCACATGTTTACTGCCCCCCCAAACCCAAGTGTAAAGTAACATCACACTGCTTATGATTATCAGCATTATGAAAATTGCGCAGGCAGCACAGTCAGCATGTGCTCTGTCACGGATCTGTCACAGTGTCACATGGCTTTTGGGTGCTGACTTTGTTAATTTATGCCTGTACTGTATATTACAAACTTTAACCCAGTACAGGCATAACAAAGTCAGCACCAAACAACAGAGGCGTAACTAGAATCTTCAGGGCCCCGATGCAAGAAACCATTAAGGGCCCCCCCTGACCCCCGGATAGGGCTCTTTTCTCCGAGCCCGATGGCGGAACACCAGGGTCCGGTCGCAAGTGGGTGGCTGCATGTAAAGGAATAGATTTCTCCCCCCCCCCTGCTTCTCCTCCTCTCCCTCCCACATACATTCAGCGGCTGCAGGAGGAAAATTGAGAGATGGGTTCCTCTATGTCGGTGTTTCTCAATCTTTTTCCAGTCAGGGCACCCTTGAAGTGGCTGCACTGCAACCACCCTGCAACTGTGTGCATTGCATGCAGTTGCAGCATAGTGATGATGCATTTAAGGGATTAAAACAGGCGGTCAGGAGGCAACATATTGCCTCTTTACCGGCTGTCAAATGCCTCTGAAAAGCGATCTGAGCATGGATCACTTTTCAGAGGAACAACATTTTTTTTTGCTGGTACTATGAACAAGCAAAAAAAAAAAAAAAATTGGTTCTAATGGGACACATATAGGGGGTCAGGATTAAAAGCGCATACATAAAATGTGCATATATACATGTAAACACACATACATACACACACACACACATACACATACATACATAAATACACACACATATAAACCAGTGGCAGATGGTGCTCAAAATTTTTTGGGGGGCGCAAGCAAACTGAAAAATTCTTTAAAAAACGCATCAATTGCAGCCTCACTGTGCACATCAATTGCCACCACTGTGCCCATCATATGCAGCCACTGTGCCCATCAAACGCAGCCACTGTGCCCATCAAACGCAGCCACTGTGCCCATCAAACGCAGCCACTGTGCCCATCAATTGCCGCCACTGTGCCCATCAAACGCAGCCACTGTGCCCATCAATTGCCGCCACTGTGCCCATCAAACGCAGCCACTGTGCCCATCAAACGCAGCCACTGTGCCCATCAATTGCCGCCACTGTGCCCATCAAACGCAGCCACTGTGCCCATCAAACGCAGCCACTGTGCCCATCAAACGCAGTCTCTGTGCCCATCAAACGCAGCCACTGTGCCTATCAATTGCCACCACTGTGCCTATGAAACGCAGCCACTGTGCCTATCAATTGCCACCACTGTGCCTATGAAACGCAGCCACTGTGCCCATCAATTGCCGTCACTGTGCCCATCAAACGCAGCCACTGTGCCCATCAAACGCAGTCTCTGTGCCCATCAAACGCAGCCACTGTGCCTATCAATTGCCACCACTGTGCCTATGAAACGCAGCCACTGTGCCATCAAATGCTGCCACTGTGACCCCCCTGCCCGCTCGCAGTCTGCCCGGCACTTACCCTGTCTCGGTGGGGCAGCGGGTGACGTCGACGAGCGGGGTCCTCCATGCGTCTCCTCCCATCCTCTCCTCCTGATAGGCATCCAATAGCGGCGCCTGTCGTTTCAGCTAATCAGGTGACGTGTAACAGACCCGAGCACCTGATTGATGGAGAGGCGGTTCAGTGTTAGGAAAGCGAATATTTATTCGCTTTTCTAACACACCTGGGTGGACTGTGAGTGCCAAGCATGGCACTCGCAGTTCACCTATTTTGAAGCTTTAAAACACCCCTGCCGATGTAATTGAGGCGCCCGGCGTCCAAAAAGGGGCCAGGCGTCTGAATAGGGGGGGCAATGGCGGCCATAGATAGATTCACACTATGCATGAATCTATCTATTTGTGATAGAGGGGTGCCTGGAGAGAGGGGGCGGCGCCCATGGGCCCCTATGGATGCACCGCTACTACATACATACACACACATGCATATATACATAGATGCACACACACTCACACACATACATACATGCACACACACATGCACATACACACACACATGCACATACACACACACATGCACATACACACACACACACATACATGCACATACACACACACACACACACACACACATACATGCACATACACACACACACACATACATGCACATACACATAAACACACATACAGTAGATAAAAAAACGGCAGAACTTTACCTTAGCTCTTCCTGTCGGGTACTGCACTGTAGGGGGAGACAAAGAGCACAGCACTGTGCTTTCACTTTGTAATCAATGTGAGCAGCTCCCTGCACAGTGCCGAATACAGTTCGGCTTAGGATCGGGCAGCTTGTCTCCGCTCCCCTATCAAAGTAGTGTATACAGGGGGCCCTCAAGGGCCCCCTGCAGCAAGGGGCCCGGTCGCCATGGCAACCTCAGCGACCCCTATAATTCCGCCACTGCCAAACAACAATATGACACACTGTGACAGATCCGTGACAGAACACATGCTGACTGTGCTGCCTGCCTGAGTATCATAATGCTGATAATCATGACCTGCTGCTATGCTGTGTGTAAGCCCAAGTGAGACAGTGAGGATTCTATCCTCTGTTCTCCACTCACTCTGCAGTGCAGGTGCAGCCTCGCTGTCCCCCAGGTTCTTGCTCTCTCTCATCCACTGAGCCGCCTGTCCCCTCACCTCAGTCTTGGCAGTCGGCACCTGAAAACGGGAGGCGGAGCCTCGTCGTATCACTCCGCCATTGAAGGTAGTGGGCAGCGGCAGCCGGAACTAATTAACTAGCAGAGCAATGTGCGGTGCGGCTTTTTCTACATGCGCCCGAAAAAGGAGAAATAGTCCGACTGCTGCGCTCACCTCCTGGGCCCCTCTGTAGACATGATGGGGCCCAGGAAAATGTTATAACCCCTCTTTGTAGCAGCGGGGGTATGGTTTTGAAATCTCTCGATTTTATTATGCATAAATTAACTGGAAATCACCAGCCCTAAAGGGTCCAGCAGGTGGCACTGGCGGGCCCCCTTTAGCGGCCGGGCCCTCGGTCCATGTCCGATTGGACCGACTGGTCAGTCCGCCCCTGCTCTTACACATGTGTGGACTTTTAATTTGAGCACTCGAGCACAGACTGTTTTTGGAAAGTTACCCTATTGCATAATTGAAGAAATTATTTTGACAACAACCTACAAAAGAAGATGTTGATAAGGGCCAGGGATGAAGAGCCATAGCGAATAGCAGGGGACACATTATCCTATTCACCCAGCAGTGTTTGATAGCACTGCATTGCTGCAAGAGAGTAAAGTCTTAACACACCAATCACCCGAAAGGTGAATTTGTAATTTTTTTTTTTTTTTGCAGGCTGTTGTCTGTTTTGATTTTTGGAAGAAGTAATAGGGTAATTTTTTTTTTTATATCAATAAGTTTTTATTGAGTATTTCAAGAAATGGGTACAGAAAGGAAAAAGGGGAAATGGGTAAATGGAGGAAAATGGGTTGTACAACATAAATAAAAAATAAGGGATAGTAAGTGATATACATCTCATAGTGATATACAATCAGAAGATATAATTGTACAAAAGGATAAATAGGTACAGTATTGGACCTACTGGTTCTGTTAATACGGTATAATCACCTCGAATATCATTTAAGTCACAGCTTATAAGGCCATATAGACCAGGATTTGTCAAAAGTCACACTCTGTAAAGAATTTAGTGCAATGAGGCGTTCAAAGGTGTAGTTTCTGTTGACAGCTTTGACTATATCTGTCACATTCAAGGCCGTAGTGGATTTCCAATTACAGAGAATCATTAATCTCGTCTCTAGTAATATGTGTGTCACTACAGGTCTGAAGTCTTTATGAATTTTGTCAATGTTTAAATGTAAGATTGCTAATGCAGGGTCTGGGGGTGTAAGCATTCCCGTTATGGAGGAAATTAGTCTAAATATTTGATTCCACATACTTTTAATTGTGGGGCAATGCCATAACATGTGTAGTAAAGAACCCGTGTGTCCACAAGCTCTCCAGCAAAGAGGCGATGTGCCGGGAAAGAATTTTGCCACCCTGTAAGGTGTATAATGCCATCTATTGGCTAGTTTTATTGCTAGTTCCCAGTGCTTAACGCAATGAGAAGCTTTATGTATCCCTGTAAAGGCCTGTCGCCATTGTTCTGGTGTAAACTGTTTGCCCAGGTCACCCTCCCATTTTGTCATCGCTGTAGTTTTGATGAACGTATTTTTATCCCTTATTTGGTGGTAGAAAAACGATATACCTTTAGTGTTGTTGTTGGCGTGTGAGTAAAATTGCCATATTGCTTTCGGTACGTGGATAGATGGACTGGAGTGGGAGTTAAGAAAACGCGTGATCCTTGTATATAGATGTTTCTCGTTATTGGTGAGGTTGTATTGGGACTTGACCTGGTCAAATGTTCTCAATTGATTTCCGTCGTAAAGGTCTAGGATGCTATGTACCCCTTTGGTCATCAAAGAAGTAACTGTCAGTAATGGGATCTTTGTTTCTAGTAGGGTTATAGGTATAGTATATGGTAATGCTTGGTTATCCTGATGTTTTTGTTTGAGAAGGAATCTCCATGCTTTCAATGATATCTGTATAGGGGGAGTAAAAGCAGATAATTTCCATGGCAACCAACCATCACTTAACAAAAATAGGGTTAAATCTTTTATTGGGGCTAAAGCTTTTTCAATATCTACCCATAACAGTGGATCTTCAGTTTTGAACCATAATTTAGTCTGATCTAGTCTGACTGCCCAGTAGTAGTCACATAGGTCCACTAGGCCTGCCCCTCCTATTTTTTTGTGGAGTGTGAGGTTGTTTCTGGAGCATCTGGCTTTTTTACCATTCCATATGTATTTCCAGCTTATTTTCGACATTGTATGGATATAGTGAATAGGTATGTTGATTGGTAAGGAACGAAATATGTAAAGTATTTGAGGTAGCAGCATCATCTTATATGCTGTGATTCTACCAAACCAAGATATTTCTTTGTTAGACATGTGTTTGATTTGGGCTTCCAGTGTGGCCATCAGTGTTTGCATATTTGCTTTAACCAATGTGGAGGTTTTGTTAGTGAGTGTGATACCCAGGTATTTTATGCCATTAGAGCTCCACGTATAGGGCAGTATTGTTTGGAGCATTGTACGTTCGTGTGGTAGGACACCCAGGTCTAGTATTAAAGATTTATTAAAGTTGACTTTATAGTACGATATTTCTCCAAATGTGTTAAGGATTGTATGGGCTTGCGATAATGATGTGGCAGGATTTGTCAGGAGAAGGATTACATCGTCAGCGAAAAGGTTTATGGTATGCATACTGGAGCCAAACTGGAAGCCTGTAATCAGGGGATGAGATCTTATAGTTTCAGCTAGGGGTTCTATCATTAAGTTAAAGACTGTTGGAGATAGGGGGCACCCCTGTCTTGTACCGTTGGTAATATGGAATGTTTTAGATAAGAACCCAGAGGAGTAAACCTGTGCCGACGGTTGTGAGTATAAAGCCATAATGGCTTGCAGTATTGGGCCTTGGAACCCAAATTTGGTAAGTGTCATTCTCATATATGTCCAGTGGACTCTGTCGAACGCCTTCTCTGCGTCAATAGACAACAGCAGAGAAGGCGTTCGAGTTTTTTCAGCAACATTCATCACATTTACGATTCTCCTGGTGGCGTCTGAAGTTTGTCTCCCCTTCACAAAGCCCATCTGGTCGCGTTTGATAATGCGTGGTATTATATCTGTCAATCTTTTAGCTAACAATTTGGCATAAATTTTGATATCTGAATTCAAGAGAGAAATAGGCCTGAAATTCGCTGGTGTAATAGGATCTTTACCAGGTTTTGGTATTGTAACTATATAAGCTTTTAACATGTCGTGAGGAAGGTGTGCGGACTCAGCAGCCTTGTTGAATATGATAGACATATGTGGTGATAAAGTGTTTGCAAAAGTTTTAAAATATTCATTAGAGAAGCCATCGGGTCCTGGAGACTTCCCGTCTGGAAGAGTGTTTATGATCTGTGTTATTTCCCTTTCTGTGATTGGTAAGTTTAATGATTCTAGTTGGTGTGCAGAAAGAGTGGGGAGATTGACGTTCTTTAGGAACATCTCAATCTGTTCCATTGTTGGTTGATGTGTGTTGGGATCTGAGTGCAAATTATAGAGTGAGCCATAGTATTCCGCAAATTGGTCGGCTATTTCTTGAGGGTTTGTTATTTTGTGTGGTTGAGTAGGGTGCTGTAGGAAAGCAATTCTCGTTCTGGTTCGAGCCGCTTTCAATCTATTTGCTAGATACTTCCCTGCTCTATTAGCATTGGCATAATAGTTCAGTTGAAGGCGTCTGAGATGTATGTCGTACTGTTGAGATAGAATATGCCTAAGTTGTTCTCTAAGGGAATGTAATTTGTTGGTAAGTGGTAGTGTAGGGGTTTTTTTGTGTTGAGTGGAGACATCGTGGATGTCTAACATGATAGTGCGTAGCTGCTGAGCCCTTTTTCTTTTTTCTCTGGCCCCTATTTGAATCAATACTCCTCTCATGAAGGCCTTATGTGCATTCCAAAGAATGTATGGGTCAGTAACTGACCCCACGTTCTCAGCAAAAAAGAATTGCAATTTCTGCGATATTAGTGATTGGAGATGTGGGTCATGTAAAATGCGTGCGTTACAGCGCCAGATGGGGGGTGAAGGAGAGATTCCCCTCTCAGCCACAGACATAGAAATAGCCGAGTGGTCTGACCACGTGATATCATGTATAGTGGTTTTTTCAACATTTTGTAGCAGCCATTTATCCGTTAGGAATAAGTCAATGCGAGAGTATGAGCGGTGTCTATTGGAGAAAAAGGTGTAGTCCTTTTCGTTACCGTGTTGGCATCTCCACGTGTCAAATAGTTCCTCCTTATGTAGTAGTGGTTGGAGGGACAGAGATCCCTTACCTGAAGATGTATCAATGAGTGGATCTGGTGTCATATTAAAGTCTTAACAGATCAGGAGGTTACCATGTCGTAGAGCTTTTGCTTTTTGGGTCACTTTGTTGATGAATCTAATCTGGTGCCTGTTTGGAGCGTACAATGACACTATGGTGTAGGGATTAGAATTAATGTTCCCTGTGGCAATGATGTATCTTCCTGCTTCGTCAATAATGATTTCTTTGGGCTCGAAAGAAACTGAATTTTTGAAGGCTAAAAGAACTCCCCCAGTTTTGCGATGCGGCGTACATGCCACATAGATAAATGGGTAGTCCCTATGAGTGCATTGGGGAGCGTTGTCTAGTTGGAAGTGCGTTTCTTGGACGCTTAGTATGTCCGCTTTATGTTTATGCGCTTCTTTCCACAAGCTGAAGCGTTTAGCCGGGTGATTTAAGCCCTTGGCATTAATTGAGAGGCAGGTTATCGTCATTTAAGAGACGTGGGTCTGGTTATGAGGCTGTGTCGTGGGGGTACTCACTGCGGCCATAGGTAGTTGTCTGCGCTGCTGGGTTGCTGGTGGAGACGATGTTGTGGAGCCATTTCGTTGCTGGTTCAGAGGTGAAGTCGGTGTTTTGTATCTGTATATATCACTTAAAAAAGAAGGTAAAAAAAAACTGTAAACCAAACGGAAAATTAACATGAGCAACATAAAAAATGGATCTCAAAAGTGATCCTCGTGCAGTCGTAGCTGCTATCGGTGGTATTGGGGGGAAGGGAGAGAATCTAGAATAGAAACTCAGCCCTGGAGATAAACCTGTAACACATAAGGTTTATTTTATGAGCTTCCACTTGTCGGCTTTTTGTTAGATTTCTTGTAAGACACTACCTGCCAATCATTTTGGAGCAGAGGCGGGTCTGCTGGTTGAGCCTCATGTATAGGCTGGTCCAGAATGATATTCCATCTCTTTAAGGCAGATAGCCCTTCTTCCAGGGTATTTATTGAGACGGTGATTCCATTATGGGTAATGGAGAGTGTAGCTGGGTATTTCCACTTATGGAGGATTTTGTGGTTCCTCAATGCTTTGGTGATCGTTATTAGATTGCGACGGCGTTGCAGAGTATGCCTGGAAAGATCTGGAAGCAATCTGATGTTCGCATACTGCTGGGGAACATTCTCTTGCTTGCGTGAGGCTTGAAGAATTCTGTCCTTAACATGGTAAAAATGCATTCTAAGCAAAACATCCCTGGGGATTTCAGCGGGGAGAAAGGACGGTTTAGGGACCCTGTGTATTCTATCCACAAGCAGGTCATGAGCTGAGACTTCGGGTACCATTGTTGAGAATAGGGTCTGGGCGTATTGTAAGAGCTGGTTCGGGGGGACATCTTCTGGTATTCCTCTCAGTTTAAGGTTGTTCCTCCTGGACCTGTCTTCTAAGTCGGCCATTTTGTCTTTGAGCCAGGCTATATCTTCCCCCTGGGCTGTATGGGCCTCCACCATAACATTGTATGCTGAGGTATATTCCTCCATTTTGTTTTCCACTTGATGCACTCTGTGGCCTATGGCTTGGACCTCTCTCTGACACTCTGTTATACCCCTGACCATGTCTGCTTGTAATGAGGAACGTAATGACAGGAGCATTTCTTTGAGTAAAGTGTCTGATACCGGCCTATCTGCTGTAGGGAATTCCCTGATAGGATCTCCTTCAGTGCTACTCTGACGTGAGGAGTTGCTGTGAGGCCCGCTTACCTCCATGCCCTGTGCGTTTCCTTGCCTTATGGGTGAGTCCCTCCTCGGCTTCGATTTGGCCGGGCTTCTTGTGGAGGGGCTGGATGTGCTTGAGGAGGACCCGCTGGGTGAATTCGGGGAGCGGGTAGAGACAGATGCCTGTTCTTGTCTGTGCGCTTTAGGCCTAAGCTCCGTCCTGTCAGCTGCCGTTCCGCCGCCATTTTGATGAGCGCAGTCCGCGTAATAACTATTCATTTTCTGCGGCTGCTGGGGATTTTTGCGGCGTCTTGTCATTCCCGGTTTGTGCCGCGGGCACCTACTTGTAAGACGGTATGTCCGTTAGGCAGTAAGAGTGCCGTGGAGCTCTGTTGGCTGTGGTGTATCTCCTGAGGCGAGCGGAGCTCTAGGATTACGCGTCCATCTTAGAGCCCGGTTGGCCACGCCCCCCGTAATAGGGTAATTTTAATACCTTTTGAGTTACTAACCAGAGAAAGTATTTAGATCAGGATTTTACTCTGACATCATGGGCTGAACATAATTTTAGAATGAGGTCAGCAATTGCAGCCTACATTTTTCTCCTAGTACAAACCTAGAGGTTCATTACATGGTGAAGTGCACTCAATGAATTATAGGATTATTATTATATTATTATTATAATACAGGATTTATAAAGTGCCAGCAGTTTACGCAGCGCTTTACAATATAAAAGGGATACAGCACAGTAACAATACAATAAAATAAAATACAAAAGGGTTAAGATGGTCCTGCTTATAAGAGCTTACATTTTAATAGGGTGAGGCAAATGGTACAAAAGGTTTTAACTGTGGGGAATGAGCTAATAGAAGTGAGAAAAGATTACTTGGAGGCGTGATAAGCTTCTCTGAAGATATTCATTTTCAGGGATCGCCTAAAGGCAGCCAAAGTAGGAGATAGACGGACAGATTGAGATAGAGATTCCAGAGGATGGGAGAGACTCTGGAGAAGTCCTGGAGGCAAGCATGGGAGGAGAAGACAAGGGAGCTTGAGAACAGGAGGTCTTGAGAGGAGCGGAGAGGACGGTTTGGGTAATATTTGGAGACAAGTTTGGTAATGTAGCTCGGGGCAGAGTTGTGAATGGCTTTGTATGTTGTTGTAAAGTATTTTAAATTGAATTTGCTGGGCAATTGGAAGCCAGTGTAAGTATTGGCGGAGAGAGGTGGCAGACACTGAGCAGCTGGTAAGGTAGATGAGTATGGCAGCGGCATTCATGATAGACTGAAGAGGGATAGCCTATGGAGAGGGGATGTGTCAGTTAGTAAGTTAGTAATGCGGGAGGAGACTGAAGGAGTGAAGTGAGAAGTAGACAGATAGATTTGGGTGTAACATAAAGGTCACTGTCATGGAGAAATACCGCCTATGTCAACTAATACAAAATTGCTTGTAGGGCTCATGCATATGGTCGTAGGAAGGCCACTGAGTGTCTATAGCCATAAAATTCCTTGTGCACAGCTGCCCATAAACAGCAATTAGAAGATGCAACTGTATGTGGTTATGTGCTAGGCTTGCACAATGGGTGCTATAGGCAAGCCCCAGCGCATAACTATGTACAGCTGCATCTTCTAATTGCTGTCTATGGGTGGTTGCATGCAGGAGATGCGGGTCCCTGATAAGTGTTTATCTAGTCTCTGGATGCTGTACAGCTCCTTTTCTTGATATGAGCATGAGCCCTTACAAGATATTCAGGGTGATATTGTTAACATAGATCATAGGATCAGGTTCAGTTTGCTAAACTACTGTGTATCATAACCAACTTCAGTGTTTTTGTTTTTTTTTCTCATAAAACTGTTTTTCAAATGTTTTTGCAGCTCAGTGCTGCTGATCTCCTTCAATATCTTTTTAGCCACTGCCTGTCTATATGCATTATTAGCATCAGCTGCACATCATTGTTTTGGACCTGCTTCCTGATAGTGACCTGTAGGTAAAACCAATATCTTCTAAACCTGCACTGTTTAGGAGAATATTCACCTTTCATGCAGCCGCTGACGTCAGCTGCGCATGTGCGCTGAATGTCCGATGGCTTGTGCCGGACTTTGCCGGAACAAAGGAGTCCCGCGCATGTGTGGGAGGGACATCATTGCTGTTCCGGCCATTCACAGCGCCGGAGCCTGCGAACACAGAAGAAATGCAGAGGAAACATGTCAGCCCCTCGGCGGTCACCTGGCGAGCTGCTGGAGCCTCTAAGGTAAGTAATTCATAATGTGCTAGTATGCAATGCATACTAGCACATTATGCTATTGTCTTGCAGGTTTTTCTTTTCTTTTTTTTACGCCTGTTTACTACTGCTTTAAGTAGATCAGTGAACCTCAAACGATATCATGTAAACTTAATATGATGTAATGTAAACTGTAAAATAAGTGGAAAGTTTTAACAGGAATGCATGAATATCCTTTTAATTCCCAATCTCATCCGAATTCTGCAATAAAATTATTTTTCCATTGATATTGACAAAAAACAAAGCACTGCAGTCACTTGATCTAGAAAGTAAAATGCAGCACGCTGTTCTGGTTCAGTTCACCTTTTAAGGCAAAGTATTTGATACAATCCTGGAAAAACAAATTGCAGTTTTTTGTAGACCATAGCGAAGGAAACGTTTAAACAACTTAGACTGCATCAGGAATAACATAACATGCTGAAGATATGTGATTTGGTTATATGGAGCTCCATCTTGTGGATATAATGCTTTTCTTTTGATACATGTCTAGGTCAATGATAATGCTTTGATATATTGGTTGTATAATAAAAGATTTTAATGCCCTGGTAAACAGTCATTGCATGAAGGGGAATAATTAGTAAAGATATTCATTATATATTGTATAGTGCTCTGTAAACTGTTGGCTCTATATAATTCTTGTATAATAATAATAATAATAATAATTTTTTTTGCACATGGCTATAAAGCCAGGTTTAAAATGGGATGAAGCAGATAACTAAAACGCAATATACATAGAGCTGAGAACCTGTTTATAGTAGAAAAATAGAATACAGTAGAGGACAAGAAAAATGCAAAAAGGACATTATTTTTTCAGATATGCTGGCAGAAATCTTAGCAGGTGCTGCCTGTAATATTTACTCATAGGTAGTGCTACTGAACAAAATACACTATTTCAACTAGCAAGTCAGGCTTCCAATGAAGGCCAAACTCTAGCCACAGGGGCCTTTTGAATGACAATGCAGCTAGCGTTTGCTTACAGTGACTAATGGAAATCGTCAGACTGGAGAAAATTCATAATCATTTTGAGTTATATTCACTTACTGGATCTAAATGGGAAGAGAGACAAAATGAAAGGAAGAAAAGGAATTTTAAACATTGTTTAATTGAACACAACAACTACATTAAAGAGGAAAAAAGAAACATGCAATTATATAGTATATTTAGATTTATCTTCTATTATCGGTACTGTGCAAGAAGTTCTACTGTTTTGTGTGTAAACCCACTGATAAAAAATGCAACATAGGCTGCTGAAGAAAATTATATTCAAACCAATTAAAATTTCCATATTTTGAATTTGTGATTTTGTTGGAATTGTCTATGTGTTGTTGATAAGTATATCATATCAACATGTTTGTTCAGGCAAACTAAGTCCAACCTCATGAGCTCTATTTCCAGACAGCATGTAGTTGCTTTATTGCTGGTTAACATCAGAAGTCTAATATATGTATTGTTTTCATGTCTTCCTTTCTTGGAAGCAGATAAGGTTTGCTTCATAATACATTCTTTGGAATACCACATGGGAGAACATATTGAAATTGGTAAAACCCATCCAAGAATGTCCATTATCCATACATTGTTCTTAACCTATTCCTCACCAAATGCTAATATTTACAGGGTTATCATTACAATGTAAACGGTTTATTTAAAATGTTCATTGAACATTTTTTCTGCATTTTATAATTAGTCTCTTCAGGCTGCCAATAAGCAAGGGGTTCTTGTATTTGATTTTGGGTGTTATCACACCCTCTATAGATCTTTATGTACCCAACAGTCATATAAAAAATCCAGGAAAAGTGAGTATCAACAGGAGAAACAGCTACAGCTTCAATGGTTATGGTAGTAAAGGAGCTCTGATTGAAGAGTGCCTAATCTGTATGCTAATCTGTAGCAGTTAGCATGAGCTAAATATGAAGGAGGATGTGTTATCATGACATTACCTTAATGCTGTTAACCACTTGCCGACCGCCGCATGTACATATATGTCGACAGAATTACACGGACAGGGAAATGGACGTACAGGTATGCCCCTTTAAATTTGCCGCCGTGTGGTCGCGTGCATGCCGCTGGCCATGCGTGCGACCCTGCCGCGAGCTCTGTGAGTGTGATCGCGGGTCCCACGGACTCGATGTCTGCTGGGATACCCGTGATCGTCTCACAAAGAGGAAGAACGGGGAAATGCTGATGTAAACAAGCATTTCCCCGTTCTGCATAGTGACAGGACACTGATCACAGCTTCCTGTAATCGGTAGTGGTGATCAGTGTCATGTCACACATAGCCCATCCCCCCCACAGTTAGAACACATCCCTAGGACACACTTAACCCCTGCAGCGCCCCCTCCTGGTTAACCCCTTCACTGCCAGTCACATTTACACAGTAAATCAATGCATTTGTAATCACACTGATCACTGTATAAATGTGAATGGTCCCAAAATAGCGCCAAAAGTCTCCGATCAGTCTGCCATGTCACGATAAAAAAAAAATATCGCTGATCGCCGACATTATTAGTAAAAAAAAAATGATGAATAAAAAGGCCATAAAACTATCCACTATTTTGTAGATGCTATAACTTTTGCGCAAACCAATCAAGAAACACTTATTGCGATTTTTTTTACCAAAAATATGAAGAAGAATAATATGTATTGGCCTAAACTGAGGAAAAAAATTTTTTATATTTTTTGGGAATATTTATTATAGCAAAAAGTAAAAAATATTGTTTTTTTTCAAAATTGTCGCTCTTTTTGTTTATAGCGCAAAAAATAAAAAACGCAGAGATGATCAAATACCACCAAAAGAAAGCTCTATTTGTGGGGACAAAAGGACATAAATTTTGTTTGGGAACCACATAGCACAACCGCGCAATTGTCAGTTAAAGCAACGCAGTGGCGAATTGCAAAAAATGCTCGGGTCTTTGGCCAGCCAAACGGTCCGGGGCTTAAGTGGTTAATATCTACCAAATTTACAAGTGATTTACAAAATTATAAGACAATAGTGCACATATTTTTTTTTAGCAATAAACACATTTTCATGATGTTTCCATTAATGAACTAATGTGCACATGGAGGTATATGTTAGGCTTGATGCACACTAAAAAAAAAATAACTTTTAAACAATTAGAATAGTTAGCAAAGTGTGCACTATAATGCAACAAAGTGCTGTAAATGTGTGTTAAAGTGGTTTTAAACCTCAGACACAGTGGTGGGGTGCAAACAAACTGAAAAATTCTGAAAAACACTGAAAAAAAAAAACCATCAATTGCAGCCACTGTGCCTATAAAATGCAGCCACTGTGCCCATAATATGCAGCCTCTGTGCCCATCATATGCAGCCTCTGTGCCCATCATATATAGCCTCTGTGCCCATCACATGCAGCCATTGTGCCCATCATATGCAGCCTCTGTCCACCATATGCAGCTTCTGCGTCCATCATATGCAGCCTGTGCGCCCATCGTATGCAGCTTCTGTGCCCACCATATGCAGCTTCTGTGCCCACCATATGGAGCTTCTTTGCCCATCAAATGCAGCCATAATATGCAGCCACTGTGACCCCCCCCCCCCACTCGCCCACCGTCACTTACCCCATCTGGGTGACAGAGGCGAGCTGAGGGATGGGCAGGCGGCGGCTCCTGCATCCTCCCTGGTTCCTGTGCATCTCCTTCTCCGTTCCGCTAGGCATCCAATAGGGATGTCTGTGCCTTCAGCCAATCAGGTGATGGGTATTAGACCCGCGCTCCCTGATTGAGAGAGGCGGTTCAGTGTTAGCAAAGAGTGCATGACTAATAGTTGTCCTGTGGACAGATTCTCCCACCTGAGCTGTGGATCTCTGCAGCTCCTCCAGAGTTACCATGGGCCTCTTGGCTGCTTCTCTGATGAATGCTCTCCTTGCCCAGCCTGTCCGTTTAGGTGGATGGCCATGTCTTGGTAGGTTTGCAGTTGTGCAATACTCTTTCCATTTCTGGATGACAGATTGAACAGTGCTCTGTGAGATGTTCAAAACTTGAGATCTTTTTTTATAACCCAACCCTGCTTTTAAACTTCTCCACAACTTTATCCCTGATATGTCTGGTGTGTTCTTTGACCTTCATAAAGCTGTTTGTTTACTAAGGTTCTCTAACAAACCTCTGAGGGCTTCACAGAACTGCTGTATTTATACGGAGATTAAATTACACACAGGTGTACTACTTTACTAATTATGTGACTTCTGAAGGCAGTAGGTTCCACTAGATTTTAGTTAGGGGTATCAGAGTAAAGGGGGCTGAATACAAATGCACGCCACACTTTTCAGATATTTATTTGTAGAAAATTGGGAAAACCATTTATGATTTTCCTTCCACTTCACAATTATGTACCACTTTGTGTTGGTCTATCACAGTGATGGCAAACCTTGGCACCCCAGATGTTTTGGAACTACATGATGCTCAACTACACTGCAGAGTGCATGAGCATAATGGGAAATGTAGTTCCAAAACGTCTGGGGTGCCAAGGTTCGCCATCACTGGTCTATCACATAAAATTCCAACAAAATACATGGGACAGCAGGCAAGGACCCTAAATAACAACTTACAATATAAATAAAGAAGAAAAAATGCAGACAAGTGTTGGATTTATAAAGGCCGCAGCTGTTTATTATTGGTTTCAAAATATTTATTAATTCATCATATCAAGAACTTAAATATATAAACTTTAAACAACCTAGCCACTACGACTCAGGCTGCATATAATATATTACTGACTTCATAACTTTCCAAAAGACAGTTGTTTCTAAGACCACCTGTCCCCAAAACCTTGCACCGCGGCCATCTCAACACATTAATTTAAGTCTGCATTAAAAATGTCTACGCCTATGTCAGATAAATGGATTTCATCCTGTCTATATAAGCCTTGAACTCCACCCTCTAATTCCCAATGTCTAAAGGATAAAATGCCTAATAGTGTAAGTAATTTGGATACTGCTCTATTAATTTGCTTTCTAATCTTTTCCAAAGGGCACATAGAAGGAAAGGAAAGCCAACAAAATCTTTGCACTACCTCGGAAAAAACAATAACTGTGTTAGGCAAAGATAATTGCATCCTATGTAAATCATCCCTAATACCAAAAATGATGTTTAAAGTTTTTGTTTACCAATATCATTCTTCCCAAGATGTATAATCAATACATCCGGTGGGGGGAATTTTTACAAAAGTTTTCCCATTTCACCTATTAAATCAGACCATACCATAGGCCTCTTTCCAGACCAAAAAACCTTAAATCACTTTGGATCCAAACCTAAATTAACCGTATAAACTCTTTTGTTTAGCTCTCAGATGTGCCCAAAAAGCGTAGGAATGTCCAACAATCCAAATTACCCGGCATTTACCTGAAATGAATCAAAAAGAATGGTTAGGACGGATATATAATAAATATCTGGAAGCTTCAGTAGCCACTCCAATTCTAAAGGAATGAGATGTCAGGTGGGAATTCTCCAAATTTTAATTTTTTAATCATTTTTTAAAAACGCCAATAAATTGATATCTAGTAAGAGAAGAGCCAAACTCATGTAAGAAAAAACCTGGACCTCCCATTGGTCTAATACTTAAATAATGTTTTAACAAGCTTAACGGACATATCGGAGAGCTGTGACAAGCATATAGATTGATCCAACTACCTTTACTTAATTGATCGGTTTTTGATCTTCTGATAATTATTCTCACAGTTGTATTCGAGACAATAATATCCGAGGCTTGTATAGCTTGCAGCTCAGAAACTAAGAGCCGCAAAAAAGTAACAGAAAGTACTGCTTTAAACAATACTGATTCAAATGAAGAAAAACAAACCTGTTCAGTAACCAAACAAAGTTTACCTAAAATATCTGGAGTAATAGGGAAATGTGAATCTGATCTAAAATCATCTTTTTTTTATAACCTTTCAAAGCTTGTTTAACTGAAAAATATGCCAAACATGAGGGCAAATTATTAAGTTTAAGAAAAAATGAAACACCAGACAGTGGTTTTTGCACATATGACCATGAATAATGTTTACTAAATAGGAAATTCAAAAATAACACTAGACCCTCTAAAAAAGAACCCACAGGTGCTTGGATCAAATGCAAAAATGAAATCCATAGCAGCCAGGCCGATTGATATCCAGCCCAGGTCGAAGGTGCTACAGAATTTTTTATAAACTCAGATTTGGATTTCAAACAAGGCCCCATAACTTGTGTGGACACAGTATTCCCACTTGCTTCACAGCCAGAAATAGCTGGAAGAAACGATCCATCTGTAGGCGAGACAATGAGTCAGCCACATCATTGTCCTTTCCCGCCACATGAATCGCTTTTATCCAGATATTCCAATTTAAACATTGAAAAATCATTTGGCGCAATAGCACAATGACTGGCATAGACTTGGACGTTAAACAGTTAACCTCCCTGACGGTATTCCTGAGTGTGGCTCGGGGTTAAATTTCAGTCCCATTAGCGGTAACCCCGAGCCACACTCGGGATTACATTGCATGATCCTGGTGCGGCGTTACCTTGTCCCCAGGATCCTGCGATGTCCACCGCTGTGTCTGCGGGCTCTGTCTCCTCCGAAGCCTCTCCCTGCCAGGCTCCATTCTCTGCGAGCGTCGCAAAGCACGGGGCGGAGCCTGGCGGCAAATTCAAAAAAATGTACAAACCATAGCACATATAGTACTGTAATCTTACAGATTACAGTACTGTATGAAATCATTTCACATCCCTTTTGTCCCAATGCTTTGGCCCATGCCCTGCATGCAGTTTTATATGATATATACTGTTCTTTCTGCCTGGAAACTGGAGATTGTCCATAGCAACCAAAAAGTGTCCCTTTATGCCAAAACCAGCTAGAAAACAGCGATAGTAAATTAGAACACTTGCAGAATTGAGCGATTATTATTATATTATTATTTTTTTTAATTATTTATATTTATTATATTATAATTTATGTGTTTGTGTTTCAAACTTCATCATACCTATGAAGGTATCTACTGGACTCTTGTTTTGACAGATTTAAGTGTGTTATTGTTAAGAATTACAGGCCTACAATATAAAACGCCAAATTTCCATGCAAAATAATTGTACCGCTTTCAGCACCTAAAATTCAAAATAATCATACCGCCAGGACCCCAAATCTCCAATGCACCAATAATTGGAAATAATTTTAAGAGGACTAAATTTTTTAAATAACCCTTTTTTCGCCAGCTGGGATTCCTACGGTCTGCACACCAATGTGATCGCCAAACTGCAGCAAAACCACATGAGCCTGCAGCATCAGTAAAGTGAAAAAATTCTTTGTCCAAAATAAATTCTTCTTGCCACATAGCCCTACCATTAAAAAAAATGTAAGAAATTGTAACCAAACTAAATGATCTTCTCTCATATCATGGGTAATTCTGATGTGGAAAAATGTGAATTTTAAACCAGAAATTGAAAGATATAACCTTCTAGAGAAAACTTTGCCAGTTGGCATGATCCTAGAAGCAAAGGCCAATAGACCTAAAAGCGATTGCATCTCTCTTAACCATACTCTTTTCTTGCAAATAATGGCTAATAATTGGTCCTTGAGTTTTCTTTTCTTTTCCTCCGGAAGCCGAAATTCCATTAATTCAGTATAAATAGTGATACCCAAGAAATCCAGACAAGTTGAGGGCCAAGCCGTCTTTTCGAAAGCCAATAATATACCAAAGTGATAACAGTAATAAAGAACAGTCAGGAGAACCAGATGGGCCTAAAAATAAAAAATCGTCCACATAAATAATGTATTATAAATTTAGAACCGGATGTGTTACTCACCACCCATTCTAAAAAGGAAGAAAAAGTTTCAAAGTAAAAACAAGACAAACTGATATCCTATATATTGCCAGCCGCCAAGAGGATTATCCCATTGTTCTGGTTATCCAATACACCTCCCCCATGGTCCGGGTTTCTACATTTAGTGGCTGAGATTCGGACAATGGAGTTCTTGACGGCTTCGGTACATGACTGCACCCCCCCCAATTTAATAAAATATGGGAACCATGGGATCTTTCGGAACTTGGAACCCCCATACTACCAAATATGCCCTATTACTAACCAAATTTAATTCTACATTGCCTGTGTATATACTCTGAAATACTAGCGGGATTTTGGGTACTTTCCCGTTTATCGCATACATAAAGATTTGATTTAATACATATATGTGCCTTGTTTCTGTGAACACTCTTTTATCATTTATACTTGTTTGTTTTTTGTTTTTTTCTTTCCATTTTGTTTTCTCTTTTCATTATGTTTGTTTATAATGTACTTATGTTGATAGTGCAATGTACATCTTGATACAATTTTGTACCTATTCTTTGATACTTCAATAAAAAATACAATTTAAAAAAAAAAAAGTAAAAACAAGACAGCGAACAACCCATAGGTAAACATTTATCAAAATAAAAATTATCGTTAAAGAAAAACCTAATGAATTAAAACATGAAGGGTGAATAGGAAGAAGACGGAAAGCCGATTGTACATCAGCCTTTGCCAAAAGCGAACCCTTCCCCAGATATCTAAGCTTCTTCAGTGCATCTTCAAAAGAAGCATAAGTAACTAATGAACGGCTGTCCTCAATTTGGTCATTTAGTGATTGACATTTAGGAAGGGACAAATGATGTATTAATCTGAAAGAGTGTTTTTCTTTTTTTGGGACAATGCCCAAAGGAGAAATCCTAAAATTCCTGAACGGAGGGTAGTTAAATGGGCCCGCTATTCTACCTGCCTTACGTTCTTTCGAAATTTTCTCTTCCGGAAATTTGTCTACTGACTTTAAATTGTTTACCACAGTACATCCTAGACCAGAAAAACTAGGCAAAAAGAACCCTTCTTGAAATCCTTCAGTGAGCAGATGGGCCCTCAACCTGTCCAGGTATGCTCTGAGCCACGGGAGCATATTTATTAGCTTCACTGGTGTTTAAGCTTTTTGTAATATTTCCTGATTGCTGATTAGCTGCGGACATTCTTTTAAAACATTTGGACACTGGATGCGTTCTGGCACAAAATGCGCACTCATGCCTATATTTGCAAGAGTTTGGCCATCTGCACCAGGAATCGTTAACATTGAAGCAGATACCTTTCTTGTAAACGCTTGTAGTGGATGTGGGTTGGGGATTCGGGAACTGCTTGGCATAATTTCTTTGAGGGAGAAAAAGATTGAACCAAAGACTCATGTCATTTACTCCCCATTTCAAAGAAGGGTATACTGATAATTTCTGATGGAACGCTTCATCGTAAGTATACCAAGCAGTACCACCAAAATTTTTGTATGCTTCAAGTACGATATCCAAATGTTGAAAAAGTCCAGCTCTTTTTTCTGGAAATTTCTCACATAAAATCCCGGAAAAAATACAAAAGGCTTGTAACCAGTTATTAAAAGACCTGTATACAGGTCTACGCCTATCCTCGTCATCCTTTTTGTCTGATTTACCAATAAATTCTTTTGCATAAGGAAGCAAAGATAAGCGATCCAAAAAATCTCCCCTCCAAATTTTTTCCTTTATCAACATAGATAAATGGGAACCTAACAGAGAGATTTCACAAGCAATTGATTCCTTTAAACAAGTTTCAGGCAAATTTTGAAATTTTGCTGATTGGTATGCAAAAGAATTATCTGAATCCATAATAGTATCAAAATTTTGAGTGTTGTTAGCAGAAACACCACTAGATGGCGCCCATATCCCCAAAGCTGCATTATTAGCTGACGTAGCTCTAGCTTGGTTATCAACTAAATGTATGTCATTAATCAATTTGTTCAAGATTTCAGCTATATTAGAAAGATTGGTAATATTAGGTAACTCACCAGCCCTTTGTGAATCATTTAGTATAGTAGGAGCCATCCGTGCGGTATGTTCCTCGCTCCCCACGCCTGCTCTAGCGATGGGAACTGTGCCAATAGCCATGTCTATTACAGACCCTTACCTGACCTCTTCAAGATGTTGCCACGGAGAAGCTTCGTTCTGAGGTAGAAGGATCGGTCTCTCTCTGGAAGATTTGCCTCTGGCCGAGATCCTGGATACGCCCCCTGTCCTGCCTCCAGAAATGCCTACTGACACGCCCAACGCTGATTGTGTAGATCCTCCTCTTGAAACGCTAGTGGCCAAACCTCCTTCCACGCCTCTAGCCACGCCTCCCGCTGCACTGCTGCGACTCTGAGAAGATCTCCCTTGTCTTCTATTTGCTCGAGGTGGTGAAGGGGTGTGTCTTCGGCGCGGGATACGCCTTCTCTTCGCTGATTCACTCACAGCATTTGATGTGACGCCTCCTCTCCGCCTTCGACTCAGAACTTCCTCTTGTGGCTCTGCTTCCTCTTCCTCCAGATGAGACCCGGGCACACAGCGGGATGGTTCTACAGCCGAAAATGCGATTTCGGCCGCCGGATTCCAGGCTTCAGCAGATACTGTTGTGGCTCCCACCGGAGCCTCTTTACCCGAACTCCGCGTAGGTCCAGGCATTGTCAGATCCAATCTTCTCCGCTGTCTTCACCCGCCCGTTCAATCAGCTGTCTCAGCAGGCACATCTTCCGGCCTCAGAAGACACTGTTCGCTCAATGGGAGTGATCCCTAGAACACCACAGCTCAGTCTTCTGAGGCAATTGAGCCTGACTGGACAGAACCCTCTTTATATAGTCCTTATGGGGCCAGACAAACCCTGTTTGAACTAGACATGTGCACACTGAAATATTTCGTTTCGGAATTTCGCTTTCGTCCGAAAAATAAATTTAGTTACTCCCGAAAAAATTTTTAAATTTATTTTGTTTAAAATTGCATTCGTCCGAAAATCCAAATTAATTAAGGTCGAATCTGTCATTGAAGGCTTATGGTGTCTGTCGAATGTTCAAAGAAGATTCGACGGAGCAGCTAAACTGTACGACACCGTATAGTTTACCTGCTCAAATCTTCTTAGAACTTTCGACAGACACCATAAGCCAAAGATTTAACGTTTGTATGTTTTTCGCTGCTTTGTCGAATCTTCGTCGTTCATGTTGAATGTATATAGTTCAAACAGAAAATGGACTGGTGATGGTGATCACTGATCACACAGGTAACAAGATAGGGTATATAAAAATATATAGAGGGTATATAGGGTATATAGAATCTCAATCTATAATATAGAATCTATAATAATAAATCCCCCCCCCCCCACAACACGGGCAGCCTCTGAGGCTATCACAACACTAGCAACACTAGTATCACTATCAAGTTCACAACACTAACACAATAGCAGCAGATTATTATGAAAAAGTTAAGTTGAACTGTAGCTTGATTCACTATTGTTCTGCTGCTGTGCTTATGCTTAATTGCTAAATAATTTAGGTTCTCTGACAAAAGGACCAGCTAAGATTGACTGTCTTCTGAAATGATTCAGTGTGTGTGTCTCTCTCTGCTAGCAAATCGTAAGTGAAAGTAAGTTGGCTGTACGTCTGTACTTAGTTCTAGCTATTTTACTGCTCCTCCTCTTTGGTTACAATCAGCCAACAACATTTATCATCATCATCATCATTATTTTTATTTTACTTCCCCCACCCAATTCCAGCAGCGATCTTTTCTCTCTCTGTCGAATCTTTTCTCTGTATGTCGAATAATCTTGGACTAATAGAGCTAAGGTGGACACAGATTGTTATTGTCAGCATCGTGTCGAATCTCCTATCTATATCGAACTGTTGTCACAACGAAAATGACAATAAAGCATTTGTTTATGTCGGATCTTTCGTTTTTCGGATTCTGCACTTTCGTTATCGTTTGTTAAAACGATAACGAAAATACCTGAAATTCAGGCAAAAATGCATTCGGATGAAAACGAATGCACAAGTCTAGTTTCAACCGGATTTTCCCCGGCTTACACACGAGATTAGAAGAAAAAACACATTTCCAGAGGTACAGTGACTCAAGAATAGATTTGAAAACTGTGCAAGTAGAAACTCTGCTTTTACTAAAATGTTCTAAGTAGATTCATGCATATATATATATATATCTATATCTATATATATCCAAACATTTTTTTAAGGTTTAGGTTAGAGCGGGGAAAGATTAAAACCCCCGTCAGTGTATTTTTTTTCTGTCTATGTGCTATTGGGGGTTTTTCCCTTAAAGAGGAGGTCCGCCCACCGCTGCAAAAATTAAAAGCCAGCAGCTACATATACTGCAACTGCTGGTTTTTAATAATAGAACACCTACCTTTCCTGGAGACCAGCAATGTTGGCACCGCAGCTGATGTTTTCATCAGCTCTTGGGTGCTGCCGCCACCATTGCGGGTAAGGGAACCCGGCAGTGTAGCCTTACGGCTTCACGCCGGGAACCCTACTGCGCATGCACGAGGCTCCGCTCCTCTCTCCTACTGGGCCGGCGGCAGGGGAAAGAGGAGGGAGGAGGAGGGAGCCCAGCGGTGACGTCAACGGCCATGGCCATGGCTCCCGGAAGTGGGGACAGGGACAGGACAGGTTACCTGTCAAAGACAGGTATCTGCTCCCCCCTCCCCCCCTGAAAGATGCCAAATATGGCACTGGAGGGTGGAACTCCGCTTTAATTTCCTGTTCTGAAGACACAACAGGAAATCTTTAAAAATTGAGGGGGATTCCCCTCTTGAACAGTTGTCTCTAAAACCCATTGGGAGATTTGTTTTTATCTCTTGTTCTGGTGACAACTGCAAACCATTTGATTTCCCTTTACTTTCCATCTCAGTGACAATGGGCACCAGTGCAAATAGAGAGAGAGCGGATCTACTTAATGGGGACACAGACCACAAAGGAAAAACATGATAAGGGTTCTAATGTTTTCCTACTCCTTCCAGAACTAGAGAAAAGTTTTAATTATAATTACACTCTAATGGCCCGTACACACAGTCAGAAAATCGTACGAACAATACCACTTTCGAAGCGATCGTATGATAATCGGATCGTTAGTACAGAGCTTTCAAGAGCCGATCATAACAATTCATGCAAAATTATCCGATGGGACAAGCACGAAAATGTTTCTTAAATGATTTTCTTTTAAATATCGGTACAGTCGTCGTTCAAAAATACAATACAATTACACTACAACACATTGCATAACTTCTGAATTTTTATTCTATCATACAAGAATTTTCGCAACATTAGTAAACTCTTCATTTTCGATATGAGACTAGCATGCAAAAAATTTTTTTTTTTAAATGCGGACCTTCATTCGTCTTCATCGTGTATACCAGGCATAAGGGCCGGTTTACACCAGAATTCACATTCTGTGCTGGTTTCCTGCACCGCATTCAAAATGCACTGCCGTTGCGATCTGCTGCAGGTGCTAATACATTGTTAAAGCACCCCAATTGCAGATTGCTAACACAGTGAGTTTGCAGGCACCGGACTGCATGGTACTGCCGATTTGGTGCAGCATGTTTTTCAGAAGCAGCGAATTAATTCGTTTATGTGCATTCTGGTGTAATTTGCAGCCCATTCAAATAAATGGGCTGCTAAAAATCACACTGCAAGGGAATGCGCAGGAATCACACAGGAACTCAAACCCGGTTCCTGTATGATTCTGGTTTGAATCAGCTCTGAATGTGTGCTTGTGGAATGGCTACTATATTACTATACTTGTGGTGCGTAATTTTTCACATTAGTACTTTTTTCACCTATAATACCAGTGATGGCGAACCTTTGAGCCCGAGTGCCCAAACTGCGACACAAAACCAACTTATTTCTTTCAAAGTGCCAACACAGAATTAAACCTACCAGCGGCTCTGTACAGAGGATGGGACTGATCATCCCTCTGAATGAGCCCTAAGGGACCAAAAAACGTACTATTCTGCCAGATTTGCTCAGAATGCAGGGTTCAGGAATGCGTTGTGCTCAGAATACACTGTGCAACATACACTGACCTACCTAACACATGCACTGACCATTACACTCACCTACCTGACCATTACACTCACCTTCCTGACACATGCACTTACCTACCTGACCATTACACTCACCTACCTGACACATACTTTATGCACTACTCACATCCTCATCCCCCCACACACACAGTACAATGTAGATCGGAGGATCCATCCTCCTTCTTACCTCTCCATGGCCTCATCATCCAGCTTTCCCTGGGCAGTATTGTAGGAGTCCCTGCCATCCAGCCGCTCCTCAATATCCCCGCCGCCGGGAGGTCAGCTAGCAGCCACTGCACCTCTCCCATGGCCATGGATGATCTGCTCTGAGCGCCGCCCCTCCCCCTCCGCTGTTCCACAGGCTGCACCAGAGGGACAGACTGAACCAAAGTAGTCCTGGAGCAGGAGGAACTGGAATAGGGTGTCTGCAGAGAGGAATGCCGAATGCCTTACCGGAGGTGTAAACATCGCACATGGGACGAGATGACTGGCCGACGTCACTGGCACTGATGCAAGGAAGGGAGCCGGCTCCTCCGTGCCTGCACCATCAGTGCAAGTGATTGCCTGGCTGGGGGATTCCCCTGGCGTGCCCACAGACAGGGCTCGGCATGCCAGCTGTGGCACGCATGCCATATGTTCACCATTACTGACCTATACCATCTATGCCATAGCTTGAGGATTGATGTGACAAAAAATTTTACATTTACTCATTTGCTGACATCAAAGTTTCTTTATGACATCACAATTATCTATACTTCCCATCCTTTAAAAATTCTACCCTAATGCATAAGAGACAAACTTGGCTGCAATTGCTTACTACTACATGTAACAATTCCGGTTCCCTGGCTGTCAGGCTGCCATTGGTTTAGCAGTTAGCCATCCAGCATTTTCAGGAAAAAGTCTCAGTGTGAAACCGCAGCCTTCAGCCTTTCTTTTATGACATGTTCACTTTAAATCCTACGTACCCTATGTTATACAGTATAACCCTTTCCAGTGTCTTGTTATACAGTAATCCATTTACCGTAAGTTGATATTTCAGTATGTTTTTAAATCTTACTTTGACAACTTCTACAAAAAAAAAAAAAAGAATTTAACACTAGTGTGAATAGAGCAATGCTAAACTATTGCAAATGTTTTCAGTGTAGTATTACTTGGCTTCTTCAATAAAGCAGTACATAGTAGAAGGCAAAAGTACAAAGTGCAGTAAACCATAGTAACCAATATAAACGTATTGTGTTATGGTTCGATTACTTACAAGTTTGTTTCTGATTGGTTCACTTCTTTCCTAAATAGTCCTGTTGGTAATCTGTTTACTAAGCTGTAGGAAGTATTAAGCTTTATAGTTCTCTCTATTTTCAGATAAGTACAGGTATCTTTGCTAAGTGTTTGGTTGTAAACTGGCAAGAATAGATGAGAGTTTTAACAAATTGAAACCTGTGAGGAGGATATGTCCCAGACCCATGGAAGACGATGATGAAAAACTGTATAAGGCCACACACAGTGAACATGATTTATTAAGGAAAGTGAACAAGAGAATGGATATATCCCTATGGTTGTAGTTACTGCTCTGATGAAGTGCACTAAAGGATCTGAGAGTCAACAGTGAGTCAACGAAATGAGCATGGGCCAAGCAAAGCAGCAAGTAAAAAAAAACCTGCGCTTTTCTCAAAAATTTGTCAACATATGTGTGGGTATTTATTGTTGGAATTTCCATTTCAAGGACCAGTGTGTATATTTCATGAGAATGAGCTGACATTTTTTTCAAGAATAGCCCTGTTCAATTGCTTTGGTTGAATTTGCTTGAAAAAAAAAAAATGGGATTACATTATAGTAATATGATGCTCTAAACCAGTGGTTTCCAAACTAGACTTTACTTCCCTTTATGCAGCTCTTGGGGCGCTTTTTCTCCCACTGATGCAAGATACTATTACTCCAACTGTCACCAACAATGGGGCATAATTCCTGTTACTGACATCAACAACGAGGCACTGTTTCTCCCATTGACACCAATGATGGGGCACTGTTCCTTCCACTGACACCAATGATGGGGCACCATTCCTCCCACTGACACTAACAATGGGGCAATATTCCTCCACTGGCACCAATGATGGGGCACTAATTATCCCACTAACACCAATGATGGGGCACCATGCCTCCCACTGACACTAACAATGGGGCAATATTCCTCCACTGGCACCAATGATGGGGCACTAATTATCCCACTAACACCAATGATGGGGCACCATTCCTCCCACTGACACTAACAATGGGGCAATATTCCTCCACTGGCACCAATGATGGGGCACTAATTATCCCACTAACACCAATGATGGGGCACCATGCCTCCCACTGACACTAACAATGGGGCATTATTCCTTCCACTGACACCAACAATGGTGTACTATTCCTCTCATTGACACCAGTGATAGGGCACTTTTTCATCCCACTGATACCAACGATAGGGAACTATTCCTCCAACTGGTACCAAGGATGGGGCACAATTCCTCCCACTGACACCAACGATGGGGCACCATTCCTCCCCCTAATGCCAAAGATGCATTGTTTACTCCCACTGATGCCAAGACAGTTTCTACTCCCCAAGGCCACAGTACGACCCTGTACTAAAGTTTGAAGGACTGTACATGGGCCCTTTGTTTAGAGAGTTTGGAGCCTAGTGCCTCCACAGCAAGCCGCTTGCTATGGGGACACCTGTGCATGATCGCTCCAGTGCCCTGCTCACACACGCTCCCTTGTTACTGGTCAATGGCTCCTGCTGCTGTATCTGAGCCAATGAGGAGCAAGAGAGCTTGAATCTCTTTTACCTTCTATCCTTACTACCACTTTAAAGTTGCTACAATATGCTAGCAGACAAGGGGTGATCATGACAATATGCAGACAAGAAGCGGGCTATCATTACAATATATGAGCAACAATGTATAATGCCGTGTTCCCAGCTAATGAGAGGCTATTCTTGACACAAGACATGCCCAGGAAAGTGGCACGGAGGTTCCCTAACCTTAAGGAATTATTTAAAGCACATTTCATCCTTAAAAGCAAAAATATTCTATTGTTGCCTGCAATACAAATTTGGGAATTTTGAAAAAAACAAAACTTTGCCATTTTTTTACTAAAATGTTGGCAAAATGAAAACTTTCAATTTTGCCTATTCCTACTGAGTTTTTTTTATAGAGTTTAGTGACTTTAGTAACTTTTCAGTTTTCAAAGTATACCCAGTCATGTGCAAGGAAAATGAAAAAAATTTAATTTTTGCTTGCACGTGATTGGAAGTGGAAGATGGAAGTCACCTTATTCACTAAGCTCTGGGGAAAGTTTCCTTCTAAAGTGCAACTTCCCTTACAAATTGAATAGTCTGTTTGCCTTTAGAAAAAGCAACCCCTTTTATTTTATTTTTTTAATGCAATGCTATTCCTACATGGCATGCACATTTAAAACAGTTAATAAGGGTTAGATAGATCCAATAAAATTACAGAAAAAAAATCACTTTTTATTAAAGGCATGCTTTACTTTAGTTGCCATTATTTTGGAAACTGCAGCAAACATTCAATAGCAAATGACAAACCATACTAATAAATTCATTGTGTGTTCTCTGTAGGCTGTGCGTTTTTGTCTGCATGCTTTACGAGCATAGAGTAAATACTGTGAGGATATAATATTGCTGTCCATGTGTGATCAATGTGCTGGCATTCATGCTTATTCTTTAGTAAATCATCCCAAGTATAATGCATTTTCTTCCATCAGGATCTATGGTACTTTTATCATGGGTGCAATTGTGATTCAGTGCTTTGTGCCTGCTGAGCACTATGCATTCAATAAAGAAAGGCTACCTGGACATATGTAAAAATACTTGTGAGGATTAGCACTGAGTGAAGTGCTGCATAGTGCATTTTATAGTGATATTAAAGGCTTCTTTTTTTTTTTTTTTTTTTATTAACAAACATGTTATACTTACCTGCTCTGTGCAGTGGTTTTGCACAGAGCAGCCCAGATCCTCCTCTTCTTGGGTCCCCCTTCGGCACTCCTGGACCCTCCCTTCTGTCGAGTGCCCCCATAGCAAGCAATTTGCCATGGGGGCACCCGAGCAGGCTCACTCCTGAGCCACTGGTCTGGCTGTCCATTCAGACACAGAGAGTGGCTCTGCCCCTGCTCCCTCCTCATTGACTTACTAGCTGTGACTGACAATAGCAGGAGCAAATGGGGAGACAGAGACCCTGGAGAGCTGCTTCTCTCGTGCACATCGCTGGAGGGGCCCAAGTAAGTATTAGAGGGGCTGGGGGGAGCTGCACACAGAAGGTTGTTCTATTATATGCATGAAGGTAAAAAATGTTGAGCCTTTAAAACCACTTTAAATGGAAACTTCTAGATGCTGCGTTTATGCTGTATGCAGCCTAGCTCCAACCAACATTTTTTTGTTTTGGAAAGAGAAGAGAAAGATTAGCACCTTGGTCAGATTTTTATTGCAGTCTGTGTTCACACTGGGGACTCGATTTTTCCTTGTGTCCTGTCCCAGTGATAGAAGGTCAGAGGGACACAACATGATAGGAATTCTTTCTAGTTGGTACAGAGTCAGGAATAATACAATGTTTATTTAATAGAGTGGGAAAAGGTTAGAACCACGATGATGTGTTCATTGCGGTCTCTGTCTTCACTTGATCCAGCTTGTTTGCCCAAAACAGTTTCAACATTTAGGTTAAAAACAGAGTTTTTTGTATACATTTGCAAATATATGTGAAGCCACACTGCGGTGTCAAGGTGCAAAGTGCGGTCTTCAACTCAAAACCATCTGAGCATCCACCCCAGGACATATACATTATGCTGTATAATATATATATATATATATATATATATATATATATATATATATATATATATATATATATATATATATATATATATATATATATATATATTACACATACATACACACACACTTTCTTTTTCTGCCCCCTATTCCCTTCTTTTTTAGAAAGTGAGGCTCAATCTCTGTGCAGTCATGGACAGGAAGAAAATAAGCTACCAAAAATACAATACAAATCCTTCCCCAAGCTATTGAAAAAAAAGTTTTGGCTGGAGTTTGGCTTTAAAAATGAAGAAAGACTTTATGGAATCATTTCTTAGACTTTCTTCAAAGCAAAAGCTATTTATAAGGGCAAGGTTAATGTTAATTTAATGCAAGACTCCAGCCAAACCTGTACTTTATGGTGTTAGACGGCTTCAATGCTTGGGTTATAACAATGCAAAAATCCACTTTCTGCTGCCAACCATCCTAATTGAATGAAGCTGAAATATAAAGCAGACCTTCATATATGCTGGACCTTCTGGGGCTGGGAAAGTTGAAGAAATAAAACCTAGCAGAGGAGCAGGGGGAGAGGGTAAGGTTATGTCTCCATGTTCTCTCAGGTGTCTCGCCAGCTTGTATGGCTTGTGTGGGAACATTATGTACCCTCTGTGCAGAACTAAGAGACAAAATAATGACAGTCTAAGACGAGAGAAAGAAAGACAGTAATTATGGGAAATCTGTGATTAGTGTGGTAGCCAGAGAAATTAAACCAGTAGTCCTAGGAATCCTCTGTAGTGCAAGTTACCTGCCGAGGTAGAGAAAGGCCGCTCACCACGGAGTTCGGCAGGAATCCACTCCCTGCCTGTTTAGTTTGATTGCTTTTTTGGAGTCCTACCGTGTCCGTTCAGCTCAGTGACCTTGTTTTCTATAGTGTTATATTGTCTTCTCCCTGAAGAAAAGAGGAGGATTAAGAATTTATAGAGATCCTTCCATCACTCAGCTTTGACATGAGACTTTGGGAACTATTTTTTCATACCTAATGGCCCTAGGCCAAGATTCCTATCCAAATTGTTTAGTTCAGTTTAAGTGGGCTAAATTTAACTCTGTGCAACAATGTAGTCATTTCTTGGGAAATTGTCCTGTATATGTATTATTTTGTGTACCTGTAATATATCATATATTTATTCATACCTTATATTTATATAAGATTTTGTGATATGTTATGTATCACTTTTAATTATTTTTTACATAATGTGATTTTTTTTAAATATAGGTTTAAACACAAGACAATGGTACAGCATTTTGCCATTGTGCTCTATGCTAAGGTTAAAATAATCTGTTAGAATAAGTAAGGAACATACTAATTTGTGTTTTGCCTATGAGTGAATTGAGACATTACATTTATATAAAGCTATATTTACAGATACGCATTTCTTTAACATGCAGTGATGTATTCCTAAAACATAGGACTTTGGACCCTTGGACAGAGTACCAACGGTTGTTAGGTTTAGTCCCAAAGAAATATTATGATAATGGTTTTGTTTGTAGGTTTAGGCCCAAACATTTACTTCAGTGACTTGAAATTTGATGCTTACTAAAAAAAAAAAATCCTGAATCGTGGTGGACCATAGAGTTTTGTGGTTATCTTCTCTTTGTAATCACCATTTTGGGTGACCGTTTATGCATACAAAATGATTGTAACAGATGAGTGCTAACTATTGATATGGTATTGGATCATATGGAATATCAAACAACTCTGAGTGTTCTCTGTTCTACAACTGGGGAAAAGAGGAAAAGAGTTGGGATGCAGGATGCAGTCAAAGACATTTGTAAAAACAGTACAAATGCATACAGTGCTGTAAAAAAGTATTTGCCCCTTCCTGATTTTTTATTTTTTTGCATATTTCTCACACTTAAATGATTTAGATCATCAAACAAATTTTAATATTACACAAAGATAACCTGAGTAAATCCAAGATGCAGTTTTTAAATTATTATTTTATTTATTAAGGGAAAAAAGCTGTTCAAACCTGCCTGGCCTTATGTGAAAAAGTAATTGCCCCCTCCCATGCTGAATCATGAATGAACTGTAATTAACCACAATTTTTTGGAACGCTGAGTTAAATTTCACTTGCCACATCCAGGCCTAATTTTTTATTCAACAGGTCTGGCAGTAAATTACTTAAAACTAAGCTTTCTGACAAAATGAAGCACGCTAACAGATCACATAAAGCAACACATCATGCTGTGATCTAAAGAAATTCAAGAATAGATGAGAAACAAAGTCATTGACATGTATCAGTCTGGAAAGGATTACAAAGACATTTCTAGGGCTTTGGGATGCCAGCGAACCGCGATGAGAGCCATTATCCACAAATGGAGAAAACTTGGAACAGTGGTGAACCTTACCAGGAGTGGCTGGCCAACCAAAATGACTCCAAGAGCACAACGGCGACTCATCCAGGAGGTCATAAAAGAACCCAGAACAACATCTAAAGAACTGCAGGCCTTACTTGCCTCAGGTAAGATCAGTGTTCATAATTCAACAATAAGAAAGAGACTGGGCAAAAATTGCATCCATTGGAGAGTTCCAAGGCCAAAGCAATTGCTGACCAAAAAGAACATAAAGGCTCATCTCACATTTACCAAAAAACATCCTGATTATCCCCAAGACTTTTAGGCAAATATTCTGTGGACTGATGAGACAAAAATTTAACTTTTTGAAAGGTGTGCATCCCGTTACATCTGGCAAAAATTCTGCCACGTTGGTGGTAGCGTGATGGTCTGGGCCTGCTTTGCAGCTTCAGGACCTGGACGACTTACCATAATTGATGGAACCATGAATTATGACCTCTACCAGAAGGAGAATGTCCTAAAGAAGAATGTCCGGCCATCAGTTTGTGACCTCAAGCTCAAGTGCACTTGGGTTTTGCAACAGGACAATGATCCGAAACACAACAGCAAGTCCACCTCCAAATGGTTCAAACAAAGCAAAATTTAGGTTTTGGAGTGGCCTAGTCAAAGCCCGGACTTAAATTCAATTAAGATGCTGTATCATGACCTTACACAGGCCGTTCATGCTGGAAAACCCTCCAATGTGGCTGAATGAAAACAATTCTGCAAAGAAGAGTGGGCCAAAATTGCTTCACAGCAATGTGAAAGACTCATTGCCAGTTATCGCAAATGCTTGATTGCAGGTATAGGGGGCAATTACTTTTTCACATAAAGCCAGGCAAGTTTGGCCAGATTTTTTGCCTTAATAAATGAACATCATTTAACCAATTCAGCCCCGGAAGAATTTACCCCTTTCCTGACCAGAGCACTTTTTGCGATACGGCACTGCGTCTCTTTAACTGAAAATTGCGCGACGTTGCACCCAAACATGATGTCTTTTTTTTCCCCACAAATAGAGCTTTCTTTTGGTGGTATTTAATCACCTCTGTGGCTTTTATTTTTTGCGCTATAAACAAAAAAAGAGCGACAATTTTGAAATTAAAGCACTATTTTTTATTTTTTTGCTATAATAAATATCCTCAAAAAACTATATAAAAAAAAAAAATTTCCTTTGCAGTTTAGGCTGATATGTATTCTTCTAAATATTGTTGGTAAAAAAAATAAATCGCAATAACCGTATATTGATTGGTTTGCGCAAAAGTTATAGCATCTACAATATAGGGGATAGATTTATGGCATTTTTATTATTTTTTTTTTTTTTACTAGTAATGGTGGTGATCTGTGATTTTTGTGGCGGACACATCGGACACTTTTGACACTATTTTGGGACCAGTGACATTTATACAGCGATCAGTGCTATAAAAATGCACTGATTACTGTGTAAATGACACTGGCAGGAAAGGGGTCAAACACTAGGGGGTGATCAAGGGGTTAAGTTAAGTGTGTCCTAGGGAGTGATTCTAACTGTGGGGGGGATGGGCTCACTACAAAATGATAAAGATCACTGCTCCTGATGACAGAGAGCAGTAGATCCCTGTCATGTTGCTAGGCAGAACAGGGAAATGGCTTCTTTACATAGGCATCTCCCCGTTCTGCCGCTCCGTGTCACGATCGCGGGCCCCCGGTGGACATTGAGTCCGCGGGACCCACGGGCACGCTTACAGAGCACGCAGCGGGTGCGCCCACAATGCCATGTCTTAAAGGGGACGTGCCATTGTGCCGACGTACATCGTCGTGCGCTGGTCGGCAAGCGGTTAAAAACTGCACTTTGTATTTACTCGGGTTATCTTTGTGTATTGATAAAATTTGTTTAATGATCTGAGTCATTTAAGTGTGACAAATATGCAAAAAAATAAAAAAATCAGAAAGGGGCCAGATACTTTCTCACAGCATTGTATGCATAACCACCATTGTGGTGCTTTCATGTGCGTTTAAAAAAAGACAGCATGCTGCATTTTTTTTGCATGTCAATATGCTGGAGCCCATGTGAACATGCTGTAACTGCACACTGAACATGGGAATTGTGGTGTAAATGAGCCCTTAATGGAGGGGCCATGCATCCTACACTAGTTAATTTACATCTCAGATGTAAAAATGGTGGTTTAAGGGTCAGAATCATTTGTAGTGAAATGATCAAAAGCCTTTTTAGGTATCTAGGATTTGGAAACCTCAGCTTTCTCAGGTTCCCACAAGAAGACCAAGTGACATCACCCACTGGAAGACAGGGTTGTAAGGCAAGATTTTTTTCCCTTTTTGTTTTTTAATTTATTTTTTATTTTTTCAGCAGTTGTTGTATATTCAATATTCATTAGATACAAGGCAGCTTTTATACCTAGTACATCTTTTCTCACAAAGGGGTTCAAGTGGATGTAATTTCTAACAAATAATGTATTTTATTAGCTCCCATTTGGTCTGTTAAATATACCCTTGAACACGTTTTATAATATCTATTTGACAAGAGCAAATAAGAAAAAAAAGTAGCTGCCCATCTAGCTAGCACTCTTGTGAGCTGATAACATCCAGCACTCTCTGCTTCTGGATTGTTATCAGTTAGCATTTTTCCCTGCTATCTCCATGGATTACAAAATACCTCCCATGTCATGGAGTTGTCATGTAGTTCCAATACAATGTTATGTAGCCCTAGCATACTCTCTGTCTTTCCATGACAATGCTGCTCAGTACTGTTGTCACCCCAGGACAGGAAGTGTGTTAATGGCAGGATTACCAGGATAAACAAAGAAAAACAGTGTGAAACTGTGGAAAATTAATACAGTTGCCACATTAAAGGACGGGTAAGCTGAAATACTATCAGTTTTTGTTCTAAGGTTTAGATACGCTTTAACAAAAACTTAAAGAAACCATTAAGGAAGGTAACTTATGCTGAAAGGCACACACCACAGGGTGCCTTGTCTTCCTTCTCCATTTCCTATACAGTGCCCCAGGAGCCTCATAAAGAGTAGAACACCCTTTTTGTATTTAATATAGTAATTTGAAAGCTTTTCTGGAGAAGATAAGAGAGTAGTGATGTGTGGTTGAATTATTTAGTTACAATGAAGGTTGCAATCTTACAATTTTTAACTGAAGATTCTCAACTTGTTTAGTAAAACAGCCCCATTTATTTTATTTACACTTTTCAAAAAGATTCATTTAAATTTGTGGGTAGTTGCTGGAGAAGAACAAAAAAAAAAACTGTCATAGAAGAGTTAATAAATAATATATTCATATATTTAGTTAGCCATTGTGCAATACAATACCAATATACCAGGACAGTGTCAGGGCTACTAATGAACCAGGATGCTCAAAGTTCCACATTTGCACAAGTTAGAAATATTGCAAATATCCACATTATTTTAATTTGGGAGTCTATAATGGGAACTGAAAAACAAACACTTTAGGAAGTGGTTACGGACAGGAGAGGAATACACCAGACACTTGTCAACAGAAGTGACAAGCATCTTTTAAAAGACATGACATTCATTTAGCATATGATTTTTAATTTAGCGCTACACATATCGACAATATCAAAGCATTTGTTCCTTTTTGTAGAAAACAATGGAGGATACTAGTAAAACGCATCTAATTTGTGTGGATTGCATGTGTTTTAATAATAGTAAACATTTAGGCTACTTTCACACTGAAGGCTTTTAAAAATAGCGCCTGTAAAGCGCCTGAAAACCTTCTCCCGTGCCACCCCAGTGTGAAAGGCCGAGTGCTTTCACACTGGGGCGGTGCGCTTGCAGGATGGGAAAAAAAAGTCCTGCAAGCAGCATCATAGAGGCGCTTTGGGAGCGCTGTATACTAAACCGCCCCTGCCCATTGGAATGCATGGGCAGCGTTTCCGAAGCACCTAAAAAGTGTTTCGGAAGCGTCGCAACACGGGCGGTTTTAACCCTTTCTTCGGATGCTAGCGGGAGTTAAAAGCGCCCCTCTAGCGGGCGAAAAGCGCAGCTGAAACAATGGTAAAACGCCGCTAAAACGAGGTGTGAAAGTAGCCTCAACCAAGCTGTGCATTTTTGGTAAAATACAGCAAAACTTTGCTAATTACCATGTGCAAGTAAGCTTCCTGCATTGCATTTAAATATTTCAGTTACTTATATAGCGCTATCAATTTATGAATTTATGCAGTGCTTTACATATACTGTGTATATATATATATATATATATATATATATATATATATATATATATATATATATATATATATATATATATATATATATATATACACACATACTATATATATATATATATATATATATATATATATATATTACACACACACATCAGTCCCTGCCCTCAAGGAGCTTACAATCTAAGGTCCCTAGCTCACATTCATACATACACATACTAGTGCCAATTTAGACAGGAGCCAATTAAACTACTAGCATGTCTTTGGACTGTGAGCGGAATCCGGCAAAACACCCACGCAGGCACAGGGAGAACATGCAGACTCCAGGCAGGTAGTGCCATTGTTAGGATTCAAACCGGCAACCCCAGTGCTGCTAGGCGGAAGTACAAACCACTTAGCCGCTGTGTCTCTTTTGCCTGCTGCATTATTCATTTTATGTGTGACATCATAGTAATGCTTAAAGGATCACCTTTTCAGGCAGAGTTTCAGTTTTCATAATAAATAGGTGCGTTTTCCAATGCCACCTCTGGCCCAGCCACCCCAATGTGCTTTTTTTTCCCCTCACTTACCTTATTCACAGGAGGTTTTAAATCTTTGCATTTTATTTGAATTTTTAAAATGACTTTTAGATTCAATCACTTCCTGTAGATCGTCTCTCAGTATTCACTTCCTGTAGGTCATCTCCCAAAAGTCTTCACTTCCTTGTTGCATTACAGAAGAGGGCATGGTAGGACGTGTTCACCACTCTGGACTATGGTTGCCACCTCATCCCTTTAAACCTGAACACATATTAATTACACAGGTTCTGTGGCTGATTAAGGTGGTAATTAAACTCACTTAAATAATTCAATGAATTTCGCGCAATATTGGTGGGTGATGGGTGGGTGGGGACAGAGATACTAATGCAGTGTCTATGTAAATAGGTGGGATCATCAATCTCTATGTTGGACCATCTACATAATACCACTAATTGACATTCGAGTGAAAGTGCTGCATTAAAGTGAAAACGTGCCGGTGTCTAAATGCCAAAAAAAGGGGGGGCAATTAAAATGCCAACAAGGTTCCAAAACCATAAATAAATAACCGTGAATAGATACTGGTGAATAAAAATCCTTGTATAAAGTCCTTATAACATTGAATAAATTAATATAAAGTGCAACCGTGAATAAATAACCGTGATTGGATACTGGTGAATAAAAATCCTTGTATAAAGTCCTTATAGCATTGCATAAATTAATATAAAGTGCAACCCATCAAGAAAGTGAATGATTAGCAGCAAATTGATATCAAGAGTGAACTAAACACAGTGCAATCACAATTCATCTAACTGTGCCTTTAAAATTAAAAGTCAAAGTAGCAGCATTGCAGGATTCAAAATGCACAATTCATAAAATCTAGGATAGATGGCGCTGTTGAAGAGGTAAAAAAGTCCTTCTATTCAGATCTGTGTATGTTCTGTGTAATGGATAAATGGTTCCTACAGTGGTGTCCTCTAGTGCAGTCTCTCTGGACTCTCACCTTAGGTTAGTACAAATCGAGCTGTGGTAATAAAATCCATGCAGTGTGGAAGCGCTGTCTGGACACTTCTCCCTCTGTAATACTTGACTTTCTGAATCTTCTCATGTGCTCCCTCGGCTCCCTCCGCTCTGATGCAACTCAGACAGAATAAAGACAGGGGAGGGGGATGAAGACCCAGATGAAGACACGTGACGTGTCGTAACGCGTAGGGATTGGCTGGAGCGGCACACAGCTGTTAACACAAGTGAGAGGGCGCTGAGAACGCCAGACTTCTCATCTGTTTTTTACTTTGCCTGATTTTAAGTTATTCAATGTAAGAGCATAATTAAATAAATATCCCCCCTTGGTTTTAAAACAATAACACACTAGTGGAGCCTGCCTTTCTCTCTCTCTTTACATTCCCGCATGCAGTTTTTTTGGGTGTTTTGGAGTGTTTTCATGTATCACGCATAGGGCAGCCCATTCACTTGAATGGGCTGCCCTACGTGTGAAAATCACCCCAGAGAAGCTCCAGAACTTTTTTTGAGCGGAGCTTGGCTCCAGCAGGTTTTGGTGTGTTTGCTGCACTTTGTGACAACACAAACACAATGCACATTTGCAGCGTTTCTGAAACGCATTGTGAAGCATGCATTTTCTGTGCGGTTTGCCATGCTTTGTGAAACACACAGATGTGAATGGAGCCTCATTGTTCTTTGTAGTTTTCAGCTCATATTTCCAATGACACACATAGGCTCATGGGACATTTTGCACGTTTTTTACTGCACGTTTTGCTGCATTTGTCACCTGTTTTTTCATGTGGTAAAATGTGTGTTTGCTTCTGTGTTTGGTGGGTGTGCTGTTAGCAATTACTGACTTTGAAAGTGCAAGTAGGTATTTTTAGGTGTATACTGTAAATGTGGCCATACACTATACAATCTGATTGTACAATCTCCTTTAGTTTTACCAAAACTATAAAATAGGAGGACACACCATCTATTCAATCATTATGTATCCAATCAGGCAGGCTCTTAAACTACATCAGGGGTGTCCTATGGGCTGCATGTGGCCCCAGGGAGTTTAGCATTGCGCCCTGAGCCCGCCTGGAGAGACGCTGGGGAAGCTAGGTAAATGCACACGTGGAGGGATGGCGGGGATGCTGTGCAAACATAGTTGATGGGTGAAGGTGTGCTAATGAGGTCAGCTGGTAAACTCCTTCCTGTGATTTACTGGTTTCTCTGTGCCAACAAGTGATAACGCTTTCTAAGAAATACAGCAAAGGCTAAGGTAAGGCCTTGTCCTTAAAATCAAAGAAAGCTTTTATTTGTCTTCAACTGAGGCACATTGTTGGTATATTGATACATAGGTAAGCTGGATTTTAGAAAAAAAAAAGGTGTACTTAGCCTCTAATGTTTTTTGCATTTTGCAAATGTAAGTAACTATGTATTGATTATTACATATGTTATTATTTGATCAAGATTATTTAATATTTGTTTGATAATTACATTTATTTTCAGGCTTCAGAATACTAAATGCAAGCTCTAGGTGCCATTTAGCTTCAGTGTATGTTATTGCCAAAGAATTAAAGCCTAACTCGGGTTTCTTGTAACTTTAAATAGTTTATTTTGTCCATTTTGACCAAACAAATTAATTGCCTCATCAACAAATGCGCTCGCTGGGAGTGCTATATAAACTGTATATAACCTCAGCCCAGTGTTTTGGCAGCAGCACGGAGTCTTCCCATACCGCTTCCAGAACAAAATCAAGTCAGGCTGAGCGCTATTCAGCCATTTCCAGGAAACCTTATATTTCATCAGAGAATACAGGACTCCCTTCTATTAGGTGAGTTGGAGAGGAGGGTGGATCACACCATATTGTTATAGACAGAAATAAAAATCTGATGGAAAATTATTATTTTTTTTTTACTTTATCCAAATCTAAAAAAAAATGTCTGGAGTAAGGCTTTAATACTATATGCATTTTAGACATACAGTACTGTAGGTCTTTAAAATGTTTTGTTAAAGCCCACGTTTAGTTTTTTTTATTTAAAGGGACAGTACTTCCATGGAATGAGTGCTGTTGGCTGATTTTTTTAGTTGAAATCTTCCATCCTCTGCCTTCCCCCCTTATACCCCTGCAGCAGTAATCAGTGCTGCAGGGGTTAATATGAGCCTCTGGTCTTGTCATAGGTACTCATCAAGAGTGCCAACTATACCTGCTCCTTACATAGTCTGGTTGAAAAAAGACACAAGTTCTAGTTCAACCAATAAAAGGAAAAAAACAAAACACATACAATCCTTCACCCACAATTGATCCTGAGGAAGGCAAAAAACCCCAGCAAAGCATGAACCAATTTGCTACAGCAGGGGAAAAATTCCTTCCTGATTCTCTAAGAGCCCTTGCACACTGGGGCGGTTTGCAGGCGCTATTGCGCTAATAATAGCGCCTGCAAACCGCCCAGAAAGTGCCGCTGCTTTCATTCCAGTGTGCAAGCCCCGAGGGCTTGCACACTGGAGCGATGCGCTGGCAGGACGGTAAAAAAAGTCCTGCCAGCAGCATCTTCGGAGCGGTGAAGGAGCTGTGTGTATACCGCTCCTTTACCGCTCCTGCCCATTGAAATCAATGGGACGGCGCGGCTATACCGCCGGCAAAGCGCCTCTGCAGAGGCGCTTTGCGGTGGTATTTAACCCTTTCTCGGCCGCTAGCGGGGGTAAAACCGCCCCGCTAGCGGCCGCATACCGACGGTAAAACGCAGCTAATAATAGCGGGGTTTTACCGCCGACGCCGCCCCCCGCCCCAGTGTGCAAGGACTCTAAGAGGCAATCGGATATTCCCTGGATCAACTTTACCTATAAATGTCAGTATCCAGTTATATTATATACATTTAGGCTCCATTCACACTAGCGCGTTTTTTGATGCATTTTGCATTTTGCAGAAATGCATGGGAATTTTTTAACATGGGTTCCTATGGAACATGTTCACATCAATGCCTTTTTGTATCTCTGCATTTTTGGAAAGGGTCAGGGACTTTTTTTCATGCAAAATGCAGCGTTTTGCATGTAATAGAATTCAATGGACAAGCATCAAAAACGCAAGTGCACCGTTTTTGCAGCGTTTTTACAGCGTTTTTGATACGTTTTTGCCGTTTTTTTTTTTTTTTTTTTTTTTTTAGACTGTAAAAAAAAACTGTAAAAAAAAACCCCGCAAAAACGCCGCAAAAACGCTACAAAAACGCTGCTCAAAAACGTGGCAAGCATGAAAAAAAACCTCCAAAAACGCTCAAAAGCAACATGCATAGGTGTGAATCGAGCCTTAGGAAAAAATCCACCCCTTTTCTTAAAGCAATCTACTGTGCTGGCCAGAAACAGTTCTTGAAGGAGTCTATTCCACATTTTCACAGTTCTTAGTGTGAAGAAACCTTTCCGTATCCTTACACCCCCTGCTCCATTCATAGAAGTTGTAATATAGATTCCAGCAATGATAATCAGACTATGAATGGAGGACACGCAGATGAATGAACGGTTGCCCCCTCCATCCATAGAATGGTTATGCTTTTCAATGCTCAATTCCAGGAATGAAGAATGGGGGGGGGGGGTAAAAGGGCAGGCAAAGTTGGCACTGTTGTTGAGTGCCTTATCACAGGTCCAGTGGCTTGTAGTAACCACTTGGGGTATAATGAGGGTCAGAGGAGAGAAGATTTCAACTAAGAGAGCAGCCAACCAGCACAAGGGATACTTCCCATATATTGCAAATATCGTCCCTTGTGCTGATTAAAAAAAATAACTAAACTTCATCTTTAAGGTAACAAAAAAATACAGCAAAACAGCTGTCCATTCTTAGCGTTAACGCAGTAAGTCATTTTTTTACTGGTGTGTTGAGAACTATCAAGTGGATCTCAGCAATAAAGCAGATTGGCTCAAGAGCTACTTAACTTTCTCTTGAGCAAGATATGCAGTTCTTTGTAATGTCATTGTAGATGGCAGGATTGATACCTTCCTTGTGCGGGATTCAGCATCCAGAACTCAGGGCTGCAGTGTGTTTGGATCTCCAGTGTCATTATTTTGACATTCCTCCTTTTTCTGTTTTGCCTAAAATCCTGGAATTGAGCTCCAGTGTGTAGATGATGGAATGAATGGTATCTGATGTTTTTAAAAACAATGGAGAGATAGGAGCTGTGACGCTGGTAAAGCTGCCTTGCGTTGCTGCTGGAACTGAACATTTTCAGCTAGTGCTTTGACACATTTGTTGACAGTTTCACTTGTCGCATGACTGTAGACAGATTAAATGACTAATATTTCAGTCCTATGTAATTCTTGCTAACAAACTAAACATATGGGTTTGGGTTTCTCTTCATAAACACTGTCCTGCGACGTGAACCCAGAGACATTCTCTTCAGCCAGGTCATTTGTAACGGAATAACTATGAGAAGTGACATAGATTTATTGTTAAATATATGGGTGTGATATATTTGTGTACATATTGAGTGATTAATGATGTGAAGAGGAAGCTTTGCTTATTATTTTATGAAATCTATTTTATGGAGGAACTACAGAACTCCGTAGTATTGCAAAAGAGTATTACGCACATCATTCCAGAGCATGCCGCATTTTAAAAGGACAGCTAAATAAGTGTTCACATAAATGATGAAACATTTTCACATGTGAACCTCCAACCCTTCCATGACCAGGGTTAATCAGTGCTTAGATGTCCAGGCTAAATTAACTTATTTTTTTAAATGAATAACCTGTTCAGATTGTTGTACGATAAAGGGAGAAAATGACAAAAATTTAAAACAATGCATTGATATGGCTTAAAGCAGTGGCCGGAACTACAAGGGTCTCAAAGGTCGCCCCTGCGACCAGGCCCTGGCATGCCCAATACAGAATTTGTGAAAAGGCCCTCCTGTGGGACTGTAAGGCTCAGTTCACATTAGAGATGGGCTGATTACTCCCCTGTCTGGTTTGCACCAGAGCTCCCGAACAGGAAAAAGTTTGGCCGCGAACCGCATTGAAGTCTGTTAGACTCGAACATGAAAGATCGAAAGTCCCCATTTTGAAGGCTTATATGTAAGTTACTGGCCATAAAAAGGGTATGGGGCCCTGGCTACTGCCCTGGGGGACATATATCAATGCAAGATTTTTTAAAAAAAATTATCATTTTTAAAGGAGCAGTGATTTTAATGGTGCTTAAAGTAAAACAGAAAAAATGAAAAATTCCCTTAAATGTAGTGCCTGGGGGGTCCCCTTAGTCTGTCTGTAAAGTGATATATCTGTGCATAGAAGCTACTGCAGCAAAACTGACATTCGTAAAGAAAAAAAAATGCATGTACTAAATGCATGTACTTCGCGGTACAAGCCATTGCCCCTAATGTACCCCTACTCATTCACATGGGGGGGGGTGGGATCTGGGTGCCCCCTTGTTAAAGGGGAATTCCAGGTTCCTAAAGGTCCCCCTGCCCGCAGACCCCTACAAGAGGCCCTTGTCCGAATCAGCATGGGGACAAGGTGCTTTGTGGTGCCCCAAAGCACCCCCCATGTTGGGGGCATGTGGTCTGGTATGGTTCAGAGGGGAAGGCCGCTTGCTCGCACCCCCCCCTTTCCTGGCCTGTCAGGCTGCGAGTTCGGATAAGCATCTGGTATGGATCTTGAAGGGGACCCCACATCGTTTTTAAAAAAAAAAAATTGTCGTGGGATTCCGCTTAAAATCCATACCAGATCCGAAGGGCCCGGTATGGATTGGGGGGGGAACCCCATGCCATTTTATTTTTACTTTTTTTCTATTGCTGGCAATGTTTTTTTTTTTTCATTCCACTGTCAGCGAGGAAGCCCATTGACAGCTGATGACCCAATCAGGGCTTAGAGTGCACTGTGCAGTGCATTGTGGGGTGCCTGGCAGGCGAACATCCCACCAAGCACCCCACAAATTCAGGTGTTCGCCGAAAGGGCGAACAGGCGATGTTTGGGCCAATCTTTTGCTCGGCTCGGACAGTTCACCCATTTCTAGTTCACACTGCTGCGACACCAAAGTCAAGTGACTTGTTTGTGATTACCTTGTGACTTCCTTGTGACTTGCTGGCGATTTCCATGTGACTTCCTTGCGACTTACTAGCGACTTTTGTGATTTAACATTGCAGTCTATGGCACTCAAATCACACCAAAGCATCCATTAATACGGAACATATTGAAATGAATGTGGTTTGACTTGTCATGCGACTTTATGGGGGTGATTTACTAAAGCCAGAGAGTGCAAAATCTGGCGCAGCTCTGCATCAAAACCAATCGGCTTCCAGTTTTTTTTGTTAAAGCTTAATTGAACAAGCTGAAATCGATTGGCTACTGTACACAACTGCACCAAATTTTACAGATTTTAGTAAATCAACCCCTATGTGTCGCAAGTCACATGATAGGTCGCAGCGGTGTGAACTGGGACCTTTGACGGGAGTAAAGGTTCCCAGGATCAGTCAGAAGGGGCCCAGGCTCAGGGGATAGGACCCCGGGACCGATGGAAAGGGCCCCGGTGGTCAGGGGGACCCTTCATGGCTTCTTGCAAGGGGGACCTGAAGGTTCTAGTTACACCTTTGGCTTAAAAAATTTGTGAAGGCACAATGTAAAAAAAGGTGCATCACATTAAGATATCATATTAGCATATTTTTCCCTTTTTTTTCAGCTTTTTCTGTTCAGTTCATGCCCTCTTCTCAACAGCAGGCGCCAAAGGTTCATTACATCACACACACATTGGGAAGTAGGTTCCCAATCTGTACGGTGTGTTCCAGAAGGCTGTGCCTTCTGCAATTCACAATCCTATAGGCTGCAGCTGAAAAAGACAATCAGCAAGGCAAGGCTTTTTTGGGGGGCACAGCAGGTGAACAGACTAAGGAAGATACAGGCAGGCTGAGTGTGTGCACAACATCCTGTACCTCTGAACTGCAATCCCATGGATGCAAGCATGCTTTGTGCAGTCAATTTCCAAAAAGGAAGAAAGGGGACTGGCAGGATCATTAGGTATTTCTGAAGAATAGAGTCAATTAAGACTACTGCTGGAAATATCTTTTTAAACCCACATATAAATAAAAACAATATTGTAACATACACTTTAATACTGGTGTCCGCAAGCCGCCTATTGCGATCGACCGGTTGACCGCAGGAAGCCGACAGCTGGATCGTGACCACTTCTCTGCCTCCCCCCAGCCTCCGCCGCTCTTGGGAGGCATCATAGTGCCGGATGGAGGGCAGTGGTGGGAGCTGCATCAGCGATTGATTGCTAGGCAGTCCTAGCAACAAATCACCTGCTTGGTATTATGGAATTTTAACTCCTGAAGATCCCGCTTTCGTGTTCCACCCAGCGCTATGCAGTCTCCTGATCTCCACTCTGCTGTACTCACGCTGGCAGGCAGAAAGTGCTATCTACACAGTCCTGTGTGTATGTGGGAGAGGGGGGAGATGTGAAGGGGACAGAGGAGACACTGTTGGAGGGGGCAGAGGACACTACAGCGGAGGGGAGGTTGTAATGAGAAATAGACAGAGGACACTGCTTTGGGGGGTGGGGAGGCAAAGGACACTGATTACAGGGGGCAGAGGGTCAGAAGACTTTTTGTTGGGGCAGAGGATACTACTACGGGGGGGAAGGGTAGACGACACTACAGTAGGGAGGAAGGGGGCAGAGGACACTATAGTACGGGGGGGTGAAGATGTGAAGGGGGGCAGAGGACACTGCTTTGGGGGGGCATACAGAATACTACTGTGGGGGGAGGGGGGCAGAGGGCACTGCTTTGGCAGTAGAGGATACTACAATGGGGGCAAGGGGTGAGTGAAGGGGCAGAGAACACTGCATTCGGGGGGACAGAACACTACTGTGGGGGGGATGGGGGCAAAGGACACTACAGGGGGTGTGTGATGTGAAGGGGGCAGAGGACACTGTGTTGTGGGGTACAGAACACTACTGTGGGGGCAGAGGGCATTGCTTTTGGGGGGGGCAGAGGGGCAGAGGATACTACCTTAAGGGTGATGTGAAGGGGCAGAGGACACTGCATTGGGGGTACAGAACACTACTGTGGGGACAGGGGGGAGATGACACTGCTATGGGGGAAGGGGGTGGAGGACACTACATTGGGGGGGATGTGAAGGGGGGGCAGAGGACACTATTGTGGGGGAGTGATGCGAAGGGGGGGGGGGCAGAGAACACTACTGTGGGGGAGTGATGCAAAGGGGGATGTGGACACTATATAGTTGTATATAAAATTAATGAATAAATATAAATTTAAATTCTACAGTATGATCTGGCCTACTGATATATTTTCCCTGTTTGTTATTTAGCTATTCTTGATAATGTGTATTGCTGTTCTACATGAATTATATTTTGCAAACATGTGGTAATTACATTTTTGTTATCTGCTGTAATTTTTAAATGACATTTTCTCCCATCCCTTCTACTGACTTACACTAGCAAGCCCATTTTTGAGATCGCAGTGGATGTTTGTTTCTGTCTTGCCTGTTTCCATGCAGGTATGTTTGTAGGTATACAGTCATCTCAATCGAATTTGGAATGTATATATACACACATAGCATTTTACTCTGTCTGCAAATCCTTCACGGCAACAAACATAGTCTGAATACTTATAGTGGGAAGAAAGACTGATTTCACTTTTCTGGCTGATAATACCAGATCGTCCAGAACAATGCAAATTAGTAATGATGTGTTTTAAGATCCCTGCCCATTGTTGATGTGTGATCTATAATTCACGGGAGATGAATTGGAATTAGAGTAGACAAGTTAATTTTTGTCTATACATGGAACAAAATATCAATCTTTTTGATATTTGCATTATAGGTTGTATGGGGATATAGCCAGATGTGAATGGTTCAATGGAATCAGTAAGCATCACCATACTATGTCTGCAATATATAAATAGTGAAAATGACTACATGCATCAGTTGGTGTTATCCCTATTGGTATTTCTGTTTTAGGTTATATAAGCATGATCATACCATTGCCAAAAGAATTAGCAATAGACTAGGGTTTGGCAGGACCAACCTGAAACTGTTGGCCTTCTAAAGAACAGTTGGCAACCATCACAGCTTGCAGACAGTAAGTAAAATGAGATTACATTTCAAGCTTTAAGTAAAAGTCGTTGAAGGTCACTTGACCTGGATTTGCTTGTTTTGTCTCTCCTCTGACACTTGTGTTGTACCATACCCCACCTGGCTCCAGTGCTAAATACACTGTATCAACTCTCACAATAAACATAAACAGCTTTGAACACCAATTTATTAGTCCTGATATGTTATACAATGTGATAGATGTCAAAGCAAAATAAATCCACTGTGTTTTATCCCTTTAAAGACCTTGCAAGTAGAAAAATACCTTTTGATCTGCAAGAAATGCGGTCAGATTCTAAACCCTGTTGTGGGATAACTACACAGTATTTTTGTGCATTCCACTCTCTCAGATCTCTACATTATAAAAGTTAATTATTCTGTAGTCTAACAGGGCAACTAGAAATACTCTTTGAGATAATACAGGGAATGTGTAGGGGATACAGGAGAGTTCTGAATTTCCACAATCTCACAATATCAACAGTTTTTTTTTCTTTTGCAGTTAAAGGATAACTCCGCTTTCGTAGAAAACAAATTAGCAAATAAAAATTTGAATATAGCATGTATTATTGCAGCATAAGTCATATTGCAATGTAATGTTATTGCATGCTCTGCAATATAAACACTGCAGCTTTTCTTTTCAGAACATAGAAAGTGCACTGGCTGAATAAAGTGAATTAGTCACTTCTATTCAGAAACAGTATCCAAATGACATAGTGGAACTGACAGTTGTTTCTTCAGAGCAGAAACAGGTAGGAATCTGCAACAAAGTTTGTTAAAATCCTTGCTATGCATATTAAAGTGATAATAAACACACTGTTTAAAGTGGTGTTCCGGCCGAAATGATACTTTTTAAATAAAAATACCCCTATAATACACAAGCTTAATGTATTCTAGTAAAGGTAGTCTGTAAACTATGGTCTGTTTTGTTAGTTTATAGCAGTAGTTTGTTATTTTATAAACTTACAGCAGGCCGTGGCCATCTTAAGTGTGGGCATTTGAAGCCAGACTGTATTTCTTCCTGGATCTCATCCTTGCAGATCTCACACATGCTCAGTGCAGCACAAGCAGTGTAATAGGTTTCAGGTCAGGTTTCCATAGCAACGGCAGTTTCAGAGGAAGTTGCCACCCCTTCCCAGAAGGCATTGCAAACAGGAAATGATGCGATGGGCCGCGGCCAGGGAGGAGGACGTGAAAAATGAATACAGCAGATATACAGTAGGTGCTAAGAAAAAAAATAAAAAAATATCCAATTTTTTTACAGTGCACAGTTTAGTGAGGGATGCTGAAGAGTTGTAAAAGTGGGTGGAACTCCACTTTAATTTGCATTGTCCCTTCTATTTCTGTATATGAATGATGGCACTGTAATTATTTTCATTAAAAAAATCCCATCTAAGTAGCTTTTTCCTAATCGATATATGGCTGTCACATGACCCAGCTCTTTCCCAGCCTGTCTGCAGGAAAATATAAGCAGGAAGAGCTTCTAGAGCTCTGCTGCTGGTCACATGATAAAAAACAGCCTTTGGAATATAGAGTAAAAATAAATAATATTAATAAACTGTTAAATTGTCATACAACTATATATTTGAAATCAAATCTTTATTGTTTTTTAGCAGTAACATGATGTGGGCAGATTTCTGCCATGCACAGGTGTGTCTTAGAATAAGGGGGAGATGAAGCCTCCATCAATCTGCATGTAATATCCTACCCCCATTGTGTTTAGCTGGTTAGTGGGCATTTAGGAGGAGGGAGTGGGCTGTCATTTACCAGTGTGTATACACCCACATGTGTGACTCTATAGTCACATAGGCTGCTCAGATGTGATAGGGAGGAAATGCTTAGCATAGAAACTCATTAAAAACTGAGCATGTGCAAAGCTGCCAACAGTGCTCTGCAAAATCCCTAGCTGAATTGGGCACATGGACAGAAGGGGGAAATAGAGAGCAGCAGGATCAACCAGGTTTTGTGCAGAATACAGAAAACTAATCTCAAAGTGACTAAGTGAGAATGAACAGCATGTAATACACCATTTATTGATAGTTTTTTATAATGTGGGTTTAGTGACATTTTAACTACACAGACGGGATTGTTTCTTTTCTCAACAAAAGTGGAATTACTCTTTAACAGCTATACCAAAACAAAATTAAAATGACAAAAAAAATACCATACAGCAGGGAAAGGCACAAAGGTAGTGCTACAACTTTAAAATCCTATAAGTGCTGGTTCACACAGGGGCGGCACGACTTGCAGGTCGCCTCACCGAGGCGACCTGCACACGACTTCAGCAGCGACTTGCAAAACGACTTCTGTAAAGAAGTCAATGGAAGTCGCCCCAAAAATACTACAGGAACCTTTTTCTAAGTCGGAGCGACTTGCGTCGCTCCTATTAGAACGGTTCCGTAGTACAGAACGGGAGGCGACTTGTCAGGAGGCTAGGTCGCCTGACAAGTCGCCCCTGTGTGAACCAGCACTAAGGATAGACAGGGGAAACATCTGTGCCTGGACTCACCTAGTACTGAACGTCCAAAATCCAATAAAGAGAGTAAAAATCTGTCTCTGGGACGAACATATAACTAATGTTTATGTAGGAGGCTTAAACGCATCAAATTTTCAGAATTGATTCCTTTTTATGGTTTGATGGATTAACTAAAGTTATCAATTTTTAATGCCAAAGTGTCCTGGTGCAGGATTTTTACTATCTTCACAGCAGAGAGATGGTCTTTTCATGGGCAACATTGAAAATACACAAATCTTTTAAATAACAGGCTTTGGTTAAGCCCTAAAGCTGTATGAGGGGATACAGAACAGTACAATTTTCACAGTCACAAACATACACTGAGTGCATATTTTACTGTGAAATTAATTTGTTTTCTCTTCCAATTAGTTGATTCATTTCAGTTTGAAACACGGCTTTTTTTCAGGTAGGTTTAACAGTGACACCCACTTTTACATCAAACAGTAAAAGGCCCGCTTTCACCGGCAAATAGAAATAGCTTTGGCTGTCCTTGTTCTTTGTGATGCAAAACATGTCCTGCCACTGGTCAATTTGCTATGGATGGGACAGCAGCTAAAAGGGACTGCTGGCCTCAAATCAAAGAAAGACAAAGAAAAAAGTTCCCCAATAATCACCGTCATAATACATGGTCTTTTATATAGGTGGCTGAATCAACAAACCAAAATTCTACGTCATACTTGTGATTCTTGTTTGCGGTCCTATTTCTAAGATCAAATAATTATCTGACTTATCAGTTATAAGTTCTAGTATGCCAATATTTTTCTAAGAGTTAAAAAGGAGAGTTTTGGGGACTTTAAATGAAGCAAAGGCACAGCAGGCCATATGTCTCCATCCCTGATACAATTGAAAATAAAAAGGAGGGTTGGGACTTTAAATGAAGTGTGTGGCAAGTAGTTGGCAAATACTCAATGCATAATGGCATATTATTGATTTATATAATTAAACACAAGTGGACTCGTGACACAGCACAATGTAAACCATAATAGAATGTGGATGTTGCATTGAGAGCTGATTGTATCAGACGTACTGATAATTCATGATTATTAACACATTCATATATTAAAAATTCAACATGTAAACGCACAATAATATTAAAAAATAGCATCCTGGAGCTTGATGCGTTTTGTGGAGTACAATCCACTTTCTCAGGAACAAGATGCATATTACGTAACTGCAAAAGATTTATGTATAAAAAACAATATTTGTTACCAATCATGAATTATCAGTACGTTTTTTTGATACAATCAGCTCTCAACTCAATATCCACATGTTATAACTTATTATGATTCCATCGTACTATTGACAATTATGTTCTATCCCGTGCATGAATTGTTATCATTTAGAATTTCATCATCTGTTGATGAGCCATTTTCAATAAATAATTGCTCTCATCATTACTACCATTATGGTTTACATTTTGCTGTGTCACGAGTCCACTTGTGTTTAATTACCGGTATATGAATCAACAATATGCCATTAGGCATTGAGTATTTGCCAACTGCTTGCCACATACACCTCATGTAAAGTCCCAACCCTCCTTTTTCTTTTCAATTGTAACAGGGATGTTTACATGTTTTTGTCTAATGGTTTTGAGTTCCTTTCACCTTTTCTTTATTGGTCACACATGGTATGAATATGTAGGGCTGTCAGGATCTGTCTGTTTCCGGGAGCTGCGATGCGGGGGTGTGAGCGGGCCTCTTCACGATGTGCATTGCGCCACGCCTTCCGCGACGGACGTGTGATGTCAACTCATGTGACGCCATCATGCCACTGTGTGGTTTCTGTGCTGGCATTCATCCATGAAGGAGTTTTTGGTGCCAAACACTTAGGCGACAACACTTTGGCCCCTTTCACTGTTTTACTGATCTTCATTAGCCCCTTTTTAGGGGGTATTTCATTATGGCTTTACACTTTCCAGTAATTCACTTTCTATTTTTCCTATTCAATTTGGATATATGTCCATTCACACATTTCCATTTAATTTTCGTTTCTTCTGGACCCCAATACCTTTATCTTTTTACTTTTTTCTAATATTTTTTAATCCTTGGGCAGTACCGTATGTCTTTGCTTCACTTCCGGTCTGAGTGGCGATTGCTTGTACACAACGCCAGCTCCATCCAACACACTACATTCTTGCTGCATATTGTATGTTGACTCAATGTGAGTATACACCCATATTTTTTACCCTAAATAAAGTTTTTTAAAAGCAATATCACGCTATGAGCGTTCTTCTCTCCTGCATGTGACAACCTGGAGGAGAGCCAGTATTTGACTTGCAGACCGTCCGGCAGGCCCCAGAGCTGCACAGTGGCTAATACTGTGAATGCCTAATACCCCCAGAGGGTAATGCTATCTGGTGAGTGCAATTCATCATCAGCACGGATAAAAGTCACCTGGCACCATTATCACCTGAGAGAAAAATTTTATTTATTTGGAAATGTGCTTATTTACTTAATTTTGTATTTAGGTACTATTTCAATTTTGTTCTGTCATTTTGGTGTTTGCGTAGCATTTATATCCATGTATACCAGCATATATTTATCAATCAAACTTATGCACATTTTTGGGATATATGTATTCCTTCTCACGTGTGCTCCCCTGGTCCCCCCTTCTGTTGCTCTGGGGCTCTTTTCAGGATGAAAAGTGGGGAAAAAGGTAGGTAAATATCTACATCTTGCACTTTTGAAGGCCCTGGTGTTTTATAGCCTAATAAATATATTGTTTTTTTGACAGATCGTGTTTGGGTTTTTGCCTTCTTTTGGGGAATCTCTTTTTCCTTGTTATTTCCCCTGGAGCACCAGGACAATGAAAACGCCTCAAAAATTACCCCATTTTGGGTCATGTTAAACCATTACCTAAGGTCGCTGCCAAATGACCTTCGGCACTGGGTGAGTCATGGGGACTCCAAGACAGCAGATGAACTAGTGGAAATAGTTGAGAGATAGGCTGTGATGGAGGATCTGCTGGGACCTGTCAAAACTTGAGGATCATTGCCAGTGAGGAGAGCCAAGTCATCCACAAACCAGGGAGTCACCATTCAGGAGAGTCAAGGAGCACCCACCTCAGTGTCCCAGAGCTCTGCTCTGGCACAAAGAAATAAAAGCATGCTGTGCTGGCGGTGTCACTCCCTAGGTCATATCCAGGCCCACTGTTCCCTGCAGGAGCAACCTATGGAGTGTGGCGCTCTACGAAGGATATACTTTTATGCTCAGAATGTCTGTGCTGCCCACCTGGACCTGACTGAGGGGCGATTTGAATGTGACCTTTGGGTGAACCAGCTTCATGTCCGAGTGCTGTTGGACTCCGGAAGTATGGTAACACTTGTGGGTACCGGGGTAGCTGGGGAGGTGAGTCCAGTAGCAAGAGCCCTGAGGGTGATGTGCACACATGGGGATACAAAGGGAAACCCCCTGGTATCAGTGACATTCATTACGGCCTGTGGCACAATTGTCCAGGAGGTTGAGGTTGGGGTGGTACCCGACCTCATCCATGATGCTATTATAGGAAGGGATTGCCCTTTATTTGTTGAACTTTGGAACTATGTGAGCCAAGAACTATCGGGACAGCTGAACTGCTCTGTCCCCCTTAAGGGGCTGGACGCCAGCGCTTTAGAGAACATTGATAGAGTTTCATCTGGGGCAGATGGTCCACCAGCTAAGGGAATCCCTGAGAGGGGGAACCCACTCTTATGCAGGTCATGGCTGGGTAGAACATAGAAGAAACACAAAAGAAACAAAAAAAGGCGCCTCTAAGTGCAGAAGATTAACAATTTTAATGCCCCAAAAAGGGTTAAAAACACTTACAGGATGGGAGTGGTAATCAGGCACATCATAGTTTGAGCTGCATTGGAAGGGATGACGGTCAGAGAGAGCCTACAGATGGATGTGATCACTTAGCACAGCGGTGTGGGACACAGGGAGCCGCTGTGAGGCCGGCGTCATCAGCTGGAAGGGAGACGAACCCGGAAGTGATGTCATCCACAGGACGGCTCAATAACCAGCCTGAACCGCAAACAGACAGCCTGGACGAGGATGTGATGTCATCAGAAAGGGACGCGTTTCGGAACCATCAATCGTTCCTTTTTCAACCTATAGGTTGAAAAAGGAACGATTGATGGTTCCGAAACGCGTCCCTTTCTGATGACATCACATCCTCGTCCAGGCTGTCTGTTTGCGGTTCAGGCTGGTTATTGAGCCGTCCTGTGGATGACATCACTTCCGGGTTCGTCTCCCTTCCAGCTGATGACGCCGGCCTCACAGCGGCTCCCTGTGTCCCACACCGCTGTGCTAAGTGATCACATCCATCTGTAGGCTCTCTCTGACCGTCATCCCTTCCAATGCAGCTCAAACTATGATGTGCCTGATTACCACTCCCATCCTGTAAGTGTTTTTAACCCTTTTTGGGGCATTAAAATTGTTAATCTTCTGCACTTAGAGGCGCCTTTTTTGTTTCTTTTGTGTTATTTCAGAGCCTGCTTCAGTCTTATAAAAGTTGCAGCCCTTTCTGCTGAAGAACATCCCATCATCCCATCATATCTACCTACACCTCCCTTATTATTTTGGACTGCCTAATTTTAGTAGAGACATTTTCTGGATAACATGTTAGTCCTGTGCTCCCTATAAACCCCTTTTTTTATAGAACATAGAAGAAGCCTTCCCTCTGCAGGTTATGACCGAGGAGGATGAAGGAGAAAGCTCCTCTCGTCTTGCCCACCCTGATCTCGAGGTGTCACGAGGTGCATTTTCTTCTGCTCAAAAGAGGGATCCCACACTGGAAAATGCCTGGCAACAGGTTACCATAATTAATGGGGTTTCACAAGTACTTGAGGCTGAAAACAAGGTTTCCCCATTTTGCGGTTATTGGTGAGCTGCTATATCGGGTTACCGAGCTTAGGGGAGTTGTGGTCGACTAGTTACTGGTTCCCCAGCCCTTCAGACGTGCAGTGCTCGACCTGGCCTACAATGACGCATTAAGGGGTCACCTGGGGGCTGACAAGACAGAGGCATGAATAACGGACAGGTTCCACCAGCCAGGAGTGAGACATTGCAGTTCATGTCCCACCTGCCAGCTGACCGCACCGATGCCCCACTTGAGGAACCCATTGGTGCCATTGCCCATTATGAAGGTACCGTTTGAGCGTATTGCGATGGATTTGGAGGGCCCTTTGGTAAAATCAGCTTGGGGCCACCAATACATCCTCGTGGTACTCGATTATGGCACCAGATATCCAGAGGCAGTTTCCCTAAGACAGAATACGCCAAAAGCAATTGCCAGGGAATTGTTTAATATGTTCTCTAGGACAGGATTCCCAAAGAAGATCTTAACAGACCAGGGCACCCCATTCATGTCTCAGGTGATGGCAGATCTGTGCAAGTTGTTCCAAATCAAATGGCTGCGCACATCTGTTTACAGACAGATGGACTGGTAGAGCGATTCAATAAAACTCTCAAGTCAATGCTTAAAAGGGTTGTGCAACAAGATGGTAAAGACTGGGACTGTCTACTCCCAGCACTAATGTTTGCTATTAGGGAAGTGCCTCAGATGTCCATAGGTTTTTTCCCCGTTCAAGTTGGCGTACGGGCGAAGATCACAGAGACTGCTTGACTTGGTGAAGGAAACATGGGAAAGTGAGTCCTCACCTCATAAGACAGTAGTAGAACATATAACTCAGATGAGAGAGAGGATTGCTAAGTTGATGCCTCTAGTCAAGGAGCACATGCAAAAATCGCAGGAGGTACAAAGTAGGGTGTACAACCAGTCTGCCAAACTTCAGACAGTCCCAGGTTGGGGATCGGGTCTCTGTACTTATACCCACAGTAGAAAGCAAGTTCCTGGCCAGGTGGCAGGGACCCTTTGAGGTTGTAGAAAAGGTTGGGGAGGTTAATTATAAGATACACCAACCTGGGAAGAGGAAGCCCTATCAGACATACCACGTAAATCTCCTGAAGCCTTGGAGGGATCATGAACAGGAAGTTGCTCTGGCTAAGGTTAGTTCTAAGCCCCCGGTGGGGGAGAACTCTGTCCCAGTTTCCACCTCCCTATCCAAGCCACAAACACAGCAGGTAAAGGAGTTCTTACAGAGGAATAGAGAGAAGTTCTCAGGACTTCCAGGTCTCACTAGGGCTATTGAACATGATATTGTCACGGAACCCAATGTGAAGGTCCGAGTGAAACCCTATCGCATGCCTGAGCCACATAGGAAAGCAGTGTCAGAGGAAGTCCGGAAAATGCTCGAACTAGATATCATTGAGGAATAGCAGAGTGAGTGGTTGAGCCCGATTGTGTTGGTACCAAAGCCCAACGGGATACTGCGATTTTGTAATGTTTTCATAAAACTCAATGAGGTATCGAAGTTCGATGCATACCCAATGCCGAGAGTAGATGAACTGATAGAGAGGTTGGGACCTGCTCGATACATTACCACCTTAGACCGCACCAAAGGCTACAGGCAAATACCCTTAACTAAGGAAGCCAGCGAAAAGACTGCCTTTTCTACCCCAGATAGCCATTACCAGTACAAAAGAATGCCATATGGCTTGCACTCCGCTCCAGCTACTTTCCAGAGAGCTATGGAAAAAACCTTACGCCCACATCAGAAGTACACTTCAGTGTATTTAGATGATATTGTCATCTTCAGTACAGACTGGGAATCCCATCTTTCCCGAGTGCAGGCAGTCTTAGACTCTCTGAAGAAAGAAGGGTACACTGTGAATCCTGAAAAGTGTGCCATTCCTATGGAAGAGACCAAGTACTTGGGGTACAGTGTAGGTAGAGGGTTGGTGAAGCCACAGATGAACAAAGTGGAGGCTATCCAGGCCTGGCCCCACCCAGTCTCGAAGAAACAGGTGCAAGCCTTTTTGGGCATTGTGGTGTACTGCCGAAGGTTTGTCCCCAACTTCGCCACTATTGCGGTAGCTCTCACAGACCCGACAAAGGGTAAAAAGTCAGTTATGGTGAAATGGAATGACAAGGCTGAAAAGGCCTTCCAGGAGCTTAAAACAGCCTTGTGTCAGTACCCAGTACTGGTCGCTCCTGACTTCTCAAGAGAATTTGTTGTTCAAACAGATGCCTCCAGTGAAGGCTTGGGAGCTGTTCTGTCCCAAGAGGTCAATGGGGAGGAACACCCCATAGTTTTCCTGAGTAGAAAATTGACAGCCGCTGAGAGAAATTATGCTGTGGTGGAGCGGCAGTGCCTGGCCATTAAGTGGGCCCTAGACTCACTACGCTATTTTCTCCTCGGTAGGAAGTTTTGCCTGGTGTCAGACCATGCCCCATTGACCTGGATGAGACCGGATGAGATTTTTGGCATTGCAAGAGTTCAAATTTATATTTGTACGCAGACCAGTAAAGCAACACCAGAACGCGGATGCCCTCTCTAGGGTACACTGTAGGGTGTCCCACATTGCCTCAGACACCTCTGTGTCAAGGTGGGGGGGGGATATGTACATGACATCGGGAATGTGTCCTGGATGGCAGGTACATTCCCCAATATTTGAGTGGTGGTCCCTTTAAGGGGGACAGTTTCAGAGTCTTCAAACCCTGATCACTCGGACTTTGGTACTGAAGGGTTTAGGTCCCAGGGGAGGGAAGCTTGAAAGGCAGCAGAGGGAAATATGCACCTGTGTCAAGGAAGTGAGAGAGAGAGAGAGAGAGAGTCTCACAAGCTGAGCAGCCAGTGTTAGCTCTTTGACCTACAGGCTGCTGACCCCCTCTGGCTGACCTGACCCCCTCTGGCTGAACTGCCTGGCACCCTTGCTCTGGAGAAGCCTAACCCCTGTATGGGACCAAAAAAAACTAGCGGTGAGCCTGTTTAAATTACCAATATCAGGATTTTGGACTGTTATTTACTATGGCTGAATTAAGCTATTTTGTTTAGTTGTGATTAAAATAAATCAACTGTTTGCTTTCAATAAACTGGCTGGCGGTTATTACAGAGCTACCCCAGGTTACACCCTTCACAGTTACTCTTGTTAGGCGCAGGAACAGGTCCTGCTGTTAAAAATTAGTTCAACAATTAAAATTACATGCCCCAGCCAAACAGATAGGGAAAAATTGGGCCTTGGTTGTTGGTGGTGCCAGGACACTGTAACCTCTTGCAGCTACTCCTGTTGGGCGCAGGAACGGGCCCTGCTGTTAAAAATTAGTTCAGTAATTGAAATGACATGCCCAGGCAAACAGGTGCAGGCAAATTATGCCTTGGGTGTTGGTGGTGCCAGAACACTGTAACCCCTAACAGTTACTCTTGTTGGACACAGGAACGGGTCTTGCTGTTAAAAATTTGTTCAAAAAGTGAAATTACATGCCCCTTTAACAGGGGAAGAAAAATTGGGCCTTGGGTGTTGGTGGTACCCTAAACCAAAAATATTGTTGGAAGTTGGCATCATCAAAATGCAGGAGGAATAGGATAGACAGCATAAGGAGTCTTCAAGGGATCCCAGATCCCTAGCAAATTCAATCAGTTACATCAGTATGAGAGACTTGATAGCTGCTGACCCAGGACTGATTCATTTTTTGATAAATGTCAGCCTATCAACGGAGTCTGTGGACAGCCGCACTCTTTGATCCATTACAAACCCTCCAGCAGCACTGAGTGCCCATTCAGAAAGCACACTGGATGCAGGACAGGCCAGTAGCTCAATTGCATATTGAGCAAGTTCTGGCCAGTGGTCCATCCTCAAGACCCAGTAACCCAGTGGATGCTCAGTTGGAAAGGTCTCCTAGTCTGCTCTTGCCCCTAGATATTCCTGCACCATATAATGCAGACACTGACGATGGTTGCTTGAACCTATCAGCCCTGGGCACTGAAGACTAAAAAATTGTTTAAAGGCATAGGTCAGCCAGCCACCTTCTCCACCGCTCCTCCTCTGATCGAACGAAGCCTCAGAAACACATTGTCCAGCACCAGGAAATGGTAACCGCCCAGGGTCTGGAAAGGCATTACACAAACTTTTCTTCAAGGGATCCTGAAGATGTTTCATCCTCTGCTCCCTCTGCGAAGGCAGGATAAGCTCTGCAACTTTAAATTTGCAATGTAGATCAAGAAATGTTGCCAGCCAGTAATGATCCCTCTCCTTGATGCCACGAGTCCTAGGGTCCTTTCGCAGGCTTTGCAGAATCGGGGAGCCCATGCAACATAAGTTTGCAGAGGCATTCGATTCTGAGTCCTTTGAGTCACTAAGGATGACATTGTAAGGAACTACCTCCTGCCAGCCATGTACAACTCCTTGAGTTTCTGGTGACTGAAAACCATCCCTTGAAGACTGCTGCCTGTTCTCCTCTACATCCATGCTTACTCAATCCTCCTCCTCCTCCTCTTCTTCCTGTGTGTTTGGGGGGCCCGCAGGAATGCTATCTGCATTAAGGGGGCCTTGAGAGGAAAGGAAGTCCTCCTCTTCCTCCCGCTGTTCTGCCTCAAGTGCCCTGTCCATGATTCCACAAAGCGTGTGCTCCAGCAGGAAGACTAGAGGGACAGTGTCACTGATGCATGCATTCTCGCTGCTCACCATTCTTGTGGCCTTCTCAAATGGTGACAGTACGGTGCATGCATCCTTAATCAGTAGCTACTGGCGTGGCAAAAGAAAGCTAAGCTCCCCTGAGCCTGTCCTGGTGCCATACTCACACAGGTATTTATTGATGGCCCACTGCTGTGTGTGCAGCCGCAGCAGCATTGCCAATTATGAGTTCCACCTGGTGGGCATGTCACAAATGAGGCGGTTGATGGGCAGGTTGAATATCAGCCAGCCAAGCACTGGCATTGTATGACCGCTGGGAATGACCACATACTTTTTTGGCCTGCCTCAGCAGATCTTGTAAGCCTGGGTACCTGGTCGAGAAAGGCTGCACCACCAAATTCAGGACATGTGCCAAGCATGAAACATATGTCAAGTGTCCCTGTCGGAGGGCGGAGAGAAGGTCGGTGCCATTGTCGCATAAAACCATTCCTGGCTCAAGCTCCCATGGCGTCAACCACCTTTTGAGCCTGTCCCTGCAGAGCTGACAGAATCTCTGCCCCAGTGTGGCTCCTGTCCCCTAGACAGACCAATTGAAGCACCATATGGCATCTTTTAGCCTGACTGCTTGCGTAGGGAGGACAATTCTGCAGAAGAGGCCATAGAGGAAGAAGAAGAGGAGGGGTGGAGCAGACAGATTTGGCAGAATCACATCCAGCTTTTTGAAGGTGTGGTGGCGGAACAAGCTCCAACAATGAACCCTATCCTGCATCCTTCCCAGCTGCCAGCAAAGTTACCCAGTGCGCTATGAAGGAAAGGTAACGTCCCTGACCATGCCTGCTGGACCATGAGTCAGCGGTAATATGAACCTTGCTTCTGACTGCCCTGTCCAACGAGACCAAAACATTGCCTTCCACATGACGGTAGAGAGCTGGAATGGCCTTACATGAAAAGAAATGTCTTTTTGGAACCTGCCACTGTGGTACAGCACATTCCACAAATTCACGAAAGGGGGCAGAGTCTACTAGCTGAAAAGGCAACAGTTGTAGTGCTAGCAATTTGGCCAACCTAGCATTTAGACACTGAGCATGTGAATGGCTGGGACAGTATTTTTTTTGTGGTTCAGAAACTGGGGTAGCAAAATTTGCCTGCTGAAATCAACTGGTGTTGTACTGCTAGCAGATTGGCTGCAAGTACTTGTGGCACCTATTGCTATACCTTCATTCCTCTCAGTGCAGGTTTTTGAGAGGACTTGAGGTATAGTAGGGAATGAGATCCCAGATGAAGAGCAAGGAGAAGTCCGCCTTTTTTTATGATATGTGTCTTTTAGGTGCTGTTGCCTGCATGGCAGATCATCATAGGTCTTGTCAAGCATATGGTGCTGTTCTGGCCATGCTTGATCCACTTCAGACATTGATTGCAAACAGCAACGGTGCGATCTACTGCACATGTTTCAAAAAAAGCCCACATCAATGAACTTTTGGAAGTCAGCGGGGAGTCAGCAGCGCCCTGCACCTGTGGAGCTCTGTAGTGTGATGCAATAATAGGGTGGTTGCTCTTAAGCTGGCCCTTGGAGAACATCCTGCCTCATTGGAGTTGTGCCTCCTCCTCCTCACTTTCCTCCTTTCTTTTCTCAGGCACCCAAGTACAGTCAGTGACCTCATCATCCCCTCCCTCCTCGTCACTGGAGCATATTTGGCAGTATGCTGCAGCTGGGGGAACATGACTTCTAGTTTCTTGTCCTTCTGTGGCACCCCCTCTCTCTAGGCTCAAGTTACTCCCTTCCTCAACCTGGGAACCAACATCGGAGCTTTCAAACTGCTGCGCATCCTCCATTACCATGTAACCGACACTATGGTCAAATAATTCTGGTGACTCCTCCGTGCATTATGGTGGGGCTACGGAAGGAGTAACTGTGGTTAAGGAGCCGGTGGAATAGGACGCTTAGGCAGCTGCGTTGGAAGGCAAACTAGTATGAGCCTGGGTGACAGAGGATAAGGAGGATGAGGACAGCTTAGTTATCCACTCCACCAACACTCCTGCATGTTGTGGCTCAATAACACGGCCAGCAGCAGAAAAAAAGGACAAGTGTGCCCCACCTGCAGAGGATGCACCATATCCGCGACCACCACTTTTCACTGTAGACACAAAGGCTGCTTGCCCTCTTTTAGTGACCTGTGAGCATCTTCCTCTCCTTGGTGGCCTTCCGGATATGATGGTTATTTTTTTTCACACTGCACTACACTGTATTATATACTGTGTACACCGCCTGCACTGTATTTGATACTGTACACCGCCTTCACTGTATTAGATACTGTACACCACCTGCACTGTATTAGCTACTGTGCACCGCCTGAAGTGTATTATGTACTTTACACCGCCTGCACTGTATTAGATACTGTACACTGACTGCTCTGTATTATATACTGTACACCGCCTGCACTGTGTTATATACTGTACTATACTATGCTTACGTTTGACTCGAACATCCGGACCATCCTTATCCGTGTGCGTACAATGTGTAAAAAAACACCAAAAACACCAGACCAAACAAAAAAACAAAACAAAAAAATATTATTAAAAACCACTGATTTGCAGTCTATTTAATCCCTAGGGGGAAAATTTTAAATACTTTTTTTTTAAATATGTTTGGTCTCACTGTGCAGTTTTTTGTGTTGTGTGTTTTTTTTTACACATTGAATCCACACAGATACTATTTGTGAATCTTTTTTACCACTTTATTTTATAAATTAATTTTTATAGGGTGTTTTGCACCAACACTTTATGGTCACTTTGTTGGTTTGGAGTTATTTTATGTCAGACAGCAGATGGTTGGCCATTACAGACAATGCTGTTTTATCCACCAGAAAACTGTTTCCTTGTCTTGAATCTTCAACTACATGTACTGTAGCTTGATATTATATACCTCTACTGATGATGTTTATTCTTACTTTGGATCTCCTTTAAATTTAATTAATGGGTCAACATAAATGAATAGAGAAGCACCATTAAAGATAAAGAGAACACATTTGATGGAAAAAAAATCTAAAGTGCATCTCATACATTATAGGTTAGCTTACACCAGTAGGAAAGAACACTGAAACTAACTATGCACTCATCAGCTCTACCTGCAGGTTTTCTGTGGCTATAACTTGTCAAGGCTTAGAACAAAATATATCAGTCATTGCTAGCTGTTATCACTATGTCTGTCCTCACTTTATACCTTCTACTGCTAGAAGTAACCTACCCACAGCTTCACAATGCTGTAAGAGGCTTTAGATTAAATGAACTATCCTTTATCACCTGCTGATTCTCTTGGATCCAATTACTGGGAAGAAACAAAAAGCACTGACTCAAATACATTTTTAAATAAACTGCCACTAAATTATACTTATATACTCTGCTTTTTTTGCATATACAATATATATATAGTGTGTGTGTGTGTATATATATATATATATGTATGTATGTATGTATGTATGTATATATATATATATATATGTATGTATGTATGTATGTATGTATGTGTGTGTGTGTGTATATATATATATATATATATATATATATATATATATATATATATATATATATATATATATATATATATATATATATATATATATAATATATATATACATATATGGCATAGCCTTATTTAGTGTAATGCCCCATACATTAAAGATTGTAATCTTTATGAATAAGCTCATGCGTGCTCTCATTAAAAATAAATAAATGATTTAATATATATAAAAAATAAATAATTTAATAATCCACTTACTTATCCAGATGATTAGCCAGTAGTCATTCGCAGGGTGAATGATCATCTGTAGCAGTTGGCTTTAAATGTAATTTGTGTCAAGTGATTGCTGGTTGAACTCTGCCATCCTGCATGAGCATCTGGGTCCCCTATGCCTCCATCTTCTTCTCCTGTGCTTTCGTACTTTATTTCTGGCTACTGACAGGACCTGCCACTTCCTATGTGATAAAGTGTATGACCTCTGATGTGCAGCTTATGTTGATGCTTATGGATAACTAATACTCAGTATACTAAGTGAGTGAGTGCCCAATGTCTTTTTTAAAGAGTAACAGACTACTAAGTCTGATTGTCCATCGTAGAGTATAGTTTGGCTTTTTAAGATGTCCTTCTTGGATGTCCAGTTTTCTGTTTCAATATTGCTGGTCCTACACTTGAGTGAACTTCTGCACTGATCTTTCCTGTTCTTTATTCCTGAACTCCATTCTCCATTACTAAACTGATGCCTGGATCAACCTCTTAAATTTGACCTTTGGCTTGACCCCTAATTACCACTCAGCTCTATTTGGCATTATATCTCATCAGTTTACTTTATTCTTGGCTTAACCTCACAGGTCCTTCTGACCCACAGAACAATGTCACTCTCAGGTTCTAATGGGTAGACATTCCCTAACACTAATTTGAGTAAAATTCAAGAATCAAAAGTTTAACCAAAAGTTGACTGTGGAAGGGAAAGTGTGCTGCAGCACCATTTGTTGAAATGGAATTATGGCAGACTCCAAGTTGTTGAGTAAGCAGGATGTAGATTTACAGAATGAAGATGCCATATGAGCTATTTTCAATGCAAACTGGGCTAATGGTTGACTACACTGCATGTGGGAATATAGGGGATTTATGGGAAATTCATTCTTGATCTTTCTGATGCAAAACTGTGTCAGTTAGTCTGGCCTAAAATGTTACTAAACCCAGGACCCTGCATTCACTATATCTGGTCTCGCACAGTACACAGAACATAGAAATGCAATTATTTTAGTAAATATAAACTGCTAAATAACTTTTCTAATCAGCAGTATATAACAGTCTTGTAACTTTTATCAGTGTCCAGTCAGGTACTTAGTAGAGCTTGTAGGAGGAGTTTTAATTCTCCTCTGACTGTCCTGTGAGGCTACATGACTCCTGTCCCTCTGCCTGGACAGTGCTGATTGGCCTCGGGCCGAGCACATTTAAAAAAAAACCCCAAAAAACTCTCTAGCAATACACACCAAACTGAGCATGTGCAGGGTTCCCCTTAAGGCTCTGTTCTATCAGGAGATGGATTGGGGACTGTGGAAGAAAAGGAGAATCAGAGAAGACAGGACACAGTTACCAGGGGCTAATGGAAATCTGATTGCTTCTTCTGATTGGGAGTCAATCACGGCGGTCACATGATCATAGATCCCGCTCTACCTCCCAGCATCTGAAACCTCTTAACCACTTACCCACTGGGCACTTATACCCCCTTCCTAACCAGGCCAATTTTAAGCTTTCAGCACTCTCACACTTTGATTGACAATTACTCAGTCATGCAACACTGTACCCATATGACATTTTTGTCCTTTCTTCACACAAATAGATTTTTCTTTTGGTGGTACTTAATCACCACTGACAGAACATTTAAAAAAAAATCATTTTTCTTCTGCTATAAAACTTTGCAAATTTGTAATTTTTCTTCATACATTTTGGCCAAAATTTATACTGCTACATATCTTTGGTAAAAATAACCAAAATCAGTGTACCTTTTTTGGAAAGTAGACATTCCAAGGTATTTAGTAGGAGGCATGATGAGTTTTTTCAAGTTGTATTTTTTTCCCAAACAATACTTTGCAAAATGAAGATTTTTTTTTCACAAAATCATATCATATTAACAGGTTATTTCTCTCACATGGCATATGCATACTTACAACTACACCCCAAAAACACATTCTGCTACTCCTCTACTACTCTACATGTGGCAATACCACATGTGTGAGACCTTTTCACAGCCTGGCCACATAGAGAGGCCCAACATTCAGGAAGCATCGTCAGGTGTTCTAGGGACTTACATTACGAATCTAATTTCTTGACTACCTATCTCACTTTTGAAGGCCTTGGAGCACCAGGACAATGGAAATGCCCACATAATGACCCCATTTTGGAAAGCAGACATACCAATCTATGTTCTATGAGGCAAGTTGAGTCTTTTGAACATAGCATTTTTTTCAAGTTTTTGGAAAATATGGAAAGAAAATGAAAACACTTTTGTACGGCACTAACGGGCACTGATGAGGATCCACTCATAGGGTGGCACTGATGGGCACTGATGTGCACTATTGAGAGACTGATGAGCACTAATAGGACACTGTAGTGGCACTCGTGAGCACTTACTAATGGCACTGTAGGGCACTGATGGCACTGTAGGGCTCTGATGAGCACTGAGAAGCACTTACTGATGGCAGTGATGTGCACTGATGGCACTGATAAGCAATCACTGATGGGCACTGATGAGCACTGTGATGGCACTGATGAGCGCTGTAGTTGCACTGTGGGGCACTGAACAGCACTGTAGTGGCACCGTAGGGCACTGATAAATACTGTAGTGGCACCATAGGGCACTGATGAGAACTCTAGTGGCACTGTAGGGCACTGATGAGCACTCTAGTGGCACTGTAGAGCACTCTAGTGGCACTGTAGAGCACTGTAGTGGCACTGATGGACACTGTAGTGACACTGATGACACTGTAGTGGCACTCATGGGCACTGTAGTGGCACTGATGGCACTGTAGTGGCACTGATGTCGCTATAGGGCACTGATGGCACTGTAGTGGAACTGTAGTGGCACTAATGTCGCTGTAGGGCACTGATGGCACTGTAGGGGCACTGATGTGGCACTGTGATGGCACCGACAAGCACTGTGACACTGATGAGCACTGTGATGACACTGATGAGCACTGTGATGGCACTGGTAAGCACTGTAGGGCACACCAAATCCAGTTCACTCACGCTGCTGCAATAAACGCCATCCCAGAACTAGCCGGCCACGCTGTACCCATCATTCGTCTATAGCGCAGTTGGCAAGTGGTTAAAGGGCTGGGAGGCACCCGTGCAAAGGGGTTAATGGATCATTTATGAGCAGATATTAGAAAATTTAATCACCTAAAGCAAGGTTTTAAGCAGACTGGGCCAATTTGCATGCAGCAAATATAAACAAGTGTCTTTGTGATTTGTGCCACTGTAATTTGTGCAATTTTGCTGCCATGTGTGTGTTTGTTAACACAGCAAGCAAAAGGGGTCCTCACCATAATCCATAGTCTCCCCTCTGTTCCAGAAGATGACTCTACCATTCACTGCCACAGTTTGTCAGAAAGGGTTATATGAATAGGCACTCCACATAGAAAAAGTTAACACCTACACTTTGTATTGTAGAGGTTGGTTTAGGATCGCGGTTTAACAAGAATATGTCCAAATCCATAGCTCTGCTGAAGACTCACTCCTGTTATTATACATGGATAATCTGGGTGCTGGCTGCTGTAGTCTATTTCCACTCTCCTTCAAAGATATGATGGAGGCTACTGGCTGTTGTGTTACTTTCAGTAAGCAACAGTAGTTTTAGTAGTTGTACAGGTCTAGGCAAAACTGCAAGTGGCATGTTTCACCTGTCAGATCTCTTATATCACCATTGCCTTACATTCCGGTCATTTGTTTCTATTACATTATTCTATCAATCTACTGTAACCAAAAATCATTTAAACAAAAAAGTGAATTAAATTGTTAATACAGTTTGGCACTTTATGCACAGTGGTACCAGTAATATGCCCTGAGTTTCATTAGCTGCATGTTACGGGGTCCAGGATAAAATATATTTCAATAAAAATAGATTCTGGCCCAGTATCATACAGCAAGTTGCTTTCTTTTCCACTGTACGTTTGCTATTTTAAGCTTCTTCTTTTTTCCACACTTCCAACACCTTGAACATCTTTGTAAATTCTGACAACTCATACAATTTAGGGGCATGTTAAGCTATATTTTGTAATGTGACACAACATTTCAAGAAATGGTTCTTTGATCAGGTACATCAAGGGTTTTACAAAGAATTCATGTAATATTTAAAGTGATCATCTGAGAAATTGTTTCAGTATGTTCAAAAAGGAAAATCTGAAATTATTCTGAGGAGTTGAAGGTGCTTAATGCATAAAAATATTATAAAAATTTTAAACAGAAAACCACTATGAGCCTCAGAGAGTAACGAAACAGGTCCTCCTTTCCCATAACACCCTTATACTACATGTATCAGCGATCATTTTTATGACCACTGACAGGTAAAGTGAATAACACTGCTTACCTTGTGACGATGTCACCTCAAAGTGGGCGGGATGTCTTAGGCAGCAAGTGAACATGTTGTCCCTGAAGTTGATGTGTTGAAAGCAGATAAAATAAGCGAGCATAAGGATTTTAGTGACTTTGACAAGGGCCCAACTGATGACTGGAACAGAGCAACTCCAAAACTGCAGCTCTAATGGGATGTTCCCAGTCTGCAGCAGTCAGAACCTACCAAAAGTGGTCTAAGGATGGAAACCCAGAAAATCAGCAACAGGGTCATGGGTGACCAAGGCTCATTGATGCACGTTGGGAGCAAAGGCTGGCTCATGTAGTCTGATTCAATAGAAGAACTACTGTAACTCAAATTGCTGAAAAATTAATGCTGGCTCTGATACAAAGGTGTCGGAACACACAGTGCATGGCAGTTTGTTGCGTATGGTGCTGCAGACCAGTTAGGGTGCCCATGCTGACCCATGTCCACAGCCAAAAGTGCCTACATTGGGCATGTGAGCATCAGAACTGAACCACACAGCAATGGATGAAGGTGGCCTGGTCTAATGAATTCAAGAATGGTTTGAGGAACACAACAATAAGTTTAAGGTGTTGACTTGGCCTTCAAATTCTCCAGATCTCAGTCCATTTAACCATCTGTAGGATGTGCTGGGAAAACAAGTCTGATCCATGTAAGCCCCACCTTGAAACTTACAGAACTTGAAGGATCTGCTACGGATGGCTTGGTGCCAGACACCACAGCATAACATCAGAGGTCTAGTGGACCCCATACTTTGCCGGGTTATGGTGGGTGGTCATAATGTTATGGCTGATCAGTGTATATGTAACAGTGTTACATAGTCCTGTTTTTTAACTTACTAGTTCAACCATTCTCATCCAGGTTTCTGTGGAACCGTAGGGTTCCTTCAGAGGTTGCCAGGGGTTGAGCTGTGGCTATCTGAACTCCTATCTGATATCCCAAATTTGCTTCCTGAGGATGCACAGAGTGCGAAATACATTGAGGCTGAGCCGCTGACATCACTTCCAAAATAACCTCTGAGGTCACTTCTAGTTTTGTGGAACGCACGCAGGCGCTGTGATTATGAGCGACGGTTCCTGTATATGATCCTTCACTGCTGTTTGTGTTGGTGCCTTTCCTTAGCCTCATTACATGTGATTGCACAGATTTTACATGTATGTTACCTATTATTTAATTAACTTACTACACTATAAATAATTTTTTCTGGGCTTTTTTTTTTTCTGATGAGTGAAAATCGTCAACAAAGCTTATGAATTTACTAGATCCAGCTTTCCCACATCCTGGGTTAGACCTTTAATATTTGTAGGCTGCTTTGTGGCTGCATGAGTCTGGTGAGTGAGAAGTGTGGCGACAGATGGTGGGTCATGTTGTTTTTAAGAAGAATTTGCCACCTAGTAATATTTCCATTGGTATAAATATTTGCGTATGATAAGGACACTGTATGGGCATTGTTTGCTTGTTAGTACTGTTTATTTGAGACACTTACAGGTGTATTATTTTAAGTTCACATGCTTTGGTATTTATAGCGCCTAGTGCCTTTATTATTTTTTATAGTAAAAAATCTATGTCTATAACCAATGGAAAATAAGCCCAACTAAAGTTTGAAAATAAGAATATATTTTTTTTCATTTACTAATAAATTTTTATAAAAATGCAGCTTTTGCAACAATACTTACTTTCTCCCCAGCACTGTCTACTGCAGAAGATCTTAATCTGAGTCCAACAACTGCTGTCCTACTTTTGGGTTGAAAGATGCTCAGCTTCATTCATTTACGGAACTAAACGCACAGGCAGTCATGGCTTCACTCCCTGTAGATCTCTGGACTATAGGAGATATGGCATCAGGCAGTCCTCCAGTCAGCACTGTGTGGCAGGTGTGCAACACTTTACCTTCAGGTTGCTGCTGAAGACTGAAAACCGGTAGGATGTCAGAGGTCACATAGCACCACTTGGAGAGTGATTTTCAAGTTAGTAGAGGAGGATTAAAAAAAAACAGCTCTAACTACAGAGAGTGGGAATGAACGAGGTTAGGTATATATTCAAATATGGAAATATATCCCACAATAAGCTGCTGCTTATTACATTTAAGATTTTTCCAAGCACAGTTTTTTTTTTGTATTCAAATATGGAATTGGGTTTTTAAATATATATATATATATATATATATATATATATATATATATATATATATATATATATATATATATATATATATATATATATATATATATATAATTTTTTTTTTTCTTTAGTAGCATATAAAAAACATACAAACTAATACCTTGCCAATTCAGTACTGTAGACTGTAGTCATGTATTACAATGTTATTTAGGTCATAGTTTTCAGCAGGTCCTTGTTCTTCCTTTAACTCAGTGAGTTCCCTTTGCTGATTCTTTGGCAGACCTTAAATTGTCTTTAATCAAGGAAAACTACAACATTCTTGTTAAAACTCTCTGAACTTCAGAGGTGAGCTTTTTTCATCTACAGTGTCCATAATAATATGGAAATTACTAGATCTTGTTTCAGCAACTGGATGACTCTCAAAAACACTAAAACACTACATAAAGCCCTTTGGCCATCTTTGCAGTTTTAAAGCACGTTTAGTTTTAATACAAAAAAAATCTAGTACAATATACTGTAAGCTCTGTAGCTAAAGTTTGTATTTAACAGATGTTATCTGCAAGCAATTAACATACCTGTCAGCACTTATAAAACAGATTGGCAGTTTTCTCCTTGTATCAGTCCTCTAAAATATTATTTGTGTAAACCACAAAGAAATGTAATATTAACAGTGATGCAAAGCTATAAAAACAATGAGCTGCAACCAGCACCTTTTTCTATGGCAGAGAAATCCATAGTCAAATTAAAACAAAATATGTAACAAAATCAGCTGAGAGAAATAGTTTATTCACTTTCCACTGTGTTTGCGATAGGTGGTTAGTAAATCTGCTTGTGTTTGATTTGCTGGAGGTTTGTCGAATCCTGAAATCCACAAAATCTAGTCTTAGTATCGAACCCCACAGAATTCTGTTGGGCAAATCTTGACACCAAATTCTGGCAATTTACAAGGCCAATAGGCAAGTTGTTGTCCAAAAAAGTGGCGTTGGATCTGGGGAAATTTAACAAATCGAAAAAGAGGGTGCTTTTATTTCAACTTCAAGTGCAATATTGGAAAAACACTTGAAATCCTTGAAATTATATGACTAGGTGATGCCTTTAAAGTGGTGTTCCGGCCGAAATGATTTTTTTTGTAAATAAAAATACCCCTATAATACACAAGCTTAATGTATTCTAATAAAGTTAGTCTGCAAACTAAGGTCTGTTTTGTTAGTTTATAGCAGTAGTTTGTTATTTTATAAACTTAAAGCAGGCCGTGGCCATCTTAAGTGTGGGCATCTGAAGCCAGACTGTATTTCTTCCTGGATCTCATCCTTGCAGATCTCGCACATGCTCAGTGCAGCACAAGCAGTGTAATAGGTTTCAGGTCAGGTTTCCATAGCAACGGCAGTTTCAGAGGAAGTTGCCGCCCCTTCCCAGAAGGCATTGCAAACAGGAAATTATGCGATGGGCCGCGGCCAGGGAGGAGGAAGTGAAAAATGAATACAGCAGATATACAGTAGGTGCTGAGAAAAAAAATAAAAAAGTATCCAATTTGTTTACAGTGCACAGTTTAGTGAGGGATGCTGAAGAGTTGTAAAAGTGGGTGGAACTCCACTTTAAGCTGTATGTGATATTTTGGAACAGTCTGAATTTCACGGACAGCGTAAGTGACACCGTATAAATCTGGAACTGCAAAAAAAAAAAGCTATTCCATAACCAACCCCAAGTTAGGTGGTGTAAACCTGACTTTGTCCGAGCTCTTTGCAATGCCCCTCTCCCTTCAATTCCCATTTACAATTTATTTTTTTATTTTTTTGGTGTTGTTGCAGGGGTTGGCCTGCACATAGCAGAGGCCAACATCTGCAATTACAAACACAGTAAACATTGTTAGGCACACAGTTAACCCTTTGATTGCCCCTAAATGTTAACCCATTCCCAGCCAGTGTCATTAGTACAGTGACAGTGTATATTATTAGCATCACTGATCACTGTATTAGTGTCACTGGGGATGTCAGTGGCAGTTAGTCAGTTCCCCCCAGTGTCTCAGATTGGCCGACGCACTATCACAGTCCCACTATAAGTTGTTGATCGGCACCATTAGTAGTAGTACTGTATACACAGTATACTGCATAATTTGTAGATGTTATAACTTTCTTGAAAACCAATTTATATACACATATTTGGATTTTTTTTTTTTTTTTTTACCATTACATGTAGCAGTATACATTTTGTGAAGAAATTCAAATTTTTATTTTATATATTTTTTTTTTATTGGATATGTTAAATATTGTTTTTTCCCCAAATTTTTGGTCTTTTTCAGTTTATAGTGCAAAAAATAAAAAACCCAGTGGTGATCAAATATCACCAAAAGAAAGCGCTATTTGTGTGACAAAAAAATGATAAAAATTGAATTTGGGTGCAGCGTTGCATGAATGCGCAATTGCTAGTTAACATAGTACATTGCTGAATAGCAAAACATGGCTTGGTCATGAAAGGTGTAAAATCTTCCAGGGCCTTGTGGTTAAACTATCCCCTGCTCCTTTGTTTACATGGATGGGGATTTCCTTCATCTATATTACCCCGTATCCTAGATGAGGATCTGAGATGTACAGTATACTGTGTATATATATTAGAACTGCACAATTCTGGCCAGAATGAGAATCATGATTTTTTTGCTTAAAATAAAGATCACAATTCTCTCACGATTCTCATGGCGTAACATCATCTTTCACATTCTACAAAATAAAAATTTGGCCAACTTTACTGTTTAGTTTTTTAAAATTCAGTGTATTTTTTCCAAAAAAATTGCGTTTGAAAGACCACTGTGCAAATTCAGTGTGATATAAAATATTGCAACAATAGCCATTTTATTCTCTAGGGTCTCTGCTAAAATATACAATGGGGATGGAAAGTATTCAGACCCCTTTACATTTTTCACTCTTTGTTATATTGCAGCCGTTTGCTAAAATCATTTAAGTTCATTTTTTTTCCTCATTATTGTACAAACAGCACTCGATATTGACAAAAAAACCCAGAATTGTTGACATTTTTGCAGATTTATTAAAAAAGAAAAACTGAAATATCACATGGTCCTAAGTCTTCAGACCCTTTGCTCAGTATTTAGTAGAAGCACCCTTTTTTGCAGATCCTCTCAAGTTTTGTCAGGTTGGATGGTAAACGTTGGTGGGCAGCCATTTTTAGGTCTCTCCAGAGATGCTCAATTGGGTTTAAGTCAGGGCTCTGGCTGGGCCATTCAAGAACAGTCACAGGGTTGTTGTGAAGCCACTGCTTCGTTATTTTAGCTGTGTGCTTAGGGTCATTGTCTTGTTGGAAGGTAAACCTTTGGCCCAGTCTGATGTCCTAAGCACTCTGGAGAAGGTTTTCATCCAGGATCCCTGTACTTGGCCGCATTCATCTTTCCCTCCATTGCAACCAGTCGTCCTGTCCCTGCAGCTAAAAAACACCCCCACAGCATGATGCTGCCACCACCATGCTTCACTGTTGGGACTGAATTGGACAGGTGATGAGCAGTGCCTGGTTTTCTCCACACATACCGCTTAGAATTAAGGCCAAAAAGTTCTATCTTGGTCTCATCAGACCAAAGAATCTTATTTCTCACCATCTTGGAGTCCTTCAGGTGTTTTTTTTAGCAAACTCCATGCGGGCTTTTATGTGTCTTGCACTAAGGAGAGGCTTCCGTCAGGCCACTCTGCCATACAGCCCTGACTGGTGGAGGGCTGCAGTGATGGTTGACTTTCTACAACTTTCTCCCATCTCCCGACTGCATCTCTGGAGCTCAGCCACAGCGATCTTTGGGTTCTTCTTTACCTCTCTCACCAAGGCTCTTCTCCCCCCGATAGCTCAGTTTGGCCGGACGGCCAGCTCTAGGAAGGGTTCTGGTCGTCCCAAACGTCTTCCATTTAAGGATTATGGAGGCCACTGTGCTCTTAAGAACCTTAAGTGCAGCAGAAATTTTTTTGTAACTTTGGCCAGATCTGTGCCTTGCCACAATTCTGTCTCTGAGCTCTTCAGGCAGTTCCTTTGACCTCATGATTCTCATTTGCTCTGACATGCACTGTGAGCTGTAAGGTCTTAAATAGACAGGTGTGTGGCTTTCCTAATCAAGCCCAATCAGTATAATCAAACACAGCTGGACTTAAATGAAGGTGTGGAACCATCTCAAGGATGATCAGAAGAAATGGACAGCACCTAAGTTAAATAGATGAGTGTCACAGCAAAGGGTCTGAATACTTAGTACCATGTGATATTTCAGTTTTTCTTTTTTAATAAATCTGCAAAAATGTCAACAATTCTGTGTTTTTCTGTCAATATGGGGTGCTGTGTGTACATTAATGAGGAAAAAAAAAGAACTTAAATTATTTTAGCAAATGGCTGCAATATAACAAAGAGTGAAAAATTTAAGGGGTCTGAACACTTTCCGTCCCCACTGTATATGTGTGTATATGTGTGTATATATGTATATATATATATATATATATATATATATATATATATATATATATATACATACATACATACATATATACATATATACATATATATATATATATATATATATATATATATATATATATATATATATATATATATATACATATATATAAAATGTTTGGGGGTTCTAAGTAATTTTCTAGCCAAACATCCTGATTTTAACTTGTAAGCAACAAGTGTCAGAAAACGGTTTAGTCTTTAAAGAGGAATTGCAGTCTGGTCACATAATTTGTAATAAAAACATCTTTGCCATTCTGAAGCTTCCCTCCAACCACTTTGCATATTATTTTATATATACTATCAGTCTGTACTTGACAAAAATGCTGCAGAAATCTCCCTCCACTAACTCTGGCTGCATCTATTTTAACTGTGGCAGCTGAAGCTGCTGCCTGTTCACTTCCTGGATTTACACCTCCAGCTCTACAGTCCCGCAGCTCTCATTGGCCCTCTTATGACTCATCCCCCTCCCTTCCTGGAAAACTCTCAGGGGTGAGAGAGAGAGTTGTGCATGATGTCATAAGCCTAGGCTTTTTATCAGACAAGAAACAGGAAGTGGGCTGTATAAGGTATTTACTGGCAGAAAAAAAATGTTTTACTATCCAAAGTTAAAACAACAAGGGCAGAAGATTTAATAGATGCAAAGATGAAAAAATTACTGAAGGTCCTCTTTAGGTGGTAGAAATAGAAAAGGGAAGATGGGACAAAGATTGGGGCATGCATAGCGCTGTTGTTAGTGATAAGGGAGCATACTGTGAAGGACACGCAATATCATCCGTATCGGAATCTAGCAAAATTGTAAGGGATAATAATGAGTTAAACAATGGATCAATGTTAAAAAGAGTCCCCGTTTGTAACTGAGTCCATTACTAGACAGCACTTGCAGCAGCTCCCTTGAGAGTGAAGCAATCCCTGGAAAACAAGGTAGGAAGAAACAAGGTGTGCCAAATTAAGTGTAGTATAAAAGAACAAATTGCTGTGCACTCACTACTTTACATTTGTAGCAAAGTGTCATTTCTTCAGTGTTGTCACATGAAAAAATATAATAAAATATTTACAAAAATGTGAGGGATGTACTCACTTTTTTGAGATACTGTGTGTGTGTGTGTGTGTGTATATGTATATATATGTGTATATATATATATATATATATATATATATATATATATATATATATATATATATACATATTTATAGCATGTCAATAGGGGAGCCCCACAAAAAAATGGTATGGCTCCCCCATGTTTTATATCAGACCCTTCAAGTCTTCTGATGTAGTGATGGCCACTTGCCAAATGACAGAACCCTGAGCTGCCATGTGTAATATATAGGAAGAGGCAGGGATAGTGGTGACATCATTGAACAAATACGGACATAAGCATATGCATTTGGTCAATATTATTTTTTGCACCTGCAAAAGTCTAGTTCACACTAAATACTGAACACCCTAGTTGTTGGCCTTTCTTTAGTTTCGTTCTTTTTGGGGGGAAGTGCTATCTAAAAGAACATTTCCCAAATTTTGAAGAGATTTCCTCTCAGGTACTGTTGTGTCTGTATGACAGAAAGTGAAAGAAAAAAATAACAGTGGTTTCTCACTCTAGCCAAAAAAAACCAAAATAACAGTTTGGGCTATAAAGCAAAGGGTCATCTCCCTAAAATGACAGTTGCAACCCTCAGCTGCAACAAATTTCTGTTAAATATATCGACTATTCTGCTGGCTGTCTGTACTTCCCAACCAACATTAGTGTATGTGATATTTCCTATTGGGAGAAGAATGTGGATGATCTGATGGGTGGCCCAGTATATCTTCATTGGGTTAACAGTAGTTCTGTTAATCCAATGCACATAGTTTTTAGACACAAATCTTAATTTACATCTCAATAGGCATGACTATATGAGAAGTATATGGTATTCTGATATTAAAACATATATCTCATAGGTAAAGCATATGTTATCCATATCTGGTGATATGGGTAAAGAACTTTTTTTTTTTTTTTCTACTGAACTTGCTCATGGAACTATTACAATGAGCAGAAAAGGGGCAATTTTTACCTTTAAGCAGTATTCACAACTGCCAGGAGTGCATCCTCCCTCACCTAAAGATCTGGCAGTCTGGCACTTTTCACAAGCACTTCATAGACTGACAGAATGTGCCATCAATTGCAATAAGGAGATTATGCTCTTAGATGTAACCAATCCTTGAAAACAGATGCCTAGTTTTATATGCTTACGGAAACTCAACTTGACTTTACCATGGTAAATGAGGAAAGGTTTGTTATCTTAACACTTAATATTACTTGTCCACAGTTAATCTGATCATTGTTCTGGATGTGCAAAGGCAATGAACACCTTGGAACGATATGGAATAAATGTTGCTGATAATAGTTATAGAAACACATTAATTATACAATTCAAATACAAAGTGCAACGCTAAGAGCAAGTGCAAAAATATCAATAACATATAAATTCATGAGTAAATCATGAACACCAATGAACAGTGTATGAAGTGACTCTTCAATATGTATATACACTGGAGATCAAAATTAGAGAACAATATATGAACACTTGATTTTTTCAGAAATAATGTAATCTTCATTGCTCAACATTTGATGGAATTTTTGTTGTGGCTATACCATGCTTATAGAACAGTGTTTTTCAAAATAACCAAGGCACTTCAACTAAAAAACCTTTATTTTGTAGAAAAGCCAATGATCAAAATGAGATAACAGCAATGACTGTTGCACGGAGAAAGATTACAACTACAATTTCTGAAGGTTACAACAATCAACAATTAGTAGGACGTGTTTGCTTTGAAGGACGTCAGCACATCTGTGGCCACAGGACATCACTAGTCTCTCACACTGCTCTGGTGTGATTTTTTTTTTTTCCATTCTTCTTCCAGTTCGGTGACTGTAGTGGGTTTCTTGGCCATAACTTTGTCGCCAAGGATTTTCCAGAGGTTTTCTATTGGGTTTAGATCAGGACTCTGGGCTGGCCCTTTCATTATTTCCATGTTTTTAGCTTTAAAGAACTGCTTTACCTGTTTTGCTGTGTGACAGGTGGCATTGTCTTGCATGGAAATTGCTGGCTGATCGGGTAATAAACACAGGGAAGGATACCGCATGTTGTTGAAGAAGGTTCTGATAAACATTTGCATTCACTCTGCCATGTAGCTGTATAAGAGGCCCAATTCCTGCTGCAGAAAACATCTCCCAAACCATGACGCTTCCTCCTCAACCTTTCACTGACTTTTTTTATGCACTTTGGGTTCAGTCTTTCTCCCCACAACGAACATAATGTTTCCCATCGGACCCAAATAAATGAAACTTGCTTTCATCACTAAAGTGAAATTTGGACCAGTTCTCATGTCCACACAACATGCTCCTCAGCAAAGGTTAGTCTAGCCTTTTGATTCTTTCTGCTAATGAGGTTTGTTTACTGCAGAGTGGGCTTTCAGTTCAAATTCTCTGTATGACGAGACAGATCCTTACTCTGTTAAGCGTTGAACTGGTAAGCAATCGTAGCTGCAGTGTTGAACCGATTGCCCATCTCCACATTGTCCTCAGTTGCATTTGTCTTTCATGGACAACCAGCCTTCTTGGTGGACTTGAATGAGTTTGTGGCATTGTAAAGATGCAATGTTCTAGAAATCACAGACAAACTTCTCTTGCTATGGCTGAAAGGGTCATCCCTTTGGCCTTCATTTGGACAACCTGCTGCCAGAGGGTTTTAGTCACTTTAGAACGGCTCATCTTGCAAAGTCAGTGAAAACTAGAGAGTCAGGCTTCCAGTTAAATAGGGTTTGTCAGATAATTAAAGAAATTAGCACAAAGTGCCAGATTAACACCAATAACTGGGAGGTATCTGAAAGTGTTCTCTAATTTCTTTTCCAAACCTCAATGAAGTTTGTTTGTTCTGTGCTTCAAAATATATGTAACCATGAAATATGCGTAACAAAACTTCTCTTTTACTCCTGTTTAGATCATTTCAAATACGACTAAGCAGTGACCTTGAAATTTAGGAAATTGTAGGTTGTTCTCTAATTTTGATCTCCAGTGTATATAAAAGTCCTATAAAGTTCTTCTGCCAAGTGTGAAGAAAGGAGGAATACAAAGATGTGACACCCAGAGGATATTCACACAGGAGGCTTACAAGATAGCCAGCGATTCCCCTTATTCAGGGAGATCAATGAGTGCTTAGATCGAACAGCTCCACTATAGGTAGATAAGACATCAGCTCCAATGGCTCCAGACAGCTCATTCACAGGTCTAACCCTCCTATGACTCCAGACAGACCATCTACCAGAATCACGCTCCCACTAGAGGTCACATAAGTATAAAACACAGGCTCCACATAGTGTGATAATGTAAAACCAATCCTGTTTATTAATAAAATATTGCACTTACATATGGAACAGCAATAACTCGTGTGTAACACAATCAAATATGTCAGGCAAGTCCTTTTCCAGTAGTAAAGATGGCCAAATAGTGATCATGCATGCGCTCTGATGTGTGCATGTGGCTCAGGCTTACGCGTTTCATCATATGTGACATCATCAGGGGCACACACATGCCAGAGCCTTATCTATATATACGCAGTCCAATCGAGGAGGATCCACCCTGATTGATCAGCACTAAAAGAGGGGGAGTGTGTGCCATTTGATTCATGTAATAGGCCTAAAGACATAATAAAAAAACATTGGCCAGTTCTTAAAAATGACCATGTTCTGGGGCCACAATTACCAGACCACCCACAGGTCATTTTTAGAAAAGCACCCACTTTGAGAAATAATATAGTTCCCAATGTCTTAGACCCTCCAAGGAGGCCCACTTTTTTTGGTAATTTAAAAGGTTACTATCTTTGTGGGAAATGTCAGGCCTATAGAGCCAACCAATTTAGAGGCAAATAGACCACTGAGTTCATGTCAGAAGGTACGGGTAAAACAAATAAAATTGACTCATTCATTTCATGTACAACAAAAAATGTTTACCTCCTTAGGTGCCCCTGCAGTTTGGAATATGTTGGACGAACCACATGTATGTTAAACATCAGATTGGGTGAACATATTGCAAACATTAAAAAGGGATTTAGCCAGCATAGTGTGTCAAAACATTATGCCCAAAAACATCGTAGGGACCCTACTGGCACTACATTCATTGCCTTGGAAAAATATATTTCTCATTGGAGAGGCAGTAATACAAAGAGGAATATTTCTAGGGCTGAAACCAGCTGGATATATAGACTTTGTACCCATGTCCCTTAGGGGTTAAATGTGGAAAGGGGCATAAACTGTTATATTAACAACAGATAATGCCCCTTCCTGTTCCCTTTTTCATAATAGTCACGCCACAGCACAGTGCGCGATCGCTATTTGGCCGTCTTTAAACATGCAAATTATTGCTGCTCCATATGTAAGTGCAATATTTTATTAATAAACAGGATTGGTTTTACATTATCACACTATGTGGAGCCTTTGTTTTATACTTACGTGACCTCTGGTGGGAGCGTGATTCCTGTGCATGGTCTGTCTGGAGTCTCCTGTGTGAATATCCTCTGGGTGTCACAACCGCTATCTTTGGATTCCTCCTTTTTTCACACTTGGCAGAAGGACTTATAGGACTATATATATATTAGAGTCACTTCATACACTGTTCATTGGTGTTCAGAATTTACTCATTAAAAGTATTATTTGCACAATTTATTGATATTTTTAAACTACTAAATCATTGAATCTCTAATGCACTTGTTATTAGCGCTGAACTTTGTATTTGAAATGTTTATGTGCACTTAGTATCAAGGGTATATTGCACAGCGGCCTTTTTGTTTAGATCCGAACACAGATATTTCTTTTCATTTTTCACAATAATCATACATTGGCTGATCCTAAAATCTATTCAAATAAGCAGAATATCCTTTCTCAGACCAACTTTCCTCAGTTCTTATAGCTAATTACAAATCATCTGAATTTATTGAGTTTATTAAGTTAATATCCTTATTGTAAACATCAAACCACAAAGAGACTCTTTCATGTTTATCGAACTAGTGCCTGCCAAGACTGTTTTTGTAGCTACTGTTGAAATAAGAGCATAACATTTCTGATATTTGTTTATAAGATTTGATCTAGAGTACCTGCTCATCAGAGACTGAAGTATAACAAATTGTTAATCACCTACTTTAAAATAAATATTAAAGTTTCTAAAGTAAAGTGAACCTATGGGTTTTGTAACAGAACTGAACTGTTAGCATCAGCTGTCAAGTGCCCAGTCTGGATCCCTAGTGTTTGCTGTTAATAGTGTTATTTGAACAGGTCTGTCTTCAATTCATCAGCAGTTCAGCTGAACAGGTCAAAAATCCACAAGGAAACTTAAACTCAAATCCGAACACCTTTGGATTCAAGCGTGACTGACTTCGGGTTGGCTGTTTGGTAGTCTGGAAGACTCAACATTCGGACAAGGGAACATTGCAAGGCTTGGGGCCTTGTATGGTACAGTAAGTGGGGGCTACATGTCTGGATAAGGATCTGCTTGGAATATTAAGGGTAAGAATTGAGTGCATTTACATGTGGGGGTGATAATGTTTGAAAGAAAAGGTAACTACTGACCACTTATAGGGTGAAATGTGCAGCGCTTATGTGATCATATAAACCATAACAAATAATATGAGTATAATAAATGATGTGCTCAAAAATACTCCAAGCAGTCCTCTATTATGACATGTGAGGTCTATAAACAGAGGAACTTGGACGTGTGATGTCCAAAAAAGAGAAAAGTCAGTGACAAGCTTCAATCATGTGTGGTGATAATCCTCAACCACATGTGGATATAATATAGTGACAGTCTTTAACTTCAAATATGTATGATGTAATAGCAGTTAATAGTAGGTCCACCACCAAAGACACCAGAAGCTGCTTACCAGAGGGATTGAACTCAATAAGGTGTACACCTAGTGAGTCGATCAAGCTTTGTGGTATAATATACCAAGGGGATCAGATGATCTATGCAGATATGACCTCCAGATGGACCTCCGAACAGGTGTAAGGTATGGATGGACTCAGTAGATATAGGCAGTCAGCCCCATCATTAAAAGAGCAAGTGATTCCCTGCAATGTAAAAGCCATTATAGCAGCTGTTTAGCTGCTTGATTGCTTTTACAGGCGATGGGAAGGGACGTCCCCCCACCACCCGTCGGTGCTTCTCTGGACCCTCTCGTGTGATCGGGGAGCCAGAGAAGGAATCCGGTGGCAGTTTACCATAGAGCTGGTCCAATACGATACAATTTTTTTTTTAAAGCGCCCTGTCCTCGCACGCAGAAGTGAACACATATGTAGGTCGTGCTTGCATATGTAAACGCCATTCAAACCACACATGTGAAGTATCACTGCGACCGTTAGAGCCCTTGCACACTGGGGCGGTTTGCAGGCGCTATTGCGCTAATAATAGCGCCTGCAAACCGCCCCGAAAGTGCCGCTACTGTCATTCCAGTGTGAAAGCCCCGAGGGCTTGCACACTGGAGCGATGCGCTGGCAGGACGGTAAAAAAAGTCCTGCCAGCAGCATCTTCGGAGCGGTGAAGGAGCGGTGTGTATACCGCTCCTTTACCGCTCCTGCCCATTGAAATCAATGGGACGGCGCGGCTATACCGCCGGCAAAACGCCTCTGCAGAGGCGCTTTGCGGTGGTATTTAACCCTTTCTTGGCCGCTAGCGGGGGTAAAACCGCCCGCTAGCGGCCGAATACCGACGGTAAAACGCCGCTAATAATAGCGGCGTTTTACCGCCGACGCCGCCCCCCGCCCCAGTGTGCAAGGGCTCTTAGAACAAGAGCAATATTTATAACACCTCCTCTATAACTCTAAACTGGTAACCTGTAAATATTTTTAAAGCGTCGCCTATGAAGATTTTTAAGTACTGTAGTTTGCCGCAATTCCCCAAGTGTGCGCAATTTTAAAGCGTAAAATGTTTGGTATCTATTTACTCTGCGTAACATCATCATAACATCATTTCTTGCATTAAAATCTATTAAAGTTTTTTTATGTTTTTTTATGTTTTCAAATACAGTTTTGTTTTGTTTAAAAATTGCTGCGCCAATACATAAAATTGCAACGACCGACATTTTATTCCCTAGGGTCTCTGCTAAAAAAAAAATATATATGTGTGTGTGTGTGTGTGTTTAGGGGTTCTGAGTAATTTTCAAGCAAAAAAAAAAAAAGATGATTTTTATATGTAGGAGATAAATTCCAGAATTGGTTGGGTGGCAAGTGGTTAAAAATGCACTAAACTGAATATGGTGTGAACTCACCCTAATGCCCTGTACACACGGTCGGATTTCCCGACGGAAAATGTGTGATAGGATCTTGTTGTCGGAAATTCCGACCGTGTGTAGGCTCCATCACACATTTTCCATCGAATTTTCCGACACACAAAGTTTGAGAGCAGGCTATAAAATTTTCCAACAACAAAATCCGTTGTCGGAATTTCCGATCGTGTGTACACAAATCCGACTCACAAAGTGCCACGCATGCTCAGAATAAATAAAGAGATGAAAGCTATTGGCTACTGCCCCGTTTATAGTCCCGATGTACGTGTTTTACGTCACTGCGTTCAGAATGATCGGATTTCCCGACAACTTTGTGTGACCATGTGTATGCAAGACAAGTTTGAGCCAACATCCGTTGGAAAAAATCCTAGGATTTTGTTGTCGGAATGTCTGATCAATGTCCGACCGTGTGTACGGGGCATAAGTATTTACATATTCCTTGGGGGAAATTTGATAAAGATGTATGTCCATTCATCAAGCTAACAAACTCAAGCAATTTTGAAGGGTAAACCAGATGTACTAGAGGAAACACAATGCATATGTGTATACATGAACAGCTTTCCTGTGGGACACTATATTTACACACATTTATTTAAACGGAACCTGTGGCCGGTCCTCACTGACCTTTGTACCTACAGGCACCATAGAGCAATTCATCCTCAAGTTTCACAGCAGAAGCACCAAAGTCATCTGAATTGACATTCTCTAAACCCTGTTTTGTCTTTTCAGAGACCCAACTTTCTGTTTATCTTAAATATTAGCAGGCTGCCAAGTTACTGCTGGAAGGGGAAGCAGACAGATAGTGCTCCTGCTGTTAAAATTTTCTTACAATCTTTCCTTACAATTTTTAAATAACTATATACAGATTTTCAAGTGTCCATAAGGTGTTACTACTGCAAGAAATTAAAAAACAGTGCTCTCTCCTGACAAACATATCAGACTCAATTATATGATCTATCTATCTACCAATTCCATTATTAGCTTTTTCCTGGTGAAGAATATTCACATTCTTCAGGTAGCATAGCTAATCAATATTATATGTATTTTAAAAAAATAATAGAAGCAGTTAGAAGGGTTAAAAAATGTAAAAAAATATGTACACCCACCAATTCTCTGTTCATGTGGGAGAATGAAAGGTGAATTTTTAAGGAATTTTTGTGCCATTTATATTAGTAATGGTGAAAGATATTTACAGATATTGGTTCGACAAGCATTGCAGACAATGATTAACATATTCCATAGCTAACAAAAATTTATTCACTGTAGTCCTTGTATAATATTAATTTACCATGACTTTCAAGTTTGCAGTTTTTAAAGGCAAGATCTACAGACTTTTTCTTAAATCCCAAATAAACTTAAAATCATGCCCATGTCTGCATCTCAAAACAAAGTAGTGCAAAAGTAATCTGTACATACCGCAAATGTGATTGTGTATGATAACATAATTAAATTGAGTAATCCCCTATTTGACAAGTAGTGCTTCACAAGACTGGAAGTTTGGTTACAGTGTAAACTGTTACTGAGCTTCTGATGACTAACTGGCATTCCATTGTGTAATGATAGCACCCTAGCTTCTCCAGATATAATGGTAAAGGTAACCTTTTACTTTCAGGAGTCCAGGACAAATCAGCTTGACTTAATTCACTAATAATTCACTAATACAACATGTTGCACAATTATTGTAAATTGCTGAATATTTTTCATAATCACAGTTTAAATTAACTAATGCAAGAATAAATTAAAAAAAACGAATTCCCCAGAAAGCTTATAACCAAATGCCATTATGAATTTTATTTCAACCACAAAAGTACCTAAACACATAGCAACCCATTAGATAAAATCTAAGCACATTTTTTCCTGTAACAGAGCTCAGTATTTTGAGTGCAGAGTGGATGCAAGCACATTTCTAAGAAATCAGGAACATTTTCTGTATGTTATTTTACTCTGAAAGTGTAACTAAAGGTAATTTTTTTTTTCAGTTTTGGATAGAGTAGGGAGGAATTTATTGCTGTCTGTTCCCCCTATAAGTTTAGCCCTCTCCATTTGTGCTGTTTACCAATATCACCAGGAGTGAATGTGAAAGAAAACCTTACATTTTGGGTTGTCCTCAGAACAGAAATAGAGGGGAAGTCACTGAATAGAGACACTAGTTCAGGTGACCCTGGTGATATCCTTGGATTCCCTTTTGTATTTGTTTTATTTTATTTTTTTTGGGGGGGGGGGTTCCTTTCACTTCCTGCTTTGGCTATGGGACAGAAAGTGAAGGAAAATCTCCCGTAAGAGGCATAGATGGAAAAAGAACTGACAGGGGTTACAACCCTCCCTTACTCTATACAAAATGAAAAAAGGTTTTGCTTTATGGCACAACATCTCAGAAATTCCCAGGGCAAAGATCTTATCAATTACTCATTTAAGTTACTCAGCTCATTGTTCATGCTACTTTGGACAACACCATTTTAAATTCATATTAGTCTTCATATTTGTTCTTTATAAGAACATTTGTAACAGTCAATGAGTGAGGGAAAGAGAATACAAAGAAAGGCTCACTTGGTATCTTGCCATTCAATATTGCATAACCTGAACAATGAACATGACAAGCTCTTATAAAAAATAAATAAATAAAAAAAAAAAAAAAAAAAAAAAAAATATTATATATATATATATATATATATATATATATATATATATATATATATATATATATATATATATATATATATATATATATATATATATATATATATATATATATATATATGTGTGTATATGTGAACACCACGTATCTTTTTTTTTTTTTTTTTTACTAAACGAGCTATGGAGTTGCTACCCAATTCAAAATTATGGCATGGTCAAAGGTTGGTCTAAGGCATTTGCCCATGCTACTAATAGAATCTCTAAACCCAACATCATTTTTTTTCTTGCTTTATCCTCCTAAAAGCATTTATTAAAGCAACCTTTATGGTGTATGTATAGTCAAAACCTTTTTTTTCTTAGTTTTGGATAGTGTAAAAATGTTAAAATGGGTATACATGGACGAAAAAAAATGGCTGTCAGTGGTACATTTGTGTGTACAATTGTCTGTTCAACAGGTTTCTGTCAAATCATCATGCTAGAAAACCAGAATTCAATCAACACTGGGGGGGGGGGCGGTCCCTGCTGTCAGAATACAATAGCTCAGTGGAAGAAACCCCTGCATCACACATTGTGTTGATGCAGAGATCTGCCAATTTTTTTTGGGGGGGGATTAAAAAAAAATCACATTTATAGCAGAACTGAAATTTAGGGGAAAAGGGTGGTACCTGTTCTAACAACTATATAAGAGGGGGTCTCCCCCCTCTTTGGAGATTATTTTCTGTCACTTCCTATTGTTTCTCCTGGACAGGAAAGGAAAAATGTATGTATTTTCCCATTGGAACACAAAAAGATTAAGAAGTTTTAAACATTCCCTACTCTGTCCAAAAATAATAGAAATAATTTTGGTTTAGATACACTTTAAATAAGAAAAGGCTATCGACTTAATAAGCTGTAATAGTTGCCTTCCCTCTCCCTTTACTATTGCTGCACAACATTTTTAATAACAAGCGGTGTAAAAAGCATTTTTTTGTCTGTTTCCTAGCAGTCATGTGACTTTACAGCTTTTGTCCTTGGGTGGCTGCTGCAGCTGTTAGAAGTAGTCTTCAACGGCAGTCTGTTTAGGACTGTCACTCATTTTGGGTTCACGCCATGGTTCACCATTTAGTAATGCCTGTGATAGATCCTCACTATGATGAGTTGGCAGCCTCATTGGTCAATTGGGATGCTTGGTAGGTAGGAAGGGGTGGGCAAGCCTCAGTACTAATAGGGTCTGTGTCATTGGTATAAATCTGACATAAGGTTGAGATGATTCAGAAACTCTTTAGTGACAGGCACACCTGGCCTACAGTTCCCCTCTCATCAGACCTGCTTGGCCTGCTTGAAGTGAGCCTTTCAGACACATTGACTAGTATAGTATTGCAAATCCCACCCGAAGAGAACAACAGCCCACTGACAATGGCCCTAAAAGCATGCCAAAGCCCTGACTGCCAGAACAGCCAAGCATTTAGCTTCAACAGAAGATATAGGGAGGCAGCGGGAGATCTGTGTACCTCTAGGAGCTTGCACATCATACATGCACAAGCTTTAGGTTCTCTTCACCCAAGACAGAATCTTCCCAAGATCCCTGCAGAATGATAGTAGGATACTATGAATGACCATACATGGCTCACTCCCGGGGCACTTATTCTGGTCCTCTCTTCCTGATGAGATTCTAGGCATTTATTTTCTAAGCATAGAACAGTGTAGAAAAATACATGTGTACATTTGAAGGGGGTGCGTTTTGCATATTGCAGTATTGCATTCTTGTGTGGAGACACAATAATAAATTGGTACTCAATCCTGCTCCCCTCTCTAGGTACTCAACTCACTGAGGTAGGCTGTGTAGGTCAGAGAAGGTAGGGCTGATGATAGAGACTCTTATCACATGGCCAAAGAATACTCTGGCACATTGGTGACTGACTTAACTGTATTTTTTGTAAGCACTCTGACTGAAGATAATAAGAGGGATGAGTAGGAAATCAAGTGTTTGTTATAATGTCCACTTGGTTAAAGCCATTCAGATGAACCACTTATTAATTCATTATGCAAAGACTTACAGTCACAGCAGTTCACATTCCTTGGTCTTGGTCGTTGTAGTACTTTTATTCACACTGGTTGGTGGGAATATTGAAATAATGCTGCTGCTCAAAAAAGCATGAATAAACATATGACACTAGTCATTTTATACACTGCCCAACAAAATAAAATCTTTTCTCTTGGTGCCTTGCATTTTAGACCTGTTCTTCTGGTTATTTGGGGTGTAGAGTCAGAAAATTACATTGGTTAGACTACATCAGCTCTAGTTTCTTGGATATGGTGAATTTTATATAATTTTTCATTCAGTTTGCGAAAAGATCTTGATGATCAACTTGTTCTTCTGTTACCTAGTTTGTGTTTTTGCGTAGAAGTGAACAGAAATAGTGAGAGTGTGTACGTACTTCCAACTGTAATTTTACATCAGAAACAAAGGATTCTAAAGTGTAATTTATTAACTGTATTATTGTTATGATTGCATAGGAGGTGTATGCATATTGCCGCTCTTATTTCTTTTTTGTAGATCAAGCCCTGTAGAGGTTATCTGCTATATTTATATCTTAATTTTTGACAGGTGACCATAGGGAAGAATCACTTTTTTTGGAATCAGTGGGTCAAATATGCTCAGGAACAGGTCTAACATCCAAGACACACAAAATGTCTGTTGGCCTAATCAGCAAAAAATTGGAGAGCTCATGTCTGTCCTTTTAGGCAAATCATTTCACGTAAGTCTGCGGTTTAGCAATAATGCAGTGAGTTAGGCAGAAGGACAACATCACAAGATAAGGAAACCGCTGCAGCTCAGCATGTTATGAGTTAGGTGGAGCCTGTTGGGATTCCTTCCATGTAAAGTGACAGATAAGTGAAATCAAGAACTTCTCCTTTTCACATTAATAGGACATAGTTTTTCACTTGCACAAAGCAAGAGATATTAGAAGTAATTTTGAAAGATGACTAGATACAGTGAAATGCTAATTACAAACATTTTAAAAGTACCAATAACTTAAAGTATGTGTAAACCTTCATAGTGAAAGTTTGACATTTCTTTGTCCATACTACTCCTCATACATTTTTCTCTTATTTTACATAATTTGTGCAATCAACAGCGAAGTGGTCAGTTTACATCTCTCTTCTCGTCAGTCTGGTTAACACCTTCTGTCCAGCCTTGCTTGGCTTGATCCACAGCAGCTCCTAGTAGAAGCCTTGATGTCTCATAAGCATATTGTTATTGTGCATTATGGAAGGCAGCATAGCAGGGGAACTATAACCATGTCCCCCCGCTTTTGGGAAGAGGGATGAGAAGAGAGCCCACTTGGTCACGTGACCACTGAATAAAATTTATGGCAAATAGCAGCTTTTGTTTTTCATTTTCATACACTACTGTTTGACACATAGAAATTCTTTATAAAATGGTAGTGCGAGTTCTATATTATGTGGTCGCAAGAGGATTTGTACTTTTCAAAGAAATTTTCCCTTAGCTTAGTGAATGAGGTGAAGTTCTGCTGACTCTCATCATCCAATCAAGTGCAAACAACAATACTGTTCTTTTTTTTATTTGCATGTGATTGGGTATTCTTTGCAAAGTGAATTTTCATTATATTCACTAAGGTAAGGGAAAATTCCTTTGGGAAATGCAAATCCCCTTGTGTTTAGTAAATCAACCCCATAAGCTCACATCAATTTTAATCATTAAGGCAAATGGAAAGTGCCCCTTGTGGTGGAGATTTTTGGATTTCATATTTATAATAAGGAGCTTCAAAGGAACCATTGCAAGGACTCTAATTAAATTACCGTGCCCCATTGGATATATGTATGTGTGTATATATATAGATACAGTGGGGACGGAAAGTATTCATACCCCCTTAAATGTTTCACTCTTTGTTATATTACAACCATTTCCTAAAATCCTTTTAAGTTATTTTTTTTCCTCATTAATGTACACACAGCACCCCGTATTGACAGAAAAACACAGAATTGTTGACATTTTTGCAGATTTATTAAAAAAGAAAAACTGAAATATCACATGGTCACATTGGACTTGATTAGGAAAGCCACACACCTGTCTATATAAGACCTTACAGCTCACAGTGCATGTCAGAGCAAATGAGAATCATGAGGTCAAAGGAACTGCCTGAGGAGCTCAGAGACAGAATTGTGGCAAGGCACAGATCTGGCCAAGGTTACAAAAAAATTTCTGCTGCACTTAAGGTTCCTAAGAGCACAGTGGCCTCCATAATTCCTTAAATGGAAGATGTTTGGGATGACCAGAACCCTTCCTAGAGCTGGCCATCTGGCCAAACTGAGCTATCGGGGGAGAAGAGCCTTGGTGAGAGAGGTAAAGAAGAACCCAAAGATCACTGTGGCTGAGCTCCAGAGATGCAGTCAGGAGATGGGAAAAAGTTGTAGAAAATCAACCATCACTGCAGCCCTCCACCAGTCGGGGCTTTATGGCAGAGTGGCCCAATGGAAGCCTCTCCTCAGTGCAAGACACATGAAAGCCCGCATGTAGTTTGCTAAAAAACACCCGAAGGACTCCAAGATGGTGAGAAATAAGATTCTCTGTTCTGATGAGACCATGATAAAACTTTTTGGCCTTAATTCTAAGGCGGTATGTGTGGAGAAAACCAGGCACTGCTCATCACCTGTCCAATACAGTCCCAACAGTGAAGCATGGTGGTGGCAGCATCATGCTGTGGGAGTTTTTTCAGCTGCAGAGACAGGATGAATGGTTGCAATCGAGGGAAAGATAAATGCGGACAAGTATAGGGATATCCTGGACAAAAACCTTCTCCAGAGTGCTCAGGACCTCAGACTGGGCCGAAGGTTTACCTTCCAACAAGACAATGACCCTAAGCACACAGCTAAAATAACGAAGGAGTGGCTTCACCACAACTCCGTGACTGTAGAGCCATGACTGCAGATCCCAATTGAGCATCTCTGGAGAGACCTAAAAATGGCTGTCCACCAACCTGACAGAACTGGAGAGGATCTGCAAGGAGGAATGGCAGAGGATCCCCAAATCCAGGTGTGAAAAACATGTTGCATCTTTCCCAAAAACACTCATGGCTGTATTAGATCAAAAACTAACCTAAATGATTTTAGCAAATGGCTGCAATATAACAAATAGTGAAAAATGTAAGGGGTCTGAATACTTTCCGTCCCCACTGTATATATGTATGTATATATATATATATATATATATATATATATATATACACGTGTAAGTAGGTATAAGATGATATATTTTGTGATATCATGATGAGATGGGGCCCAGCCTACCTTTTTAAAAATACTTTTTTTCTGTCTTGTGGGAACTATTGAATGTCTTCAGGTGTTAATTGAATTCCTTTTGTTTTGAAAAGAGCCTTTGCAGATGTCGAGGCTCCATCTCACCAGGGGCCGTTGACATGCAAATGTCAGAACTGTTTGGGCTGGGGATCAAAGAGGGTTGTTTATTAAGTCATAGACCTGGAGGCACTGGCACCTTAAAACCTGAGCATGAACATTTAGAACATCAGAATTCAATGTCACTTCTGAACCAATGAGGTGATCCTGAGTTTTGATTGGTAGGAATTGAGTATTCTAACAACATAAAACCAAAAGCCAAGAGATGCTAGCTCTCTTCGGCTCACGGTCTAGATGAAAGATGGTAACATAAGGACTGTCTAGGTAATGTATCTGTATTATCTATACTGTATGTCTCTTCTCTTCTCTCTAACTTTTTCTATCCCAGGGTTTGTCTTAATACCATGAGTATGTCAATTGTAACCATATCTTCTTTTTGCATTAACTATCTTTGTAGACTGGCAACACTGTATCTGTATAAATAAATTAGATCTTTGTATTTTAGCACCATTATCATTCCTTATTGATTTCGTGTGTTGTAAAATTAACCGCATGGGTTGATTCATATATAGATAAAAGGTTTTAATCACTTATTTATCATTAAGTATATAAGTGAGGTAGGTAAACATAGCCTTGTCACCCTTTAAAGCTCAGAATCACCTTTCTGCTTTCTGACAAATGTGATCCTATAAGACAAAGTAATGATATAATCAACCCTAAAATTTGATTTATATCCACTGTGCTTTTAACTTTTACTAGCTAACATTTATCATACCCAATTCAATTTTTTAACATTCCTTCATGACAGCGCAGATGTCGTTAGGGCTTGCTGGACTATGCAGACACAGAATGATTAAGAACTATTAAGAAAGCATAATGTGAACACAGCAGCTCCTATTGAGAATAAATATTTGAAACATTTCAAATTCAGCATACAATACACTGTATGTTAAAATGGCTCTTTGAAAAGAAGATGCCGAGACAAAGCTGATTTTCTTAAGAAACTAGCCAGGCATAACCAGTTCTCCAACACCTTGGTTAAGCAGAGATGTTATTTTGTGTTGCTATTCAATTTGCTTCTTTTTTATCATGTTGCTATATTTACATTTTAATTTTATTGCTCCATTGCTCCATTTGTTTTATTGCTTTTTGAAATGTGCATTTTATTAAACCAAATATATAAAACCAAATTAAAAAATGCAAACAGAAAATGTTTAAATAAAACAAAAAGATAATGGAGGGCCACCCACTTGACAGTAATACACTGGTACTTTGGAAAGGAATTTGAGGAAGGCCCTTACATTTTAATATACCTTTGCTAAGATAGGTGAAACCTCTTGAAGTCATGTACATGCCATATCTACCGTCATCTACACAACAGAGCTGTATCTCAAAGAAGAAGTCTTGTAGATCAACCTTTATCAGTGTTCAGCCTTGTAAAGGAAGATAATCTTCACAACCCAGCATCTATCACTGTTAATAATAGAGCAGTCTTACTGATAAGTTATGTTTGTTGTAACTCTCTTCTACCAATGTCATTCTAGTTCTTCTAAAAACACAACAGTAGTTTAGTAGACATTTCACACCCTATCTAATCTAAAAATGAAGTACTACTTCTAGCCTATACTTAATTTAATAGTTCTAATCTTTAAGTTTAGTGTTACCCTCAGAAAAAGTAGGTAGATATAAAAGACCCTTGCACCTTAGCCCATTTAGGACAAAAGAACAAGATCTCTTGAAGAACACGCTCCAACACAGTTATACTTACCGTAAAAGTGCTCCCCTAACACCACTATTTCCCTTGGAGTGCATTGAGGTATGGGGAACCATGTGACCTCCTTCCATGCAGTGCATTTTCACATGATAGAGGGATGTCATCACTCCATGCAACTGCCAACACCTGAGGAAGCTGTGACTGAGCAAAGAACATCGAAGGAGGCTGTGAATGTTAGCATAACTGGGTCAAGGGTCTTTCATCCAGTGCTGCACTAACGTTTCTGGATTCTGAGACATGGGGAAAGCAAAAGAATTGTTAAAGGATCTGTGGGAAAAGGTAGTTGAACTATATAAAACAGGAAAGGGATATAAAAAGATATCCACAAAATCGAGAATGCCAATCAGCAGTGTTCAAACTCTAATCAAGAAGTGAAAAATGAGGGGTCCTGTTGAAACCAAACCACGGTCAGGTAGACCAACTAAGATTTCAGCCACAACTGCCAGGAAAATTGTTCGGGATGCAAAGAAAAACCCACAAATAACTTCAGGTGAAATACAGGACTCTCTGAAAACATGTGGTGTGGCTGTTTTAAGATGCACAATAAGGAGACACTTGAAGAAAGATGGGCTGCTTGGTCGATTCGCCAGAAGAAAGCCATTACTATGCCAATGCCACAAAGTATCCCACTTACAATAAGCCAAACAGCACAGAGACAAGCCTCAAACCTTCTGGCACAAAGTCATTTGGAGTGATGAGACCAAAATTGAGCTTTTTGGCAACAACCAATAAACACACCCCATTTGGAGAGGAGTCAAAAAGGCCTATGATGAAAGGTACACCATTCCTACTGTGAAACACGAAGGTGGATTGCTGATGTTTTGGGGATGTGTGAGATACAAAGGCACAGGAAATGTGGTCAAAATTGATGGCAAAATGAAGGCAGTATGTTATCAAAAAATACTGGAGGAACATTTGCATTCATCAGCCAGGAAGTTGCGCATGGAACATACTTAGACATTCCAACATGACAATGATCCAAAACACAAGGCCAAGTTGATCTGTCATTGGCTACAGCAGAATAAAGTGAAGGTTCTGGAGTGGCCATCTCAGTCTCCTGACCTCAATATCATTGAGCCACTCTGGGGAGATCCTAAACATGCAGCTCATGCAAGACAGTCCAAGAATTTACAGAAACTGGAGGCTTTTTGCCAAGAGGAATGGGCAGCTTTACCATCTGAGAAGATAAAGAGCCTCATCCACAAATACCACAAAAGACTTCAAGCTGTCATTGATGTTAAAAGGGGCAATGCACGGTATTAAGAACTGGGGTATGTAAACTTTTGATCAGGGTCATTTGGGTAGTTTCTGTTGCCATTATGATTTAAAAAGAGTAAACACAGTTGATTGATAATAATAAATGGCTTCAGCCAACCATTTGCCATGAGTGAAAGAAAAGTTTTGTGTTATCATTCATATTTTCTGAAAAATAACCAAGAAATCATAAATTCTGCCAGGGTATGTAAACTTATGAGCACAACTGTATACAGATGAAGACAGCAGATATGCATGTAAATGTATATAAGGAGATTTGTTTCATCCCTATGTCTCTGAGGCTGTTTACTTCACTGGGTATATGTGAGGGTTTACATCCACTTTAAGGTAAAAATGACATATATTTATTATTAATAATATTAATATTCATGTTTTATGTATTTGTGTTACACCCACTCTTTGATGTGTAAATGGTCATAGAAAAGATTGTAAGACATCCAGACACCCTTGGCCAACAGATCTTGAGAAAATAATAATCAGCTATGTTTGATAATTTTAGCTGATTACTATCCTTTTTCTAATAAGAAATAAATTGGTTTCTTAAGTATCCAAGAGAGCAAATCCAACCTTTCTCTGTGGAGATAATATTGCATTCTTGGATGACCTATTTAAGAAAAAAATATTTGAGGAGTTGGATGGTGCCTGCTTCCTGTAATGTCAGGTGAACCTGTTGGATTCACTAAAATGTAAAAACTAACATTACTTTACTGTGCCTTTTAAAGGGTTAGCTCACTTTTACCAAAAACTGCCTATGGAGATAAGGGATGTCTGTGGATAAAAACAAGATATGCAGTTTTGACCAAAACTGAATAATGCCCTTGCTATAGGAGTGTACCTCATGAAGCCTGACTGGAAAACTCCCAGGATGTTGCTAGGATGTTGCTAAGAGATGCCCAGCTATTGCTGTTCACCTTGACCATCACATGAATGAACCCTTTCTCTTATTCAAACCCTCTCACATTTACATTCGCTCCTCTGATTCAGTAGCTCTGAGCTCAGCGTTTGAGAGCTCACTCCTGTGATAGTGAAGGTGAACAGTAATAGCTGGGCCTGTCTTAGCAAGGTCCTAGTAACATCCTGTGAGTTTTCCAGTCAGGCTTCGTGAGTAAAGTGTACGTAAATAGCCTACACCTATAGCCAGGCATGTACTGGTCATCGGGGCTACAGGGTGTTCCCCGGTGGGCCGATGGCTCAGTGGGCCAGTTTCAGTGACAGCCTGTCAAAGTGGCTCGCACAGCCATTAATTTGAGCACCGCTGTACTGCCCATGGCTGGGTATGGAACTTGTTTTACTTCCGGACGTAGCGCGCCGCACTTCAGCTTTTTCTGCCTCTACTCGGCTCTTTCCACACACATCTTCGGCCACCTCCGGCCCCCAAATGTTCTTTTCCATCACCGCTCAACTTCCCCCACACCCCTCCTCTCCAACAGCTCTTCAGCTTCTTCTTGCAAAACTCGGCTATCTCCGGTGGCCTTAGACGCTGGAGCATGGGGAGGGAGAACACATCATGTGGAGGAAGACTTATCATCGCGTCCATGGTAGGGCTATGGTTTCTGCATATGGGAGAAGACTCTCTGAGGACCTGCCTGGACCTAAACAAGCCCTTGCAGTGTGGGCACGATTTTATTGTCACATGACAAATATACCTTTGAAGCGAAGCCCTCCAGCCCATTGCTGCTGGGGGCTTCCCCCTTCACCCGGTCTTCCTTCTGGGTTTGCATGCTCCTGCTGGGTGGATAGCCGGGCCATGATGTCTCTCTCGTACTGTTTTTGTGAGTGTTTGTAAAATTAAAGTGGGTCAGTCTGGATGAAGTCCAGGGCCAAATATTTGTCCCAGTCCAGCCCTGCCTATAGCAAGGGCATTATTCAACTTTAGTCAGGGTTCTACAATTTGTTTTTATCTACAGACACTCTTTATCTGCATAGGCAGTGTTTTTGGTAAAGGTGAACTACTGCCTTTAATTTACTTTGGTTTGAATTAGGGATGACCTTGGATGGTTGCCTAGAGTACAGTATCCAAGATCAGCAATAAACACCACCTTTATTGAGCCTAATCTATAAACTGATATTCAGCATTAGGGATGAGCCGAACACCCCCCGGTTCGGTTCGCACCAGAACCCGCGAACGGACCGCAAGTTCGCACGAACGTTAGAACCCCATTGACGTCTATGGGACTCGAACGTTCGAAATCAAAAGTGCTCATTTTAAAGGCTAATTTGCATGGTATTGTCCTAAAAAGGGTGTGGGGACCCGGGTCCTACCCCAGGGGACATGTATCAATGCAAAAAAAACTTTTAAAAACGGCCGTTTTTTCTGGGGAGCAGTGATTTTAATGATGCTTAAAGTAAAAAAAAAAAAGTGAAATATTCCTTTAAATATCGTACCTGGGGGGTGTCTATAGTATGCCTGTAAAGTGACGCGTGTTTCCCATGTTTAGAACAGTCCCTGCACCAAATGTCATTTTTAAAGGAAAAAATCTCATTTAAAACTGCTTGCGGGTTTAATGTCATGTCGGGTCCTGGCAATATGGATGAAAATCAGTGAGACAAACGGCATGGGTACCCCCCAGTCCATTACCAGGCCCTTTGGGTCTTGTATGGATATTAAGGGGAACCCCGCACCCAAATTAAAATAAGGAAAGGTCCCTATATACTCTGAACAGCAGTATACAGGCGGTGCAAACAAGACAGGGACTGTAGGTTTGTTCTTAAGTAGAATCTGTTTGTAATTTTGAACATTTTTAACGTGTTTAGCTCCAGCCAAAAAATCTTTTCTAAGCTTTTTGGAAAACATAGGTAAGGGTTATCACCCCTGTGACATTTGTTTTGCGTCTTTCCTCCTCTTCAGAAGATTTCACCTCACTTTTTTGCCCCAATGAAAAATGTTTTTTGAAAATTTGGGTTTTTTTGTGGAACAAGGATTGGAAAGCATCAGTGGAAAGGAGAAATTGTTTTCCCATATTAACTCTTACATGAGAGAATTTCCCTTCCTATGGGTAGATTTCATCTCACTTCCTGTTGTCTCCTTCCGTTTGCAAGTAGGAGTCGTTTGTAAGTTAGATGTTTGAAAGTAGGGTCCTGCCCTATATACTCAGCAGAAATTTGGGCCTTAGGTGTTGCTGTGGCCAAAACACTGTAAGCCCTCACAGGGCCCTGCTGTGAAATATTAGATCAAGAATTGTAATTACATGCCCCTGTTGAACAGGAGCTGAAAAATTAGGCCTTAGGCACTGGTGCTGGTGCCACAACACTGCAACCCCTCACAGACACTCTAGTTGGAACGCAGGAACGAGCCCTGCTGCAAAGTATTGCATCAAAAATTGTAATTACACGCCCCTGTTAGACAGGGGCAGAAAAATTGGGCCTTAGGCACTGGTGCTGGTGCCACAACACTGCAACCCCTCACAGACACTCTAGTTGGAACGCAGGAACGAGCCCTGCTGCAAAGTATTGCATCAAAAATTGTAATTACACGCCCCTGTTAGACAGGGGCAGAAAAATTGGGCCTTAGGCACTGGTGCTGGTGCCACAACACTGCAACCCCTCACAGACACTCTAGTTGGAACGCAGGAACGAGCCCTGCTGCAAAGTATTGCATCAAAAATTGTAATTACACGCCCCTGTTAGACAGGGGCAGAAAAATTGGGCCTTAGGCACTGGTGCTGGTGCCACAACACTGCAACCCCTCACAGACACTCTAGTTGGAATGCAGGAACGAGCCCTGCTGCAAAGTATTACATCAAAAATTGTAATTACACGCCCCTGTTATACAGGGGCTGAAAAATTGTGCCTTAGGCACTGGTGGTGGCGCCCAGAACCAAAAATGTTCTTACAAGCTATCAGCGTGATGATTGAGGAGGAAGAGGATAATTACTCAGGGATAGTCACTCAGCATCAGCATAGACAGTCTTTGAAGGGATCTGAAAAAAATTATTCAGTTACATCAGCATCAGGTGCTTGGTAGCTGGTGGTGATCCAAGACTGATTCATTTTTATGAAGGTCAGCCGATCGACCGAGTCAGTGGACAGACGCACCCTGTGATCGGTTACCACGCCTCCAGCAGCACTGAATGTGCGTTCCGAAAGAACGCTGGATGCAGGACAGGCCAGTAGCTCAATTGCATACTGTGCAAGCTCTGGCCAGTGATCCATCCTCAAGACCCAGTAACCCAGAGGATTTTCGGTGGGAAAGGTGTCCAAGTCTGATCTTGCCCCTAGGTATTCCTGCACCATGTAAAACAGACGCTGGCGATGGTTGCTGGAACCGATCATACCTTGGGGCTGCGGACCAAAAAATTGTCTGAACGCATCGGTCAGACGGCCACCTTCTCCACCGCTCCTTCTTTGACTGACCGAAGCCTCAGCAACACGTTGTCCAGAAACAGGAGTTTGTAACCTCCCAGTCTCTGGGAACGCGTTGCACAGACCTTTCTGCAAGGCCTCCCGAAGATGTTTCATCCTCTGCTCCCTCTGCGATGGCAAGATAAGGTCCGCAACCTTACCCTTGTAACGTGGATCAAGGAGGGTTGCCAGCCAGTATTGGTCCTTCTCCTTGATACCACGAATACGAGGATCCTTACGCAGGCTTTGCAGGATCAGGGAGGCCATGCAGCGTAGGTTTGCTGAGGCATTCGGTCCGGAGTCCTCTGGGTCACTAAGGACAACAACGTCCGCAGCCACCTCCTCCCAGCCACGTACAAGTCCATGTGTTCCTTGGGACTGATCCCTTAAAGACTGCTGATGCTGAGTGCCAGGCTCCACCTCCATACTGACACAATCTTCCTCCTCCTCCTCCTCCTCCTCCTCCTCGTCCTCTTCCTGTGTGATCGGCGGGCACGCAGGAACACTGTCTGGATAAAGGGGGCCTTGAGAGCTAAGGAAGTCCTCCTCTTCCTGCCTCTGTTCTGCCTCAAGTGCCCTGTCCATTATTCCACGCAGCGTGTGCTCCAACAGGTGGACAAGGGGGACAGTGTCACTGATGCATGCACTGTCAGTGCTCACCATCCTCGTGGCCTCCTCGAATGGTGACAGGACAGTGCATGCATCCCTGATCATGGCCCACTGGCGTGGGGAAAAAAAACCAAGGTCCCCTGACCCTGTCCTGGTGCCATAGTCGCACAGGTACTCATTGATGGCCCTCTGCTGCGTGTGCAGCCGCTGCAGCATGGCCAATGTCGAGTTCCACCTGGTGGGCATGTCACAGATTAGGCGGTTCTTGGGCAGGTTAAACTCCTTTTGGAGGTCCGTCAGCCGAGCACTGGCATTATATGACCGGCGGAAATGCACACAGACTTTCCTGGCCTGCCTCAGGACATCCTGTAAGCCCGGGTACCTGCCCAAGAACCGCTGCACCACCAAGTTAAGGACGTGAGCCAAACAGGGCACATGGGTCAGTTGTCCCTGTCGGAGGGCAGAGAGGAGGTTGGTGCCATTGTCGCAAACCACCATTCCTGCCTTAAGTTGGCGTGGCGTCAACCACCTCTGAACCTGCCCCTGCAGAGCTGACAGAACCTCTGCCCCAGTGTGGCTCCTGTCCCCCAAGCACACCAGCTCAAGCACCGCATGGCATCTTTTGGCCTGCGTACTTGCGTAGCCCCTTGAATGCCTACGGAGCACCGCTGGTTCCGAGGAAGAGGCCATGGAGGAAGAAGAAGAGGGGGTGGAGGAGAGAGGTGTGTCACAATCAGCATTTTGGAGGCGTGGTGGCGGAACAACCTCCAACACTACTGCACCTTGTCCTGCATCCTTCCCAGCTGCCAGCAGAGTCACCCAATGCGCCGTGAAACTTAAGTAACGTCCCTGTCCATGCCTGCTGGACCATGAGTCAGCGGTAATATGCACCTTACCGCTGACCGCCCTGTCCAGCGAGGCATGGACATTGCCTTCCACATGCCGGTAGAGAGCTGGAATCGCCTTCCGTGAGAAAAAGTGGCGTTTGGGTACCTGCCACTGAGGAACCGCACATTCCACAAACTCACGGAAGGGGGCAGAGTCTACCAACTGAAAAGGCAGCAGTTGAAGTGCTAGCAATTTTGCCAAGCTAGCATTCAACCGCTGGGCATGTGGATGGCTGGGAGCAAACTTCTTTCGGCGGTGCAGCAGCTGGGGCAGGGAAATTTGCCTGGTACAATCTGGCGTCGGTGTACCAAAAGCAGATTGCCCACAAGTACTTGGCTGTGACACACCTAATTCTACACCTTCATTCCTCTCACTGCAGGTCTCAGAGAGGACTGAAGGTCTAGTGGGGTTGGAAATCTCAGCTGATGAGGAGCAAGGAGAGATCCTCTTTGTTCTTTGGTGTGGGTCTTTTAGATATGCTTGCCAACGAACTGCATGGCAGGTCAACATATGTCTGGTCAAGCATGTGGTACCCAAGCGGGAGATGTTTTGGCCACGCGAGATACGCTTGAGACATATGTTGCAAATAGCAGCGGTGCGATCTGATGCACTCGTCTCAAAAAAGGCCCACACCAAAGAACTTTTTGAATAACGCGCAGAGACTGCAGCGCCCTGCACATGTGGAGCTTTGGGGTGTGATGCAGTCAATGTGCTGCCCTTAGGCTGGCCCCTGGAGGGCATCCTGCCTCGTTGGTGATGTGCCGCCTCCTCCTCCTCCTCCTCCTCCTCCTCTCTCCTATCAGGCACCCACGTTGAGTCAGTGACCTCATCATCCCCTCCCTCCTCATCACTGGAGCAAACCTGGCAGTATGCTGCAGAAGGGGGAGCATGACTGCCAGATTGCTGTCCTTCTTGGGCACCCCCTCTGTCCGTGCTCATGTTACTGCCTTAATCGAGCTCAGTATCATCATCAGAGCCTTCCAAACGCTGGGCATCCTCCTGGAGCATGTACCCAACACTGTGGTCAAACAGTTCGAGAGAATCCTCATGAGGACATGGTGGAGCTAGGGAAGGAGTCACTGATGACATTGAGCTGAGGGAAGAGGCCGCTGCTTTGCCAGACAAAGCACCCTGGGCATGGGTGAGAGAGGATGAGGAGGATGAGGACGGCTTGGTCATCCACTCGACCAAGTTTTCTGCATGTTGCGGCTCAACACGGCCAGCTGCCGAAAAAAAGGCCAAGCGTGTCCCATGGCCATGGGCTGATGAGGATGCACCGTCTCCACGACCAGCACTAGACACAGAGCCTGCTTGCCCTCTCTTATTGGCTTGTGACTGTCTGCCTCTCCTTCTTGGCCTTCCAGACATACTAATGGCCTGTAGTTGCACTAAGCTGGGATAGAACACCTGTAATTTTCTTCAGGTAGCTTTATATACTGTAACCAGACAAGCCTGCCTGTCAGTAGGAAGATAACAGGAACGGATCTAGCTGAACACTGTGAGCAGGACGCACTGCACTAAATGTAAATAGCAGGAACGGATCTAGCTGAACACTGTGAGCAGGACGCACTGACTGCACTAAATGTAAATAGCAGGAACGGATCTAGCTGAACACTGTGAGCAGGACGCACTGACTGCACTAAATGTAAATAGCAGGAACGGATCTAGCTGAACACTGTGAGCAGGACGCACTGCACTAAATGTAAATAGCAGGAACAGATCTAGCTGAACACTGTGAGCAGGACGCACTGCACTAAATGTAAATAGCAGGAACGGATCTAGCTGAACACTGTGAGCAGGACGCACTGACTGCACTAAATGTAAATAGCAGGAACAGATCTAGCTGAACACTGTTAGCAGGACGCACTGCACTAAATGTAAATAGCAGGAACAGATCTAGCTGAACACTGTGAGCAGGACGCACTGCACTAAATGTAAATAGCAGGAACGGATCTAGCTGAACACTGTGAGCAGGACGCACTGCACTAAATGTAAATAGCAGGAACGGATCTAGCTGAACACTGTGAGCAGGACGCACTGCACTAAATGTAAATAGCAGGAACGGATCTAGCTGAACACTGTGAGCAGGACGCACTGCACTAAATGTAAATAGCAGGAACAGATCTAGCTGAACACTGTGAGCAGGACGCACTGACTGCACTAAATGTAAATAGCAGGAACAGATCTAGCTGAACACTGTGAGCAGGACGCACTGACTGCACTAAATGTAAATAGCAGGAACGGATCTAGCTGAACACTGTGAGCAGGACGCACTGACTGCACTAAATGTAAATAGCAGGAACGGATCTAGCTGAACACTGTGAGCAGGACGCACTGCACTAAATGTAAATAGCAGGAACAGATCTAGCTGAACACTGTGAGCAGGACGCACTGCACTAAATGTAAATAGCAGGAACGGATCTAGCTGAACACTGTGAGCAGGACGCACTGCACTAAATGTAAATAGCAGGAACGGATCTAGCTGAACACTGTGAGCAGGACGCACTGCACTAAATGTAAATAGCAGGAACGGATCTAGCTGAACACTGTGAGCAGGACGCACTGCACTAAATGTAAATAGCAGGAACAGATCTAGCTGAACACTGTGAGCAGGACGCACTGACTGCACTAAATGTAAATAGCAGGAACAGATCTAGCTGAACACTGTGAGCAGGACGCACTGACTGCACTAAATGTAAATAGCAGGAACGGATCTAGCTGAACACTGTGAGCAGGACGCACTGACTGCACTAAATGTAAATAGCAGGAACGGATCTAGCTGAACACTGTGAGCAGGACGCACTGCACTAAATGTAAATAGCAGGAACAGATCTAGCTGAACACTGTGAGCAGGACGCACTGCACTAAATGTAAATAGCAGGAACGGATCTAGCTGAACACTGTGAGCAGGACGCACTGACTGCACTAAATGTAAATAGCAGGAACGGATCTAGCTGAACACTGTGAGCAGGACGCACTGCACTAAATGTAAATAGCAGGAACAGATCTAGCTGAACACTGTGAGCAGGACGCACTGACTGCACTAAATGTAAATAGCAGGAACAGATCTAGCTGAACACTGTGAGCAGGACGCACTGCACTAAATGTAAATAGCAGGAACGGATCTAGCTGAACACTGTGAGCAGGACGCACTGCACTAAATGTAAATAGCAGGAACGGATCTAGCTGAACACTGTGAGCAGGACGCACTGCACTAAATGTAAATAGCAGGAACAGATCTAGCTGAACACTGTGAGCAGGACGCACTGACTGCACTAAATGTAAATAGCAGGAACAGATCTAGCTGAACACTGTGAGCAGGACGCACTGACTGCACTAAATGTAAATAGCAGGAACGGATCTAGCAGAACACTGTGAGCAGGACGCACTGACTGCACTAAATGTAAATAGCAGGAACGGATCTAGCTGAACACTGTGAGCAGGACGCACTGCACTAAATGTAAATAGCAGGAACAGATCTAGCTGAACACTGTGAGCAGGACGCACTGCACTAAATGTAAATAGCAGGAACGGATCTAGCAGAACACTGTGAGCAGGACGCACTGACTGCACTAAATGTAAATAGCAGGAACGGATCTAGCTGAACACTGTGAGCAGGACGCACTGCACTAAATGTAAATAGCAGGAACGGATCTAGCTGAACACTGTGAGCAGGACGCACTGACTGCACTAAATGTAAATAGCAGGAACAGATCTAGCTGAACACTGTGAGCAGGACGCACTGACTGCACTAAATGTAAATAGCAGGAACAGATCTAGCTGAACACTGTGAGCAGGACGCACTGACTGCACTAAATGTAAATAGCAGGAACGGATCTAGCTGAACACTGTGAGCAGGACGCACTGCACTAAATGTAAATAGCAGGAACGGATCTAGCTGAACACTGTGAGCAGGACGCACTGCACTAAATGTAAAGAGCAGGAACAGATCTAGCCTAATCTAGCTCTCAAATCAAATGACACTCTCTGTCTCTCTCTCTATCAGCACACCGGAACACACTACACAGGGCCGCCGTGCAGGCGGCCTTATATAGTGTGGGGCGTGTACTAAATCCCCTGAGCCATAATTGGCCAAAGCCACCCTGGCTTTGGCCAATTACAGCTCTCTCTACTGACGGCGCTGTGATTGGCCAAGCATGCGGGTCATAGTGCATGCTTGGCCAATCATCAGCCAGCAATGCACTGCGATGCCGCAGTGAATTATGGGCCGTGACGCGCCACACGAATTTGGCGCGAACAGCCCATAACGTTCGCAATTCGACGGACGGTCGAACAGCCGATGTTCGAGTCGAACATGGGTTCGACTCGAACACGAAGCTCATCCCTATTCAGCATTCAATTGCCAAATTCTTTATTGGCCAATGAGATGCTAGCATCTGATAGTACTAGGGGAGTGCAAAGTCTACAAGAAGAGAATTCAGGGCCCTCTGTATAACTGAATTGGCGACATATGTACAGGCAATAACAATGACGTTTCCTTTCCTACACTGAGAAAATAAATTAAATGTGATTGAGAAACACTTTTTCTATGTTAGTAGGGAACATTTCAACTTGTACTGTGTGTGCTAAAATTAATTCCCAATGTTTAGTTCAGTAATAATTAATAAAACTGTTATGTGGTGAAGCATATTTCCCTTAAACAATGTTTTACTGACATTTGGTGCTGTTGTAAGATTCGCTGCAGAGAACATCATGGATGTGCCTCTTGCCGGTTGTTAACATCAATGCCATTCGACAGTTCCACAGAAAATACACAATGTCCATGTATAAATATTCTCAAAGCATTGCCAAAATTCTTTTTTTTTTCAGTGATCTTTGCAGACTCAATCCTTGTACAGTAGGAGCGTGCAATAACATAAGCAGTTGAATAACAAAGGTAAATGAAATAAGTAGATTACAATACCAAGAAATGCTTTCACACGGCTATGGTTTAAACCAAACGTTGGACACTCACATATCAGTCCATTCATTAAATGAGAAGAAAAGCCTTTATTTCACATTTGACAGCACAGTCACCACCAAGCTGCTTACATTCAGAAGAATGCATTGTTATAGCAATAATATTTCAAGTAGGCAAGATAATCCAGCTCAGCATTAAGTCATCAAGTCATCTGCCTTGCTCCAAAACCGAGCTCTAAAATTAAATAGCTAGGTCACGTTTAGTCAACTGCAATCAGTGAAATGAAATTTCTATACACAAAGGAACAGTATGATGTGCCTCAGGTAATTCCTATGTTCTGTATTTTAAAATGACCCCTTAGGTTAGAGGATTAAATGGCAGCAACTTTTTCCCACATCATTGATCAACAGCAATCAATCATGATCAGTCATTTGGAAAAGATGTCAAATTTGGTTTGTTATTCAGGCTTTGTATATATAAGTGTTTGGACAGGCCAAAGAGGTGTTAGACAGAAAAGGCAGCAGCCTCTAATCTTGTAGTGTCACCCATTAGATCTGGAAATATCACATTCAAAAGGTGTAAATAGGATGTTCTTTAATCCACTGATTGATTTGTTTTTACATTTTCTTTGTTATAAGTGGTTAATGACTTGTAAAATAGTACACAAGGAGATTAACATTCTACTGCATTAACTGCTTTTTTTGTGCCTTATATCCCTAGCAAAAAAAAGTTTTTTTTGTTATGTTCCATTATCAGTGTTTGCAAAGACAAATATTTACTCTCATGTGCTGTATTTATTCATTGCTTCAAGTGACAAACACTATGCAGGACATTTTCTAATACACCATAAAAATATATTTTAACTTGATTCTTAGCTTTCCCAAATATGGGAGCTTTGTTAACCGCTTGCCAACCGGCTCACGCCGATATATGTCGGCAGAAGGGCACGTACAGGCATATTAACCACTTCAGCCCCGGAGGATTTTACCCCCTTCCTGACCAGAGCACTTTTTACAATTCGGCACTGCGTCGCTTTAACTGCTAATTGCGCGGTCATGCAATGCTGTACCCAAACGAAATTTGCGTCCTTTTCTTCCCACAAATAGAGCTTTCTTTTGATGGTATTTGGTCACCTCTGCCGTTTTTATTTTTTGCGCTATAAACGGAAAAAGACCGAAAATTTTGAAAAAAAATGATATTTTCTACTTTTTGTTATAAAAAAAATCCACTAAACTAAATTTTAGTCATACATTTAGGCCAAAATGTATTCGGCCACATGTCTTTGGTAAAAAAAAATGTCAATAAGCGTATATTTATTGGTTTGCGCAAAAGTTATAGCGTCTACAAACTAGGGTACATTTTCTGGAATTTACACAGCTTTTAATTTATGACTGCCTATGTCATTTCTTGAGGTGCTAAAATGGCAGGGCAGTACAAACCCCCCCCCAAATGACCCCATTTTGGAAAGTAGACACCCCAAGGAAATTGCTGAGAGGCATGTTGAACCCATTGAATATTTATTTTTTTTGTCCCAAGTGATTGAATAATGACAAAAAAAATAAAAATATAAATTTTTTACAAAAAGTTGTCACTAAATGATATGTTGCTCACACAGGCCATGGGCATATGTGGAATTGCACCCCAAAATACATTCAGCTGCTTCTCCTGAGTACGGGGATACCACATGTGTGGGACTTTTTGGGAGCCTAGTCGCGTATGGGGCCCCGAAAACCAAGCACCGCCTTCAGGATTTCTAAGGGCATAAATTTTTGATTTCACTCCTCACTACCTATCACAGTTTTGAAGGCCATAAAATGCCAAGATGGCACAAAACCCCCCCAAATGACCCCATTTTGGAAAGTAGACACCCCAAGCTATTTGCTGAGAGGCATGGTGAGTATTTTGCAGCTCTCATTTGTTTTTGAAAATGAAGAAAGACCAGAAAATTTTTTTTTTTTTCTTTTTTCAATTTTCAAAACTTTGTGACAAAAAGTGAGGTCTGCAAAATATTCACTATACCTCTCAGAAAATAGCTTGGGGTGTCTACTTTCCAAAATGGGGTCATTTGGGGGGGGGTTTGTGACACCTGGGCATTCCATGGCCTCCGAAACTGTGATAGGCAGTAAAGAGTGAAATCAAAAATTTACGCCCTTAGAAAGCCTGAAGGCGGTGCTTGGTTTTCGGGGTCCCGTACGCGGCTAGGCTCTCAAAAAGTCTCACACATGTGGTATCCCCGTACTCAGGAGAAGCAGCAGAATGTATTTTGGGGTGTAATTTCACATATCCCCATGGCATGTTTGAGCAATATATCATTTAGTGACAACTTTGTGCAAAAAAAAAAAAAAAATTTGTCTCTTTTCCGCAACTTGTGTCACAATATAAAATATTCCATGGACTCGACATGCCTCTCAGCAAATAGCTTGGGGTGTCTACTTTCCAAAATGGGGTCATTTGGGGGGGTTTTGAACTATCCTGGCATTTTATGCACATTATTTAGAAGCTTATGTCACACATCACCCACTCTTCTAACCACTTGAAGACAAAGCCCTTTCTGACACTTATTGTTTACATGAAAAAGTTATTTTTTTTTGCAAGAAAATTACTTTGAACCACCAAACATTATATATTTTTTTAAAGCAAATGCCCTACAGATTAAAATGGTGGGTGTTTCATTTTTTTTTTTCACACGGTATTTGCGCAGCGATTTTTCAAACGCATTTTTTGTGGAAAAAACACACTTTTTTAAATTTTAATGCACTAAAAAACACTATATTGCCCAAATGTTTGATGGAATAAAAAAGATGATCTTAAGCCGAGTACATGGATACCAAACATGACATGCTTTAAAATTGCGCACAAACGTGCAGTGGCAACAAAATTAATACATTTTTAAAAGCCTTTAAAAGCCTTTACAGGTTACCACTTTAGATTTACAGAGGAGGTCTACTGCTAAAAATACTGCCCTCGATCTGACCTTCGCGGTGATACCTCACATGCATGGTGCAATTGCTGTTTACATTTGACGCCAGACCGACGCTTGCGTTCAACTTAGCGCGAGAGCAGGGGGGACAGGGGTGCTTTTTTTTTTTTTTTTTTCTTTATTATTTTTTTGCTTTTTTATCTTATTTTTAAACTGTTCCTTTCATTTTTTTTATTTTTTTTTAATCATTTTTATTGTTATCTCAGGGAATGTAAATATCCCCTATGATAGCAATAGGTAGTGACAGGTACTCTTTTTTGAAAAAATTGGGGTCTATTAGACCCTATATCTCTCCTCTGCCCTCAAAGCATCTGACCACACCAAGATCGGTGTGATAAAATGCTTCCCCAATTTCCCAATGGCGCTGTTTACATCCGGCGAAATCTAAGTCATAAAATGCTCGTAGCTTCCGGTTTCTTAGGCCATAGAGATGTTTGGAGCCACTCTGGTCTCTGATCAGCTCTATGGTCAGCTGGCTGAATCACCGGCTGCTTTCTCAGGTTCCCTGTTGAGACAGGAGAGCCAGAGAAAAACACGGAAGACGGTGGGGGGGGGAATTCCCCCCCACTGCTTGTAAAAGCAGTCTAGAGGCTAATTAGCCGCTAGGATTGCTTTTACATGAAAGCCGACTGCTGGCTGAAAAGAATGATACCAAGATGATACCTAAACCTGCAGGCATCATTCTGGTATAACCACTCAAAGTCGTGAATGGCGTACCTGAAGACAAAAAATGGTTAACAATAAAGCACAGTAAACAGTAAAGTATAAAAAATTGCATACCTGAAAAGCAAACATGATAAAACATAACAACAATAAAACATTGCAGAATAGAACACAGTAAAAAAGAGCAGAACAATAGAGAGAATAGAGAGAGAGAGAACAATAAAATGACAACTATTTTTTTTTTTGTGTTTTTTTTGCAAACTTGTAACTTTTATAACAGTAACCGGTTCCAGGTTCGGGTGTCTCAAAATGCGATGGCATCTTGGGAGACCCTGTGAAAGTGTGCCTAGTCTGTGCAATGCTGTACCCTACGCTAATACTCAACTAGTGAATTATAGCGTTCAAAACATTCACCAATGCAAAGACCAGGATTGTCAGGACAGGAGGGACAATAATAGCGGGTGTCACGCCTATATCCGCGCTTGCTGCAGACACGACATCTTTTTTGGGGGGGTTCGCTGGGTAGGGGTACTCGGGAGGACATAAAAATGCCTCTCATGCAGCCGACTGCATTTGGTTGGGGATGTGAATGGGGGAAGTACGGGCGCTGCAGAAGCGGTGGGTTCCCAATTAGGATTGGCGAATGCAGCAGGAAGGGCATTATGGGCACGATGGGCCTGTGTTTGTCTTTTTGGTGGCAGCGGGACACTACTTGTGCTTGCCACCTCACCAGCTTGAACTGCACTTATGGGACTCGCCACGTCACCAAGTGTTACTGCAGTGCTGGTTTGACTACGACCGGGGTGTACTAGGCCGCTGGCGCTTGCCAGTTCACCAAAACGCTACCAAAAAAATTGTTAGCGATCGCAGGGATCAGGCATGACTCTGCGAACGCTGCAGTTATGCATTTAGTGTTTTGTAAGTGACAGTGATCGATTGATACTGCACTTGGGTGGGCTGGGCTGGGCCGGGCGGAGGGGCAAAACGCAGGTGCTAGCAGGTATCTGGGCTGATCCCGCTAACACTGCGTTTTTGGGAACCCTAAACTGCTGGGGACGCCAGTATAGATCTGATCGGATCAGATATTGATCCGTTCAGATACTATACCACTAAGGGTGGTGTACAGTGCGTGCGTGGGTGTTAGCGGTACTGGCGCTAACCTGACGCTGCCTGGGGCTGGTGCTTGCCAGTTCACCAAAACGCTACCAAAAAAACTGTTAGCGATCGCAGGGATCAGGCCTGACTCTGCGAACGCTGCAGTTATGCGTTTAGTGTTTTGTAAGTGTCAGTGATCGATCGATACTGCACTTGGGTGGGCTGGGCTGGGCCGGGCGGAGGGGCAAAACGCAGGTGCTAGCAGGTATCCGGGCTGATCCCGCTAACACCGCGTTTTTGGGAACCCTAAACTGCTAGGGACGCTAGTATAGATCTGATCGGATCAGATATTGATCCGTTCAGATACTATACCACTAAGGGAGGCGTATGCTGCGTGCATGGGTGTTAGCGGTACTGGCGCTAATCTGACGCTGCCTTGGGCGACGCATATCACCGCCGGGCGATCAGGGGGCTAAACCTTTATTCGGTAATAAACGGCGGGTGCCCTGACACTATAAAAAATAAACGAACTAACCAGCGTCACCCGTAACACTTATACGGTGATCAGTGGTGAAAGGGTTAACTAGGGGGCAATCAAGGGGTTAAAACATTTATTAGGTAGTATATGGGGGTCCCTGTCGCTATAAAACGCTGACGGCGAACCTATATATTTACGTCCCTAACTAGCGTCACCAGCGACACTAATACAGCGATCAGAAAAATGATCGCTTAGTGACACTGGTGACGGGGGGTGATCAAGGGGTTAAAACTTTATTAGGGGGGGTTAGGGGGGTACCCTAGACCTACAGGGGGGTAATACTCACTGTCCTAACACTTCTAACTGTCACAAACTGACACTATGCAGTAATCAGGAAAAAAAAAAAAAACCTGCTTGGTGTCAGTTTGTGACAGGGGGGGGGGGCTGATTGGGGGGGATCGGGGGGCGATCGGGGGGGGATCGGGGTGTTTAGTGTGCCTGGCATGTTCTACTGTGTTGTGTAGTGTTGGTGCAGTCACTCACATGTCTTCTCTCCTCGGCCCGGAACGGAAACTCCCGAGCTGAGGAGAGATGACATCACATCCTCTGCCTCTGTGTACTATACAGAGGCAGGGGATGTTTCTCATTGGCTGGGAGCGATCGCGAGGGGGGGGCCACGATCGGATGGCCTCCCCCTCATCTTTGATCGCTGCCAGACCAAAGCCGACCGCCGCTGGCACCGGGGGGGGGGGGTCCGATCTGACCCCCCGCCCGCGGGAAGGCATCACGTATCAGGTACGTGATTTTGCCTGCCCGTGCCATTCTGCTCACGTATATAGGCGTGAGGCGGTCGGCAAGTGGTTAACGTACCTGCACGTTGCCCTTTAAGAAGCGGTTTGCGGGCGCGCGACTGCCACAAGCTCTGTGAGCGTGATCGCGGTTCCCGCAGACTCTATGTCCGCGGGGATACCCATGATCGTCTCACGGAGAGGAAGAACGGGGAAATGCTGATGTAAACAAGCATTTCCCCGTTCTGCCTAGTGACACTGACCACAGCTCCCTGTAATCGGGAATGGTGATCAGTGTCGTGTCACACATAGCCCCTCTCCCCCACAGTAGGAATCACTCCCTAGGACACACTTAACCCCTACAGTGCCACCTAGTGGTTAACCCCTTCACTGCCAGTCACATTTACACAGTAATCAATGCATTTTTAATCTCACTGATCGCTGTATAAATGTGAATGGTCCCAAAATAGCACCAAAAGTGTCCAATCTGTCCACCATAATGTCGCAGTCATGATAAAAATCGCTGATCGCCGCCATTACTACTAAAAAAAATTATTAATAAAAATGCCATAAATCTATCCCCTATTTTGTAGACGCTATAACTTTTGCGCAAACCAATCAATGACGCTTATTGCGATTTTTTTTTTTTTTTATTTTTTTTTTTTTTTTTACCAAAAATATGTAGAAGAATACGTATCGGCCAAAACTGAGGAAAAAAAATGTTTTTTTTAATATATTTTTTGGGGATATTTATTATAGCAAGAAGTAAAAAATAATGCGTTTTTCTCAAAATTGACGTTATTTTATTTGCTTATCTTGAATAAAATAAAAACCGTAGAGGTGATCAAATACCACCAAAAGAAAGCTCTATTTGTGGAGAAAAAAGGACGCACATTTTGTTTAGGAGTCACGTCACACACACACACGCAATTGTCAGTTAAATCGACGCAGTGCCGAATCGCAAAAAGTGCTCTGGTCTTTTGCCAGCCAAATGGTCCGGGGTTAAGTGTTTAAAACATATACATAGCCAAAATATCTTTTTTTGTGGTTTTTGAAAACTTTTCCTTCACTGCTTGTTCAATGGATGCAAAAGGAAGTGAAAGGACATACTACAAAAAGAAGGAAATTCCCATCTTTTAAATCTGTTACAGATACAGGTGTCCTCATAGGAAGATTTACCTCCAGTTCTGGTTATAACTGTTAAAGTTTGAATTACCTAAATCTTGTTTCATGATAAATCAAACAATATCACTAGCTAATTTCATTTAAAATAATCACTTCCACAAACCATCAGCCTATGCTCCTGTAAAAACAGAGCTATGGTTTTGGAATCCTTGTTCTCTTTGTGATGCTTAATGAAAAAGATCTGAAAGAAATGTGAGACATATAGATGACCCTTATATAGCAGCCATTAATTACAACCAACACTGTAGCACCTGGGTAACAGGAGAGATCCTGAGCCTCAACAAAGAGAATTTTATAGTTTGTGTCTTCGTAGTGCTATAGTGTGTCCACCTACAGGGGTCATGCTTTAGAAATGGGACTCCCCTTTAGAACATTCCTAGTCTCCGGGATAAATCACACTTACTTGTCCAATGAAGGAAAGAATGACCACACATATAGATATGGTTTTCAATGCTTTATTTTTAATATCATAGGAAAGATGGACAAATGAGGTAGAATACCCAAAACCCAAACAACTGCTCCTACAATCTCTTGGTCAGCAGTCCAGAAGCATCCAACAGCTAGCTCTTAAGTGCAGCAGCCACAAGATTAGAGGCTATATTATTTCCCTGTTTCAGTGATCATTCAGGCAGATCTCTTATGCCGCGTACACACAAACAGAATTTCCGATAGAAACTTTTTCTGTCTGAAAAATTCAGAACATTCTCTCAATCTTTTGCTGGCGGAAATTCGGCCAGCAAAAGTCATCGGTCTTTTGCTGGCCGAATTTCTGATCGTGTGTATGCGGCATTAGGCTCACATGGCCATCCTGCTGACATACAGGTGAAATAACCTCTAGGCTTGGTATCCAGCCCTGGGGCCTCCCAGGCACACAGTCTTCTTCTCCCATTGGGAAGGACTTATCAAGAACACTTTTGTTTCTCAAGGGAACAAAAGACACCTCTCTCTCTCTAAAGGGAAAGAAGGGTCATTCATACTATTGTTTCCCTGTTTTGTAAAAGCTAGGTCCAAACCACTGATAACAAGTTCACCAGAGATTGGTCAAGTGACAGAGCAGACAGGTCTCTATGTACCCACCCCTGCCAAAGGACTTCTGAGTCTTCTCAAGGGAGTGACTGGCAGGTGATGAGATACAGATAATCCCTGAGTTCTCAGCAAGAAAAGTAAAGCAACACACAGATAAAATGCTATGCAGCTAGACTCCAGGTAGATATAAAATACAAAAAGGAATGCAACTTTGTATTTAATAATGTATCATTACATTGTTTTTGAATGCAAACAGGACCTGAATTTGACTGGCATCAAAATTTTGTCTTCGACTGAGCAGAGTTTATATGGGAAGAGGTAGAAACAGTACAAGGTGCCAATCAGTTATGGTGCAGTGCCCATGTGTTAACAAGGAATACACTGATAGCAAGATACCAGAGTTAAAGCGAGAGAGAAGCATATCAGTCTCCTGGTTCTCCTTTCATTGCCCAGTCACAGACTGAGGGAGGAACAAAACATACGTTTTACTTAAAGTGATTCTAATGCCGCGTACACACAGTCAGACTTTTCGTCTACAAAAGTCCGACAGACGCCGACGGACTAAAGCTGGCTGACCATCCGATCGTGTGTGGGCTTCCCCGGACTTTCAGCGGACTTTCAGTGGACTTTTCCAGCCTCAAATCTGACAGACTTTAGATTTGAAACATGCTTCAAATCTTTACGTCGTAACTACGCCGGACCCAGAAATCCGCTCGTCTGTGTGCTAGTCCGACGGGCAAAAACCCACGCTAGGGCAGCTATTGGCTACTGGCTATCAACTTCCTTATTTTAGTCCGGTGTACGTCATCACGTATGAATCCGTCGGACTTTTGTGTGATCGTATGTAGGCAAGTCCGCTCATAAGAAAGTCTGCCGCAAGTCCGCCAAAAGTCCGACAAAAGTCTGTCGGACAGGCTGACGGACTTTTGTAGACCAAAAGTCCGACCATGTGTACGCGGCATAAAGGTTGTCTCCTTTTAAAAAAGAAATAACAACCATTTTAATCTTACCTGCTCTGTGCAATGGTTTTGGACAGAAAAGCCCCGATCCTATTACATTTGGGTCCCCTGCCAGCAGTCTTGGCTCCTCCACCCCTGCCGAGAACCCCCAATAGCAAGTCTCTTGTTATGGGGCACTCGAGCAGGCTCGCTCCTGAGCTGTGCTCTTGTGAATGGACATTGTCCATTCACGCACCGGGTGTGGCCGGAAACCCCCCCGCTCTCTTCTAATTGGCTCACTGGCTGTGATTGGCAGCAGCAGGAGACCCAGGAGAGCCACTGCTCTCGTGCACATAGCTGGATCAAGATGGGGCTTAGGTAAATATAAGGGGGGACTGAGGGGGAGCTGCACCCAAAATGTTTTTTTACCTTTAATGCATAGAATGCATTAAGGTAAAAAACCTTCTGCCTTTAGAACCACTTGCAGCAGAGCAACTGCAACCCACTGCAGCAAAGAAAAATCATGTCTTCTTCCCTGCTAGACAGGGATGTGCTGTGCGGCAAAGCTGTGTAATCTTCAAATTGGATGGACAGAAATAAACAGTTTCTAGCAGGTAAAAGAGCTGCCATTTATGTGTTTTAGCTGTTTTTTTGAAGTACAGCTTTAAAGAGAAGAACTGGTACTATCTCTCTGCTGAAAACTGCAGTACAGTAATTTGAACACAAGGGTTGCTAAACTTGTTCGGTAATAGTTTATCTAGATAATGAAAACATAACCCTTTAGTAAAATGAGCTAAACTAAACCCCGTCTTGGGTCTAACCCTGTCTTGTAGATTCTAAAATAGTGCAGTTTTTCAACTGAAAGAATACATGTCAAAATAACAAGCTGGTGTTTCCACAGTCTGCCTTTCTCTCAGGAATTAAAATACACCTGTCATAAGAGATATACAATGTCTTATATTGCTGGCAACCTTCTAAAAATGGTAGATGTGTCAATACTTTCTAAACTGCAGACTTAGAGCAAGCACACAACAAGTCAGAGAAGAGTAAGACATGTCTTATATCTATATTTGTTCTGGGTCAGAGGCTTAAAACATTTCCAAACAAATCCAGGCAACTGACATTTCCAGAACCAAGTTAACAATGTTATCCCCAATGTGCTCAATACACCTTTTAGATCATGGCTTGTGAGGACAGATTATGCAAAATACAATGCATTACACCAAGTTAGTATATTCCGAGGTGAAATCACCTTATTCTTGTGTGTTTTTTCTTTCACAATCTAAGCACTGAAGGTGTGGTCTCTATAACTTATGCCTGGTACACAATACTAGTTTCTTTCGTTCAATCCAGCAGGGCTGAATGAAAAAAAAACTGACAGCTCAGGACGAGCCGCTTTACTAACTATCTAACTTTAGTACAGTGATCTCCCCCTGCTGTTCTATTGTATTCTGACAGGGGAACGGCCCCCGCCAGAACACTCCAGTCGGCCATTGGCTAAAAGCACTGAATGGGAGACAGTCAGCAGACCTTTTTTGGTCATGCCCCTTCGATAGAAGCCTGCCAAGCTGCTGACTTCTGTTGGACCGACTCCAGTACACACGGGCCACCCGACATTCGGTCCGTGTGTACTAGGCTTAACCGAGTTGTGGTGAGAAAGCTTAACTTACAATCTCAGTAACTTGGCAGACAGTGATTTGATCCAAATTATATCTTGAAGACCGTAGAAGGCTTTAATCCAAAACTTCTGCAAATCATGACAGATAAACATCAGCTATGTCAAAAAATCACAGTGCATCTAGTTCCAACAGAATACAGTACAAGCGGTGAATGGAGGCTACAGCATGAAGAAGAAGGGTGGGACTAACTACATAGAGAATCTTCTAGCTATGGAGTAAACTAGGGACAAAATTATTAAAGGCAAAAAAAAACAGCAATGCATGTGTGACATGATATTCCCCATTGAAATCTATTATTTCAATTATTAAACAATTGAGAATTAAGTCCCATTGCATGTGAAAACTCCAGGAACACCTGCAAGAGAAGAAAAGGGAGAATGAGAATAATAATGAACACATTAACATACTTTAAAACTTGTAAAGCCATTACTGGTGTTGGTAAGATGGCACAGAAGACAGTCCATGAGTCTATCTTCAGAGGGGAAGGCAGCAATGTGCACCAGTCTTTTTCCTACCTTTGACTCAAGTTCTTCAAAGGGGAAGGCAGCAGCACACATTAGTACTTCTTAACTCCCTTTAAATCAAGTTCTTCAGAGGGGAAGGCATCTTCTACTGTATACATCTGTATACTGGGATTAGCTTGTAGGAATGTACAGGCTTGTATGACAATGGCTTCACTGTCCTAATTTGCTATATACTCAGAGTCCAACAAACAACAGTGCATGTGTATCATGATAGTATTTCAATGCATACAGTATAAAACAAGAGTCATTAAATTTTTTTTTATAGATGACCATGTTCTGAGGATTAAAAATTATAAATTGCTTTATAAAACCTATGGAAAATTAGCTCCAATGTTTTTACATGATTGGCAATGACTCTATCCTGGGACCAATTGAATTTAACTTGGTCATAAACGATATAGAAGGTGAAATAAATAGTTTGATTTTGTTCAATACTGTTTGGTGATGATACAAAGTTAAGCAGAACAATAACTTCACAGCAGGATATAGAAACTTTACAAGAAGACCTAGTTAAAAGAGAGTCGTAGGCAGTTATATGGCAGTTGAGGTTTAATATTGAAAAATGTCAAGTTGCAGCAAGTAAGGCCAGCAGACTATTATCCTGCATTAAAAAGAGATAAAAGTATAATTTTACAACTTTACAAAACTTTTGGCAATACCTTAAATCATCCACATTTGGTCACTTGGGAAAGATGTCCTTGAACAGGAGGGATTCCAGAGAGGGGCAACAAGGCTAATAAGGGTCCTGGAGGATCATTAAACATATTCTCCCTGGAGCAGAGACATACATTGCCTTGAAAAAGTATTCATACCCCTTGTAGTTTTCCACATTTTGTCATATTACAACCAGAAACGTATATGTAATTAATAGGGATTTTATGTGATAGACCAACACAAAGTGGCACATAATTGTGAAGTGGAAGGAAAATGATGAATGTTTTTCAACTTTTTTTACAAATAAATATCTGAAAAGTGTGCCATACATTTGTATTCAGCCCCCCTGAGTCAATACTTTGTAGAACCAACTTTTTCTGCAATTACAGCTGCACCATGTTTCACAGTGCAGTGTTACTTTTCCACCACACATAACGTTTTGCTTTTAGCCCAAAATGTTCAATTTTGATCTCATCTAACCAGAGCACCTTCTTCCACATGTTCGCTGTGTCCCCCACATAGCTTCTCGCAAACTGCAAACAGGACTTCTTATGGCTTTCTTTAAACAATGTCTTTCTTTAAACAATGTCTTTCTTCATGCCACTCTTCCATAAAGGCACGATTTGTGGAGTGCATGACTAATAGTTGTCCTGTGGACAGATTCTCTCACCTGTGCTGTGGATCTCTGTAGCTCCTCCAGATTCACCATGAGCCAGTTGACTACTTCTCCAATTAATGCTCTCTTTGCCCAGCCTGTTTAGGTGGACATTCATGTCTTGGTAGGTTTGCAGTTGTGCAATACTCTTTCCATTTTCAGATGATGGATTGAACAGTGCTGCATGAGATCTTCAAAGCTTGGGATATTTTTTTATAACCTAACCCTGCTTTAAACTTCTCCACAAGCTTATTCCTGACCTGTCTGGTGTGTTCATTGGCCTTCATGATGCTGTTTGCTCACTAAGTTTCTCTAACAAACCTCTGAGGGCTTCACAGAACAGCTGTATTTATACTGATATTAAATTACATACAGGGGCACTCTATTACTAATTAGATGACTTCTGAAGGCAATTGGTTCCACTAGATTTTAGTTAGAGATATCAGAATAAATGTGTCAGGGCTGGGCTTAGCCCTCCCTTCTCAGAGCTCGGGCTGCTCAGCTGTCGGTTAATTGCCAGCACTCTTCATTCCACAGTGACTCAGCTGATGATCATATCCTTCTCATCAATTAGCCTGCTGGCTATTTAAACTCCCTGGACTAGATCTACTGTGCCTTCGCCTTGGTCAACATATCCAGATACTCTCTGCTGTGTTTTCCTGGTAAAGACTTTTGCCTGGCTGACTTTCCTTCTGGTTCCTGATCCTGTTTGCTGCTTCTGACTACGCTTATCTCTGGATTCCTGTTTTACTGGCTTGTTCTGACTACTCGCTCTGGTTACCGTACCCAGGCTATGTTTTCACTACGCTTGCACTGTTTGTGCCATTTTACTTTTTTATCATTTTATTAAAGAGTTTTACTGTATTTTCTACTGTATTTTTGTATGTAATTTTTACTGTACTTCTGTCTCAGTCTGATTCATTGTTCCTGACAAAAGGGGGTTGAATACAAATGTACGCCACACTTTTCAGATTTTCATTTGTAAAAAATTTTGAAAACCATTTATTCATTTCCTTCCACTTCACAATTATGTGCCAATTTGTGTTGATCTATAACATAAAATCCAAATCAAATACATTTACATTTTTGGTTGTAACATGACAAAATGTAGAAAATTTCAATGGATATGAATACTTTTTCAAGGCACTGTATATGAGGAGATATGATCTCAATATACAAATCTTTAATTGAGGACTCTAGCAATTGGAGGAAACTATTTATGCTAAGGTATCTAAAGAAGATGCATGCTCACACAATGGAGTTGGAGGAAAAGCAGTTCAATCTGTGTAAGGGGTTCTTTACTATTAGAGTGGTAAGGATGTGGAACTCCCTTCCATAGGTAGTGGTGTCATAGGGAGAGTAGATAAATTCAAAAAGGTCTTGAGCAGGGCCGGTGCTACCACTAGGCAAACTAGGCAGCCGCCTAGGGCGCCCTGCTGCCTGAGGCGCCCGGCCACTGGTGTTCCTACTCTCTTCTCTCTGCAGCAAGCAGCTAAGTTTCAGCATCAGCGGACAGCTGCCGCTCCATTCGCACATAGTGTCAGAGGCGCATCGGCGGCGGAGGACTATGTTTGTGTCACGACTCCCGAATGAATGCAAGCAAGCAAACATTCATTGATGGGCACTGGCAGTCTACATTGATGGGCGCTGGTGAGGCTACATTTGATGGGCACTGATGAGGCTGCATTTGATGGGCGCTGGTGGGCTGCATTTGATGGGTGCTTCATTGAAAAGGTGGGGTTTACATGGGCAGGGAAAAGGGGTGGAGTCAGGAGTGGAGCCAGGGGGGGCAGCAAACTGAGGTTTCGCCTAGGGTGTCAAAAATCCTTGCACCAGCCCTGGTCTTGAGGTAGTTGTGTTTTTCAGTGAACACAATGTAAAGGGATGTTGAAAATGACAGTGGCATAAACACACACACACACTCATATTGAACTGGATGGCCTGGTGTCCTTATTCTACCTTAATGGCTGTGTATGTTGCTATGTAATGGTCTATGATTGGCATTAGTCTCAGTCAGTCAGCTCTTTGCATTCAGATAATAAGAAGCTCACAGTGTTACTCAAATTATTGGCGAGAAAAGAAGCCTTTAAAAAATCAGTGGTCTCATAAAGTTATTTGAGGCTTGTAATACCAAGAATGGGAGGCTTATAAAAAAAATAATAAATATTAGTTTGGTATCTATACAGATTGTATTTTTTACTGCTTCTATTATGAACATGTTTTCCCTATTTTCCAGAACTTATTGAGAAAGGGAGGATTTCAGAGGACATAAAATTGAGAATTCAAGGTGTTCTGCCAAAACAGATTGCATTCATTAGTAAAATGGAGTCTGTTGCACTGCTTATTAAAATGTGGTACAAAAAAATTCCACAAAAAGTACTTGTATCTAGATTCAATAAATTCTCACCAATTGGTACGGGAAGACTTCTGTTTCAGAGTGTTGGATTCCGTAATGAGTTTTAGGTACCCTGTTGTGCACCCTGTTACGAACATGAACATTATAATAATTTACAAATGTTACTTGCACAAAGTTAGTCATAAAGATGAGATGGCTGCAGAAGTTCCAGCATCCCAGAAATCTTATGAAAGATCTTTCCTAAGTAGAGCAGATAAGATAGGCACTGGGCTTATCTCAGGGAAACAATAGAAACCATGAAAGAAAATCACTTTTCATTTTGTGCTGAAGCCAGAATATTCAGGTGCACTCTAATGTTTCTTCCTCATGATTTGCTGAGTCCCAGGGACCACTAGTGCTTGTCAAGCCCAACTCCAGCCAAAACCTTTATTTTGATTTGGTATAGAGTGAAGAAATACTAGAGCTTCTTTCTGATTTTTAGTATGGTCTGTGTCCCTGTTAGGAGGATTTACCCTCACTTCGAGTCAGAACAGGATGTGATAGACAATCTACCCACAGCAAAAAAGCCACAGACAAAAACACATTTTAGTAGAGTAAGGAATGGTTAAAATTTCTAAAAATGTTTTTTATTTCTGCCTTTGTTCCCCAATTTCTTGTATGGGTGCCACTGAGACGTGACAGTGGATGTAAAACAACATTTTCCCTAAAGGGTCAAAGAAAGAAAGGAGGAACCAAACACAAATTTTAGCTCTTCCCCACTCTACCCAAAATTGAACAAAAAAAATTGCTTTAAAATCCAGGTAGATATAAAAATAAATGGATGCAGATATTCATTAAAACATCATTAAATGTGTATTTTAAATGAAAGTGTAGTGCTTAACTCTGCAGTAGCCACTGGTAATGATGGGTTCTTTGTTCAGCCATGACTTTTTTAAAGCTGCTCAGTCCCCACTGACACAGCTGGTTATAGAAGGCCGCTCACACCTGTGTAACTTAATGTTAGTATACTATCACTCTTTATATCAACACGCAGCAAAGGAAGCTGCAAACTACCGAATAGTAGTAAAGAAGCGAAAATAGAATAAAACACACAGCGGACAGTGCCCGTTGTTGGGAACAATGTGAATTACAATGTATTATTGACCACAAGATCATAGATATTTGAATCCTGACGCATTTCAACCCTGTTTGGGTCTTCTTCAGAAGATGATTGTTAACAATCACAAGGTTTCCGATAGTTCAGAGTGTTCATGACGAAAACGGGTATAGTCACTCCTGTGTCTTCTGTCTCCCCAATAACCGGTCAGCTCCTCAAGAAGCAGATGGTAGACCAACCATGCCTTGCGAGGGGTCACGCATATATTACCCCCCACACACACGCGGGGGAGGAGGAGTAGGAAGGCGAATGGTGAGAGGCATAGTTGGTCTACCATCTGCTTCTTGAGGAGCTGACCGGTTATTGGGGAGACAGAAGACACAGGAGTGACTATACCCGTTTTCGTCATGAACACTCTGAACTACCGGAAACCTTGTGATTGTTAACAATCATCCCCTGAAGAAGACCCAAACAGGGTCGAAACGCGTCAGAATTTCAAATATCTATGATCTTGTGGTCAATAATACATTGTATTGCACATTGTTCCCAACAACGGGCACTGTCCGCTGTGTGTTTTATTCTATTTTCGCTTCTTTAATATTGTAATCCAGTTCATGTCCTGACTCTATAGGTCAGAATCTATTTACTCGTTTTACATTACCTTTTTTATACTAATAAAATTACGTTTTGACCATTTATTTTGTTTTTTATTGGCTGCTTTAAAGCCCCGTTGAGGGGGTCCTCTTTTCATTTTTATGCATCTTTATGGGGTGCGCAGCCCATTGGTCTGTACTCATGTGAGTGTCTTCTGTCGATTATTCTACCGAATAGTAGATTAATTAAATGTATTATATAAGCCAGTGCTTGAATTAGTAAACAAACAATGGAACAATTTCTAAGTTGTAGAACTAGGTAAAGCATACACTGGCCTATAGCAAGGTAATTTAACTGAACTGTGTCAATGTTGAATCATGTTTTAACTCAAGTAACTAGTGATAAGCAAAATCAGAACCAGTTAACACAATAATACAGTTCTTGAGTGTACTCTGCACTTACAGTTCTTGAATAGGTGAATTTGCATGTTCCTACTAAGGGGGTACCTTGGATGGTGACTACAAGTACCCTGTGCCTAACTGTCAGTAATAGCCAGGTTTCAGTGGGGCCCTTCTTTAGGCGGTGCGCATAAAGGGAAGTGGGTGGGTACTGAGTGGTAGATGAGCGCTCTCTATTGCATTCACTGTGTGTAGCAAGAGTTTAAGATGTGTACTTCTGCTCACCAGTCCTGGCAGGCAGCAGGCTTTCTCTGTGCACTTGGCAGTTAGTTGTCTCAGAAATCCCAGTTCTCGTGTGCAAGTCTTCCTGATCAGGCCCTCATTGGCGGTAGGAGCACACACTGCAACCTGTCCCTTGGCTTTAGGGTTCCAACACAGCAAGAGTACTACCAGTGTCTCAGTCTCTGGCCTCTGACATGAGCACAAGCACTCCTCAGTGATAGATCAGCTCTCTCTCTGACTGCTCAAGTTGCTGGGTGGTCATCTTGTTCCCCTCTCAGGCTCTGGTCCCTCGGGTATATGTCAGAGACCTATCGCTCTCCTCTCAGAACTGCTTTCATCTCTCCGTAAATCTCTTCAATTTGCCCAGGAAAACCCTGTATCTCCCCTGCTCTTGTAGTGTGCAGCGCTTCTTAGAAAACTACAGTTCCCATGATCCATAGCAGCCTGTTGAGTCATTCACCCATTACTGGATCCAATCCACACTGCCAGGAGGGAGGAGGGGAAGAAGCAGGAGCAAGCAGAGGATTCACACAGAGCCCACTCCTATACATGCAGAAGGGAAGTGAAAGGAGAGGAACAGTCCACATCCTTCAGCCAGTCAACCATCATATCACTATCCACAATGGTGGGAAGGAGGTGAAGGGGGGAGAGTGGACAGAGAAACACACAGCCTGCTCTGCACACAGCCTGCTCTGCACACAGCCTGCTCTGCACACAGCCTGCTCTGTACACAGCCTGTGCTCCTCCTCCGGGTCTGCCTCTGTTCGCAGTAGCAGGTGGGTGGGATGAGCAGGGGATTTCACAGCTGCTCGAATTGCTGCTACACAAGCAATGCAGTTTAAGTACCTGAATTCTATTTGGTATCAGCCTCTTGCATTTCTTTGAACAGCAATACTCAGACTGGGAGAAGGAGAAGCAACACAATGATACAATCAGAATAGAATAGAATGTAAAGAATAGAATGATAGAGAGATGAGATCATTAGTCTGATGATTCTCCTTTCACCATCCAGTCGCAAGCTGGGGGAGGGGCGTAACCTATAAGTATTAAAGAGGTTGTAAACCTAGCTTGGACATTTTTTACCTACAGGTAAGCCTATAATAAGGCTAATACATACTAACTGTACATGGTTTAGGATATATTCACCCTGCATGCACTGCTGACATCAGCGGTGCATGCACAGTGAAGGTCCGGCAAAGCTCCGGCGTATCATGCCAGAACTTGCCGGAATGGAGGACTTCTGTGCACATGCGCGGGAGTGACGTCATCGTGGCTCCGGCCACTTACAGTGCCGAAGCCAGTGACCCCAGAAGAAACAGTGAGGCAACATATCAGCCCCCTCAGCGCTGTCCGGGTCGGGCTGTGGCAGCTTCGTTCTAAGGTAAGTATTTCATAATATGCTAGTATGCAATGCATACTAGCACATTATGCCATTGTCTTGCAGGTTTTTTTTCTTCTTCAGCAGTTTACTACTGCTTTAATGTAACTGCAGCAAAAAATCTGGTGTTCTGCCCTGTCAGACAGGGCTGTACAGTGTGTCAAAACTGTGTAAATCTCAGAACTAGATGAAAAGAAATATGGATCCTTTAACAGGTAAAGCACCTCCCAAATATGTATTTCTTTAAGGTATTTTACTTTTTGTATGAAATTCAGCTTTAGGCCTTGCAAGGGGTAGGGTGATGGGGTGGTCGTCACGTCCTACATGTTTCCCTCCTTGTAAGAGGCTTACCCTGAGGTGGGTTCTAATGGGCTATGCTGGCATCTTTGTACAGGATCACTGCCTTACACACAGGGTTTCTTTAAAGGAACAACTGACTGACCTAGAATAAATTCTCTCGATGTAATGTACATCACCAAGGTTACTTGTGCATGTAGGAGGGACACACAGAGCCAAGGCCCTCTCCACCTGTCCAGTGTATCACCACTACCACACTCCCAGTAACAGTATGGAGCCCAGCCGTGCACCTAGCACTTACTCTGTGTGTGTACTTCACTTAACTCTTCCATACCTGTGTACAGTCTGGGGACCTCTGCCGTGCTGGTTTGCTCCTGTTGCTATTGGCGACAGATCGCTGCAGAAGGAGTGCCGACATCTTCCTCGCTGCAAGAAACTATCCCACCTGGCATGTCACTGGCTATCCAGACTCTGGCAATAGCGACAAACTGCACATCTCCGAGCCCCAGGCCGACCTCTAGGGTATGAACCCCCTGTTCTTTATATATCACACAGAATCAGTGGGTCAGACCCAGCAAAACCCGCTAAAAAGAAAACCCGGGAGCATAATTAACCATACTTTTCTCAACCGGGCAGCATTTAACCTCTACCTGCCTACAGCCTCATTTCTGCTATGGATATATATTATTATTATGATACGAGATTTATATAGCGCCAACAGTTTACGCAGCGCTTTACAATGTATAAGGGGAACAACACAATTAGAGTACAGTTCAATACAATATATATAGTAGATACTTGTGACTGTTAGCCCTTGTAAGATCATTAGAAGGGTTCATTGCATTTAGGTTTTTTTTGCACGGCAAGAATGGTATGCATTTATAAAGAGTATATGTAATGTGTTTCTTGGCCTTGCTATAGTCCTTGCTAATGCATGCTGATGCTGGCGTGTACTGTATTTGCATAAGTACGTGTGCATGAAGTTAGAGAGGACCCTATAAATACCCCTGATTTTAAAAATGTAGCTGTACCAGATTGGTTAATCTTCAGTGGCTCCTACAGTATACTGACAGCTGGTTTTGTGTTACCTGACACTCTGAAACATAGACCTGGCATCAGGCAGATGTATCTGCTTGTGGGCAGGTTGCCTACATTAGGGATGAGCCGAACACCCCCCGGTTCGGTTCGCACCAGAACCCGCGAACGGACCGCAAGTTCGCACGAACGTTAGAACCCCATTGACGTCTATGGGACTCGAACGTTCGAAATCAAAAGTGCTCATTTTAAAGGCTAATTTGCATGGTATTGTCCTAAAAAGGGTTTGGGGACCCGGGTCCTACCCCAGGGGACATGTATCAATGCAAAAAAAACTTTTAAAAACGGCCGTTTTTTCGGGAGCAGTGATTTTAATGATGCTTAAAGTAAAAAAAAAAAAGTGAAATATTCCTTTAAATATCGTACCTGGGGGGTGTCTATAGTATGCCTGTAAAGTGACGCGTGTTTCCCATGTCTAGAACAGTCCCTGCACCAAATGTCATTTTTAAAGGAAAAAATCTCATTTAAAACTGCTTGCGGGTTTAATGTCATGTCGGGTCCTGGCAATATGGATGAAAATCAGTGAGACAAACGGCATGGGTACCCCCCAGTCCATTACCAGGCCCTTTGGGTCTTGTATGGATATTAAGGGGAACCCCGCACCCAAATTAAAATAAGGAAAGGTCCCTATATACTCTGAACAGCAGTATACAGGCGGTGCAAACAAGACAGGGACTGTAGGTTTGTTGTTAAGTAGAATCTGTTTGTAATTTTGAACATTTTTAATGTGTTTAGCTCCAGCCAAAAAATCTTTTCTAAGCTTTTTGGAAAACATAGGGAAGGGTTATCACCCCTGTGACATTTGTTTTGCGTCTTTCCTCCTCTTCAGAAGATTTCACCTCACTTTTTTGTCCCAATGAAAAATGTTTTTTGAAAATTTGGGTTTTTTTGTGGAACAAGGATTGGAAAGCATCAGTGGAAAGGAGAAATTGTTTTCCCATATTAACTCTTACATGAGAGAATTTCCCTTCCTATGGGTAGATTTCATCTCACTTCCTGTTGTCTCCTTCCGTTTGCAAGTAGGAGTCGTTTGTAAGTTAGATGTTTGAAAGTAGGGTCCTGCCCTATATACTCAGCAGAAATTTGGGCCTTAGGTGTTGCTGTGGCCAAAACACTGTAAGCCCTCACAGGGCCCTGCTGTGAAATATTAGATCAAGAATTGTAATTACATGCCCCTGTTGAACAGGAGCTGAAAAATTAGGCCTTAGGCACTGGTGCTGGTGCCACAACACTGCAACCCCTCACAGACACTCTAGTTGGAACGCAGGAACGAGCCCTGCTGCAAAGTATTGCATCAAAAATTGTAATTACACGCCCCTGTTAGACAGGGGCAGAAAAATTGGGCCTTAGGCACTGGTGCTGGTGCCACAACACTGCAACCCCTCACAGACACTCTAGTTGGAACGCAGGAACGAGCACTGCTGCAAAGTATTGCATCAAAAATTGTAATTACACGCCCCTGTTAGACAGGGGCAGAAAAATTGGGCCTTAGGCACTGGTGCTGGTGCCACAACACTGCAACCCCTCACAGACACTCTAGTTGGAATGCAGGAACGAGCCCTGCTGCAAAGTATTGCATCAAAAATTGTAATTTCACGCCCCTGTTAGACAGGGGCAGAAAAATTGGGCCTTAGGCACTGGTGCTGGTGCCACAACACTGCAACCCCTCACAGACACTCTAGTTGGAATGCAGGAACGAGCCGTGCTGCAAAGTATTACATCAAAAATTGTAATTACACGCCCCTGTTATACAGGGGCTGAAAAATTGTGCCTTAGGCACTGGTGGTGGCGCCCAGAACCAAAAATGTTCTTACAAGCTATCAGCGTGATGATTGAGGAGGAAGAGGATAATTACTCAGGGATAATCACTCAGCATCAGCATAGGCAGTCTTTGAAGGGATCTGAAAAAAATTATTCAGTTACATCAGCATCAGGTGCTTGGTAGCTGGTGGTGATCCAAGACTGATTCATTTTTATGAAGGTCAGCCGATCGACCGAGTCAGTGGACAGACGCACCCTGTGATCGGTTACCACGCCTCCAGCAGCACTGAATGTACGTTCCGAAAGAACGCTGGATGCAGGACAGGCCAGTAGCTCAATTGCATACTGTGCAAGCTCTGGCCAGTGATCCATCCTCAAGACCCAGTAACCCAGAGGATTTTCGGTGGGAAAGGTGTCCAAGTCTGATCTTGCCCCTAGGTATTCCTGCACCATGTAAAACAGACGCTGGCGATGGTTGCTGGAACCGATCATACCTTGGGGCTGCGGACCAAAAAATTGTCTGAACGCATCGGTCAGACGGCCACCTTCTCCACCGCTCCTTCTTTGACTGACCGAAGCCTCAGCAACACGTTGTCCAGAAACAGGAGTTTGTAACCTCCCAGTCTCTGGGAACGCGTTGCACAGACCTTTCTGCAAGGCCTCCCGAAGATGTTTCATCCTCTGCTCCCTCTGCGATGGCAAGATAAGGTCCGCAACCTTACCCTTGTAACGTGGATCAAGGAGGGTTGCCAGCCAGTATTGGTCCTTCTCCTTGATACCACGAATACGAGGATCCTTACGCAGGCTTTGCAGGATCAGGGAGGCCATGCAGCGTAGGTTTGCTGAGGCATTCGGTCCGGAGTCCTCTGGGTCACTAAGGACAACAACGTCCGCAGCCACCTCCTCCCAGCCACGTACAAGTCCATGTGTTCCTTGGGACTGATCCCTTAAAGACTGCTGATGCTGAGTGCCAGGCTCCACCTCCATACTGACACAATCTTCCTCCTCCTCCTCCTCCTCCTCCTCGTCCTCTTCCTGTGTGATCGGCGGGCACGCAGGAACACTGTCTGGATAAAGGGGGCCTTGAGAGCTAAGGAAGTCCTCCTCTTCCTGCCTCTGTTCTGCCTCAAGTGCCCTGTCCATTATTCCACGCAGCGTGTGCTCCAACAGGTGGACAAGGGGGACAGTGTCACTGATGCATGCACTGTCAGTGCTCACCATCCTCGTGGCCTCCTCGAATGGTGACAGGACAGTGCATGCATCCCTGATCATGGCCCACTGGCGTGGGGAAAAAAAACCAAGCTCCCCTGACCCTGTCCTGGTGCCATAGTCGCACAGGTACTCATTGATGGCCCTCTGCTGCGTGTGCAGCCGCTGCAGCATGGCCAACGTCGAGTTCCACCTGGTGGGCATGTCACAGATTAGGCGGTTCTTGGGCAGGTTAAACTCCTTTTGGAGGTCCGTCAGCCGAGCACTGGCATTATATGACCGGCGGAAATGCACAGAGACTTTCCTGGCCTGCCTCAGGACATCCTGTAAGCCCGGGTACCTGCCCAAGAACCGCTGCACCACCAAGTTAAGGACGTGAGCCAAACAGGGCACATGGGTCAGTTGTCCCTGTCGGAGGGCAGAGAGGAGGTTGGTGCCATTGTCGCAAACCACCATTCCTGCCTTAAGTTGGCGTGGCGTCAACCACCTCTGAACCTGCCCCTGCAGAGCTGACAAAACCTCTGCCCCAGTGTGGCTCCTGTCCCCCAAGCACACCAGCTCAAGCACCGCATGGCATCTTTTGGCCTGCGTACTTGCGTAGCCCCTTGAACGCCTACGGAGCACCGCTGGTTCCGAGGAAGAGGCCATGGAGGAAGAAGAAGAGGAGGGGGTGGAGGAGAGAGGTGTGTCACAATCAGCATTTTGGAGGCGTGGTGGCGGAACAACCTCCAACACTACTGCACCTTGTCCTGCATCCTTCCCAGCTGCCAGCAGAGTCACCCAATGCGCCGTGAAACTTAAGTAACGTCCCTGTCCATGCCTGCTGGACCATGAGTCAGCGGTAATATGCACCTTACCGCTGACCGCCCTGTCCAGCGAGGCATGGACATTGCCTTCCACATGCCGGTAGAGAGCCGGAATCGCCTTCCGTGAGAAAAAGTGGCGTTTGGGTACCTGCCACTGAGGAACCGCACATTCCACAAACTCACGGAAGGGGGCAGAGTCTACCAACTGAAAAGGCAGCAGTTGAAGTGCTAGCAATTTTGCCAAGCTAGCATTCAACCGCTGGGCATGTGGATGGCTGGGAGCAAACTTCTTTCGGCGGTGCAGCAGCTGGGGCAGGGAAATTTGCCTGGTACAATCTGACGTCGGTGTACCAAAAGCAGATTGCCCACAAGTACTTGGCTGTGACACACCTAATTCTACACCTTCATTCCTCTCACTGCAGGTCTCAGAGAGGACTGAAGGTCTAGTGGGGTTGGAAATCTCAGCTGATGAGGAGCAAGGAGAGATCCTCTTTGTTCTTTGGTGTGGGTCTTTCAGATACGCTTGCCAACGAACTGCATGGCAGGTCAACATATGTCTGGTCAAGCATGTGGTACCCAAGCGGGAGATGTTTTGGCCACGCGAGATACGCTTGAAACATATGTTGCAAATAGCAGCGGTGCGATCTGATGCACTCGTCTCAAAAAAGGCCCACACCAAAGAACTTTTTGAATAACGCGCAGAGACTGCAGCGCCCTGCACATGTGGAGCTTTGGGGTGTGATGCAGTCAATGTGCTGCCCTTAGGCTGGCCCCTGGAGGGCATCCTGCCTAGTTGGTGATGTGCCACCTCCTCCTCCTCCTCCTCCTCCTCTCTCCTATCAGGCACCCACGTTGAGTCAGTGACCTCATCATCCCCTCCCTCCTCATCACTGGAGCAAACCTGGCAGTATGCTGCAGCAGGGGGAGCATGACTGCCAGATTGCTGTCCTTCTTGGGCACCCCCTCTGTCCGTGCTCATGTTACTGCCTTCATTGAGCTCAGTATCATCATCAGAGCCTTCCAAACGCTGGGCATCCTCCTGGAGCATGTACCCAACACTGTGGTCAAACAGTTCGAGGGAATCCTCATGAGGACATGGTGGAGCTAGGGAAGGAGTCACTGATGACATTGAGCTGAGGGAAGAGGCCGCTGCTTTGCCAGACAAAGCACCCTGGGCATTGGTGAGAGAGGATGAGGAGGATGAGGACGGCTTGGTCATCCACTCGACCAAGTCTTCCGCATGTTGCGGCTCAACACAGCCAGCTGCCGAAAAAAAGGCCAAGCGTGTCCCATGGCCACGTGCTGATGAGGATGCACCGTCTCCACGACCAGCACTAGACACAGAGCCTGCTTGCCCTCTCTTATTGGCTTGTGACTGTCTGCCTCTCCTTCTTGGCCTTCCAGACATACTAATGGCCTGTAGCTGCACTAAGCTGGGATAGAACACCTGTAATTTTCTTCAGGTAGCTTTATATACTGTAACCAGACAAGCCTGCCTGTCAGTAGGAAGATAACAGGAACGGATCTAGCTGAACACTGTGAGCAGGACGCACTGCACTAAATGTAAATACCAGGAACGGATCTAGCTGAACACTGTGAGCAGGACGCACTGCACTGAATGTAAATAGCAGGAACGGATCTAGCTGAACACTGTGAGCAGGACGCACTGCACTGAATGTAAATAGCAGGAACGGATCTAGCTGAACACTGTGAGCAGGACGCACTGCACTGAATGTAAATAGCAGGAACGGATCTAGCTGAACACTGTGAGCAGGACGCACTGCACTGAATGTAAATAGCAGGAACGGATCTAGCTGAACACTGTGAGCAGGACGTACTGCACTAAATGTATATAGCAGGAACGGATCTAGCTGAACACTGTGAGCAGGACGCACTGCACTGAATGTAAATAGCAGGAACGGATCTAGCTGAACACTGTGAGCAGGACGCACTGCACTGAATGTAAATACCAGGAACGGATCTAGCTGAACACTGTGAGCAGGACGCACTGCACTGAATGTAAATAGCAGGAACGGATCTAGCTGAACACTGTGAGCAGGACGCACTGCACTGAATGTAAATAGCAGGAACGGATCTAGCTGAACACTGTGAGCAGGACGCACTGCACTGAATGTAAATAGCAGGAACGGATCTAGCTGAACACTGAGCAGGACGCACTGCACTGAATGTAAATAGCAGGAACGGATCTAGCTGAACACTGTGAGCAGGACGTACTGCACTAAATGTATATAGCAGGAACGGATCTAGCTGAACACTGTGAGCAGGACGCACTGCACTGAATGTAAATAGCAGGAACGGATCTAGCTGAACACTGTGAGCAGGACGCACTGCACTAAATGTAAATACCAGGAACGGATCTAGCTGAACACTGTGAGCAGGACGCACTGCACTGAATGTAAATAGCAGGAACGGATCTAGCTGAACACTGTGAGCAGGACGCACTGCACTGAATGTAAATAGCAGGAACGGATCTAGCTGAACACTGTGAGCAGGACGCACTGCACTGAATGTAAATAGCAGGAACGGATCTAGCTGAACACTGTGAGCAGGACGCACTGCACTGAATGTAAATAGCAGGAACGGATCTAGCTGAACACTGTGAGCAGGACACACTGCACTAAATAGTCTAGATAGAAGATAACAGGAACGGATCTAGCTAAACTGAATACAGTGTATATATATATATGCAACACCTTGGATGCATATATATACACAATACACTGTAAGTGCAGCTAACTGACTGACTGTTCTGCCTAATCTATCTAACTCAAATCAAATGACACTGTCTCTCTCTCTCTCTATCTCTCAGCACACCGGAACACACACTACACAGGGCCGCCGTGCAGGCGGCCTTATATAGTGTGGGGTGTGTACTAAATCCCCTGAGCCATAATTGGCCAAAGCCACCCTGGCTTTGGCCAATTACAGCTCTCTCTACTGACGGCGCTGTGATTGGCCAAGCATGCGGGTCATAGTGCATGCTTGGCCAATCATCAGCCAGCAATGCACTGCGATGCCGCAGTGAATTATGGGCCGTGACGCGCCACACGAATTTGGCGCGAACGGCCCATATCGTTCGCAATTCGACGGACGGTCGAACAGCCGATGTTCGAGTCGAACATGGGTTCGACTCGAACACGAAGCTCATCCCTAGCCTACATTGTGGGTTTTTGCATTAGCAAGTTTAGTTAGCCTGCCCAGGCTGCGAAGGAGTTAACTGGGTTTTGGAGTCTTTTTCTGGGTTTTTTGGGCCCTGCCTTCCTACCTTGAGGTATAAAAAAGAGGGGGACAGCTGGGTCTCAGGCTCCTGACCGAAAACGCATATGGGATAGTAAGAAGGGGCTGCTGCACCATGTAGTCCCATGGAACACCAAAATAACTCAGGAATCTACCAAGTGTCTGAAGAACGCCAGTTATGGACTTTCACCTCATCAAGGTATGCCTGGGCAGGCTCAGTTTAGGTAACTACGGATGAAAATGTATTACACTGTTATGGACTTTGCCATGAGAGTTCTCAGTAAATGTTTTAAAATGTTCTAAGCTTGGTTTGAAGTTATTTATAGGGTGCATGTCATATCAGAAGAATTGGGCCTGTAAAGCACATACGCAGGGTATGAAGTAAGGCCACTACAAAAGGTTAACTCGGCAGGAGAAATTTGGAGTTGGAGAGCAGTTGTTACTGGTAACCATGAATTGGTGGGAAGTGTATAGTAGTCGGTCATAAAGCATAGTATCTTACAAAGGTGACAGGTCTTCTGATAGTGAGGGGGTTGGTATTCTCACTCCATCCCTGGCAATCGGTTCCTCTAAAATACCTGCGTTACAGAGACCCCATATACCTAGCCATGGTTAAGTAATCATAACTACATGTTAGGGTATGATTGCGTTATGATTAAGACAAATGCTACTACTGCTGCCAATTTATATCAAGCAGACTAATGCCGCGTACACACGGTCGGACTTTCCGGCATACTTGGTCCGGCGGACCAGAGTGTGCCGGACAATCCGCCCGTGTGTGGGCGCCGGCGGACTTTTCCGGCGGACTTTTTCCCAAAAGCCCGCCGGACCTAGATTTGAAAAAAGTTTTAAATCTTTCCGCCGGACTCAGTTTCGGGCGGAAAGTCCGCTCGTGTGTGTGCTAGTCCGACGGAAAGCCCGCTCGTGTGTATGCTGGTCCGACGGACCAGATACAACACGAGGGCAGGGTATTGCATCTCGCGCTCGCTGCAATAGGAAAAACAAATTTTCCTATTGCGGCGAGCGCGGTGCATACCAGGCCCTTAGGTCTGATATGGATTATAAAGGGGAACCCCCTACGCCGAAAAAACGGTGATGCCCTCAACATGGGGGGTGGGTGCTTTGGGGGAGGGGGGCACCCTGCGGGCCCCCCCACCCCAAAGCACCTTGCCCCCATGTTGATGAGGACAAGGGCCTCTTCCCGACAACCCTGGCCGTTGGTTGTCGGGGTCTGCGGGCGGGGGCTTATCGGAATCTGGGAGCCCCCTTTAATAAGGGGGCCTCCAGATCCCAGCCCCCCACCCTATGTGAATGAGTATGGGGTACATGGTACCCCTACCCATTCACCTATGAAAAAAGTGTAAGTAATAAAACACACTACACAGGTTTTTAAAATATTTTATTAAACAGCTCCGGGGGGATCTTCCTCCGGCCTCGGGGGTCTTCTTCCGGCTTCGGGGGTCCCTCCGCTTCATCTTCTCCCGGCGTCCGGTTGGTTCTTCTCCGCTCTCTTCTCTCCAGTTCTTCGGCCGGCTCCTCTGCTGTGTTCAGGTAGCTCTCTTGCCAGCAGAGGTCCAGACTTCTGGGCTTCTTCTCTTCCCCAGATGTTGACACGACGCTCTCTCCGGCTGGACTGCTCTCCGAGGGCTGCGTTGTGACTTATATAGGCGGAGACCCCGCCCCCTTTTGATGTCACAGTCCCTGGGCATGCTGGGACTGTGACGTTTAGGGGGCGTGGTCAACATCACCCAGTGACCACGCCCCCTAAACGTCACAGTCCCAGCATGCCCAGGGACTGTGACATCAAAAGGGAGCGGGGTCTCCGCCTATATAAGTCACAACGCAGCCCTCGGAGAGCAGTCCAGCCGGAGAGAGCGTCGTGTCAACATCTGGGAAAGAGAAGAAGGCCAGAAGTCCGGACCTCTGCTGGCAAGAGAGCTACCTGACGACAGCAGAGGAGCCGGCCGAAGAACTGGAGAGAAGAGAGCGGAGAAGAACCAACCGGACGCCGGGAGAAGATGAAGCGGAGGGACCCCCGAAGCCGGAAGAAGACCCCCGAAGCCGGAAGAAGACCCCCGAAGCCGGAGGAAGATCCCCCCGGAGCTGTTTAATAAAATATTTTAAAAACCTGTGTAGTGTGTTTTATTACTTACACTTTTTTCATAGGTGAATGGGTAGGGGTACCATGTACCCCTACTCATTCACATAGGGTGGGGGGCCGGGATCTGGGGGCCCCCTTATTAAAGGGGGCTCCCAGATTCCGATAAGCCCCCGCCCGCAGACCCCGACAACCAACGGCCAGGGTTGTCGGGAAGAGGCCCTTGTCCTCATCAACATGGGGGCAAGGTGCTTTGGGGTGGGGGGGGCCCGCAGGGCGCCCCCCTCCCCCAAAGCACCCACCCCCCATGTTGAGGGCATGCGGCCTGGTACGGTTCAGGAGGGGGGGGGCGCTCGCTCGTCCCCACCCCCTTTCCTGACCGGCCAGGCTGCGTGCTCGGATCGGGGTCTGGTATGGATTTTAGGGGGGACCCCACACCGTTTTTTCGGCGTAGGGGGTTCCCCTTTATAATCCATACCAGACCTAAGGGCCTGGTATGCACCGCGACGGGGCTCGCAAGGTGTCAATCTCGCCGATAAAAGCGGCAAGATTGACATCCTTTGCTAGTCCCGTCGCACCTGAGTCACGTTCAAAATGAACGGACTTGTCCGTGTGTGGGCAAGTCTGTTCATTCTGAAAGTCCGCCGGAACTCCGGCGAAAGTCCGTCGGAAAGACGGGCGGACTTAGCCCGCCGGAAAGTCCCGGTGTGTGTGGGCAAAACCGTCCGTTTTAAAGTCCGGCGCACCTGGCGGACAAAGTCCGTCGGAAAGTGTGCCGGACCAAGTAGGATAGAAAGTCCGACCGTGTGTACGCGGCATAAGACTAGGTTTTTCCAAGTCAGAGATTTAAGATACCATAATTTTCCTTGTTATTAAACTGGAAATGGCATAAAAAAGCTAGATCATTAAGGTTTTATAGATGTAATGGTATGCTATATTTGCTGGAGCCTAATAATATATGTTTTTAAATAAAAATCCAATTTTTTTGTGACATTTATGCTTACAGACAAAAATTATATTATCCCCTATTCTTTAACCCCTTCAGCCCCGGAAGATTTTACCCCCTTAATGACCAGAGCATTTTTTTTAATAAGCTGGTGAGTTCTAAAAGCCCAACTCCTGCAACTTTTTTTTTTTTGAGTACGGAAAGACTAGAACCCCTGTCAGACTCTTATTAGTTTCTTTGCCCCCATTGGGAGTTTTCCGTTGGCTTTTTGTCCAATGATTACACAGTAAATAAGAGGAATCTCCTCAACAAAAGCAAAGACAGCAATAGAAAGCTAACAGAAGGTCTAACTCTTCATCACTATGCTATGGAAAAGAATATTTCTTTGTCCCCAATAGCAATGCACCTTACATTGTGTCCTGGTGACCATTAAAGAAAGGATGGAAAATCTCTTCAATTGGGTAACAGGCAAAAAAAAAAAAGAATGAAAAAGAAAAAAGAAACCACGCTATAAGTCAAACTCCGCCCGTATTTTGTAAAAAAAAAAAAAAAAGAGAACTGACAGCATTACTACTTTTTCCCAACTCTATTCACAGCTAACAAAAAGAAAATTGACAGAATGAAGCTTTAAAGTGGATGTAAACCCGAGAATGTTTTTTTTTTATTTTTTTATATCATACTGTAGAGTAGGGATGAGCTGAACACCCCCCTGTTCGGTTCGCACCAGAACATGCGAACAGGAAAAAAGTTTGTTCGAACACGCGAACACCGTTAAAGTCTATGGGACACGAACATGAATAATCAAAAGTGCTAATTTTAAAGGCTTATATGCAAGTTATTGTCATAAAAAATGTTTGGGGACCTGGGTCCTGCCCCAGGGGACATGGATCAATGCAAAAAAAAGTTTTAAAAACGGCCGTTTTTTCAGGAGCAGTGATTTTAATAATGCTTAATAATTTTGATTTTAATAATGCTTGGATGATTGTTAATCTGTTCCATTACTTTTGGTCCCTTAAAAAGTGGGAGGCACATATATAAACTGTTGTAATTCCTACACCGCTCACCTGATTTGGATGTAAATACCCTCAAATTAAAGCTGAAACTCTGCAGTTAAAGCACATCTTGTTCATTTAATTTCAAATCCAATGTGGTGGTGTATAGAGCCAAAAAGATTAGAATTGTGTCAATGTCCCATTATTTATGGACCTGACTGTATGGTGTACTCACTTTTGTGAGATACTGTATTACTATACACACAGTATATATTTATATTAAACTGCCTGCATTCCACTAACTAGCCTGCCTCTAGCTAATGTTCGTTTTACATGTTCTTTATAAAGGACTCGTCATCAATACTTAAGTAATACCACTAGCTCTGGTCAGGACAGTTTAGTGTTTTATTACAGCTGGTAGAGTTACTTGTCTGTATACCGAGAGTTAGAGATCCCTGTAAAGAACATTCTGTTAATATTCATATAACCACACTGTTATATAAGAGTGAAGCAATCCTTCTAGAGCTGCCAAAAGGAAAAACCTTTATGATAGGAAAAAGGCAAGAAGCGCCAATCTAAGTGCAGTATCATAAAAACTTTATTTAGATTATAAAAACAACAACAGCCAAATGGCTACTCACAAGGACAGGATTAATACAGGCAAGGACATATAGTGGGTCCAGGGACGTCCTCCTCAGATATTGTAAAAGTGCATAGTGCAGGTTCCGGTGAAGGTGCTGTCAGCGCTGTGATGTACGGGTGGTCTGTGGGGTCTCTGCTGTAGGTGCTGAGCTGCAAGGAAGATGGGAGTGCCGGCATCTACTAGGACATAGGAGCCAGGACCGTAGCAGGAAACAGGAACCGGATGGAGACAGGCGTGGAACGCAAACACTGTTCCAGGAACCAAAGAGCGGAAGTGACGTGTGGACGTGTCAGATGACGCGTTTCAATGCTTCCGCATTTTCTTCAGATCTAACAGGCTAATGATAGCAGAGTTACTAAATAAAATACTTTATATTTTTACTATGAAAGAAAAATCAGGTAATTTGTTAATACCTTTTAAAGGAAAAATTATTATCTATCTACATTGTGCACTCAGCTTGTGATCATCAAACAGATCTCTTTGATTTCTGAGACCCCTCTACAATCATTGCTGTGTCACTGCCTATCCACCCTTTCTACCTTAGTTACAACAATAGTTTAATTTTAGTGAGAAAAGATTAACATTTTCTATTTTTTACATTCAGTCCTGAACAGTGTACTACATATAACATTGTGGGCAAAGAGCCCAATTACCGAATATAGATGTGAACATGTAAATCGATATATTAGCAATCAGTGAATACATGTAGATAAGCACATCAGAAGAGGAAGAAAAATCATTGACGGGTCTAACTGAAGAGATTTATCATTTGGCAAGAATTTAAAATACTCCATAAACATAAAACATATACTTTTTGTAGTTTATTCATTTTTCATAAATAACAGCAAAAAGAGCACAGTAGTATACCCCACTTAGTAAAAAAAAAGGGAAAGAAAGAACTAAGTAAGAAAAAACAAGTGAGGTAGAAAATATAGAAATTATCTAACGGCCAGCCCATATTTGATTTCCTGTGTCTTGAGAAAAGTGTTATTTTGGCCTTTAGGTTTCATGCACACTGGATGTTTTTAACATGGCTGTTAGGGGTGTTTGGCATTTTTTTTCTCCCTCTAAATGCCTCTCCATGTTAGCCTATGTGTCCATGCACACATAGGTATTGAAAGGAGTTTAGAGACAGGGTTGTTAAGAGGCAGAGGAAAAAAAAACCCACAGCCAGCTTGTCCAGGTGCAATGGCGTTTTGGCTGAAAAAATGCTTGATGCATGCAAACACATCTAAACACACGTTAACATTATGCTAATTTAGCTCTTAAGTGTTTATTCATTTTAAAGGCCAGAATTCTTATTCTGGCCAATTAAATTAATTAACGTCCAAGCGCTTGACGTACCTAAACGTGTTTACAATCATCAAACATTTTTTTCTGACAAAACGCTGCTGCCAGGAGGAAAGGCATCTAGGAGAGATAGAAAAATGTCTAGTGTGCATAAGGTCTAAAAATGATCTGCAGTCAAAACATTTTCTTTCTATTTTAGATACACAGGGAAGCCAAAGCACATCTCCCCAAAGTAAGGAGAAATCCCTCCTATGATAGCTGTCAATGGAAATTGTGTCTCAGTGACAAGAATTCTGTTATTTGTGTGAACATAACATTTTAAAATATACCACAGTTTGTTCTGGTGATAAATGGTTGGAAAGACAAATAGTGAAAATCAGCAATTGCATCAAAAAGTCAAAAGTTCTAACCTGTTCCTACTCAACTCAAAACTAAAAGAAAGGTTTACTTTTATTGTCAAGCTAAACTATGAGAGGAAAAGCGCAAGCACTTCAGAGGGACTTAATACATTCAATACATTGTTAATGGCAATTGTTTTTATGCTATACCAAAGAGGATCATTTATTCTTAAAAAAAGGAGGCTTTACAGAGTGATAAAGATTTCTAAGAGGCCACTATGGTCCAAAAATAATTGTTATGTAATATATGGGAAATTTTACTTAAAAACATATAGTATACTTTGGAAGGGTGGACCAATGGGCATAATTATTTGCTCCCTGTTTCATAGATTTCACTTCACATACTGTCTATATGATGGGTGTCATACAGAAAAGGAGATAAGTGAAATCTTTTTCTCTTATAGGCAGCTAAAAAACATCATCTTATAGAGTAGGGAAGGGGCAAAACTTGTGATGAGCAAAATGATTGGTTTGGCTCTCAGGAGGATCTGCAAACCCAATCTATAATCTGATCTCCTTACATTGCGTCCAAGACCTATTTGAAGGGACCTGAATTGTATTTATTTTTGGCCTTTCAAGGACAATTTGTGAGCTTTTGATAAGAAAAGGACATTAGTAGCTGGGTACTGCCATGATGGACATGTATCAAAGCAAAAATTATTTTTAAAAATACTGTTCAGCTGTCATTTAGTGGCAGTAGAAATTACCTGGTAATAAAGAGTGAAGCTTCACTTGAAGGTCCAGATCTCCTCTTTTTTTTCAGTTTCATGTCGTGAGCTGCTGGAGCTAGTTGATGTGGTCAGGCATCCGATAGGCACCTTCATTGGGGCCCTCTGAAGTTTCATGTGGCTGATTGGCCTGGGCCTGTAGAGCTGCTATCAGCTGTGGCCAAGTATGGCTTCTGATCCTTGGGCATACAATCTACAACATAGAATGGCAGTGCTTAGCCTGGGACCTTGCATATGCTCTGAGGTGCTTAGGTGAGGGGGGAAGGAGGCAGCTGAAGGTTCAGAGAAGTTAGAGGATGAGATCCATGGGGAGGAGAGGGCACATCTCCAGCCCTGTGTCCCATCCTGCATTTTTACCAGCTGCCAAAGGACTGACACAGTGAGGGAGATTTACTAAAGCTGAATCTGGAGCAGCAGTGTATAGCAACCAATCAGCTTCTAACTTCAGCTTGTTCAATTAAGCTTTGACAATAAAACCTAGAAGCTCGTTGGCTACTCTGTACAGCTGCACCAGATTCTGTGTGCATCAGTTTTTGCAAATCACCCCCAGTGTGTCATGAAGGATATGTGGACATTTCATATGCTGGTAGAGGGCAGCATTCTCTTCCTGTCACTAGGGGCAACAAACATTGCAGAGGGTATAGCAGAGGAATGTCATGAAGAGGGAGATCCAAAAGAAGAGGAATGAAGAAATGGAGTGCGAACCTTTTACTGCTGACACGTCTCACTGATGTGCTGCTTCCACCAAGCTCTGTGGTGTAGAATCATGTGTTTATTCATTTATGTGGTACCCCAATGGCTGGGACTTTTATCACAGCTTTTATCACTTTTATCACTTTGGCAAAGAATGCAGACCACTATGATGCTGTCAGAAGCAGCTATGTTAAAAATATTATTTGTCCAATAAATTATTTTTTCAATATTTACGGTTACGACATGCTTTGTAGAGTCAAGCAAAGACCTTTTTTATTAAAATGTAATCCTTCAACAATTCTAGCCTTGGCAGTATCGGTAAACATATTAAACAGGGACTCATAGAAAGTATATATTCTTCTATACAAATGATAACTAGAACTAATTCACAAGAGGGTAGTTTTGGACGGTGGAATAGAGACTTAGGTACACTTAAGTAAGAGAAATGGGGGCAAGCCTTAAAAAATGTATTTGCGATATCCTTATCTTCCTCACAGTGTTTGACCCAGTTATTTATCATTCATGGAGTCCATTATACTCCTCTAAAACTGTACTCTTGGGGTGAAGCAAAAACACCAAACTGTCCAAGATGTACTTCTGGTATAGGCACACTTATACATATATAAAAGCAGGTCAATATCCGCACTACTGAGCCATAATAAAAGTCATAATATAAGCAGCCAGCACAATTTGTTGATAAGCAATGCAAGCAAGTCCACATGCGGTGCTAGAAGAACAGTTAATCCAAGAAGGGAGAGTAAATAAACCCGTCACCAGCTTCAATGTGTATGGAAAAGCACACCACACCACATGAGAATCCAATCTGCTTACCAGACAGTAGTCATGTAAAAAACAGTCCGAGACCACAGCTCTGCTCTCCAGCCTTGAAATGTAGGCGTGTAATATCCAAATACAGGACTCAGCATTCATCAGGCACTCACATATAGCCAGGTAATCTCGAACTCCAACAAAAGGTAATGAGACATCCAACCAATAGTGAAGCTTGTATGATAATATAAAAGTTTTTTTTGTAGTAACTTACATTTCTGAACAAGGAAATTAACATCATGATGCACATATGGCCGCTGCTTTCAGCGTGCTAGTGTCAGCCCGCCTGACATGTTTCATCCAACAGGATATGGTCAGAGGCATGGCTATGTGACACCAGCACGCCCTTTTTTTTAGAATCACGAGTGACGTCCATCCCGGAGGGGTAAACCCCCGGAAAGAACGCCAGCTGGAAATAAGGTCAGTGAAGCGCATCATGCACCACGCCCACCGCCCAAATAGAATTACGGTTGACGCCCATCATGGAGGGATGAACATCAGGAATGACGCAACGGCCGGAAATGAGGTCAGTGAAGCACATTGCGCACCGCACTTTTGCTCCACCGCCAACAACTCGGTCACGTTTGACGCCCATCCCGGAAGTGGGAACCGCCTAAATGACACGCCTGGTGGAAATGAGGTCAGTGGAGTGCATCAGTATCTGCGCTCCACAGCCAAGCAATCACCCATGGATGACATAACCCTGGAATCCGCAAAAAGAACATAACAAATGAACTGGAAGTATCGAATGGGCGTCATTCATAATAGGCAAACATTCTGCAACCCAAGTATACATTGAAAACATCATTTAACATTTAATCACTTGCCGACCGGCTCGCGCCGATATACGTTGGCAAAGAGGCACGGGTGCGCATAATCACGTACCCGTACGTCGCTCGCGGCCGCGGACTGGGGGTGCCCCTAGTTAACCCTTTCTCCCCCTGTCACCAGTGATCGGCGTATTAGTGTCACGGGTGATGCTGGTTAATTATTTTGTTATAGTGTCGGGGCACCCGCCATATATTACCTAATAAAGGTTTAACCCCCTGATCACTCGGCGGGTGACATCGGTTAGGTTTTAGCTTCAGTCAGGGTCTGCGTCGCCCCGGGCAGCATTAGATTAGTGCCAATAGCGCTAACACCCACGCACGCACCATACACCTCCCTTAGTAGTATAGTGTCTGAACGGATCAATATCTGATCTGATCAGATCTATATTAGTGTCCCCAGTAGTTTGGGGTTCCCAAAAACACAGCGTTAGTGGGATCAGCCCAGATACCTGCTAGCACCTGTGTTTAGCCCCTCCGCCCAGCCCAGTCCAGCCTACCCAAGTGCAGTATCAATCGATTACTGTCACTTAAAAAACACAAAACACATAACTGCAGCATTCGCAGAGACAGTCCTGCGAACGCTAACAGTTTTTTTTTGTAGCGTTTGAAGCAGTGGCTGACAGTCAGGTGCTCTTTTTTCCTGTGAATTTCACTAGTTGTACCAGTAAATTTAGAGGCCACAATGTCCAATCGAAGGTACACTAGTGAAGAGGCCTACACGTTTCTGAGCATGACAGATGAGGGTGAAGAGGAAGTCACCCATCTGTCAGATTCAAGCTCAGAATACGATCCTGTAGACAGCAGCGGCACCCTGACAGATAGCTCTGACTATGGAGTAGTGGTCCCTGCCAAGGTCAGGCGTACCCGACCCCATTCTTCTGCTGTTGTTGAGGTGCAAGAACCGCGGGGCTCTCGTATGGAGCAGAGAGCCAGTACTAGTGCCGCTCATCCTTCTGGTGAACTGGCAAGCGCCAGCAGCCTAGTACACCCTGGTCGTAGTCAAACCAGCACTGCAGTATCAGGTGATGTGGCGAGTCCCATAGGTGCAGCTCAAGCTGGTGAGGTGGCTAGCACAATTAGTGTCCCACAGCCACCAAGAAGACAAAGACAGGCCCGTCAAGCCCATAGTGCCCTTCCTGCTGCATTTGCCAATCCGAATTTATGAGCCCACCACTTCTGCAGCACCCGTACTTCCCCCATTCACTGATCAACCTGGAATTCATGTGGAAACAGTTGATTTTACTCACTTGATTTTTATTCGCTGTTTTTCATGGAAGATCTCTATAGATCTTTTGTGGACCAAAGCAATTTGTATGCTAGTTAATTCCCCAGTTGGCCTTTGCCAGAGATTGGAGACCTATCACAGTCTCCGAATTTAAGACCTTTCTGGGCCTATCTTTAACAGCAATGAACTCTGTTGTCCTCGGGGTGACCCTGATTACGATCGGCTCTACAAAATTCGGCCCCTCGTAAACCACTTCAACCAACAGTTTGCAGCCTTGTTTACTCCCGATCAAGTTGTCTGCGTTGATGAGTCCCTGATTAAGTTTTCTGGCCACTTGTCATTCAAACAGTATCTTCCCAGCAAGCGTGCCAGATATGGGGTCAAGATATATAAGCTCTGTGACAGGGCAACAGGCTATACAGCCGGAGAACTGCCCAAACTACATAGGTAAGATTGTGTGGGACGTGGTGTCACCCTTATTCAGAAAGGGGTACCAGTTGTATGTGGACAATTATTACACAAGCGTGCCACTTTTTAGTCACTTGTTTGATCCTGGAATTGGCGCATGTGGCACAGTGTGATCTAATCGATGGGGCTTACCCCAGCGGCTTATAGATTCCCGTGTTAGGCTGGGGGAGAGAGCCTGCTTGAGAAGTAATAAACTGCTCACAGTGAAGTGAAGGGATTCACAAAATGTTTTTGTTCTGTCCTCCCTTCAAGCAGACACTACTGTCCAAATTCAAACAGCGACTGGTGTTGTGGAGAAACCCCTCTGTGTCCACGAATACAACCTTAATATGGGAGGGGTGGACCTCAATGACCAGTTGATGTCGCCGTACTTAATTGCCCGTAAGGCCAGACGCTGGTATAAATAAGTGTCTGTAAACTTATTTCAATTGGCTCTGCTGAACGCACATGTGCTATACAAAGCGTCAGGATGAACTGGATCCTTCCTTAAATTTCAGGAAGAGATCGTCACAGCCCTTCTGTTTCCAGACGGTGCTGTGCCCCAACTTCCCAATGCAAATGCAGTAAGACGGCTGCAAGGGAGGGATTTTCCGTATGTAACCCCACCTAACGATCACCCCAAAGAAGATCTCATGTCTGTAGCACGAGCGGATATAGGCGTGACACTCGCTATTATTGTCCCTCCTGTCCTGGCCATCCTGGTCTTTGCATTGGTGAATGTTCCGAACGCTACCACACACTAGTGGAGTACAGCACTGCACAGACTAGGACACACTTTCACAGGGTCTCCAAAGGTGCCATTGCATTTTCAGTGACCCGAACCTGGAACCGTTACAGTTACAAATAAAAGGGTAAAAAAAATAAAAAATATAAAAAGTTAAAAAAAGTTAAAAAAATATATAAAATAAAAAAAACAAAAGTAGTTGTAATTTTATTGCTCTCTCTCTATTGCTCTCTCTATTGTTCTCTCTCTAGTGTTCTGCTCTTTTTACTATGTTTACTATGTTTTATCATGTTTTCTTTTCAGGTATGTAATTCTTTTATACTTTATTGTTTACTATGTTTTATTGTTAACCATTATTTTCTTTTCAGGTATGTCATTCAGCTGCAGCGCTGATTTATCTTGACAGCAACAGCGTTTGGTCTCACGATACGTAAATCAGCGACTCCAGCACTGTAGGAGGTGATTTTACCATCACAGTTAAAAAAAAAAAAGAACATATATGCCGAAGCATGGGGGCAGGGGTGGAGGGGCGATTTGCCCCTAACATTAGAGGCGGATTGCCCTCATGCTTCGGCATATATTTTTTACTCTTTTTTTTTTTTTGGCATGATTGTTGTGGTTTTATTAAGTTAATGTTTTATTGTTACCATTGTTTGCTTTTCAGGTACACCATTCAGCTGCAGCACTGATTTATTTATCTTGACAGCAACAGTGTTTGCTCTCATGATACATTCACCACCACAGTTAAAAGAAATGTATGCCCATCATGGATGCAGGGCGGTATTCTAATGGTGGACATACCCACCGATCAATATCTTTTTTCCGTTCAGCCCACAGGCTGCATGAAATAAAGAACATTACAATATATGCCCAACAAGGACCAGCAACGTATTGGTATGTTGCTGGACTTTGAGTGGTTATACCAGAATGATGCCTGCAGGTTTAGGTATCATCTTGGTATCGTTCTTTTCAGCCAGCGGTCGGCATCTCATGTAAAACTAATCCTAGCAGCTAATTAGCCGCTAGACTGCTTTTACAAGCAGTGGGAGGGAACGCCCCCCTGTCGTCTTCCTTGGTTTTCTCTGGCTCTCCTGTCCCACCGCGGGAACCTGATAATGTAGCCGGTGGCTCCGCCAGCTGACCATAGAGCTGATCGAAGATCAGAAAGGCTCCAATCATCTCTATGGCCTAAGAAACCGGAAGCTACGAGCATTTCATGACTTTGGCTTTGCCGGATATAAACAGCGCCATTGGGAAATTGGGAAAGCATCTTATCACACCAATCTTGGTGTGGTCAGATACTTTGAGGGTAGAGGAGAGATCTAGAGTCTAATAGACGTATTTTTTTTTTTTAAAAGAGTACCTGTCACTACCTATTGCTATCATAGGGGATATTTACATTCTTTGTGAGAACAATAAAAATGATTAAAAAAAAAAAAATGAAAGGAACAGTGTAAAAGTAAAATAAAAAAGCAAAATAAATAATTAAGAAAAAAAAAGCACCCCTGTCCCCCCATACTAATGCGAACGCAAGCAAATGCGAACGCAAGCGTCGGTCTCTTGTCATATGTAAACAGCAATTGCACCATGCGTGTGAGGTATCACCGCAAACGTCAGATCGAGGGCAGTGATTTTAGCAGTAGAACTCCTCTGTCATTCTAAAGTGGTAACCTGTAAAGGCTTTTAAAGGCCTTTAAAAATGTATGTAGTTTGTCGCCGCTCCATGGTTGTACGCAATTTTAAAGCATGTTGTGTTTGGTATCTATGTACTAGGCATAAGCTCTTCTTTTATATTTTATCAAACATTTTGGCAATATAGTGTGTTTTAGCGCATTAAAATTCAAAAATGTGTTTTTTTCCCAAAAAATTGTGTTTGAAAAATCGCTGCGCAAATACAGTGTGAAAATTTTTTTTGCAACACCCACCATTTTAATCTGTAGGGCCTTCACTTTAAAAAATATATATAATTTTTGGGGGCTCAGAGTAATTTTCTAGCAAAAAAAAAATATTTTTCCATGTGTCAGAAAGGGCTTTGTCTTCAAGTGGTTAGAAGAGTGGGTGATGTGTGGCATAATTATTATTATTATTTAAGGTACTCATATAGCGCCGTCAATTTACGCAGCGCTTTACATATACATTGTACACTCACATCGGTCCCTACCCTCAAGGAGTTTACAATCTAAGGTCCCTAACTCACATTCAGCATAACCTTCTAATGTTGTGCATAAAATACCAGGACAGGTCAAACCCCCCCAAATGACCCCTTTTTGGAAAGTAGACACCCCAAGCTATTTGCTGATAGGCATATTGAGTCCATGGAATAGTTAATATTTTGCCACAAATTTCGGAAAAAAGACAAACTTTTTTTTTTTTTTTTTGCACAAAGTTGTCACTAAATGATATATTGCTCATACATGCCATGGGCATATGTGGAATTACTCCCCAAAATACATTCTGCTGCTTCTGCTGAGTATGAGGATACCACATGTGTGAGACTTTTTGGGAGCCTAGCGTGTACAGGACCCCGAAAACTAATCACCGCCTTCAGACTTTCTAAGGGAATAAAATGGTGATTTCACTTCCTCACTACCTATCACAGTTTCAGAGGCCATGAAATGTCAAGATAGCACAAAACCCCCACAAATGACCCCCATATTGACCAAAAATGCAAGTTTTTTTTTTACCGAATAATAATATTCTACACTGTAGTTTCTACACTGGCCTCCAATGTAATGGGGATTTACACTGACCACTAATGTAATAGGAGCATTCACAGTAACCACCAATGTAAGAAGGGATTTACACCGACCACCAATGTAAGAAGGGATTTACACTGACCACCAATGTAAGGGGGACCGTCACACTCACCACTAGTGTGAATGCAAGGATTGTACACCAAGCCCCAATGTAATGAGAAGATTTACACTGACTACCAATGTAACTGAGACGTTTAGCCTGTGTTCACATTTGTGTATGTTGGTAACGCATGCAAAATCGCTTTCCTGACACCACAGAAACATGCTGCACTTTAGCAGATACACAGCAGTGCCATTAATTGTTAATGACACCCTCACGCATCTGCTGAGATGTGCGTATTCACATGCACCAAAATTCATGGTGCTGTGGCACTATGTTTTTTGGAAAAAGGGTTTCCACCTCCAATTTGCTTACCTTTGCAGAACAGGCTGATGTTAGGCTTAATGACCACAGTTGCAGGCAGGACTTTTAAGCATGCCTCTTTACCTCCCCAGTGGGCAGCATTCAGCAGAAGTGATGGTGGATATGACCTCGGGGGGGGGGGGGGGGCATGATATACATATGAATTCTGCCTCTATTTACATATCAATGCCGGTTATTTATATGTAAGCACAGGGTCTGCAGGGGAGTTATCTGTAAACAGCAATAAGGCAGAGTTGGGCAGCATTAGTAACAGAACTTCACACTCGGGTATCGATACACAGCACAGGACTAAAACTTCAAGGGGCAATTTAAACTGGGATAGTTGACAAGTATGAGGCAGCTGCTTGATGGGCCCAGGGCAGCTGCCCTTTTTGCCCTGCCTTAAAGATGGCCCTGGCGATGTGCACGAGTGCCTTACTGTCCAGGACTCTCTCTCCTGATTGGCTAAGACACAGCAATGGCGCAATTGGCTCCCTCTGCTGTCAATCAAAGTCAGTTAGCCGATCAGGAGAGAGAGGGGCAGGCCAAACCGCAGTTCCATGTCTGTATAGACACACGCAGGGCTGCTGATAGAAATCATGGGGCCCCGTACAGCCTACCTGACAGGGCCCCCTTCAGCCCCACCATTAACCCCTCCCCTGGCCCCTCCCCCAACCCTGTCTTGAAAAAATGACTGATTGGTGTCAGTAGTTTTTTTTTATTTTTATTATTCATACAATTTTTACAAATGTATTATTTTTTTTTTTTTTACTTTTAATTCTTTTTTTCACAGTTCATCAGTAGGGCAGTGGATGGTGTCAGAAGAGAAGTGGTTGGTGTCAATATTTTTTATTTTCATTTTATTTATTTTTTTTTATTTTTTACATTTTTTAAAATTATTTTTACAACACATATTTTTTGTTATTTTTTTTTTCAATTTTTTTTGGGGGGGGGGTGTCAGTGTTTTATTTTATTTTTTATTATTTCTATTATTTAATTTTGAAATATTTACTTATTACTTATTACAATTCCTTCTTTTTTTTTATCAGCCCTGGTCGGGGGGGGGGGGGGGGGGGGAGGGGGGTGTTGGCTTTGGTGAGATATCAGGGGTATAAACAGACCCCTGACATCTCCCTTTTGGGAAAGGGAAAGGGACTGAGGACAGAGAGTCCCCAGTCCCTTTCTCTGTAGCCTCAGCTGCACTGAAGGTGAATGGACAGGAGACAGAAGCGCCTCCCCATTCATAAACTGAAGCAGAATAAACACAGTTTACATTGCTCAGTTAAGATTGGACAGTTAGTGATCACTGACTCTTCGGAAATGGAAGGAGGCGGTAAATTACCAGAGGAGCACAGTGAGGGACCAGAGGAGGGCCTGGAGAGCCGGAGGAGCCAGAGGAGGACACAGGGAGCCGAAAGAGGACCCGGGGAGCCGCATAAGGGCCTGGGGAGCTGGAGGAGAACACTGGGATCTGGAGGAGGACATGGGGGCCCAGAGATTAAGGGACATTTGATTGGTAGTCTGGGATGATTGGTGGGGGGAGTTACAAACACCGATCTCCCTGTGTGGCTTTCAGTGAATCAGCTGATAGCCTCCCGTGGATGTCAGCTGCTTCATTGAAAGCCAAACAGGGAGATTGGTGCTTGTAACTCCCCCTACCGCCGCACCAATCATCTGTGAGGCTGCCCAGACCCCCCCTGCTGAGCTGAGGGCACCGGGCCCGGTACAACAGGGCCAGCTGTACTGCTTTATCAGTGGCACGGAGCTGTGTTTTGGCTGGGGTGCCCCCATAGCAAGCTGTTTGCTTTCTGGGCAATCGGCAGGAGGAAGGGGCCAGGAGTGCCGGCAAGGGACCCGAGAAGAGGAGCATCTAGGCTACTCTGTGCAAAACCATTTCACAGAGCAGGTAAGTGTAACATGTTTAAAGAAAAATAAATTAGACTTTAGTATCACTTTAACTACATTGGAGAACTAACCCCTAAAATAATATGAAAGCAGACAGATTAATTAATTAAGGAATTATAGTTGTAAAAAATAAAAAATAAATATAGTATTAGTACAATTAATAGGTATAGGTATGTATGCTATAAAATATACAATATAGGATATTATAATAAAATCATGCCCAAACAAAGAAAAATTATTTAGATTACTGTCCGCTAACAACATTTTGCTTGTATGTCTAGAAAAACCTTTAAAACATCTGTTTCAAGGCTATCCAAGTCACCTTTTCAATCACAGTGCTTTGCCCCCATGAATTCTACATAATGAGCCCTTACATTGCTCAGTTAAGTTTGGACAGTTAGTGATCACTGACTCTTCGGAAATGGAAGGAGGCGGTAAAATTACCAGAGGAGCACAGTGAGGGACCAGAGGAGGGCCTGGAGAGCCGGAGGAGCCAGAGGAGGACACAGGGAGCCAAAAGAGGACCCGGGGAGCCGCATAAGGGCCTGGGGAGCTGGAGGAGAACACTGGAATCTGGAGGAGGACATGGGGGCCCAGAGATTAAGGGACATTTGATTGGTAGTCTGGGATGATTGGTGGGGGGAGTTACAAACACTGATCTCCCTGTGTGGCTTTCAGTGAAGCAGCTGATAGCCTCCCGTGGATGTCAGCTGCTTCATTGAAAGCCAAACAGGGAGATCGGTGCTTCTAACTCCCCCTACCACCGCACCAATCATCTGTGAGGCTGCCCGGACTCCCCCTGCTGAGCTGAGGGCACCGGGCCCGGTACAACAGGGCCAGCTGTATTGCTTTATCAGTGGCACAGAGCTGTGTTTTGGCTGGGGTGCCCCCATAGCAAGCTGTTTGCTTTCTGGGCAATCGGCAGGAGGAAGGGGCCAGGAGTGCCGGCAAGGAACCCGAGACGAGGAGTATCTAGGCTACTCTGTGCAAAACCATTTCACAGAGCAGGTAAGTGTAACATGTTTAAAGAAAAATAAATTAGACTTTAGTATCACTTTAACTACATTGGAGAACTAACCCCTAAAATAATATGAAAGCAGACAGATTAATTAATTAAGGAATTATAGTTGTAAAAAATAAAAAATAAATATAGTATTAGTACAATTAATAGGTATAGGTATGTATGCTATAAAATATACAATATAGGATATTATAATAAAATCATGCCCAAACAAAGAAAAATTATTTAGATTACTGTCCGCTAACAACATTTTGCTTGTATGTCTAGAAAAACCTTTAAAACATCTGTTTCAAGGCTATCCAAGTCACCTTTTCAATCACAGTGCTTTGCCCCCATGAATTCTACATAATGAGCCCTGCGCTTAATTTAATCTAGTCATCAGAAACTCATGGATGCATAACTTTTTTTTTCTGTTCACCCACATGCTCCTTTGTAATCTGTTCTGATCTCTTGCTCCTACATGTGCGGCCTCATTCTTTACAAGAAGGGAACGAAGTGTGAACCCAGCCCTGGAAACCATTTTGTTTTATTTGACTGTGCAATAGGGGGATATATAAGTAAGGTAGTCACCTCCAGCCAGATCAGTGGAACAAATGAAAAGATTCATAGATAAATGTCTTTCTTCACCCTAGCTGATTAAGCATGTCTGAATAACAAAGCCTTCATTCCCATCCCTTTATGATTTATTACATACTGTAACTGACGGAATGCCTATTTCAAATTTTGATCAAGTCCAGGCATTGATTTATTGTACCATGGTGACAAAACATTTTCCATTCATATTATTTAAATATAAATATGGCTTGTTATGGGTGAGCATTACACATGATTGTAACATATATTGACATACAAATATAAATGTTATGCTACTTTATTTATTTAAGATTCAATACAGGTATCAATCCTTCTGCTCACTTATCAAATAGACACAAGGATGGTTGCTTTACATTTTATACCTAATTAAAAAAAAAAACATTATGGATAGAGTAGGGGAGGGTTATAACCCCTATCATTTTTTTTCCATCTGTGTTCTATTGAGGAGATATTCTGCCTTATAGACAAACAAAAGTGAGAAGAAATTCTCCAAAGGGCGGGTAACCCCTCAGACAATTTTCACTAGAACAAGTATCCTCATTGGAAATTTTTCTATCTCTTCCTGTTCTAGAAAAGAGGAAAATGTTGGGTTTCTCATGACTTTTAATTCAAGTGACAATGCTCATCAATACAATTTAAAACCTTACAGAGGTTCTAACTACTTCTTGACACTCTATCCACAAATCAAAAAACAATTTTTTACTTATGACAAACTTTAAGTATTAAACTTAAGCTAACGGTGGAAACAGACAACATTCAAATATCTTCATTGTTTTGGCTGCAGAAAACCAATTAAATGTATTAATAGGTTAATGTACCTTATCATTGATCTTTCTACTGTTAATCTGGAGAGAGAGAAACTGAACATTAGATACTCAGATTAGTTCATCGCCAAATGTTGGTCAGCATGGGTGAAGAAATGGCCTTCCTAATAAAGCTCAGGAAATCAAGTAATATTTTTTCGATGGGGTCTATCTCAGATCCTGACCCTGAAAGCTTTGCTTTCAGCAACCAAGTACATAGGATATCTGTCCAAACCCATGGTCATGTCAGAAATATTGCTAGGAGATATTCTGCCTGGGCTTTAAAGGGGATTAGGGTGGGCAAGGAGACTCTGAAAGGAGATGATGAGGTAGAGAAGTGTCAGGACTGAGTTCTGAACCCATGACCTCTGTTCTTCCCCACAGCAGCTCTCCTTGTTGAGCCACCTGAGATGCTGGACAGCATCCTGTATGAACCCATGGATAATCTTATCTGGTACCCTGTAGGGAACTCATTGATGTTCCTGTGAACTTCCTATTGAAGCCATGCCTTTGCACTTCTTGTTAGACAGATTATTGTGCTCTCTCCAGCTGATATCTTGCTCCTTTGCATACCTGTAGCTGCCTTTATCGCTACTATCATTTGTTATCAACCTTTGGCTTGTTCCTCAACTATGCTTCTGCTTCTTCTCAACCTACAACCACATGTTACCAACCTTTGGCTTGTTTACCGATTACATTTATGCTTGATCCTTACCTGCTATATCTGCTATTGGACCCCGACTTCACCTTCTGGTGAGGCAATCCTGCGGACCGCAACCTGATCATGGACCAGGCAGCAAAATCCATCTCCACCATCAGGAGTTCTGGTGAATACCAGTTAGTGCTTAGACCCTGCACCTCAGGTGAGCCTGCGTCATATGCTAGGGTGACCTGCTTGTGTACTAATCCAGTTGGTCTGTGGAGCCTCTCTACTGCTATTGCTACTGGTCTGCAAGCCTAACCCCTGACCATGACAGAAAGGTTGTCAACATTGCGGGGGGGTAGGGGGCTCTGTAATGTTGGTAGTGGGTAAAATCTGTAGGGGAGAGGGTAAGGTAGATGCCTGGTAGGGTCTGTGGGGGGTAAGGTGGATGGTGAGGAGCGTGATGAGGAAGGGATTGCGGTGGCGGACAGCTCATTGTGCTATTGCTTTATTAGCCAGTAAAGGTTCTAATTTACCTCTTATCTATTTCATTTTACTTTTATTTTTGTGGAGTGACTTTCTTAACTTCTAGGCTAAGGCCTCGTTCACATAGGTGTGCTACAGCTCTGCTTCCAATTTAGCAGCGATGTGGGTCCAGCTGCACATTCCCGAACACACACTGTTTTTGTTCAGGGCCATGCACCCACAGGGCTGTCAAATAGGGAGCAGCTTCCCAAATAGCATGAATGCGCTTGCCTGCAGGGAGGAGCATGGAACATCCGTGTATCCCTATGTGGGCAAACATGGCCCTTGAACAGATGTACACTGTAGTACACCAGTGTGAACGAGGCCCAAGCCAAGAATTTAAAAAGCCAAGTGTGCTTCATTTATGTGTCCATGCAAAACATGTGCTAGGCTTGTGCAGAAAGATGCACCTGTAAAATCAGTAAAGTCAATCAGCCCCTGCCATGGCTGGAACAACTCACTTGAAATCAATTATAAAGAAATAATTGTTATGCCCCGTACACACGATCGAAAATTCCACCAGCAAAAGTCAGATGTGAGCTTTTGGACAGAAATTCCGACCGTGTGTATGCTCCATTGGACTTTTGCTGGCGGAATTTCTGCCAGCAAAAGATTGAGAGCAGGTTCTCTATTTTTCGGACGGAAAAAGTTCCTATTGGAAATTACGATCATCTGTAGCAATACCGACGCAGAAAATTCCTACGCATGCCCGGAAACAATTTGACGCATGCTCGGAAGCATTGAACTTCATTTTCTTGGCTCGTTGTAGTGTTGTACGTCACCGTGTTCTTGCCTAGGGATGAGCCGAACCGGGATCTGGGGGTCCCTTTGTTAAAGGGGGCTTCCAGATTCCGATAAGCCCCCCACCCGCAGACCCCCACAACCATCGGGCAAGGGTTGTGGGGATGAGGCCCTTGTCCCCATCAACATGGGGACAAGGTGTTTTGGGGGGCTACCCCAAAGCACCCTCCCAATGTTGAGGGCATGTGGCCTGGCATGGTTCAGGGGGGTGCTCTCTCGTCTCCCCCTCTTTTCCTGCTGCCTGCCAGGTTGCGTGCTCAGATAAGGGTCTGGTATGGATTTTTGGGGGGACCCCACGCCAATTTTTTTTTTAATTTTGGCGCGGGGTTTCCCTTAAAATCCATACCAGACCTGAAGGGTCTAGTATAGATTTTGAGGGGGACCCCACGCCATTTTTTAAAAAAATTTTGGCCGGGGTTCCCTTTAATATCCATACCAGACCTGAAGGGCCTGGTATGGAATTTAGGGGGACCCCCACGTCATTTTTTTTAAAAATTTTGGTTCGGGGTTCCCCTGTGGGGAATTCCCATGCCGTTTTTATCAATGAACTTTTATGTGTATTGTCGGACCGGCAATTCATTAATAGCCGCGAGTAGTTTTAAATGACTTTTTTTCCTTTGAAATGTCATTTTGCTGTCAGACTGTTCTAAACACGGGAAACATGCGCCCCTTTACAGGCATACTATAGACACCCCCCCCCAGGTACGAAATTTAAAGGAATATTACACATTTTTTTTGTTTCACTTTAAGCATTATTAAAATCACTGCTCCCGAAAAAACGGTCGTTTTTAAAACTTTTTTTTGCATTGATCCATGTCCCCTGGGGCAGGACCCAGGTCCCCAAACACTTTTTATGACCATACCATGCATATAAGCCTTTAAAATTAGCACTTTTGATTTCTCCCATAGACTTTTAAAGGTAGTTCTGCTGCTTTTGAATTTGCCGCGAACACCCCGTATTGTTCGCTGTTCAGCGAACTGGCGAACAGCCGATGTTCGAGTCGAACATGAGTTTGACTCAAACTCGAAGCTCATCCCTATTCTTGATGGTCGAAAGTTCAGAGAACTTTTGTGTGACCGTGTGTATGCAAAGCAAGCTTGAGTAGAATTCCGTTGGAAAAATCATCCAAGATTTTTCTGACGGAAATTCCGATCGTGTGTACAGGGCATTAGATTTATTTTAATAACTTTAATTTTTGGATTTTTTTCTTAAAGAGTAACTCCACTTAAAAAAAAAAATCAGACCCCGGGATGGGGATATGCCCCCCTTGGTAGTATCAACCTTGAAAGCGTGGGACGATTTGATAAAAAGGGGGATAGGATCTACATTGAGAGGCCCGATGACCCCCCTCTTTAGCAACCCGGAATTCCCACTTGCATTTAAAGCCAAGACCTTTCTTAAATGGCAGAGGCGGCATGATACGAGGATAGTGGAAACAATGGATGAAAATAGACTCCCCCCATTAGATGCCCTTGGCATCGAACATAGAAAGAAATGGATACAATATGGGCAACTCCAACAATATATTTTATCTTTGATGAAGGAGTCCGTATTAAATAGACCATTTTTGAGATTAGAAGAAATATTGTTACAGAAGCATAGACCTACACATACCGTATCTGTTGTGTATAAATATTTAATCTCAGAGAATAAAGAGGAAGGGATATATTACATAAAAAAATGGGAGGAAGAACTAGGGACTACTATCCCAAGAGCTAAAAATGGGAAAAAGCAATTATATTAACACATAAACTATCAATTTCTACTGGACACCAAGAAAGAAATTATAAAATACTAGCCAGATGGTACAAATGTCCAGTTGATATGAACAAAATAAGCTCAGATAATACAGATAGATGTTGGAGATGTGGAGCAGCAAGAGGCACAATGTCACATATTTGGTACTTCTGTCCAGAAATTCAATCATTCTGGGAAAGGGTATTTAAAATATATAGGGCTGCAACAGGGGTAAATGTACAACCAGATATATATGTGGCAATATTGTCAATGATCCCTGGATCAATAAAAAATATAAAAAAGGGAATTCTGAAGTACTTTTTAACTGCGGCACGCACCATTATAGCCAGAAAATGGAAAAATAAAATAGCTCCCTCCATAGAAGAGTGGGAATATGAAATGGGTGTGATGCGTTCTTTAGAGGAGAGGATGATAGTGTAAGGACATAAATAATTAATTACATGAAGGATGTGGGAAGAGTCTAGAGCCTCGCTGTTGTAGCTGAGTAAAACATGGGATATAGATAGAGCAAATATTATGATGGATAGATAGGGGAATTGGGAGAATTTCCTCTGATGGGTAAATTCTTTTTTTTTTTTTTGTTTGGCTGTTTGGTGGTGTGATGGATAGTTGATTGGTAGGTTGTATGTGATTGGTGTGGTAGGAGAGGATTGGGGAAGTAGTGTGTTATAGGAATATGGGTTTAGCTAAAAACAGGGTAATGAATTATATTTAGTAATGTATGCGGTTGGTGCTAACGAAGATCACAGGGTTACATAAAATGAACCGAATATGAAATTTAGAGTAAAACTTAACACACTTTTGACAAATGTATGTATGTGTATATGTTTTATAAAAGAATTGTGTTGATAAAAATAAAATTTATATTTTGTGTTGATAAAAATGTTTGATATATAAAGATTATATAAAAAAAAAAATCATCAATGTACATCGAAGGGATTTTAACAAACTTTGTAGCAGATACCTACTTTTTTTTTATATGAAGAAATTCCTGTTTGTTTTACCATGTCAATTCTACTATAAACTGAATCTGAATGGAAGGGTCTGGTTCATTATAATTACCTGGTGCACACTTAATGTTCTAATGAGGAAATCTGCAGAGCCTGCTTCCTTTTAGAAATATTCATCCCTCAACAAAACTAAAATTCTTGTATCTTAGCACAGACTTCTGGGAATATCGGTAAGCCCATCACACAAGCAGGTAACAACATTTCTGGGGGCATTGTCATATTGCATTGAATTTAAAAGAAAATTATAGTGACTGCAGAATGAAAAGAGAAGATATTTTTTTAATTACAATAAATTACAACATGGCTTGTGTAGAAATTTTACTTATTATTTTTATTTGCTATATTTTCCACAAAGGTTAAGTTACTCTTTTTTTTTAAAGGGTAAGAAATTAGGCCAATAAACTGCCTGGAAGGGTAGACAATAAAAACGAAAAAAAATGAGAACATCAGAAAGCAAAGCTGAAGCTGCAGGACAGGTGAATGTAGTGTTTGTAACTCATCTGCCCATGTACGGTCAACAAAACCAAGATATAATATATACTTCATCATAAGGATTGAACGATGCTTTGTTTTTGTTTTTTTAAACTGGAAAAAACTTGTGCATGTCTAGGGTTTTCACACAGCACAAATAGCTTATATTTGGCTTTTCAAGTAGCAGAGCTTCTCCAAGTATTGTTTTGTCTATCGATAAAGCTTGAGAGGTAAATATGCATGTAAAGTACATTTCACACAATTCAACACTGATGCTAATCTTATGCTTCCTATCAACAGAACCATAAAAGGGTGTCTTGTTTAGATTCTTGCGCTTGATGTCTTTATCACCACAAATTGCGTAAGCCCCTCAATTTATTCCCTATGAAACAGCTGTTGTAATCTGATAAAAAAAAAAAGATTTTGTCAGACATAGAGGTTAAAAGTTTATAGATAAGCAACAGATTAACATTACCTACTGTTTGTTATTTCTTCTAGGTACAAGGGCAGAACAATATTTTTGCTTCTAGGGATGGCAACACTATAAATAAAACATTCTGCATTTACTTTGAATGGCAAACTAAGGTATACAGCGAGGAGAATATGTATCTCCAAACTGAGTACCAAAAAGAATGGAAGAAACTGAGCTGCTTGAATATAAGTTTACAGCAGGTCTCCTGTGAGAGGGGCATGCGGTTCATGAGTGATCAGTGTTGCTTTCAACTGGCACCATTTTAATGTCATGCATGGACTTCCTATGAGAGTGGGTGGTTGCCTTATAAATCTCAGCCCTTTTTTTTTTTGAAAGTACAGACATACCCCGCTTTACGGACACTCACTTTACGTACACTCTAAGTGCCTCGCAAGCTTAAGCTGCAGCTGAGTAATCCGTGCATGGATACTTGGAAACACGCTCTACTAACTGTGAGTCGACTATATGCCAAGATAACACTATCTACAGCTGTCATAGTTACTTTCGTGGAATTTATGTTCACAGGAAGACTATAAAGTACAGCTATCGGCCAGGAGGAATGAAGCTGAGGGGTGTTACTACCCCTGCCTGAGAACTTTATTTCCACTGGTCTTTTATTTCCACTGGTCTAGTCGGCTGTTACAGCCTAGCATCTGTGCCATTCTCTCTTGTTGAACTGTACAGTACTATAAACTTCACTCCCAGACACCCCCATTACAATCCTGGACCCCCCCTCTACAACCCCTGATACCCCAGAAGTGAAAAAAGGTATTGCTTCACTTTAAGTACATTTTCGTTTTACATACACATGCTCTGGTCCCATTGTGCACTTAAAAGTGGGGTATGCCTGTAAGTTTGCCTATTAGTGCTAACTAGACATGTGCATTCGTTTTCGTCCGAATGCATTTTCGTCCGAATTTCAGGTATTTTCGTTATCGTTTTAACAAACAATAACGTAAGTGCAGAATCCGAAAAATGAAAGATCCGACATAAACAAATGCTTTATTTTCGTTTTCGTTGCTACAACAGTTCGATATAGATAGGAGATTCGACATGATGATGACAATAACAATCTGTGTCCATCAAACTTGTGGTCGAATGTGCCTAACCTTAACTCTATTAGTCCAAGATTATTCTACATAGAGAGAAAAGATTCGACGTTGGGGAGAAAAGATAAATAAAAATAATGATGATGATGTTATTGGCTGATTGTAACCAAAGAGGAGGAGCAGTAAAATAGCTAGAACTAAGTACACACGTACTTTGGCTTATGGTGTCTGTTGAAAGTTCTAAGAAGATTCGACGGAGCAGGTAAACTATACAGCGTTGTACAGTTTAGCTGCTCCGTCGAATCTTCTTTGAACATTCGACAGACACCATAAGCCTTCAATGAGAGATTCAACCTTAATTTGGATTTTCGGACGAATGCAATTTTTAACGAAAAACAAAATAAATAAAAACGAGTTTCGGGAGTAACTAAATAAATTTATTTTTCGGATGAAAACGAAATTCCAAAACGAAATATTTCAGTGTGCACATGTCTAGCGCTAACAACAGCTAGAAGTTAACAACAAGTTTTATGCCACCCACATAGTCTTTATTGGACTAGGCCTCAAAATTCTGGTTCACCAAATTTTAAACAAATAGAATTTGGGCAGATTCGACCATCATTCTGCACATTTATGATAGTTTAAAATGAGAATTCAAATTAAACTGGTTCTCTTAAAAGTGGAATTTTACCCATAACAACTTGATAAAAAAATAACGTTCTTTAGCAAGGAACATACATTCCACATTGCCTCTAGCATTGCTCTTGTTTCTCTGTGCCAGAGGCTGCCATTTTGCTGAAGCCCAGAGCCTCTGAACAGCAGTAAATCACAAAGTGGAACTAAACCCATCGATTTAATGGTTTCAAAAAACAGTTACATTCCTGGAATGCCTGGATTGCTAACTGTCACATTTGCTTGTGTCCTCAATCGAACGGTCAAGCCATCAAATGGCTGGTGTCATAACTGATCACATATGCAGCACCATGGTAGTTGTAGAATAAACAGAGCCAGCTTCCTTGGTTATAAAGGATAGGAGGGTTTAATTCATTTTTAAGGCTGTCAGCAGACCGGCCTCTACAAATTCAGCAGTGCCTAAAAGTGCCCAAAAAGTGGAGAGCACCTGAGCATATGCAGAGCAGGGTGAGACAGTATATTACTGGATTTTAAACAGTATAGACCAACCTTTCTCAACCAGGGTTCCATGGAACCCTGGGGTTCCTCAAGACGTTGCTAGGGGTTCCTTGAGCAATGAGAAATTTCTGCCTCTCAGATAAGTTCCCACTGACACCATTGATATATTTAGATATGTGTAAGGGGGGAATTCTTCCCAATGACCACAAGTGTAGGGAACATTCTTTCTACTGACCATCACACTAATGTATCATATTGTCATTTTTATCAGGGGTTCCCTGAGATCAGAAAGTTATATCAAGGGTTCCTCTGAGTTGAAAAGGTTGAGGAAGACTTGTATAGACACTTTTTAAAATATTTTATATAGCTATATCCGCAAAGGGGCTAGTCTAAAGTGATCTAGCAGTACTTAATTTTCTAAATAAAGCTGTGTTTGGCACAAAAGCAACAGCAATATTTTTTTGGATCACATTTAACAACAAATTAAAATGTTTAATATTATGAGACATTAAAATAAAATATTTTGAGATTGATACCCATACATTTTGTGTTCCCTTTGCCAGGTGTAAAACTATACCAAGCTGATGAGCTTTCTAATCAATAAGTTCAAGAGGCCTAATCACTCATCTTACCCTTACGTGGTTACAGCAACGTCAAACGCATTTCTGAACATTACTTCCACTTGCTCCAAAAGGAAATTCCTTGAGGTCATATCACCAAAGAAACACAAAACGGTGGCCTGTAAAATAATTTGTCAGCATGACGGTTGACTGCAACCACAAAACAAAATCAGCTGAAGCCAGTAAAAAATTCTGTAGGAGGTCCTGCTTCAAACTACCTTAAAACACAGTTTTGAAATGCTTATGGATGAGCTGACAGAACAATATTGTGTCACAACTTGAAACTGTATAGCATGGGCAGAGAATTTGCAGTGGAGCAGTTAACAATGACAGATTATGTGGATAGATTCCTGGTTTGTGTTTAACATATAGCTAGTTAGGAGAAAGTTCTGCGTATCCAGCCTCCCGGTGAGAAATTGTTATGGTCTGGTCTTTCATTTAATTAATTGTATTGCAGCCCACACATACCTAAAAATAAATCATGCATACCAGGATTTAAAACACTTTTTTCCTTAACTAGTAACTTTAGTATTGCAGTTCAAAAATGTAAAATATTATTCAGTAATTTTAGGTATAAGAACTGCATGGGCAGAGCACAGGTTCATTTTAACCAGTTGTGAACACTGGGCGTACTACACATGCCCAAGAAAAAAAAAACTTCTTTGAAGTACTCAGGGTGTATGTAATATGCCTTAATTGCTATTTAAATACAGCAGCTGTAGAGGCTGCTGCTGTCAAAAAATGGACTGTCTGATACAGTGTTTCTAAACACTGTTCAGGTGCAAAATTAAGAGATACCAGTGGGAGAGAACTGTATAAAACCAGTAAAGGCCCGGTCTGGAAGTGATTAAGAAAGCCAGCCAATCTTCTTTAGAGTTCCTGATGGTGGAGATGGGCTTCTCTGTTGATGACTCAGAGATTGCAGCCCTCTGACTCACCCCAGAAGGCAGCTACCTAGGACAGGATAGGTATGCAGCCTCTTATGCAGAGATGCTGGGAACACAGTACAGTAGAAAGTAAAGCCTTTGGGCTGGCAGGGGTAAACGTGGTCACATGGAGACACTGGAAGCAGGTTGGTGTGTATGAAATCGTGTAGGGTCCCAGGAAGCAGGTTAGTGTAACATGGGGTCACATGAAGCAGACTGGGATGCTGTTAGGCACACAAGATCACTGGAAAGAGATTACAGGCTGAAGTGCAAGTCACAAGAGCATGGCGTTGAGACAGGAAAATACTGGGAATGCAGGGGGTGTACTGGAAACAGGCTCACACAGTTCACAGGGTCACACAGGAACAGTATATACCGTGTTTCCCCAAAAATTAGACCTACCCTGAAAATAAGACCTACTGTGATTTTCCAGGAGGGTTGCAATATAAGCCCCACCCTGAAAATAAGCCCTAGTTTAAAGTGGTTGTAAAATCCTATAATCCACTCTATTACAGTATTATATAATGTACGCTAAGCTGACCTCTCACTGCTCTCCTCCTCTTCTCCCAGCTGTCAGTCGGGGATCTTGCCCCCCCTCCTCTGCAGTGCTTGGAGCGGGGAAGAGAGCTCTGGCAGGTCACAGAAGCGCAGATCGGCACCGTGATGAAGGTATTTGGCACAATTATATTACAGAAACACATACATTGTACATTATATAATACTGTAATATAGTGGATTATAGGATTTTACAACCACTTTAACCGCGTGCCGACCGCCTCCCGTAGATTACGTTTGCAGAATGGCAAGGCTGGGCAAAGTAACGCACCTGTAGGTCACTTTGAATTTCCAGCCACGTGCACGTGCGCCTGCCGCGAGCTCCATGACCGTGCCAGCGGGACCTACGATCGTGTCACAGAGCTGAGGAATGGGGAGATGTCAGTGTAAACATAGCATCTCCCCATTCTGCCTAGTGACAGGACACTGATCGTCTGCTCCCTCTCATCGGGAGCAGCGATCAGTGTCGTGTCACTGCTAGCCCATCCCCCAGACAGTTAGAATCACTCCCTAGGACACTCCCTAGGACACACTTAACCCCTTTCCCCGCCCCCCTAGTGGCTGTATTAATGCCAATGCTCCCAAAAATGTGTCAAAATTGTCCGATGTGTCACAGTCACGATAAAAATCGCTCATTGTCGCCATTACTAATAAGCACTGTGGAAGCACTGTGTCATATTTTTTTTTGGGTTAACAAACGCATTTTAGTCACTTATTTAAGTCTAAATCTAAATCTACTAGCCCATCTAAAACTAACCTTTCCCTTTGCCAATGCCGCTGTCCAAAGGTGTCTTCACTGCTTCTCCAACTAGACTGGAGACACCCTAAGACAGGATGTGTGTTACTAGCAAATACACCTGGTTAACCACTTGACGACCGCCTCACGCCGATGTACGTCGGCAAGGCGGCACGGACAGGCAAAATCACGTACAGGGTACGTGATTTGCCTTCCGCGGGTGGGGGGTCCGATCGGACCCCCCCCGCCGCCCGAGGAGGTCCCGTTTTGTCCCCCGGCGATCGGAGACGAGGGGGAGGCCATCCGTTCGTGGCCCCCCCCTCGCGATCGCCGCCGGCCAATGGGAACACTCCTTTGCTGCTGTATGCTAAACAGCAGCAAAGGAAATGATGTCATCTCCCCTCGGGTCGGTAGTTTCCGTTCCGGCCCGAGGAGAGACGACAAGTGAGTGACTGCACCAACACACACACACACAGTAGAACATGCCAGGCACACAAAACACCCCGATCCCCCCCCCGATCGCCCCCCGATCCCCCCCCAATCACCCCCCCCCCCTGTCACAAACTGACACCAGCAGTTTTTTTTTTTTTTTTTTTCCTGATTACTGCATAGTGTCAGTTTGTGACAGTTACAGTGTTGGGACAGTTACTGTTACCCCCCTGTAGGTCTAGGGTACCCCCCCTAACCCCCCCTAATAAAGTTTTAACCCCTTGATCACCCCCTGTCACCAGTGTCACTAAGCGATCATTTTTCTGATCGCTGTATTAGTGTCGCTGGTGATGCTAGTTAGTGAGGTAAATATTTGGGTTCGCCGTCAGCGTTTTATAGCGTCAGGGACCCCCATATACTACCTAATAAATGTTTTAACCCCTTGATTGCCCCCTAGTTAACCCTTTCACCACTGATCACCGTATAACTGTTACGGTTGACGCTGGTTAGTTTGTTTATTTTTTATAGTGTCAGGGCACCCGCCGTTTATTACCGAATAAAGGTTTAGCCCCCTAATCGCCCGGCGGTGATATGCGTCGCCCCAGGCAGCGTCAGATTAGCGCCAGTACCGCTAACACCCACGCACGCAGCATACGCCTCCCTTAGTGGTATAGTATCTGAACGCATCAATATCTGATCCGATCAGATCTATACTAGCCTCCCCAGCAGTTTAGGGTTCCCAAAAACGCAGTGTTAGCGGGATCAGCCCAGATACCTGCTAGCACCTGCGTTTTGCGCCTCCGCCCGGCCCAGCCCAGCCCACCCAAGTGCAGTATCGATCGATCACTGACACTTACAAAACACTAACCGCATAACTGCAGCGTTCGCAGAGTCAGGCCTGATCCCTGCGATCGCTAACAGTTTTTTTGGTAGCATTTTGGTGAACTGGCAAGCACCAGCCCCAGGCAGCGTCAGGTTAGCGCCAGTACCGCTAACACCCACGCACGCACCGTACACCTCCCTTAGTGGTATAGTATCTGATCGGATCAATATCTGATCCGATCAGATCTATACTAGCGTCCCCAGCAGTTTAGGGTTCCCAAAAACGCAGTGTTAGCGGGATCAGCCCAGATACCTGCTAGCACCTGCGTTTTGCCCCTCCGCCCGGCCCAGCCCACCCAAGTGCAGTATCGATCGATCACTGTCACTTACAGAACACTAAACGCATAACTGCAGCGTTCACAGAGTCAGGCCTGATCCCTGCGATCGCTAACAGTTTTTTTGGTAGCGTTTTGGTGAACTGGCAAGCACCAGCCCCAGGCAGCGTCAGGTTAGCGCCAGTACCGCTAACACCCACGCTCGCAGCGTACACCTCCCTTAGTGGTATAGTATCTGATCGGATCAATATCTGATCCGATCAGATCCAAACTAGCGTCCCCAGCAGTTTAGAGTTCCCAAAAACGCAGTGTTAGCGGGATCAGCCCAGATACCTGCTAGCACCTGCGTTTTGCCCCTCCGCCCGGCCCGGCCCAGCCCACCCAAGTGCAGTATCGATCGATCACTGTCACTTACAAAACTCTAAACGCATAACTGCAGCGTTCGCAGAGTCAGGCCTGATCCCTGCGATCGCTAACAGTTTTTTTGGTAGCGTTTTGGGGAACTGGCAAGCGCCAGCGGCGTAGTACACCCCGGTCGTAATCAAACCAGCACTGCAGTAACACTTGGTGACGTGGCGAGTCCCATAAGTGCAGTTCAAGCTGGTGAGGTGGCAAGCACAAGTAGTGTCCCGCTGCCACCAAGAAGACAAACACAGGCCCGTCGTGCCCATAATGCCGTTCCTGCTGCATTCGCCAATCCTAATTGGGAACCCACCGCTTCTGCAGCGCCCGTACTTCCCCCATTCACATCCCCAACCAAATGCAGTCTGCTGCATGAGAGGCATTTTTATGTCCTCCCGAGTACTCCTACCCAGCGAACCCCCCAAAAAAGATGTTGTGTCTGCAGCAAGCGCGGATATAGGCGTGACACCCGCTATTATTGTCCCTCCTGTCCTGACAATCCTGGTCTTTGCATTGGTGAATGTTTTGAACGCTACCATGCACTAGTTGAGTATTAGTGTAGGGTACAGCATTCCACAGACTAGGCACACTTTCACAGGGTCTCCCAAGATGCCATCGCATTTTGAGAGACCCGAACCTGGAACCGGTTACAGTTAGAAAAGTTAGTTACAAAAAAAGTGTAAAAAAAAAAATATATATAAAATAAAAAAAAATAGTTGTCGTTTTATTGTTCTCTCTCTCTCTATTCTCTCTCTATTGTTCTGCTCTTTTTTTTACTGTATTCTATTCTGCAATGTTTTATTGTTATTGTTATTATGTTTTATCATGTTTGTTTTTCAGGTATGTAATTATTTATACTTTACTGTTTACTGTGCTTTATTGTTAACCATTGTTAACCATTTTTTTGTCTTCAGGTACGCCATTCACGACTTTGAGTGGTTATACCAGAATGATGCCTGCAGGTTTAGGTATCATCTTGGTATCATTCTTTTCAGCCAGCGGTCGGCTTTCATGTAAAAGCAATCCTAGCGGCTAATTAGCCTCTAGACTGCTTTTACAAGCCGTGGGAGGGAATGCCCCCCCCCCCACCGTCTTCCGTGTTTTTCTCTGGCTCTGTCTCAACAGGGAACCTGAGAATGCAGCCGGTGATTCAGCCTGCTGACCATAGAGCTGATCAGAGACCAGAGTGGCGCCAAACATCTCTATGGCCTAAGAAACCGGAAGCTACGAGCATTTCATGGCTTAGATTTCGCCGGATGTAAATAGCGCCATTGGGAAATTGGGGAAGCATTTTATCACACCGATCTTGGTGTGGTCAGATGCTTTGAGGGCAGAGGAGAGATCTAGGGTCTAATAGACCCCAATTTTTTCAAAAAAGAGTACCTGTCACTACCTATTGCTATCATAGGGGATATTTACATTCCCCGAGATAACAATAAAAATGATTAAAAAAAAAATATGAAAGGAACAGTTTAAAAGTAAGATTAAAAAAGCAAAAAAATAATTAAGAAAAAAAAAAAAAAAAAAAAAAAAGCACCCGTCGCCCCCTGCTCTCGCGCTAAGGCGAACGCAAGCGGCGGTCTGTCGTCAAACGTAAACAGCAATTGCACCATGCATGTGAGGTATCACCGCGAAGGCCAGATCGAGTGCAGTAATTTTTCCAGTAGACCTCCTCTGTAAATCTAAAGTGGTAACCTGTAAAGGCTTTTAAAGGCTTTTAAACATGTATTTATTTTGTTGCCACTGCACGTTTGTGCGCAATTTTAAAGCATGTCATGTTTGGTATCCATGTACTCCGCCTAATGCCGCGTACACACGAGCGGACATTACGACGGACTTTGCCCGGCGGACTGGATTTCGTCGGACAATTCGATGTGTGTGGGCTCCAGCGGACTTTGTTTTCTCAAAAGTTGGACGGAATTAGATTTAAAACTTGTTTTAAATTTATCCGTTGAAATCGAGTCCGGTCGAAAAGTCCGCCGTCTGTATGCTAGTTCGATGGACAAAAAGCCACGCTAGGGCAGCTATTGGCTACTGGCTATGAACTTCCTTGTTTTAGTCCGGTCGTACGTCATCACGTACGAATTCGACGGACTTTGGTGGATTGTGTGTAGGCAAGTCCGTTCATTCACAAAGTCCGTCGGAAAGTACGTCGAAAAGTCCGCCGGGCAAAGTCCGCCGTAATGTCCGCTCGTGTGTACGCGGCATAAGATCATCTTTTTTATTTCATCAAACATTTGGGCAATATAGTGTGTTTTAGTGCATTAAAATTTAAAAAAGTGTGTTTTTTCCCCAAAAAATGCGTTTGAAAAATCGCTGCGCAATTACTGTGTGAAAAAAAAAAATGAAACACCCACCATTTTAATCTGTAGGGCATTTGCTTTAAAAAATATATATAATGTTTGGGGGTTCAAAGTAATTTTTTTGCAAAAAAAAATAACTTTTTCATGTAAACAATAATGCCGCGTACACACGGTCGTACTTTTCGTCTACAAAAGTCCAACGGACGCAGACGGACTAAAGCTGGCTGGTAATCCGATCGTGTGTGGGCTTCTCCGGACTTTCAACGTACTTTTTTAGCCTCAAATCCGACGTACTTTAGATTTGAAACATGCTTCAAATCTTTACTTCGTAACTACGACGGACCCCGAAGTCCGCTCGTCTGTATGCTAGTCCGACGGACAAAAAAACGACGCATGCTCATAAGCAAAAACTAAACGGAAGCACTCGGTCTAGTAAAACTAGTGTTCGTATTGTAGGTAGCACATTCATCACGCTGCAAAATCTGTGATCGTTGAATGCAGCGCATTTTATTTCTTCATTACGAATGCTATAAAGAACGAAGGTGTTTTGCTGTTCATATTCAGAGTTCTCCCAAACTGATTTCTGGATTCTTTTTCTCTTTGATCTCACGAATGATATAGTATGCTTTTTAAAAACAATGTTTCCATACTAATATAATACTTTTTACCTTTTTTTTTTTTTTTGTTTTTTTTTGTGTGGAATCATATTTTCTTGTAATTTTTATCCAGATATTTATTTTATGATTGGTGTTGAACTTTTTTATATGTTTATCTCTAGATTTTTAATTTTCATTTTTTGGTGTTTGTAAAGTTACCACAAATAACCCATTTGTATTTTTTTTTTTTTTGATTTTTTTTTTTAATTTTTTTTTTAGATTTTTTAGGTTTGTAAAGTTACCACAAAGAACCCATTATAATTTTTTTTGTTTTTCTAGTGATTATTTTTTATTTTTAAGATAAAGTTAACCCAAAGCACCGTTTTTGGTTATGTATATTTTTGTTCTTTCCCAGACTTACCACTCGAACATTATTAACATTAGTAATGTATTTTTGGTGTGTTTTTGCAAACTCAATGAGATTGTTGTCCCTTGATAATTTAACATTGTGTGTAAAATCAATGATTTAAAAGAAAACACATAAAGTCTTTTGCTAAACTCAAAAAAAGATCCATTTATTCATGGTCAAAATAAAATAAAGAGGAAGTCAACGCTGGAAAAAGTCTGTGTACCAGAAAATTGGGATCTTGAGGAGTCCATATAAGAGGGAGCACAATCTGGTCCAAGAATCCCAGAGATCAACAGCACCAGCAGATGATATAGATGTCCCCAGACTGTGGTACTACAACAGCCTGCGTCTTCTGTCAGACCAGACTGAACCCAGGTCATCACTTTCTTCTCTTCCCTGCAGCCTTCCCTCCACGCTGTGGCTGTGGTGTTTCAGTTGTGGCAGGAGGAGGAGGAGGAGGAGGAGGAGGAGGGGGGGCTGCCTCATGTAGTTGTGTGTTTCGGGTTAGCGTGCCCTGCAGCCCCTTCTGGATAGTTTCCCCAAATAGGCGCTTGCAAATGAGACGCTGCTCCCAGTCCATTTGAAGAAGCCTGCTGGCTAAGTAGCAGCCATAGGCCTCTTCTGCTTCGGGGGGGCTCCTCAAGAAACGTGTGGCCTCTTGCATGAGGCGCAGGGATGCCTCCTGTGTGACGGCCCCCTTCCTGGCCCTTTTTTTGGGAAGGTGGAGGGGAGGCACTTGGGATTGGGTCATGCTCCTACTGGGCCCAGCCACCTCACTGGGACCAGCCACCTCCTGCCTGACACTGGGCCCAGCCTCCTCCAGGATGATGGGGAATCCGGCCTCCTCCAGGCTGTCCATGGGCCCGGTCTCCTCCTGCCTGCCACTTTCCACACATTCCTCCTGGATGGACTCATCCTGTGTATAAAAAAAGGACATAGTTTTAGTATATTTTTTGGGGTTCATCAATGACACACAATTTGCTTCTCATGACTAGCAAATTTAATGTGAATACATCTCTTTAATAAAAGAGTCTAATCAGACACCCTAATTTTTTCTAGCAGGTGCCAAACATATTTAGCTACTCCTGTCAATTGATATGTCTACACAATTTTGAGTGCAAAAATCTGTGAGAAAATTCTAACATCCAGTTAACCTCATTAATATTAGTACAGTAAATATTGTTTAAACTAATTTACCTGACTCCAGATGGTCATATCCGGTTCATCCAGGATGGAAGACCCAGCTTGCTCCTCATCAGCCTCTGCTGGGGTGGAGGGAAGGGTGGAGGGAAGGGTGGAGGGAAGGGTGGAGGGAAGGGTTGAAAGTGATGCCCTGGCTTCAGTCTGGTCATCAAGAAAACGTAGTTGATTGTAGTACCACAGCCTGGGTACATAAACATCATCTGCTGATGCTCCTGATCTCATTGATTCCTGGATCTTCTTATGCTCCCTCTTATACATATTCCTCAAGACCCCAATTTTCTTGAGCAATGTCTCCATTGTTGCGTCCGGAATGGTCGCCTGGACAAAGGACAGAAGTCTCTCCAGCGTTGACTTCCTCACATGCTTAGCATAATACTGAGGGTGTTTTACCTCCCACAAGTTCCTCATCTCTCGATATTTCATAATGAAAGCTGTAAGGAACTCTGGATCCTTAAATAGGGGATTCATTATATCTGGAAAAGATAAAGTCACAAGACAAAAAACACTTATTAGGTTTCTGCTAACCCCTCATCATCTTCTCCCTATGTAGGCCTCATCAATCTATCAAGCCATATAGGCCGCTTGCTAGAAAGTCATGACCATAAAACCCCCCCCCCAAAAAAACAAATAAATTTTAAATTAAAATTACCTTCGTTTTGTAACGTCCTGGTCCACTATCACCTACGCACAGAATGTACGTACGACACGTGCGCAAGGCCCCTCTTTATACACTACGCATGTGTGAAACTCCGCCTGCGTCGCCCGCCTCTGACGTTCGAAATTAACTCATGTTCTCCGCCCCCTAATTCGACGCACAGAACGTACGTACGACACGTGCGTAAGGCCCCTCTTTATACACTACGCATGTGTGAAACTCCGCCTGCGTCGCCCGCCCCTGACGTTCGAAATTAACTCATGTTCTCCGCCCCCTAATTCGACGCACAGAACGTACGTACGACACGTGCGCAAGGCCCCTCTTTATACACTACGCATGTGTGAAACTCCGCCTGCGTCGCCCGCCCCTGACGTTCGATTTTAACTCATGTTCTCCGCCCATTTTTAGTTACGGCGCGTAGTGGGGTAAATAATGGCGGAGACACCTGACATGTCCTCAGGTAGTGGAAAAAGCCCGGAGGCTGGAACGTCCACAAAATCTGTGAGGCCTAGATTTAAGGCCTCCAATATGAGTTTTAAAGAAATGGTGGAGATGGTGGCCATTCTTCACAAAGACGACTATGATGGGAAGTATGGGCCGTACGCACGGCCAAATTTGCGCAAGGCCAAAATAATGGCGAAGGTCGTGGACACTTTGCAGGCTTCTTTTGGGGTACAGCGCTCCCGAGATCAACTTCGCAAAAGATGGTCTGACCTGAAACTCAGGGAGCCGGATCAATATAGACGGATCCGGAAAGTGCTTAAAAAAAGTAAGTACTTGTCGTGTTTTTCTCTTGTGTTTATTACCTTGTATACTGCTCCATGTGCTTTTCCTTCCTATACGATTTTTTGGGTTCATCGTTTCAAACGATCTTTTACAAAACCTCGTTACATATCTATAGATAGATCTATCTAAATATATATATATAAAAAAAAAAAAAAAAAAAAAAAATAATATATATATATATATATATATATATATATATATATATATATATATATATATATATATATATATATATATATATATATATATATATATATATATATATATATATATATATATATATATATATATATATATATATATATATATATATATATTTATATATTTATATATATATATATTTTTTTTAGATATATATATATTTTATATATATATCTAACAAAAAAAAATAGATATAGATATATAGATAGATAGATATAGAAATGTAAAACATTCTTTTGGAATATTTTAAGTTATTTTTTTTATTTACATTTAGTTAGATATTTATAGATTTTGTTCCAGATATAGAGAGAGAGAGAGATCAAAAGATTATTAACTTTATTTTGAGATATTGATATCTAGATATCTATCTATCCGATATGTCTTTATAATTTTAAATATTGAGGTAAAATAGGAACTCTACACAAACCACTTCACTACAAATGTTAGAAAATGACTATGTACTAAAATATCTGTGTGCTAAGTAGATTAATAATTTTTTGTTTCACATAGGGGAAAAATCACTCAGCCAAAAAGAAGACAGTCCACCCCAAGCCAAACATGATTGGGAAATCAGCCCAAGCCCCACTGAGGATGTGGAGGAAGGAGAGGTGGGCGACATGGGCACCCCACCAGGTGAGTGTCTGACACACCAGCTTACGGTAATCTATGCATGGCTGCCTTTTGTTTAATGTAATTTTTCTACTCTATTTTAGGGGATCTGGTTGTGCTTGATTCAAGCAACAGTGCCACCCCCGAGGATGTGGAGGAATTAGGCTACATGGGCACCCCACCAGGTCAGTGTCTGAGACAACAGCTTTATTATGGTAAGGTAAACTATGTATGTGTGCATATTTCTAAATACATTTTTTGGTTTCATTCCACTTTAGGTACACAAAGTGACTATTTCACTTCTGAAAGTGCCCAACGGCTAATTGGTCAAATAATGGCCTGGAATAAGGACATGGATGAAATGCGGAATCGGCTGGATCGTATGCAGCAGGAAATGAAGAACATGATTGATGTTTTGGGTCGAATCTAAATGCCCTTTTTGAAACCCCAAAACATCGATCATGTCCTTCATTTCCTGTTTTGCTGACCCCATTCTGGGCCTTCTCTTTATTTTTTTGGCTGAACATAAATGGCTGTTTAACCTAATTTTAAAAAGGAGGGCTGTTTCTTTAAAATACATTCCAAATCCACAAAAAAATAAAACTTGATTTTCAAAAAAACAACAACCAACAAAAAAAAAAAAAAATATTTTTATTTAAAAAAAAAAAAAAAATTGATATTAAAACCCCAAAAAAATAAAAATTGATTTTAAAAACCAAAAAAAAAAAAATTGATTTTAAAAAGCAAAAAAAATAAAAAATTGATTTTAAAAACCAAAAAAAAATCAAAATATTGATTTTAAAAACCAAAAAAAAAAAAATAAAAAATAAAAAAATTGATTTTAAAAAACGCAAAAAAGTAAAAAAACTTGATTTAAAAAAAAAAAAAAAGCCTGTTTGCGAAAATCAAAAAGCCTAAAATATTTTTTTGTGGATTATGTCTAAATATTTAAATATAATTATATTTTTCGAAATTATTAAGATATCAGTATATTTTTGTCTATGAACATTTTATACTAAATGCAGAACTGAATGCATAACAACCATTAATAAAAACATCTCCTTATAGGAATTAAATAAATGTGTGGTTTGTTATTTCAATGCTCAGTATCAGTTTGGTTATAATTGTCAAAAAGTTGTTTACAGTGGCAATGGAGTTTTTATTTAGACATTTAAAATGAAAATACAGTTGGCACTACAACTGCTCGACCATAACCTAGGAGAAAGCACAAAAGAAAGGCAAGCAATAAATATAATTCAAGATTTCATCCATATTTTTTTTATTTTAAATAATTAAATATCATGGCCCATTGCAATGGCCCCCCTACCCATAAAATAATCAACATATTGCTGTCTAACTTGACGGGCACTTTGGGGGGCCAAGCCAGTACGGACATTATCCAGGCCCGTAAGGTTGGCATCTATAAGTCCGGCCTCAGGCCCAACTGTGCCTATATAATTCTGAGAATGTTTGTTTAAAAAGTTGTGCAGAATGCAGCACGATAAAATGATAAAATTCAGTTTGTATTCCGCCAAATTAATGGCTGTTTGAAACAGGCGGAACCGGCTGGCCAGAATTCCAAACGCATTCTCAACCACTCTTCTAGCTCTGGCCAGCCGGAAATTAAAAACCCTCCTCTCCGGGGTGAGGGTTCTTTGGGGGAATGGCCTCATGAGGTGCTTGCTCAGAGCGAAGGCTTCATCGGCAATGAAGACAAAGGGGAGTCCTTCCACATTATCCGCATCAGGTGGCAATCCCAGGCCACCACTCTGGAGACGCTGGCAGAACTCCGTCTGGGCAAATACTCCTCCATCCGACATCCGGCCATTCTTCCCCACGTCCACATATAAAAATTCATAGTGTGCAGACACCACCGCCATTAAAACAATACTGTGGAACGCTTTATAATTGAAATAGTATGACCCCGAATGGGGTGGTGGCACAATGTGGACATGTTTCCCATCTATAGCCCCTCCACAATTGGGAAAGTCCCAACGGCTGGCAAAATGGGATGCCACAGTCTGCCATTCCTGTGGCGTTGAAGGAAACTGGGGAATCAAACAAGAAAACCAAAATCAATTAATTTGGAAGCTAACATTGCAATAAAATTAGACAATTCAAAACATTATTCCCCAGCATCAGTATAACATTAAATAATTTAATTCTTCAGGAAAAACTAATATGGAAAGGCACACTTATCAGATTGCTCACCCCCTCTGATGGAACATTGATTACATTTTAGGGGGTTGGGAAATCTAGCTAATTGCTAATTAGCAGCACACTATTTGGAGTGAGTTTAGGTGGGGGGGGGGGTTGGGAAATCTAGCTAATTGCTAATTAGCAGCACACTATTTGGAGTGAGTTTAGGTGGGGGGGGGGGGGTTGGGAAATCTAGCTAATTGCTAATTAGCAGCACACTATTTGGAGTGAGTTTAGGTGGGGGGGGGTTGGGAAATCTAGCTAATTGCTAATTAGCAGCACACTATTTGGAGTGAGTTTAGGTGGGGGGGGGGTTGGGAAATCTAGCTAATTGCTAATTAGCAGCACACTATTTGGAGTGAGTTTAGGTGGGGGGGGGTTGGGAAATCTAGCTAATTGCTAATTAGCAGCACACTATTTGGAGTGAGTTTAGGTGGGGGGGGGGTTGGGAAATCTAGCTAATTGCTAATTAGCAGCACACTATTTGGAGTGAGTTTAGGTGGGGGGGGGTTGGGAAATCTAGCTAATTGCTAATTAGCAGCACACTATTTGGAGTGAGTTTAGGTGGGGGGGGGGGGGGTTGGGAAATCTAGCTAATTGCTAATTAGCAGCACACTATTTGGAGTGAGTTTAGGTGGGGGGGGGTTGGGAAATCTAGCTAATTGCTAATTATAAGCACACTAAATACACTCAAACAAAATACATTCAAAATGAGTAGACTAGGTAGATATGTTCCCATCACTGCATGCTGGGGAGGTTATTGAAGGAAAATATACATGCATGACAAAAAATAACAGGAAAAAAATCCAGCATGTGTGAGGATAAAAAGGGGACATTCACACTATATTGCAATGATGGTAAGTAGTGTTTGAAGCAAGAAATACATTACATTATCAAAGATTACATAAAAGAACATGTGATGCTAATAAAAGCTAAATATCTTACCTTAATATAGTCCTTCTGCAGGACCTGGATGATGGCAGAACAGGTCTCTGGGATAATGATCCCCAGAGCCTGGGGGGAGATGCCTGTCGAGAACTTAAGGTCCTGCAGGCTTCTCCCTGTGGCCAAATACCGCAAGGTAGCGACCAGCCTCTGCTCCGGAGTGATGGCTTGCCTCATGCAGGTATCCTGCCTGCTGATATAGGGGGTCAGCAAAGCCACCAAACGGTCAAAAACAGGGTCCGTCATCCGGAGAAAGTTCCTGAAATCCTCAGGATTATTCTCACGGATCTCACGGAGCAATGGCATGTGACAGAACTGGTCACGCTGGAGCAACCAATTCTTGGTCCATGAACTCCTCCTCGCCCTGTTCATGGACTGGTCTTGGTCTGAAGAATAAACTACAGCACCAAACACATACAATGCACGAGCTCGACGACGAGTACGTACAGGTAACATGGCTTCAAAACGGTCGGCTGGTCAGAACGCACTAAACAGAACGCACTGAAGAACAGCAAGGCCTGTGAAGAACGACCTGAAAATCAGGAACGAGCGGCCAATAAAACAAAGATTTCTCAATGCCAACTGACCAAACGCACTGAAAAGCAGATACAAACCTCACAAGCACAGACTGAACAACAGTTAAAACGAACTGAAAAATACGAGTCTCACAAGCGCGAATCGTCTCTCACCAAACTTCTACTAACACGAGATAAACACGAGATTAGCAGAAGGAGCCCAAAGGGTGTCGTACGGGCTACTGAACTTCCGTTTTATAGTCTCGTCGGACTTGGTGTACGTCACCGCGTACTAAGCTGTCGTACTTTTGTGTGGTCGTGTGTGTGTAAGTCCGTTCGTAAGAAAGTCTGCCGCAAGTCCGCCGAAGGTACGCCGGAAGTATGTCGGACAGGCTGTCCGACTTTTGTAGCTGAAAAGTCCGACCGTGTGTACGCGGCATAAGTGTCAGAAAGGGCTTTGTCTTCAAGTGGTTAGAAGAGTGGGTGATGTGTGACATAAGCTTCTAAATGTTGTGCATAAAATGCCAGGACAGTTCAAAACCCCCCTAAATGACCCCATTTTGGAAAGTAGACACCCCAAGCTATTTGCTGAGAGTCATGTCGAGTCCATGGAATATTTTATATTGCGACACAAGTTGCGGGAAAGAGACAAATTTTTTTTTTTTTTTTGCACAAAGTTGTCACTAAATGATATATTGCTCAAACATGCCATGGAAATATGTGAAATTACACCCCAAAATACATTCTGCTGCTTCTCCTGAGTACGGGGATACCACATGTGTGAGACTTTTTGGGAGCCTAGCCGCGTACGGGACCCCGAAAACCAAGCACCGCCTTCAGGCTTTCTAAGGGCGTGAATTTTTGATTTCACTCTTCACTGCCTATCACAGTTTCGGAGGCCATGGAATGCCCAGGTGGCACAAAACCCCCCCAAATGACCCCATTTTGGAAAGTAGACACCCCAAGCTATTTGCTGAGAGGTATAGTGAGTATTTTGCAGACCTCACTTTTTGTCACAAAGTTTTGAAAATTGAAAAAAGAAAAAAAAAAAAAGTTTTTTCTTGTCTTTCTTCATTTTCAAAAACAAATGAGAGCTGCAAAATACTCACCATGCCTCTCAGCAAATAGCTTGGGGTGTCTACTTTCCAAAATGGGGTCATTTGGGGGGGGGGGTTTGTGCCACCTGGGCATTCCATGGCCTCCGAACCTGTGATAGGCAGTAAAGAGTGAAATCAAAAATTTTCACCCTTAGAAATCCTGAAGGCAGTGATTGGTTTTCGGGGTCCCGTACGCGGCTAGGCTCCCAAAAAGTCCCACACATGTGGTATCCCCATACTCAGGAGAAGCAGATAAATGTATTTTGGGGTGCAATTCCACATATGCCCATGGCCTGTGTGAGCAATATATCATTTAGTGACAACTTTATGAAAAAAAAAAAAAAAAAAGTGTCACTTTCCCGCAACTTGTGTCAAAATATAAAATATTCCATGGACTCAATATGCCTCTCAGCAAATAGCTTGGGGTGTCTACTTTCCAAAATGGGGTCATTTTGGGGGGTTTTGTGCCACCTGGGCATTCCATGGCCTCCGAAACTGTGATAGGCAGAGAAGAGTGAAATCATAAATTTACACTCTTAGAAATCCTGAAGGCAGTGATTGGTTTTCGGGGCCCCGTACGCGGCTAGGCTCCCAAAAAGTCCCACACATGTGGTATCCCCATACTCAGGAGAAGCAGCTGAATGTATTTTGGGGTGCAATTCCACATAGGCCAATGGCCTGTGTGAGCAATATATCATTTAGTGACAACTTTTTGTAAATATTTTTTTTTTTTTTGTCATTTTTCAATCACTTGGGACAAAAAAAATAAATATTCAATGGGTTCAACATGCCTCTCAGCAATTTCCTTGGGGTGTCTACTTTCCAAAATGGGGTCATTTGGGGGGGTTTTGTACTGCCCTGCCATTTTAGCACCTCAAGAAATGACATAGGCAGTCATAAACTAAAAGCTGTGTAAATTACAGAAAATGTACCCTAGTTTGTAGACGCTATAACTTTTGCGCAAACCAATAAATATACGCTTATTGACATTTTTTTTACCAAAGACATGTGGCCGAATACATTTTGGCCTAAATGTATGACTAAAATTTAGTTTATTGGATTTTTTTTATAACAAAAAGTAGAAAATATCATTTTTTTTCAAAATTTTCGGTCTTTTTCCGTTTATAGCGCAAAAAATAAAAACCGCAGAGGTGATCAAATACCATCAAAAGAAAGCTCTATTTGTGGGAAGAAAAGGACGCAAATTTCGTTTGGGTACAGCATTACATGACCGCGCAATTAGCAGTTAAAGCGACGCAGTGCCAAATTGGAAAAAGACCTCTGGTCCTTAGGCAGCATAATGGTCCGGGGCTCAAGTGGTTAAAATAAAGTAAAAAAAAAAAAAAAAACAAAAAAAGTAATGCAGCCACTAAATGTATAGATTGGTAAGTTGCAGTATGTAACATTTTTGTTTTGTTTTTATACGCTTTAAGCCCCTTATTTTAATAAACCAGATTTTGTGTTACATACTGCAATGAAAGTATCTTATACCTGGAGAAAGGCTGGCAATGTTTTTTTTCTGAATGATTTGTATGGTATATATAATACTTAAAGTGGTTCTAAAGACTAAAGTTTTTTTACCTTCATGCATTCCATGCATTAGGATAAAAAACCTTCAGTGTGCAGCCCCCCCCCCCCCCAATACTTACCTGAGCTCCATCTTGATCTAGGGCTGTGCACTGGAGTCTTTGCTCTCCTGGGTCTCTCCCTCCTCATTATCTGAGACAAAGCATCGGCAGACACACAGAGAGACAAGTGCCCCCAAAGCAAGCTGCTTGGGACCCGAGAAGTGGATCGGGACTTCTCTGTGTAAAACCAGTGCATAGAGAAGCTAAGTATAACATGTTTATGATGACCACCTAACTGGGAAAATACGTCACGATTTTACAGTAGAGTAACAGGTTTATGGCTGCAGCTACATGCTATAACTCCGATATTAAAATTTTACTCAGCCGCTGCTCTTTCCAATAAAAGTCATCCGAATAGCCGATTAGCTGCTGGACCACTTTTAAAATTGGCGGGGAGGGTCCCTACCCCAGCTTTAAAGTGGTTCTCTGGCTTACCTGGCTCATCCGGAAGCCCGAGAACCAATTTGGCAATTGTGGCGGCTGGCAATAGAGATTATCAGAGGAAAGATGGCCTCCGCTCATCTCTATGACCTAGGAGACTGAGAGCGACGACCGATGGAAACAATGTCATTTTTTTTTGGAAAGCATTAGATCAATGTTTTTTTTTTATCTCATGTTTACCATTATAGAGGAGAGATGTTGGGTATTAGAGACCCCAGGTAACTATACAGAGGACCTGTCATGTTTTATTGTTATCACAAGAGATGTTTACATTTCTTGTGACAGCAATAAAAGTGATATAAAAAATGAAAGGGGCAGTAAAAATAAAAAAGTAATAAAAATAATATTTTTTAAAGTGCCCCGTCCCCCGTGCTTACATACGTAGGTCACGCCCACATATGTAAACAGTGATTGCACCACACACGTGAGTATTGCCGTGTGCGTTAACGGGAGAACAATAATTAACTCTGTAACTCTAAACTAGTAACCTGTAAAAATGTTTAAAGGATCCCCTATGGAGGTTTTTATGTACCATAGTTTGGCGCCCTTCCATGAGCGTGCGCAATTTTAAAGCATGACATGTTAGGTGTGGGAGATATTAGTAAACCCTGTAGCCAACCAAAAATGACAATATGCAAAAAAAGCACCTCTGAAAAGTAAACCAATGAAAAGCAAGGCGCTAACACATATGTGATAAGTGCATGTGAACAAAGGTTAAAAAACAATCCAAATATACTTGAGAATCCAAAAGTGAAAACATTTTTATTTATAACATTTATTAAATGATATTGCACAGTCCAAAACGTTTCCTAAATCTCGCTGTCCTGCACACCGCTCAGTCCGAGCGTTTCAAATGGCTGAATGTTTAAACCAGATAAAAATACGGAAATGACGTCACGTATGGCAGACGCACAGCCCTTAATGCATTTCGCTTGTCAGCATCGTCAGAAAGCTTCAGGAAGGGCCTGTCTGATTTAATACAAATTGAAAGGATTGTTTAAGTGGGTCCTCCTATTAAATAGTTTTGGTAAATCTAAAGGAAAAATCAGATTGCATAGAGCAAGGCTCAAAATTTAAAGTCCTGAGCTACTAGTCAGGCCTTAAGGGTTACTCACCACCAGTTACCCCACCCAGCCCCTACCCTGCACCTCCCCTAAACACACCCTCATAAATTATCTCATTAAATTACACTGTTACATTTTTTATGCAGAATTAAGTTACAAAAATAAATATTAACAACAGTGTTCATAAGTGCCCATGAATGCAGCCTATCAGTGCCACATCATCATTGCAGCTTATTAGTGCCGCCCCATCAGTGCCCATTAGTGCCATCTCATCAGTGCCCATCAATGCAGCTTATCAGTGCCCATCAATGCAGCCTGATCAGTACCCATCAATGCAGCCTCACCAGTGCCCATCAATGCAGCCTGATGAGTGCCTATCAATGCAGCCTATCAGTGCCCATCAATATAGCCTCACCAGTGCCCATCAATGCAGCCTGATCAGTGCCCATTAATGCAGCCTCACCAGTGCCCATCAATGCAGCCTCACCAGTACCCATCAATGCAGCCTGATCAGTGCCTACCAATGCAGCCTCACCAGTGCCCATCAATGCAGCCTGATCAGTGCCCATAAATGAAGGCTCACCAGTGTCCATCAGCGCAGACTCATCAATGCCCATCAATGCAGCCTGATCAGTGTCCATCAATGCAGCCTGATCAGTGTCCATCAATGCAACCTCATCAGTGTCCATCAATGCAACCTCATCAGTGTCCATCAATGCAACCTCATCAGTGTCCATCAATGCAACCTCATCTGTGCCCATCAATGCAGCCTCACTAGTGCCCATCAATGCAGCCTCATCAGTTCCCATCAATGCAGCATCATCAGTGCCCATCAGTGCAGCCTCATCAGTGCCCATCTGCGCAGCCTCACCAAAGCCCATCAATGCATCCTCATCAGTTCCCATCAATGCAGCATCATCAGTGCCCATCAGTGCAGCCTCAGTGCCCATCAGCGCTGCCTCATCAGTGCCCATAAGCGCAGCCTGACAAGTGCATTGGGATTAGAGAGAAGATAGGAAGAGGAGAGCCGGCCACATCATAACACTGAGGGGTGCCCATCAGTTCAGCCTATCAGTGCCCATCAGTGCAGCCTATCAGTGCCACATCATCAGTGCACCGTACAAGTGCCGCCCCATCAGTGCCGGCTTCATCAGTGCAGCCTCATCAGTGCCCATTAGTGCAGCCTCATCAGTGTCCATCAAGGCAGCCTATCAGTGCCCATCAATGCAGCCTCACCAGAGCCGATCAATGCAGCTTGATCGAGGTATAGGGGGGGAGGTGCTGCGCTAACCAGAAGAAAGCTGTAAATCTCTGTCTGTGGTCAATTAATAAAATGACATAAAATCGCATAATAACATAAATCGCATAAATAAGTGTTGACACTAAAAACATTCAAGTCTTAATGATCAGCATCCTGTGTATGTGAAAAAAAGTGCATAACAAATCCCTTTCAGTTGGTATATACTAAATGACAAAAAAAAAAAAAAAAAAAAAAAAAAAATCGCATGTAAAAATCGCATAAATAAGTGTTGACACTAAAAACATATAAATCTAGATAATCATGTGTAGGTGCACAAAGGGACATAAACACTACTTCATGTGAATAATTCTAAATAAAAATACATAGAATAAATCAGAAATAACCATCAAAAACATATCCTTATAAATGGTGCAAAACGTACAAAGTGCCAGTGCTTAAAGGTGATCTAGATATTGCAAATAAAACACATCAATCCAACGCAATATGGATGATAAATAATATAAATAAATGTCCCAATAATAGTGATGTAAAATATATTGTGCTGGCCTGCGAAACAAATGACCAATGACATGCCAGTAAGTGCAGCAAACTTAAAGTGCCAGTGTAAAAGTCATTGAAGGTGCAAAAGGAAGTTCTGGTGTATTCAACAAAACAACAGTAGGGTGTCTGGGATGCAATTCACTCAGTGTCCTCTTCGTGCATAAAACACTAATGTAAGCAGTGGCCCCTTACCTAGCGGTGCTAGGTCAACCGCATGAATTGTAGCTAAAACGCCAGGTCCTGAGCCTCCATCGCGTCCCTATATCCACGCTTGCCGGTGTTGGGTTATCCTAATGGCAGCTGATTGCAAGTGGCTATGGTCCTATCAGGGGTCCTGGACCAGCGCGGATCGTAGCTCAGCCTCCACATCTCAGGTATGTATGTACAGGAATATGCAGGACAAAGGTACTTGATAGTGAAGTATGTCTTAACCAGGTAATGCTTTATTAAAAATCTTTAAGTAGATGTACTCACATAAAAACAATGCAGAGCAAACCTCTCTCCTACGAGCAGCGAACTCGTTCTGTGTCTAGCAATGTGAAACAGCCTATTCCGTCCCTACGCGTGCCATCACCGATCACGTGACTTCTTCAGGGGATGAGCAAAATAGGCTTATTGTGGTCTTAAATAGTCTCTCCCATAGTGATTAATGGGCGGCCATTTTCTCGTAGCCACACCGGCCATTACTGGGTCTTACATGGGCGCGGCCATTTTGTAGGTTAGAAATGACACATGGGTCTCACATGGGCGCGGCCATTTTGTAGGTTAGAAACGACTACCTGATCTTAAAGCTAATAACTAGGTGTCTGATGGGCGCGGCCATTTTATAGGTTAGAGAAGACTTTATACTCATACCAAGGCAAATAGATATCGAATTGGCTATATGTATATGTAACAATATATTGCGTTGCTCATAAATATGGCTTAATGATATACAGAGGGGCTAATTGGCCAGAGACGGATGCATAGGTGGGCATATATTAAAAAAAGAGAGAGATCCCGCTGTATTAGAAGCTAAAAAATGCCAAATGGTCGGAGGCTACCACTAAAAGTGCATACATGGAAATTTTAATTCGTAAAATATATAGGTAATAAAAAGGCTAAAATTAAATTATTTAATAAAATATGATTAAAATATATGCGGGGTTAAGGTGCAAATAGCTGGAATATCCAGTAAAATTAAAATTAAAATAGCCGCGGAGGGATGATGGAATGGGCTATTTCGTATCATGTATACTCGTATAAATATCACATGGAATACCTACAATCTCAACTACAGTGCAATCATAAGGAAAGGGAGGGGAGGCAAACCGGGGGGGGGGGAGGGAAGAGGGGAAAGAGAGAGGGGGGACAGGGGAAGGGAGGGGGAAAAGGAGGGGGGAGACGTAAGGAGGTAATGGAAGGAGGGGGGGCGGGGGGTAGCAAATAAATCTATAATGATAAATCACAACATGTACTAATAATAACGATATCCAAGGGCATAAGAAGAGGGAGAGGAAGGGCCAAAACATGTTCTTAAAATACTGGTGAGAGAAAAAAAGAGAGCTGGTAATGTACACTCCTATTAAAAATCGCTTAAAAAGCAGTTCAAATCAAATTCGATGTTCAAACCTCTGGGTGCAAAAGTATCTAGGGTGAAAATCCACTTAGATTCGAGCTGGCTGAGGGTCCTAACCTTATGTCCCCCCCCGCCAGTGTCTGACATATGGTTCGATTCCCCAAAATTTTAATTGTGTGGGGTCTTTGTTGTGACACAGCAGGAAGTGTTTAGAAACACTGTGTTTGTCATACCCATTCAAAATATTCTTCACGTGTTCTTTGATCCTAACTCGAAGGGGTCTTTTTGTGCGGCCTATATACTGTAGGCCGCAACTGCATTCTAGGGCGTATACCGCTCCTTCCGTGTTACAACAGATAAATTCTTTTATTTCATATGTCTCCCCTGTACTAGTCGACGTAAAGTGGGACTTCTTCTCATTGGGGCGCCTAGTTCTCAAACATGCAAAGCACCTTTTGCAAGGGAAGAAACCATTCCGGGTAAAGAAGGAGATTACTTTCTTTGGTGGATCAATTATGTTTTTCACAATTTTGTCTCTAAGAGCCCTTGCACACTGGGGCGGTGGGCGGCGTCGGCGGTAAAACGCCGCTATTATTAGCGGCGTTTTACCGTCGGTATGCGGCCGCTAGCGGGGCGGTTTTACCCCCCGATAGCGGCCGAGAAAGGGTTAAATACCACCGCAAAGCGCCTCTGCAGAGGCGCTTTGCCGGCGGTATAGCCGCGCCGTCCCATTGATTTCAATGGGAAGGAGCGGTAAAGGAGCGGTATACACATCGCTCCTTCACCGCTCCGAAGATGCTGCTAGCAGGACTTTTTTTACCGTCCTGCCAGCGCATCGCTCCAGTGTGCAAGCCCTCTGGGCTTTCACACTGGAATGAATGCAGCGGCACTTTCTGGGCGGTTTGCAGGCGCTATTATTAGCGCAATAGCGCCTGCAAACCGCCCCAGTGTGCAAGGGCTCTAAGGGTAGGTGCTTTCTTGTAAATGAACCTGGGATTGGGGGGTAACTTATGCTGTAATTCCTTATCTGCCAGAAGTATATGCCAGTGTCTCTTGATAATCTTCTCAATTCTCTTGTGTTGGGCGTTGAAGTCCAAGATTATCGGTGCTACCTCTAATGTCGTTTCATTTCTGGTTTTATCTCTGATTAATTCTTTTCGGTCCATTTCCTTGACTTCCAGTATTTTGTCTCTTATGAATTGTTGGTCGTAGCCTTTCTTGGCGAATCTCTGCGCAATCAGTTCTGCTTGTTCTCCTTTTTGGAAAAAAGAAAAATACATTTGGAAGAAGTGTTTAGCACTACTAATGTAAGTAAGAATAAAACAGGTGATCTGGAAAGTCTTATGAGAAAACTGGGACATAACATGGAGAAAAAAGTAAGCCTATGGTGGGACATCAACACCTTTGAGACTTGTCTAAAGGAAAGTATTGTCCCAAGGAGGCTAAGATGGGACGTCCCCCCAAATGATGGCCTAGTTGACCAGGAATCGAACGATGAATGGTTCAAATTTTTTAATGATAAAGGCCTAGAATTATTGAGGTTTTTACTGGATAGAAAACGGAAGAAGGCCGAAATAATAAATCAGAATATCGCTGAAATTAGGGAAGAACTGGAAGCTTTTAAAGAAACAACGGAGTTTAAAACGCTGACCACGCAGCTTAATAGGGATTTAACTAAGAAGGACAAGGAGGTACAACAAAGGAAAAGTAAAAAATATATTAGGGACATTAACGATTTTAAGAATGACCAAGCCTTCAAATGGCAAAGTCAATTAGGAAAAACAGAAGTGAGCTCCACCTATTCAACACCAGAGAAAATAGTGAGGATGTATACCCAGCAGACAAATGAACCACCTACACAAAGCCCACAGAGGAGGGGCTATTATGATCAAGGAAATGGAGGAACAACACCTAGACAATTATACCAAGATGATAGATACAAGAATGAATATCCATATACCCCCCAAAGAGGGAATAGGAGACCCCAGCAAAATGATAGAACCCCGCAGAATGGTGGAAGAAGACCGTTCTACGGGAAAAACAATAGGAAACCATATAATGGGAATAATTGGTACAAACCCCCGTATGACCAGAGGGATTATAGAGGATATACACAAGACCATAGGGAACAGAGGAGGCCATATGATTACAGAGACAACAGAAGACCAACATATGACTATCAAGGCCCAAGAGGAAGAAGCTCTGGTCAAGATTACAGATACGAAGAAAGAAGAGGACCACAACAGAGAGACCATCGACACCATGAACGTAGCCCGATACCTACATACAACTATTATGCTCCACTGACCGATCGTGGGGAGGAGAGAAATGGCCAATATAGGCAACATCCTGCACAGCACGAAACTTCCGACAACACTAGGCCTTTTTTAGACAGAGGCCGGGAGAACACTCCCCCGAGACATATAGACGAAAACAGAAGCCACAGAAGAAGTCAAGAAAGAAGAGAGGAAAGCGATCTGGAAAGAGAGAGCAAAAGAAAAAGGGAGTGAAAGGAGAGGGTATCTTTAATCTGAGCGGCCAAACGTTGACACATGAGGAAATAGGGGTTCTAGATAAAGGATTAAAATATGCACCCTCCAAGAACTTGGACAAATTCCAAACCTATCTAGGGATTCAGAAATTTGTAAGGAAACTTAATATTGGCAAGTACATTGCAGGAAATCCACCAAGGCCTAGACATATAGAGTCTTGTGATGAGGAGATTGTGCATAGTACACTACGAAACAAATCTGTTTTTAATCCTTCAATAAAGAACAACAAGTATACTGAGGTTTTTAAAAAAGTAGTTTTAGATGATATTAAAGTTTTAAAAATCAAGAAAAGAGAAGAACCAAGCCACATAAAGAGTGGTATCAAGAAACTAACAAGAAGGAAAGACTTGGTTATACGACCAGCAGATAAGGGAGGAGGAATTGTGATTCTATCGAAAGAGCAATACCACAGCAGTATGACCAAGATGCTGGGAGATGAGATGACTTACAGCAGATTATTAAGTAACCCGATGTTCAAGTGCAGAAAAGCACTAGAAAAGGTGGTGTGCTTAGGAGTAAAGAGAAACATACTGAATAAAAAAGAAGCCAGATATCTGATACCCGATTCCTGTAGGACCCCGATCATATATTCATTGCCAAAAATTCATAAAGATAAAATTAACCCACCACCAAGACCGATTGTAAATGGGATAGACTCACTGACATCGAGAATCGGGCAATATATAGATTATTTCCTACAGCCAACAGTCCAGAACACAGAGGCATACCTCAGAGACACCAAGCAGATGTTGCAAATACTAGAAGATGTCCCAAAAGAAACAGGTCCATGGATTATGGCTACCGGGGATGTTTCATCCCTATACACAGTGATACCTCACCATCAAGCATGCGAAGCCACAAAATGGGGCCTACGGTCATACACCAAGCTACCATGCGTCCAAAGGAAGTTCATAGTGAAATGCTTAGACTTCTGCCTCAAGAACAACTATTTCTGGTATGACAAGAATTACTACTATCAACAAACAGGAGTAGCGATGGGAGCTAAATTTGCCCCAAGCGTGGCAGGCCTCTTCATGGCCCAGTGGGAGGAACAGAATGTTTTTAGAGACAGGCCCACCGAACTAGCCATTTACAAGAGATATATTGATGATGTCTTTATACTCTGGAAAGGTGAACTGGATCAGCTCACCAGTTTTTTGGAAAACCTTAACATCAATGATAGAAATATTAAATTATCTTGGGAGGCCAGTGATGAAAAAGTGACATTTTTAGATTTAGACATCATACAAGATAACGGTACACTATGGTCACGCACGCACTTTAAAACGGTGGACAGGAACAGTTATCTCCCTATTGAAAGCTGCCACCACAGGAATTGGCTGTTTAATGTCCCTAAAGGTCAACTTATGAGGGTAAGACGGAACTATACACACCTTAATATTTATCTAGAACAGGCAGAACTGATTGCGCAGAGATTCGCCAAGAAAGGCTACGACCAACAATTCATAAGAGACAAAATACTGGAAGTCAAGGAAATGGACCGAAAAGAATTAATCAGGGATAAAACCAGAAATGAAACGACATTAGAGGTAGCACCGATAATCTTGGACTTCAACGCCCAACACAAGAGAATTGAGAAGATTATCAAGAGACACTGGCATATACTTCTGGCAGATAAGGAATTACAGCATAAGTTACCCCCCAATCCCAGGTTCATTTACAAGAAAGCACCTACCCTTAGAGACAAAATTGTGAAAAACATAATTGATCCACCAAAGAAAGTAATCTCCTTCTTTACCCGGAATGGTTTCTTCCCTTGCAAAAGGTGCTTTGCATGTTTGAGAACTAGGCGCCCCAATGAGAAGAAGTCCCACTTTACGTCGACTAGTACAGGGGAGACATATGAAATAAAAGAATTTATCTGTTGTAACACGGAAGGAGCGGTATACGCCCTAGAATGCAGTTGCGGCCTACAGTATATAGGCCGCACAAAAAGACCCCTTCGAGTTAGGATCAAAGAACACGTGAAGAATATTTTGAATGGGTATGACAAACACAGTGTTTCTAAACACTTCCTGCTGTGTCACAACAAAGACCCCACACAATTAAAATTTTGGGGAATCGAACCATATGTCAGACACTGGCGGGGGGGGACATAAGGTTAGGACCCTCAGCCAGCTCGAATCTAAGTGGATTTTCACCCTAGATACTTTTGCACCCAGAGGTTTGAACATCGAATTTGATTTGAACTGCTTTTTAAGCGATTTTTAATAGGAGTGTACATTACCAGCTCTCTTTTTTTCTCTCACCAGTATTTTAAGAACATGTTTTGGCCCTTCCTCTCCCTCTTCTTATGCCCTTGGATATCGTTATTATTAGTACATGTTGTGATTTATCATTATAGATTTATTCGCTACCCCCCCCGCCCCCCCTCCTTCCATTACCTCCTTACGTCTCCCCCCTCCTTTTCCCCCTCCCTTCCCGTGTCCCCCCTCTCTCTTTCCCCTCTTCCCCCCCCCCCCCGGTTTGCCTCCCCTCCCTTTCCTTATGATTGCACTGTAGTTGAGATTGTAGGTATTCCATGTGATATTTATACGAGTATACATGATACGAAATAGCCCATTCCATCATCCCTCCGCGGCTATTTTAATTTGAATTTTACTGGATATTCCAGCTATTTGCACCTTAACCCCGCATATATTTTAATCATATTTTATTAAATAATTTAATTTTAGCCTTTTTATTACCTTTCAATATATTTTACGAATTAAAATTTCCATGTATGCACTTTTAGTGGTAGCCTCCGACCATTTGGCATTTTTTAGCTTCTAATACAGCGGGATCTCTCTCTTTTTTTAATATATGCCCACCTATGCATCCGTCTCTGGCCAATTAGCCCCTCTGTATATCATTAAGCCATATTTATGAGCAACGTAATATATTGTTACATATACATACAGCCAATTCGATATCTATTTGCCTTGGTATGAGTATAAAGTCTTCTCTAACCTATAAAATGGCCGCGCCCATCAGACACCTAGTTATTAGCTTTAAGATCAGGTAGTCCTTTCTAACCTACAAAATGGCCGCACCCATGTGAGACCCATGTGTCATTTCTAACCTACAAAATGGCCGCGCCCATGTAAGACCCAGTAATGGCCGGCGTGGCTACGAGAAAATGGCCGCCCATTAATCACTATGGGAGAGACTATTTAAGACCACAATAAGCCTATTTTGCTCACCCCCTGAAGAAGTCACGTGATCGGTGATGACACGCGTAGGGACGGAATAGGCTGTTTCACATTGCTAGACACAGAACGAGTTCGCTGCTCGTAGGAGAGAGGTTTGCTCTGCATTGTTTTTATGTGAGTACATCTACTTAAAGATTTTTAATAAAGCATTACCTGGTTAAGACATACTTCACTATCAAGTACCTTTGTCCTGCATATTCCTGTACGTACATACCTGAGATGTGGAGGCTGAGCTACGATCCGCGCTGGTCCAGGACCCCTGATAGGACCATAGCCACTTGCAATCAGCTGCCATTAGGATAACCCAACACCGAAAAGCGTGGATATAGGGACGCGATGGAGGCTCAGGACCTGGCGTTTTAGCTACAATTCATGCGGTTGACCTAGCACCGCTAGGTAAGGGGCCACTGCTTACATTAGTGTTTTATGCACGAAGAGGACACTGAGTGAATTGCATCCCAGACACCCTACTGTTGTTTTGTTGAATACACCAGAACTTGCTTTTGCACCTTCAATGACTTTTACACTGGCACTTTAAGTTTGCTGCACTTACTGGCATGTCATTGGTCATTTGTTTCGCAGGCCAGCACAATATATTTTACATCACTATTATTGGGACATTTATTTATATTATTTATCATCCATATTGCGTTGGATTGATGTGTTTTATTTGCAATATCTAGATCACCTTTAAGCACTGGCACTTTGTACGTTTTGCACCATTTATAAGCATATGTTTTTGATGGTTATTTCTGATTTATTCTATGTGTTTTTTTTTTAGAATTATTCACATGAAGTAGTGTTTATGTCCCTTTGTGCACCTACACATGATTATCTAGATTTATATGTTTTTAGTGTCAACACTTATTTTATGCGATTTTTACATGCGATTTTTTTTTTTTTGTCATTTAGTATATACCAACTGAAAAGGATTTGTTATGCACTTTTTTTCACATACACAGGATGCTGATCATTAAGACTTGAATGTTTTTAGTGTCAACACTTATTTATGCGATTTATGTTATGCGATTTTATGTCATTTTATTAATTGACCACAGACAGAGATTTACAGCTTTCTTCTGGTTAGCGCAGCACCTCCCCCCCTATACCTCAGTTTGATTTTGGGCTTATGTCTGACCCTTGCTTCGGTGCATGCAGCTGTCCAGTCGCATACGTGCGTTTTTACTATTTTTTTCTGAGTTTTTCTTTTCTTTTCTTTTTCCAATTGGGTAGCGCAGGAATATTCTTATTACAATGCAGCTTGACCAGTGTCCATCAATGCAGCCTATTAGTGCCCATCAATGCAGCCTCACCAGTGCCCTTCAATGCAGCCTCATTAGTGACTATAAATGCAGCCTCACCAGTGCCCATCAATGCATGCTCCCCAGTGCCCATCAATGCATGCTCCCCAGTGCCCATCAGCGCAGGCTCACCAGTGCCCATCAGCGCAGCCTCACCAGTGCCCATCAATGCAACCTCACCAGTGCCCATCAATGCAGCCTGATCAGTACCCATCAATGTAGCCTCACCAGTGCCCATCAATGCAGCCTGATCGGTGCCTTTCAATGCAGCCTCACCAGTGCTCATCAACGCAGCCTCATCAGTGCCCATCAGCACAGCCTTATCAGTACTCATTAATGCAGCCTCACCAGTGCCCATCAATGCAGCCTGATCAGTGCCCATCAATGCAGGATCACCAGTGCCCATCAGTACAGCCTCATCAGTGCCCATCAATGCAGCCTCACCAGCACCATCAATGAAGCCTCACCAGTGCCCATTAATGCAGCCTCATCAGTGCCCATCAGCGCAGCCTCACCAGTGCCCATCAGCGCAGCCTCATCAGTGCCCATTAATGCAGCCTCACCAGTGCCCATCAATGCATGCTCACCAGTGCCCATCAGCGCAGGCTCATTAGTTCCCATCAATGCAGCCTGATCAGTACCCATCAATGCAGCCTGATCAGTGCCTTTCAATGCAGCCTCACCAGTGCTCATCAACGCAGGCTCACCAGTGCCCATCAGCGCAGGCTCACCAGTGCCCATCAGCGCAGGCTCACCAGTGCCCATCAATGCAACCTCACCAGTGCCCATCAATGCAACCTCACCAGTGCCCATCAATGCAGCCTGATCAGTACCCATCAATGCAGCCTGATCAGTGCCTTTCAATGCAGCCTCACCAGTGCTCATTAGCGCAGCCTCATCAGTGCCCATCAGCACAGCCTTATCAGCACTCATCAATGAAGCCTCATCAGTGCCCATCATTGCAGCCTGATCAGTGCCCTTCAATGCAGCCTCACCAGTGCTCATCAGCACAGTCTCATCAGTGCCCATCAGCACAGCCTTATCAGTACTAATTTTTTTTTAATCAAGAAGGTGTTTATTGAACAAGTTTAGACAGTTGCCAATGTACAAACAATGCATTAGCATATGGTTATATCTACATTTCACAGTTATCTTAGCACCCTTCACATTTATCTTATCATCACTACCTTCTAGTCCACAATACTGAGGCATATACACTTATATGTTAAATCTGGTGGAGCAATTATAGCTCTTTGGGTCCTCCCATAGGGCCTTGCACGATTCTGGACATCACCAGTTCCCTTGGACTTAGTCCAGGGGTATCTAGCCATGGCAACCAGATTCTTTCAAATCTACCTGGGCTTCCCCTGTGTTGAAAGATATATCTTTCCATGACCAAGGTGTTCCCATATGTGTTATCCATGAGGCAACTGTGGGCGGTGAGATCAATTTCCATCCCATCAGGATGAGTTTACGGACTTGGAACAGTGCTCTAGAGAATGCTATTCTCACCACCTCCTCCGGGATAACCTCTTCCAGAACTCCTAAGATACAATGAATTGGGTCTAAGGGGATGGTTGCCTGGAACACTTGATTAAGCGTCCCACGCACCGCATTCCAGTACCGGTGGAGCTTTGGGCATCTCCAGAGCAGGTGAATTAGATCTCCCTGGTGTGGCCTACACCTGTCACATGGGGGTCTGGCCGCCCACCCATCTTATGTAGTCTGAGCGGGGTGTAGTGCACTCGGAGCACAATGTATAATTGGGAGACTTTTTGGTCTACAATAAGAGAGCAAGTAGTGATTGTTTGCAGGACTTCCTCCCATTGGGCTCCTGTAAGTGGGCCTACGTCTTTTTCCCATAGGGACGGTGCTTTAGTGGGGTAAGCTCTTAAATGGTGTGTCAGTAACATTTTGTAACAATTTGAGATGATCCCTTTAGTTTTAGTGCTTGTTTGTAGAAGGTGGAAAATGGGGGTATTGGACATAATCCAATGGTTAGCATCTCTTTGTGCGCCCACAGCATGCCTGAGCTGGAGAAATGAGTAGTAAATGGTAGGGAGTAAATTAAATCTATTTTGTAACTCAGTGAAGGATAGCAGCTTGCCATCTTGAAATATGCGTAACAACAAAGTTACACCAAAGGATCGCCACTTTATCAGTACTCATTAATGCAGCCTCACCAGTGCCCATCAATGCAGCCTGATCAGTGCCCATCAGCACAGCCTCATCAGTGCCCATTAATGCAGCCTCACCAGTGCCCATCAATGAAGCCTCACCAGTGCCCATCAATGCAGCCTGATCAATGTCCATCAATGCAGCCTCATCAGTGCCCATCAATTCAGCCTCATCATTTCCCATCAATGCAGTCTGAACAGTGCCCATCAGTATCAGTAGAGCAGTGGACAGTGTCATTAGGGCAGTGGATGTGTCAGTAGGGCAGTGGATGGTGTCAATATGGCAGTGGACAGTGTTAAGAAAGTGTCATTAGGGCAGTGGACGATGTGTGGACAGTGTCAGTAGGGCAGATGATGGTGTCAGTAGAGCTATGGGTGGTGTCAGTAGGGCAGTGGGTTGTGTCAGTAGGGCAGTGGATGGTGTCAACAGAGCAGTGGATGGATGGTGTCGGTAGGGCAGTGGATGGTGTCAATAAAGGAGTGGACGTGTCAGTAGGGCAGAAGATGGTGTCAGTACAGCAGCGGATAGTGTCAGTAGGGCAGTAGACAGTGTCAGTAGGGCAGTGAACAGTGTATGGATAGTGTCAGTCGGGCAGTGGATAGTGTGTAGTCAATGCCAGTAGGGCTGTTGATGGTGTCAGTAGAGCAGTGGACAGTGTGTGGACAGTGTCATTAGGGCAGTGGATGGTGTGTGGACAGTGTCAGAAGGGCAGATGATGGTGTCAGTAGAGCAGTTGGTGGTGTCAGTAGAGCAATGGACGGTGTTGGTAGGGCAGTGGATGGTGTCAGTAAATCAGTGGGCATGTCAGTAGGGCAGAGGATAGTGTCAGTAGTAAGAAGAGCTGGCAAGACTGTAATCCTTGAAGTGTCATTTATTGGTACATCAGAGTGACAATAAAACAATAATGTTAAGAGGATGGTGTCAGTACAGCAGCGGATGGTGTCAGTAGGGCAGTAGACTGTGTCAGTAGAGCAGTGGGCGGTGTCAGTAGAGCAGTGCAGGGTGTCAGTAGGGCAGTGGATGGTGTCAGTAAAGCAGCGGATGATGTCAATAGGGCAGAGCTTGATGTCAGTAGGGTAGTAGACAGAGTCAGTCAGTAGTGTAGTAGATGATGTCAATAGGGCAGTGGACAGTGTCAATAGAGCAGTAGGCGGTGTCAGTAGAGCAGTACAGGGTGTCAGTAGGGCAGTGGATGGTGTCAGTAAAGCAGTGGATGGTGTCAATAGGGCAGAGGTTGATGTCAGTAGGGTAGTGGATGGTGTCAGTCAGTAGAGTAGTGGATGTGTCAGTAGGGCATTGGACTTTGTCAGTAGGGCATAGGTTGGTGTCAGTAGGGCAGTGCATGGTGTCAGTAGTTTTTTTTAATTTTTATTATTTTTTTAATATTTCTTAGAATTTATTTATTTTTTAGCAGCCCTGTTGGGGGACTTTGGTGAAATATCAGGGGTCTAAACAGACCCCTGATGTCTCACGTTTGAGATAGAGAAAGGACAGTGAGGACACAGTCCTCAATCTCCATCTCTTCAGCCCCAGCTGCACAGAATGAAAAGGAAGAGCTCTGCGCAATCTCCCTGTTCATTCACAAGCTGAAGCATAGTAAACACAGTTTACTGTACCCATCACTTATTCAAAAAGGAAGCGGCCAGTAAATAACATTTTTACCAGCCCATTCTCCTTCTCTCCATTCTAAAAGAATCCCCCAGAAGCAGCCAGCAGGAAAGGAGAGGAGGGGAAGCCAGAAGTGATTTGGGGAGGTGGGGGGGGGGGAGACCAAGGGAGCACACAGGTGGGCTGGGCAGAAGAAAGAAGGGGAACCTGGACAGGAGCGGTAGTGGGGGTACCATTTACAGGAACTGATCCCCTCTATTTTTCTCCTGCAGCAGCTGAATGCCAGCGGCATGGAGAGGAGGAGAAGACAGCTTTCAGCTGGAGGCAAAAAAGTGGAGATGAAAGAGAAATAACAAATTTATTGCATAATACCATATTTCATAGTAAAAATTTTATAGACATAATGCAAGTTAAAAAGACATTACATTGAGCTGATCCATACCAGGTAAGGGCAAATGGAGGACGAAACAAGTTTCCATAACAGGGTGAATCCATAGCTTAAATGCATAGGTGATGGCACAATTAGCCAACAATAATCTATAAAGAAAAATAATTGTATATATGTATAATGTGGATTCTCAAATCCCTATTGTGTGACATGTGATGAGGAGAAAACAAAATGTATATAACATAGCTAATAAATAAAGATGAAAGCAGAGCAAGATACAATGTGAACTGACCCAAGTGGTCAAAAGAGTCAATGCAGATCAAAGACAAAAGTCATGCTTGGTTATCCCACAGAGTCTAACATGTAAAGATCCATAATAGGAAGAAGTTTACCGTGTCCACTAGCAAAAAGAACAAAAACATAGGGTCCTAATAGTACACCACTACCACTTATAACTGGAGGCCAGAGGTGGGCCCACCGCCAGTGCCATGTGGACGTGGAGCAGGGGAGGGACAATGCAGGGCGGCAAGAACACCAGAACAGAGAGGGCACGTCACCTGCCCGCCCCCGCATGATGGCATCAGATGGAAAAAAAAAGTGCATCGATGCTGTGACGTGGTGAGACGTCATGCATTGGGCTGGATACATAGCGCCAATGCGCAGAGGGGAACCCCACCGCCCCAGACCAGCCAGGGAGGGGGAGATCAAACCCACCACGCATCGCAGCCCCTGGCCCTCCAATCACCCACAATAGCTGCCAAAGGGACAGGGAGATACCGTATATAGAAAAGGTGAAAAGAAAAAGAAAATAGAATATCTAACATAGTATATAATGGTATGGTATCCTCTAATAGCACTCTAATCATACATTTTAGAGGGGCGTGGGGGAGGGGAAAGACCACCAGCTACACATTGCAGCCCCTGGGACAAATGAATACCCAAGGCTCTCCATAATATGCCCTGAACAAACTATATACAATGTGACAGACCACTAAAAGACCAGGGTGTCTTCCACCCAAATTTAAATGAAAAAAAGTGGGGATCAGTTCCAGTAAATGCCACCCCACCGCCCCTCCTGTCTAGGTTCTGGGGGTTGGCAAGGAAGGGACATGATCTACCTATCACCTGCCGTTATCAACAGGTAGACCCCCGATGTAAAACCTAATGTGACAAGGAGGCTGCACAGGCCTCCAAGAGATAGACAGGGTCGCCATTGTGATGCCTGCAACCCCTCAAACTCCACCAGTGTTGCGACCCTGACAGTAAGTAAGGGAAAATCTCTCTAACAGAGTCTTGATAGCAGGGGTTCTAATCCTTCCACATTCTATCCAAAACTAAAAAACATGTTTAGGCTGGCCATATATTACCACTTTAAGACCAGCCTCGTTTTGGATTTTAGGTGTTTACAAGTTTAAAACAGGTTTTTTTGCTAGAAAATTACTTAGAACCCCCAAACATTATATATTGTTTTTTTTCTAACACCCTAGAGAATAAAATAGCGGTCATTGCAATACTTTTTTTTGCACCGTATTTGCGCAGCGGTCTTCTAAGCGCACTTTTTTTGGAAAAAATTCACTTTTTTGAAAAAAAAAAAATAAGACAACAGTAAAGTTAGCCCAATTTTTTTTTATATTGTGAAATATAATGTTACGCCAAATAAATTGATACCCATCATGTCACGCTTCAAAATTGCGCCCGCTCGTGGAATAGCGTCAAACTTTTACCCTTAAAAATCTCCATAGGCGACGTTTAAAAAATTCTACAGATTGCATGTTTTGCGTTACAGAGGAGGTCTAGGGCTAGAATTATTGCTCTCACTCTACTGGTCGCGGCGATACCTCACATGTATGGTTTGACCACCGTTTTCATATGCGGGCACTACTCACGCATGCGTTCGCTTCTGCGCGCGAGATCGTCGGGACAGGGCGCTTTAAAAAAAATTTTTTTTTTTTTTTTTTATTATTTATTTTACTTTATTTTATTTATTTTTTCACTGTTTTTAAAAAAAAAAAAAAAAGGATCACTTTTATTCCTATTACAAGGAATGTAAACATCCCTTGTAATAGAAAAAAGCATGACAGGTCCTCTTAAATATGAGATCTGGTGTCAAAAAGTCCTCAGATCTCATATTTAGACTAAAATGCAAAAAAAAAAAAAAAAAAAGTCGTTTAAAAAAAATGACAAAAAATATTGTGCCTTTAAGAGAAGTGGGCGGAGCCGTCGTAATGACGTCGCTCCGGCCGTCACATGGTATGGAGACGGGTGGGGGCCATCTTAGCCTCACTCATCTCCATACCGAGGAAGTGACAGGACCCGATCGCCTCCGCCGCTACCGACGGCTCCGGTAAGCGGCGGAGGGTGCGGGAGAGCGGCGGGAGGGGGGGTGGCACCTCTCCCACCGCCGATAACGGTGATCTCACGGTGAACCCGCCGCAGAGACCACCATTATCGTGTACGGAACCGCCCGCTGAAAAGATGGATACCTAGGTTGTGGCAGCAGCTGCTGCCGTTACCGAGATATCCATCTTCAAAAAAATGACGTATATATACAGTGGGCGGTCCGGAAGTGGTTAAACAAACCCGTTAGTAAAAAATAAAACCTTGTCAAGTTAGCGAAATGATGCAGTAGCAGACACCCTCCTGTGAAGGATGGTGTGTAAGTCAAAGTGTACATTTGTAGGCCACATGTAAAGTCGAGCAGGCCTGGGATGGGGATCAATTGCACATATGAGTCTGTTGCTGCAAACAAATGGCAAGACTGGGTTCCATGGTAGTATTTATGACACTCTGATAGGGAGGGGGACACTGATTTGACATATGCAGCTTTAGAGCAGTCAATGCCTTTATTGCTGCCTTGGTGGGTTTCATGCACCATTTTCTGTAATGCGACTTGCATTACAGCTTTCTCTAGGTATTCTGTACTGATATTCCTGTAAATCTTTAAGGATTTTGTATTAGAATACAAAACAGCTTCCTCTAACTGCTCTCTGCAAAAAAGATGGACAAACGGAAGCCCTTTTTTATAATGACTCTTGAAGAAATACTTCCTCTGACCCACTAATACTTTAGTTGGGTGAATGAATTACATCAAAATGATGAGAAGAGCTCACCTGAGAAAACTAACGTATGATCCATCTGTTCCATGACAGTTCTATATCTGAAGGATGCAACAACTGTGTAAGAATATGTGTTTTCTGATCTTTTCCCACACATGGGATCTGATCCTTGTGAAGCCGATCAACATACTGTATGTGTTTCTGAAATACCCAGCCTCTATGAGACATGCAGATCCACTATTTTTTCCATGATTCATTTAACTGTATCTAAAGTATTTTTGTATTTTTTTACACTTTAGGTACAGCTATAAGAAATTAGAACTTTTTCCAGGTTTTTATGGCTGTCTGGGAGTTTCTTTCTCTCCATTTCTCCTGGTTTCAACTGTCATTGGGATTGAAAATGATGGAAAATCTAAAAGTGATGGAGGTGTCATAATAACAGCAAGAGACATGTTCCAGTGGCAATGAAGAGGGGATTTACTTCACTTTGATGAGATTTCCTCTCACTTCCTGTTGGATCTACCAGACAGCGGTGGGGGAAATGTAAGGTTTACCAGTTTGTGTTTCGTTCTGAGAAAATAGCAAGTCATAACGCAGTTTCAGCTATAGCAGCAGCCTCTCTCTTTAGGCAAATAGGCTTACTGATACTTGGATGCCCCCAAGACTTAAAGCAGAAATATACCCATCAATTTAACAGTTTCAAAAAACAGTTACATTCCCAGCATGCCAGAAATGCTAACTGACACACTGGTTGTGCTCTCAACCAAATTGTTAAACCATCAAAGGGCTGGTGTCATAACTGATCACATGTGCAGCACCATGGCAGTTTCAGACCAAAGGGAGGATGGCAGCTTCGTTGGCTGAAAAGGATAAGGGGGCTTAGTTATGCTTTAAGGTGCAAAACTATATTCGCGGAACAGAGACACTCTCTGGTAACCCTCAGGGAGAGATTGAGAACTTGTACCATGTCCAATGGCTTTAAGGTTGTAGTGTACAAGGCAATGCTGAGTGTAGGAACAACCTGGCCAAATGGATGACTGCCCACTGATAAAGCAGTGGTTCATGTTGGCAGCAGACAGTAGTGTAATTCGTTATTCAAGCAGGGTCAGGGCACACAGCAATCAATAATGTAAACCATATCTAGGAAATCGCTCCCGCTGGGAGAAGACAGTCATTATGGCAATTGCCCAATTTTTAACTAGCTTTTAGAACAAGCTGCATATGAAAGGGCTTTGAACACATCAAATTAACCACTTCAATACTGGGCACCCTTCATGCCCAGGCCAATTTTTAGCTTTCTGCACTGTCGCACTTTGAATGACAATTGCGCAGTCATGCAACACTGTGCCCAAACTACATTTTTGTAATTTAGTTCACACAAACAGAGCTTTCTTTTGGTGGTATTTAATCACCATTGGGTTTTTAATTTTTTTCTAAATAAACGAAAAAAGACCCGAAAATAAAAAAAAAATAAAACAAGTTTTTCTTTATTTCTGTTATAAAATTTTGCAAACAAGTAATCTTTCTTCATAAATTTAGGCCAAAATGTATCCTGCTAAATTTCTTTGTTGAAAATAACCTGAAATCCGTGTATATTATTTAGTCTGTGGGAAAGTTATAGAGTCCACAAACTATGATATATATCTGAAAATTGATCGATCCTGATGTACTGATGGCCTATCTCATTTCTTGAGGCCCAAAAATGTCAGAACAGTACAGATATCCCCCAAATTACCCCTTTTTTGGAATATAAGCGGTCCAAGGTATTTAGTAAGAGGCATGGCGAGTTTGTTGAAGTTGTCATTTTTTGTCATGATTTTTTGGAAAATTAAGAAATTCAATTTCTTTCTTTTTTACACACTGTCACCAGTGCAATACAGTATCATCATATAACTGGTGACAGAATGAACAAGAAAAAAATACACATATAAATATAAATATATATATATATATATATATATATATATATATATATATATATATATATATATATATATATTATTTATTTTTATTTTTTCTTAAATGTATTTATTCCTTTACGACTTTTTTGTTTAACAAACTTTGACCGGAGCAATATAATGTTACCATACCATAGAACATTGTATTACTCTAGGGAATATTATATTTTTATTATATGTATTACTCTAGGGAAGTGATACATTTTTTTTTGTTACACATGTTTGCTTATAGCAATGAATTTCATATGCAAGAATTTTACTGAAGGAAATTGATTCACTCAGTTTGTTTTGTTGTGATTAGCTATGATTGGCCACAGCTTATCACATGGCACAGATGGGCTGTGATTGGTCCACTCTGTACCATGTGATCACTGTGAACAATCACAGCTAGCAACACAATTGTAAGCAATGGAATGGAAAGGAAGCCATCTATTGTTTACAACTGTCATGTGAACTGCTGTGATTGGTTACAGTGATCAGTGTCTGGTGGACACAGCCAGTGATAGATCGCACCGCAATGCGGCCCCTCGGACGTGCACGAGGCATGATCCGGGAGGACGTCACATGACGTCCACCCAGAGGGACAAGAGGCCGGCCCCAGCGTCATCCTACCATAGGCTGGGCAGCAACCGATTAGACAAAATGTATTTCCCATTAAGCAAAAAATTACACTGTACTACAATTTGCATTAAAAACAAAGATTTTAGTTGCATAACGTTTGCAAATGTAAATGGGAGGCACACTGACTTGGCAGCCTCTTTATAGTGCGGTTCCAAATCTAATCTATGAAAGTCTTCATATTAAAGCATATATAGCAATGGATAAATTAAAGCAGGCATGCATTGATCAAGTCCATTCCTCTTTAAGGCCCCATGCACACTAAACATTTGCCCAGCTCTTCTAAACACCTTTTTCCTGGTAGAAGAAAAGCAGCATCTAAAACACGCCTAAAGTCATGTTTTTACAAATGCGTTTAGGTGCGTTTAGGCACGTCAAGTGCTTGGGCGTTCATTTATTCCATCTGCCAGAATATTAATTCATTCTGGCCATTAAAATGAATGAATGCTCAATCGCTTGATGCCCCTAACTGTAGGGTGCGTTAAGACACGTTTAGGCAAGTCGGGTGTTTTTAGCAGTAAAAACTCATCCCCTGCATATGCTGTCTTTGAGGTTTTTTTGCCTCTAAGCACCCCGCTTCTAAACACTTGTAAATGCCTATGTGTGCATGGACACATAGGCTAACATGGAGGGGCGTTTAGCACAATGGCAGTGAAAGCATTTTAAAGCATTACTTTTGTGTAGCTGCTCACCCGTCCCTGACATCAACTCCAGCACATTTTTGATCACTCCTGCAAAATTCTTACAAGATATTTGTGGATGTCCGCCGTATATCAACTGTCCATTTTTTCTTGTGTATTTCAGATCATTATCATATTGAAGGAAATATTTCTGGTTCAAATTTACCTTTTAGACATATGGCCATACAGGCAGGTCCATAAATATTGGGACAAGGACACAATTCTAATCTTTTTGGCTCTATACACCACCACAATGGATTTAAAATGAAATGAACAAGATGTGATTTAACTGCAGACTTTCAGCTTTAATTTGAGGGTATTTACATCCAAATCAGGTGAACAGTGTAGGAATTACAACAGTTTGTATGTGTGCCTCCCACTTTTTAAGGCACCAAAAGTAATGGGACAGATTAACAATCATCCATCAAACTTTCACTTTTAATACTTGGTTGCAAATCCTTTGCAGTCAATTACAGCCTGAAGTCTGGAATGCATAGACATCACCAGACGCTGGGTTTCATCCCTGGTGATGCTCTGCCAGGCCTCTACTGCAACTGTCTTCAGTTCCTGCTTGTTCTTGGGGCATTTTCCCTTCAGTTTTGTTTTCAGCAAGTGAAATGCATGCTCAATCGGATTCAGGTCAGGTGATTGACTTGGCCATTGCATAACATTCCACTTCTTTCCCTTAAACTCTTTGGTTGCTTTCGCAGTATGCTTCGGGTCATTGTCCATCTGCACTGTGAAGCGCCGTCCAATGAGTTCTGAAGCATTTTGCTGAATATGAGCAGATAATATTGCCTGAAACACTTCAGAATTCATCCTGCTGCTTTGGTCAGCAGTCACATCATCAATTAATACAAGAGAACCAGTTCCATTGGCAGCCATACATGCCCAGGCCATGACACTACCACCACCATGCTTCACTGATGAGGTGGTATGCTTTGGATCATGAACAGTTCCTTTCCTTCTCCATACTCTTCTCTTCCCATCACTCTGGTACACGTTGATCTTGGTCTCATCTGTCCATAGGATGTTGTCCCAGAACTGTGAAGGCTTTTTTAGATGTTGTTTGGCAAACTCTAATCTGGCCTTCCTGTTTTTGAGGCTCACCAATGGTTTACATCTTGTGGTGAACCCTCTGTATTCACTCTGGTGAAGTCTTCTCTTGATTGTTGACTTTGACACACATACACCTACCTCTTGGAGAGTGTTCTTGATCTGGCCAACTGTTGTGAAGGGTGTTTTCTTCACCAGGGAAATAATTCCTCGGTCATCCACCACAGTTGTTTTCTGTGGTCTTCTGGGTCTTTTGGTGTTGCTGAGCTCACCAGTGCGTTCTTTATTTTTAAGGATGTTCCAAACAGTTGATTTGGCCATACCTAATCTGATGGGTTTGTTTTGTTTTTTCAGCCTAATGATGGCTTGCTTCACTGATAGTGACAGCTCTTTGGATCTCATATTGAGAGTTGACAGCAAAAGATTCCAAATGCAAATAGCACACTTGAAATGAACTCTGGAACTTTTATCTGCTCCTTTTTAAATGGGATAATGAGGGAATAACACACACCTGGCCATGGAACAGCTGAGCATCCAATTGTCCCATTTACTTTTGGTCCCTTAAAAAGTGGGAGGCACATATACAAACTGTTTAATTCCTACACCGTTCACCTGATTTGGATGTAAATACCCTCAAATTGAAGCTGAAAGTCTGGAGTTAAAGCACATCTTGTTTGTTTCATTTCAAATCCATTGTGGTGGTGTATAGAGCCAAAAAGATTAGAATTGTGTTGATGTCCCAATATTTATGGACCTGACTGTACATCCTCATCAAGCACAGTTTGAAATGATGCCGAATTCTAAGTTGACTTGATGACTGCAAACTCCTTGGAACCTCAAAGCAACACCAAACCATAACATTTCCACCACCATGCTTCACAGTTGATATGGTTTATTTCCTGAAATGCTATCTTTGTTATGTGTCAAACGCCTATTGTTACTTTGATTAAACAGTTCTATCTTTGAGTCATCAGTCCACAGCACATTGTTCCAGAAAGCCTGGTCTTTGCATATATGTTTAATGGCTTGCTCTAATGTTCTTTTTGGACAGCAAAGGCTTTTTTTTCTTATATGCAAGTAATTGGGCATACAATGGTTATAGGGGTCCGGGTCCTGCCCTGGGGGACATGTATCAATAAAAAAAATTTGTGAAAAACGTAATTTTTAAATGAGCGGTGATTTTTGGATTTTTAAAGTGAAAGCCTAAAAATGAAAAGTTCCTTCCAATATAGTGCCTGGGGGGTCCCCTTAGTCTACCTGTAAAGCGGCAGATCTGTACCATGTCTAGAATCTGCTGCAGCAATAATTGCATTTATAAAGCCAAAAAAAAAAAAATTTCCCTGCAAGCTGCCTTTATTTTGCTCAGCAACAGCTGGGGAGCCAGTGTGTATGATGAGGCCACAATGTAGTGCACTGGGAACAAGATTAGAGATTTTTTGGATACATTCTGGTGTCTTTTTGACTTTTGTATAGAAGTAACGGGTGCATAAAAATTGGTCTTTGGATGTCGGTGGCGCCTTCCCACTGTAACCCTATAGAGGTGCTCTTGATGAAAGCAAGAATTGGCCTTGCTGTAAAAAATAGCAACGATATGCACCTGTCAAATAGGTGCAGAAAAATTACTCTTTGGGTGTCGGGGGCGCCTTCCAACCATAACCCTATAGAGGTGCTCTTGATGAAGGCAAAAAAAATTGCATTGATATGCATATGGTTGGTGTTTTTGCCACGTTTGAGGTGCCTGAGACACAGTTTGCAGATAGCAACAGTGCAATCAGCTGCAGATGTACTGAAAAAGGTCCAGACAGCTGAGCTTTGGGTAGTGGGCCAGGAGATAACAGCTGCAGAATGTGATGGAAGAGGGTGGCTGCTCTCTACTCTTTCTTGATGTTGGCTTCCTTGGGGTTGTGCAGCCTCACCTTCAGTTGCTTCCTCTGCTCTATCTGGCACCCAAGTCGCATCAGTGACCTCATCATCATCATCTCCATCTCCTCCATCTTCATCATTACCACTGGAGACAACTTGGCAATACACTGAGGCTTGGGGAACATGAATGCCAATTTGTCTACCAGTGTTCCTCCCTCTCTCTAGGCTCATGTTCCTGTCATCCTCAACCTCAGAACCAACATCTGAATCCAGTAATGGCTGGGCATCATCAAGGAGCAAGTGGCTGACGCTGTGGTCAAATAACTCAGCAGACTCCTCAATGGCTGATGCAGGGGTTATGGCAGGAATAGATGTGGACAAGGAGGCAGGTTTATCCACTCCGGAAACTGCAGGGTACTGCACAAGTGTCTCTGCTTGCGTGACAGAGGATGAGGAAGGTTTAGTAAGCCAGTCCACCACCTCCTCTGCATGCTGTGGCTGGTTAGCATGGGCAAACTCACTAAACAGGGGAAATGATGCCCTTCCTGAGGACCACCACGTCCACCTTTGCCTGTGGACACATTTGTTGCTGGCCCCCTTACAGTGCCATGGGAACATCTGTCTCTCCTTGTTGTCCTCCCAGACATTATTGGGAGGGAGGGGGCGGTGCTTATAAGTAAATGTAAAGAAAAAGTTGAAATCTGTATGTGGATGCGCTTTAATCAATGTAAAGAGGTGTTTGGTGCACTTTATTTGAGTACTCACACTACACAGACACTCCACGGATACACTATAATATACTGCATTATAATGCGCCAAGTGTACAGTGGTGCACAGAACTATATGGCGTTAAACTGGCAGTAACACACACAAAAGTAAATGGCATTAAACTGGCAGTAACGTACAAAACTATATGGCATTAAACTGGCAGTAATGCACACAGAACTATATGGCGTTAAACTTGCAGTAACGCACACAAAACTATATGGCGTTAAACTGTCAGTAACGCACACAGAACTATATGGAGTTAAACTGGCAGTAACGCACACAAAACTATATGGCGTTAAACTAGCAGCAACACACACAAAACTATATGGCGTTAAACTGGCAGTAAAGCACACAGAACTATATGGCATTAAACTGGCAGTAACGCACACAAAAGTAAATAGCATTAAACTGGCAGTAATGCACAAAATGATATGGCATTAAACTGGCAGTAAGGCACACAGAACTATATGGCGTTAAGCTGGCAGTAATGCACACAAAACTATATGGCATTAAACTGGCAGTAACGCACACAAAACTATATGGCTTTAAACTGACAGTAACGCACACAGAACTATATGGCATTAAACTGGCAGTAATGCACACAGAAGTAAATGGCACTATTCAGCGCTGCAATGCAATGTGGTCGATTCGTGGGGGGGCAAACAAGCGGACGAAAGACCCGTTTGTTCGGCTGTTCGTTGAACGTCCGAACAGCTAAAGTTCGACCCGAACTTATGTTCGGGCCGAACTGTTCGCCCATCCCTATCCATAATGCTTGCAAAGAAAATATTCTATAGATAGAGGTTTTTGTAAATACTTCGCCAACTTTTCAGCAATCTAAAAATGTTTTCCATTGTTAGACCTTTTTTATTATGGACTTTTAGTAATTTGTTTTTATATGTATACCACCCTACACAAAAAATTTCAGTGCCTTTCCTCTACATTTCCTAGAAATCCCTAACAATCATTAGGCCATATGCCCTGTACACACGGTCGGATTTTCCGATGGAAAAAGTGCGATCAGATTGTGTTGTCGGAAATTCCGATCCTGTGTGGGCTCCATCGGACTTTTTCCGTCGGAATTTCCGACACACAAGGTTTGAGAGCAGGATATAAAATTTTCCGACAACAAAATCCGATCGATTAAATTCCGATCGTGTGTACACAAATCCAACGCACAAAGTGCCACACATGCTCAGAATAAATTAAGAGATGAAAGCTATTGGCTACTGCCCCGTTTATAGTCCCGACGTACGTCTTTTATGTCACCGCGTTCAGAACGATCGGATTTTCCAAAAACTTTGTGCGACCGTGTGTATGCAAGACAAGTTTGAGCTAACATCCATCGGAAAAAATCCATGGATTTTGTTGTCGGAATGTCCGATCAATGTCCAATCGTGTGTACAGGGCAATAGAGTTTAAGTCTGATATCATGTGGCTCTATTATTTTTTTTCTTAGAAATGTTTCCAGCCAAGGGGATTAACATCATAAACACATTTTCTACAAGCATGGAAACTGCATTTACATACATTTATACATACATGATGCATGTATACATACAGTGGACATAAAAAGTCTATACAACCGTGCTAAAATGTCAGGTTTCTGTGACGTAAAAAAAATGAGACAAAGATAAATAATTTTAGAACTCCACGGAGAGCTTCCAAAGCATCAGAAGGATCTCATTGTTAAAAGGTATCAGTCAGGAGAAGGGTACAAAAGAATTTCCAAGGCATTAGATATACCATGGAACACAGTGAAGACAGTTATCGTCAAGTGGAGAAAATATGGCACAACAGTGACATTACCAAGAACTGGATGTTCCTCCAAAATTGATGAAAAGAAAACTGGTCAGGAGGCTGCCAATATTAAAGGAGCTGCAGGAATATCTGGCAAGTACTGGCTGTGTGGAACATGTGACAACAATCTCCTGTATTCTTCATATGTCTGGGTTATGGGGTAGAGTGGGAAGACGGAAGCCTTTTCTTACAAATTAAAACTTCCAAGCCTGGCTAAATTTTGCAAAAGCACATCTGAAGTCTCCCAAAAGCATGTGGTAAAATGTGTTATGGTCTGATAAAACCAAGGTTAAACTTTTTGGCAATAATTTCAAAAGATAACAAAAACAACACTGCACATGATGCTTTGGGGCTGTTTTTCTTTAGCCTTGGTCAAGGTAGAGAGAATTATGAACAATTTCAAATACCAGTCAATAATGGCACAAAACCTTGAGGCTTTTGCTAGAAAGCTGAACATGAAGAGGAACTTCATCTTTCAGCATGACAACAACCCAAAGCATACATCCAATTCAACAAAGGAATGGCTTCATCAGAAGAAAATTAAAGTTTTGGAATGGCCCAGCCAGAGCCAAGACCTGAATCCGATTGAAAATCTGTGTGGTGGTCTGAAGAGGGCTGTGAACAGGAGATGCCCTTGCAATCTGACAGATTTGGAGTGTTTTTGCAAAGACGAGTAGGAAAATATTGCCGAGTCAAGATGTACCATGCTAATAGGTTCATACCCAAAAAGACTGAGTGCTGTAATAAAATCAAAAGGTGCTTCAACAAAGTATTACTTTAAGGGTGTGCACACTTATGCAACCATATTATTTTATTTTTTTATTTTTACTTCCCTCCACCTAAAAGATTTCAGTTTGTTGTTCAACTGAGTTGTACAGTTTATAGGTCACATTAAGAGTGGAACAAGTTCTGAAATTATTTATCTTTGTCGAATTTTTTTACATCACAGAAGCCAGACATTTTAACAGGGGTCTGTAGACTTTTTATATCCAGTAAAATGTGGATTACAGGGGGATGGGGAGGTACAGGAAGAAGAAGGCAGAGTAGCAAGACAAGGAGACGAAATGGCCATGCTGGCATTAAGGGAGGAAGGTCTCCAGGCAGAAGGGACACTTTCTGTCCCGCTGACAAGAGAGGATGTGAAATTAAATCTCACTGAAAGAAGCTGTAATAAGTGCACGGGAAAACCGCCGCTAATCTTTGCGGCCAGGTGGTTAGCAAAACAGTATGAGCATTTGAAAGTGCAAAACACATCCCTAAAAGAAGAGCTAGAAATCACCAAAGGTAACATCAGTACTTTAGAAGCTTCTATGTCAAATTCAGAGGCTATCCACCAGCAATTAGTACTAGAAAACAAAAGACTACAGGAGGACATTCTCCAGTTGGGAAAGAGACTGAAGGATGCAGAAGGTGGGGTGAAACCATTATCTGTCAGCTGCCAGGAGCTGTTGGATCAGTTTTCAGATAGAGAAGATAACAAGGTAACTGATTTGGGTAGGTCTGAATTCAGGGGGACATCCTCCACACCTAAGGTATGTATCAACAAGAATAAATCCCAGGAAGGTAAGAGCTCTTTAAAAATTGCCCCTATATTTTGTAAGCCGCAGGTAAAAACTACTAATCCAGAAGAGGCCATCCCATATTCACAGTCATCTAAAACAAAGCCCTTTGTTAAGAGGTGTTGTACCACTTTAAATAAGATAAAATGCCACTTATGCGGATTACTGGGCCACATCGCGAGATTCTGTCTATCCAGTTCCAGTCAAAAAGTCGGTAAGCATAATCCATATAGGACCACAAGACGTGATTTTGAAGTGTACTCTGCACGCTTCGCCACATGGCCTAGAGGTAGGAAGTATGGACCACCTGGGTCAGGGGTCCCATTCCAAACTCCTGAGAAGGGGCTAATGAAATGGGATGGATCTCTGAAAGAATTTCAACCTTACCAAACAGATGTTATGGGTTTAAGAAGAAGTACCGGGTATTATAGAAAACATGCTGATATGTGTGATGTCTAGAGTTCATCTATAACCTAGCCATTTGTGTGAGTGTGTGGAATATGCAATATATTTTGTGTTGTGTGACGTTTGTTCTCAGCTGCTGACAGCCCACCCAAATGACCCCCCTTCTTTCTCACCAGGTCTGTGAAAAGGTACAGCTAACTGTATTGACATGCAAATGACCTGAGCCAAGATAATTATCTGTACTAGTGAATTGAAAGATACATGTACTAAAATGACTTTGTTTTTCAGGAAAACAGTACTGGAGAGGGTCTTTGTGGTGAGGTATTATGATCTGTTGACAAATGGTACTGCTAAAAGGTTTTTTTACGGATTGCAAATTTTTTTCAACCATGGTGAATAAATTTTTTTTTGGGAATTATTGGTATACCATAAAACAAAAAATCCACGTGGTATTAATGTGTATTAAGTAATACATATTAATGATAAGTTGAGCTCAACAATTTTTTGGTATCTTAAAAAAAAAAAAGTGCACTGTTTATGTAATGTAATGTATATTTGTGTTTCATATTCTAATGTCTTGTTACAGGTATATAACCATTGGATTATTTTGTTTCTAGGAGGAAAATTGAATATTTATTACTAAATTTTATTGGTGTTTTATTTTTCAGATTCGATAATTGGGTTTCCTTGCTTTAAAGGGCACATCGGTCGGCTCGTGTACCCACTACTGTTCAGTGATCCCGGCGCCTCAGTGCTCAGTGTTTGGTAGCAGAAGTTCCTTGAGTTGGATACACATTATGCAATTTTTGTTTTCCAATTTCCTTCAGATTTACCTTCAGATGTGTAGTATGAGTGCCTGCCTGATGGCATACAAGTTGATAGTGTATAGTTTTGGGAGTGCCTGGAGAAGAGTTATGCAGGAAGATTATGTATATTGCACTCTGTGTTCTGGATGGAGAGGTCATTGCTGGGAAGGAAGCACCTGGGTATTATTTGGGACATAGACGAGTTTGTTTCTGTGTCCTAAGGAATACCGATGTAACGTTGACCAAGGAACTAGAGGGTTCCTTGAACCTAACCATAGGTAGAGGTGCATTGTATACCCTGGGCATGGTCTCTGAAATCCAGGCACAGGGATGGAGTTGTGTGGGCACGCTGTATTCTCCTCAGTGGATACCCATAGGTGTCCTTCCTGTCCTAGACTCCTTGCGTACCTTAACTAGTGATCTGTGTCCTGCATGACAGGAAGACCAGTGCCCCATAAGGTGTGCAGCCTCTATGAAGAGACAAGTGTACCTGGTGGCAGGTGGTTTTCAATCCGGGTATTCTGACTATTTCCCATTCTTAGGAAAGAGAGGCTTAATGGAGACTGTCTGTGGAGCTGGAGGTGGGGCACTGGGTACCTTAAAACACTATGGAGCTGGAGATATTCAGGATCACATTGGGGGGGTCTTGTGCTACATATCAGGGAAGGGGTTAGGAAAGCCAACTTGCTCTGTCCAGCATCACTTTGCAAGGACAGACAGGGGGGGGGGGGGGGTGTAGTATCCAGGTTGCCTATGAGTCGTAATAGATTGGTGGATGACTCAGTTCCAGGATCGTCAAAAATCTTACTTGCACTGTTCTCATCCCTAATGGCAGGGATGGAACATTGTGCAGATATCACGGTCAATCTGGGTACTATCCTATCAGACTCTACTGGGTTACACCCTGGAGTCCATCTTGTTCTGATGGTTTGAGTATGGACAGCCTCAGATGACTGGTACTGATAAGTGCTAGAGGAAGGTAGGGGTTGTGCTATGGGAAAAGGCAACAATGCTGGCACAGGAGGGGGGTCATGTCTAATGGATGCCGGGGTAGTGTCCCAACTGGTCCTAAACAAAGTTAAAACTATTTGAGACTGGAGACCAGGGTACTGGTGCTAGTATCACATGTCTAATGATGCACTGTTTTCAGCATCAGGTTAAATGGTGCTCAGCAGGGTACACTACCTCGGGGGAGTCTATGATACACCTCCTCTGGCTCATGGCATGGATATAGCAGGAACACCGGGTTGTACCCTGATCACCCCTGAAGAAAGGTTTTATAGCAAACCTGACATCCCCTTACACCTACAGAAACTTCCTCTGGTATTTGGGGCTGAGTTAAAAGCTTGGCTGGTGGATTTCGGACAACAGGATGAAATATTAAATGTACTAGGAGATGCTGAAAAACAAGCCACCATACGACTCACCCATGATCAAAATAGACTGATCCAAGTATCCCACGCTTTAGACGCAGATGCTAAGATTTCCTGGTGGGAAAGTTTATTTGGGTATAGTCCGAACGCTACAGCTTTCCTAAACATTTTGCTCCACCCTGTTGTTGTCCTAACCTGTGCAGCCTTATTGCTTTTCCTGATGCAGGTAATAATGTGCGTTACTACCAGGAAAATGAATGCCAAAGCTATGAGAATGTGCACCTCAACGAGGTATCTTCTCTCAAGGAACAGAAAGGCCACTAACTCAGAAACAACTCTCTGAGAAAGCCGTATCCAATCCAGACCAGTACAAAGAAGTTGCGCATGTAAGAGAGGACCCTAGAACTATATTTTTCTTGTTCCAGGGATAAGCCTCTTCAATTTTTAGTAATAAAGTGCAGTCAGGTGTACCTAAATTCCAAAAGTTTTAATCATTTTTTTTATTATTTTTATTTTTTATTTTTTTTCTCTCCCTTTTGTTGTTAATATCTGTGTACCTGACCTGCAAAAATACTGTTAATGGGAGAGGAGGTTTTTTTTTAAGAAAAACATTTGTTTTGTTTTTTTTGTTTTTTATTTTTTTATTATGTTTTTTTTTAACCAATGTATTCATTTTTTTATATACAGATTCAAGGCTCTTTAACAGTCTTGGTTGGAGCAGCGTTCAATCTGTAGTTTTTTTTCGTTTTTTTGTTCTTTTTTTCATTTCCACTATTTTTCCTGTTCATGTTCATTACTCACCTCTCTTCCATTCCTTTTTCTTCTTTAATATTATGCTCTCTGAGTTTTTTCCTTTGATTTCTATCATCTATCTTCTCAAGATAATGTAACTAAGACATCAGTCATATCATTTTTTTAAAAAAGACTTATTTATTAAAAAAAGACCATATTTTAACTAAAGTATCCCTGGACATCCAGTTTTATGTCTTAATGTAATTTCACCTCCCCTAGTCTACCTACTACTTTAACCTGAGCCCCGTGAGCAGGTGTGGTGAACCCAGGGACCTGGCAATAACAGACAATATTGTCTATCCCTACCATCAAGGGCCATGGATGATACTGGCTGTTGCTCAGACTCTGTACCCTGTGGGGAACCCACTCTACTCGTCCACATTACACCCTTTATGAGTATTTAGTCTTAATGGCCAACACTCTGTTCCTGTCCAGCATTTCTCCAATATCTGTATACTAACGTTCTCCTCTCTCTTTTTGTATTCATGCACGACTGTCTGGAGGCCCGCCCGACCCCACCTGAAGAAGCAGCGACCACCAAGTTATTTCTTGAGATAAATGTGTCACGGATAAGACTTTCCTGGACTTTCCTTCACCATGCTGAAAAGTGCTGTCTCGCGGTCCGATCCAATGGATGCAACCATTACATGGTCTTACAAAGATACAGGACTAGATATGCCAGGATCCCGCCATCAATGTTGGAGTTCCGCTCCTCCAAGGCAGAGGGGCGATGAAACATTGCAATACAGACACTCATGGTTTGGATGTAAAGTCTCCAAAGGACCAGGATTTCTTTGCTATCTTAAGCCTACTTTGAGGAGTTCCGGCGTGTTCAAGAAAGGAAGAGGAGGCCGCAGTGGTGGTGGGGAAGGGTCGGGGCTTCTGGGCTGTTGTGGGTGGGTGCAAGATCATTGAAGGAGGACATAAGTTCAAGAATGAACTTGAGGGGGAAATGTGATGGAGATATTGGATATCATATTTATATCAATGAGATTCAAGTGGACCATTGCAAGGACTCCAATTTAAACTGCCTTGCCCCATAGGATGTGTATGTGTATGTATGTGTGTATGTATATGTATGTATATATGTATATATATATATATATATATATATATGTATATATATATATATATATATATATATATATATGTGTATATATATATATATATATATATATATATATGTATATGTGGGTATCTATGTGTGGGTATATATATATATATATATATATATTATATATGGGAATATGTTTCTTAATATCATGATAGAACAAAGCTCACCTTAAGAAATGTAGTTACCTTGATGTGAACCCGAGAAGCCCTAGAGGTGTTGATTAGATCAAAGGGTATTGGCAGACCTTAAGGCATTCATTCTTCAGGGGGCCATTAACATGCTTCCAATACACTGATGGGAACCAGGAAAGGTCCCCTAGGTGGTAATCAACTCACCAGGGGGCCATTAACATACTACTGTCGGGACTGTTTGGGCTGGGAGATCAAAGGAGATTGTTCATTAATTCATAGACTGGTAGGCACCGAGGGGGTCGCACTGTAACAGCAATGTCCGAGCATGAATTTTGAGACATCTCTTTCATTTGTGGCATCTGTTGATTGGTGGAGAATGCATATAAAAGGAAGTGGGCTAAATGGTTACAAACAGTCCAGCCCGAGAACATCTGAGGAATATGCTGTTGGCGTAAAGTATACTGGAATCTATGTCTATCTTTCTAACCTTTTTTGTATCCTAGGATTTACCTTATGACTTTGTATATCTTGTATATGTCCATTGCAAACATTTATGAGTTTATGCCTAAATTAACTTTGCAGCCTAGAGCAAACACTATAGAGATATATGATAAATTCTAATCATTCCAACCTTCTTTTTCTGTGTAAATAAATGTAATTGTTTATCTTTTTTCCCTGTTATCGCTCGTTTTTATTTTTATATAGACAAAGGTTTAATCACTTATATTTGTATCGTTAATCGTTTAAGTGAGGTATAAATATTTCCGAAACACTGTACATGATACATTTGAAACCCTCTACTATGACGTACTCAAAACCAACTTAGCATTACCTTACAAAAGCAGCGAACTTGTCAGCCCATGTAACCTAAAATATTACCTAGTTTGGATGAACATAACATTTATCTAGAGTGACACATTACTGGATGGTTATGTCTGAAAAAGCTCAGTTGATGCACAGAAAAGTAAAGCTACAAAACTTGTAAAAGATATGGAAACAGGTGTTTCTTAGTCTACTATGAGGTTTCCTCAACACAGATAACCTCTGTTCACAATTTTGAAAAAAAATGTGGGAGAGGCACAGTGCTACATTTGCGTGTTTGCCATTGCATTTATATAGGAGTACTGTAACTCATTTCTTTTAACCCTCACAAATTATATTTTTTACATGTGTTTGCAATGGCAGCCCCTTTAGAGATGAAAAAACTATCTCTTACAATTTACTTAAGAAATTCTATTTTTTTAAAATAGGCCCCTGCTCCAACAACATCAATTGTGGCGAAACGCGTCGGCCTAAGTTTATCTAGCTGACATCATCATGCCGGCTGGAGCGAGCCGCAAGTATTTTAATGCCTATTAAAGTGGAAATTTAGGCAAAAACGAACTAACCCTAATCCTACTCTATGCAACATTCTAAGACTAATCTATCTAGCCCTGTAAAGCAAAAATCTCTGTAATTACTGTGCCTGTTCTGAAGCCACTCCCGTCCCACGCTGAGCTGTCAGCGGTAACTTCACTGTGTAGACATGGGCAGGAGAGGCAGCCGAATGGAAACACCATAGTAACTCTATGGGTGACATTACTTCCCAAGCATTTCCCAGTACCCAGTTTCCCGATTCTCTTCTGCACACAGTTTCCGCCGCTGGAAGCCAGATCAGCTTGGCTGCAGAACAGGTAAGTACAGCGATTTTTGCTTTACAGGGATAGATAGATTAGTCTTAAAATATGGCATAGAGTAGGATTAGTGTTAGTTCGTTTTTGCCTAAACTTCCATTTTTACTGCAGCCTTTGTGAGTATACACCGATCTTAATAAATAGTACGCAATTTTATTGATTACAATATGTGGAGTGTTTTTTCCTTCTCTATGATCCATGATGAATTTGTGTACTGAGATGCCCAGTGTACTTGCTGACCATTATAACAAGAGGCTTGCCAGCATCCTAGAGATGGCCTTTCAGTTAAACATGCATTTGTGACCACAGACATAATGGGGTCATAAGGAGTCGATAAGAGGCTTGATATTATGTCATGGTAGTGCATGGGCTCTGGCACATGAGAAGATTTTGATTCACATTTTCTTTAAACTTTACTTGATTACATGGAGTTAATTCTTAATGCAGACTTTATTTGTGTTATTTTGTGATCTACACAATTAAAAAATAATTTTCTCACTGGTTCAATTATATTGCTCATTTAATTTTAACATTAAAAATTATACTAAAGTCTCTGTATTTTTCATTTAAAAATAACAAACATGTTATACCTACCTGCTCTGTGTAATGGTTTTGCACAGAGCAGCCCAGATCCTACTCTTCTCTGATCCCTGGCTGGCGCTCCTGGGCCCTCACTCCTGCCGAGTGCCCCAACAGCAAGCAGCTTGCTATGGGGGTACCTGAGCTTAACCACTGCTCTGTGTGTCCAGTCAAACACGAAGCAGCAATTTGGCCCGCCCCTCTCTCTCCTCATTTTCTCACGAACTTTGATTGACAGCAGTGGGAGCCAATTGCGCTGTCTCAGCCAATGAGGAGGGATAGTCTCTCCTGAAACATCTCTGCAACATCACTGGATAGAGAGGGGGCTCAGGTAAGTATTAGAGGAGCTGAGGGGGGCTGCTGCACACATAAGGTTTTTTTTATCTTAATGCATAGAATGCATTAAGATAAAAAACCTCCTGACTTTACATCCACTTTAAAGGCAGTGAGTAAGAGGGTCCTTGTCGTTGGCTAGTTCTGGTGCCCAAGTACAAGGCTTAACCCCTGCTCCAGCCCTGCTAGAACACAATCTCACCTGCTGAGGCTGACCCCTTCGACATCTCGTACCCTGCTCCTCGCCATAGGCCTCCTCATGACATTCTTGGCTATAGATCTTTATATCAGAAGAAGAAATGTGAAACCGGTAGTTAGCTTCATTGGACTTTACTGGTGTTATTCAGGGAATGGCAAGGCAGTCACATCACAAGGACATACATTCCGGAGTCACTATACTTATGCAGTCAACCACATAAAGTGGAAGGTCTGCATCAGTCTCTCCTCTGCCCAAGGTCATAAGTACTCACAGGACTGTGTTCTCTGTGGACACCTCCTAGATCTGTACATGTCTTCCAGGAACCCTCCAGGAAAACAGACTCATTCAGGGATCTCCCTGCTCTAGCCCCCACCTCTTTAAGGGACAAAATGTCTACAAGGAGCTCCTCCTGCATACAGGTCCACTCCACCCATCCTCCTGCCCTGTCCAGGGCCCATGTGTGACAGTTATATTTTGACAGATGTGGGTTGTATGGCTTCCAGGCCCCAACACATTCTGTGTCCCTCCCCACCCAGCTTTTATATGGATGCTGACTCACCCCTGACATTACCTGTGGTAGCCTACCTCCTAGTGTCTCTACCCGCTGTACCAGACACTATTCTGGTACAGAGCCACCTAGTGGCAAAGTGACTAACTGCACCTGCCTACAAGTAAATTTTTATATGTTTATTCACTATTTGGTATCAGCACAGAATTTTATAATATTATTTTATAGAGATCAAGCTTTGAGTTATACATATATACATATATCAACACTGGCCAACTAGGAAAAGGTACAGCAATGATATATATAGCAAGCTCTTGGCAAAAATCAGAGGGTTTTATATTTTGCCATAATTATACATTTTCAAAGCTTTATATAGATGTTTGAGATAAGAATGATGTTATAATTGTAACTTAGTCTTTACATTTTAAGATATGACAGTGATGCTGAAAATCTTATATTATGACCTTTTATAAATAGCATTTCCAAATGGGAGATATTTTATTAAAGTGTAAGTCGCCTCTTTAAATATAGTCCCAGAACTGTTTTTTTGTTTTGTTTTGTTTTTCTTTAAATTGGGATGTATACGTCTTTTTCAGCATCAGTAGTGGAAGGACCTTTTCTTTTTAGTTAGACCTGGCTGCTTTTGTAAATATGAATTTGATATTTGTTTTCTTGGTGTACTGCATTTAGCTTGGTGAAGGTTATATAACATAAAGCATGGAAAATGAAGCCCTCTGTTCATTCACAAGCCAGGTGTGGTGTAGACAGCCTCAATCTGCACATTTCCTCAGACTGCCCTGCAGATGACCTTACCAAGGGCTCACTGTGACAAGTTAGCTAGAATAGATTTTTTCATTATTCCCGTCAATGAAACACAGTTCTGCAGTTTCAGACACTTAAGTCACTTTAAAGTAACTATTTTTCTATTTTTTTTTTTTTTTTTACATAATGTAGCACACTGTGTTGCTTATTGAAAATGTCGACTAACACACTGGGGTTGATTTACTAAAACTGGAGAGTGCAAAATCTGGTGCAGTTGTACATGATAGCCAAATAGCTTCTAACTTACGCTTGTTCAATAAGCTTTGACAAAAAAACTGGAAGCTGATTGGTGTGGCAGACGTGCATGGGCGTACAGTGGCAGGGCAAAGGAGAAAATAGGTACATTGGTGTGACAGATGAGCAGGGGGTTACAGTGGTGGGGCAGAAGAGCAGGAGGAAACAGAGGTGGGGCAGAAGAGCAGGGGGTGTACAAATGTGAGACAGATGTGCAGGAGGTACAGTGGTGGGGCATATAAGAAAGGGGGTTGCAATGGTGGGGCAGATAAGCAAATGGGTTAAGTGTTAGGGCAGATGAGAAGGTGGTTCAGCGGTGAGACAGAAGAGCATGGGGATACGGCGATGGAGCAGACGTGCAGGGGGGTACAAGCTGAGGTAGATGTGCAATGGCGGCAGATAAGCAAATGGGTTCAGTGTTAGGGCAGATGAGAAGGTGGTTCAGCGGTGAGACAGAAGAGCATGGGGATACGGCGATGGAGCAGATGTGCAGGGGGGTACAAGCTGAGGTAGATGTGCAGTGATACAGTGGCGGCGCAGTGGAGAAAGGAGGTACATTGGTGGAGCAGAAGAGTGGGGGGAACAGAAGTGGGACAGAAGAGCAGGGGGGTACAGAGGTGAAACAGATGTTCAGGAGGTACAGTGTTGGGGCAGATGAGAAAGGGAGTCACAGTGGTGGGGTAGATGAGCAGATGGGTTCAGTGTTAGGACAAATGAGAAGGTGGTTCAACGGTGAGATAGAAGAGCATGAAAGTACGGTGGTGGAGCAGTTGTGCAGGGAGGTACAGTGGTGGGGCAGATGAGAAAGGGGGAACATTGGTGGGGCAGATGAGCAGGGTGGGTACAGTGGTGGGACAGAAGAGCAGGGGGGTACATTGTTAGGGCAGATGATCAGGGTGGTTATAGTGCTGGGACAGAAGAGCAGGGTGGTACAGTGCTGGGACAGATGTGCAGATTGTTACAGTGGTGAGACAGATGAGCAGGGGGTACAGAGGTGGGACAGATGTGCAGGAGGGTACAGTGATTTGAGGTGTGAAGGTGCAAGTATTGGGGCTGATCTGAGGACTGGAGGTGCAGGAATTGGGGCTGAGGTGTAAGAGTGCAGGATGTTAATTTCTCACTATTTACTTTATAAAAAATCCTTTTCGAGATTGAGAGTGTGAAGTTGACATTTTTCTGTTATAAAATCGGCATGCTCAATTTTTTTGGTAACATTTTTTGGCACACTATGCATAAAAGGTTGCCTATCCCTGGACTATATTTTTAAAACGTGCAGTTAGCTACAATTCAGTAATGACACAGCAACAATGTAAAATATGAACAGCAATATAAAATGGAAACATTACCTTTGGATAAGCTTAATCTATAAATTAGAAAAATTTATTTGCCAAAAAAGTGAAGGAACATGGAAAAACTGTGGAAATGTAGCAGAGGGAAACCCAGTTTTTTTGGCAGAATATCTATCATATAATTTGCTCATTGTATCAATACCATTCTTCCTTGTGAGTGCCAAATGCCATAAACCTGTGTTAGATATTTATCCCAGATACTTTTGTTGAACCAGCTGTATTAGGGGTCTGCTACAATAGAGTTTTAGGTTAAAGACTTTCAGGTGCTGGAAAAATACACTAAAATGTATTGGTAGGAAAATGCAGGAGGCAAGCAAGCAACTTTTTCTGCTCTGTGTTTTGCAAACACAAATGATTACAGTACTTAATCCTATATATTGGTAATATTCAATGCAGGATAATGGTAACTAACAGTCCCTTGTATACTTATACACAGGGCTTTTTTTCTCAAACAATAGGTGCTGGAACTCAACCACGACCCCCCAAAACCCCTCCTCCCACACACACCCTCCAAATCACATCAAATAGTGGGTGTGGTCATATTTCACAAACAGTAGAAGAGTCTTAAAGGGGCATTAATATCAGGATTGCATTACATACAGAGTGCAGAGTTCATGGGGGTTACACACAGAGTGCTGAGCTGTCACTTGTAAACACAGAAACCAGACTTCTGTGTTTACAAGTGATTGTGGTGAGCAGGCACCAAAGGGTCTGAGCCAGAGGTGGTGGAACTGAGTTCCACCAAGTTCCCCCTGAAAAAAAGCCCTGCTTATACATACAAGGGATTACTGGGGTTGATTTACTTAAATCAGAGAGTGCAAAATCAGGCACAGCTGTGCATGGTAGCCAATCAGCTTCCAACTTCAGCTTGTTCTTTTAAAACAGTACTAATGTCAAGCTTTTTTTTCTTTTAAAAATAACAAACATGTTATACTTACCTGCTCTATGTAATAGTTTTGTGCAGAGCAGCCCCGATCCTTCTCTTCTCAGGGCCCCTGCTGGCGCTCCTGGCTCCACCCTCCTGCCAAGTGCCCCCACAGCAAACAGCTTGCTGTGGGGGCACCAGAGCAGGTTCCCTCTGCCTGTCTATTCAGACATGGAGCCATGGCTTGGCCGCATCCCTTCTCTCTTATTATTGGCTGTAATTGACAGCAGTGGGAGCCAATGGGTATGTGTCTCAGGTAAGTATTCGGGGACTGGGGGTGTTGCTACACACAGATTTTTTACCTTAATGCATTTGTTTACCTTCATGAATTTTTTATCTTCATGCATGAAGGTAAAAACAAACCTTGAGCCTTTAGAACAGGGGCGACCCGTCCATTAAGGGCACACGGGTGCCGCCCCCCCTATCCATGTGTCAGGCCCCTTGCAGGATGCCGGATGCATGAATTTCAATGGCAGGGTGTTTTTCTGAAGCACGTGATTAGAGCCAGAGGCTCTAATAGGCTTCAAAATAGGGTGGGCTCTGGACACAAAGCCCTGCAAACCGAGTCCACCCAGTTCTGTGACAATAGCGAATAAATATTCGCTATTTTCACACCGAAGCTCGTCCCCGCCAGTCTGGAAGTGGGTCTGGGATACGTTTCTGGATTGGCCAAAAGGAGAAGTGTTCCGATTGGCTGCCGAGGAGGAGGGAGGAGATGAAAGCCGCCGGAAGCCACCAAGCAGGGGAAGGGGAAGCCACCCATGATGCCCGCTGCCCATGATGCCTGCCATAGATGGGGTAAGTGCTGCGGACCCGACCGACCGGACCGGGGGGTGGCTGTGGGTGCTGTCCCCCCAAAAAATAAAATTACCACCAGCCGCCACTTTAAGCTTTTACAAAAAAAACCAGAAGAGCAGATTTTGCACGCTCCAGTAAATGAACCCCAGTATTTTTTTGCAATTATTACATATCATTGTACCAATCTTCCTGTTTTACAGTTGATATAATGGGTCTGTAAATTTGAGAGAATGGTTGTGAAAATGTACTGGCTTCAGTTAGGCAATCAGAAAATATTTTTGACCATTTGAATGAAGATATTATGTAGTCCCTCTTAATAGCCACAATACACTTACCATATGGTGAAAATGGGTTCATCTTGAGCAATGTTCGTGTTGATGTTTGGATTGAGTAAGAAAGGATTATAGTATGGGAAGTTCCTGCGCTGTGCTCAATAAAATATATAGAATCATTAAAAAATAGTCTACAATATAATTAACAATATCTGCTATAACAAATGACAAAGCATAACAATAAGAATTTATATAGTGCTGTGATTCTTCAATGTCACAATGATTCCTTTGAAGTGCTAAAAAAAATCTTTAAAAATTGCACTCCTTGTAGAAATATATGGCAAAGGTGATGATAGTGCTGTGCTCCCTGTGCCTTCACTCACCAGCTATCCATGTAAAGGATGTACGCCTGTACTGCCCAGTGCTGTGTTTTGGCCTAGGCCGACAAGGCCCAGGCCAGCACTTTGCAGGGGGCGGCAAACAAGCCACCCCCCCGCACGAAAAAAAAGCCCCCCCTACCCGTCCTCCCAAGTTCCGGCTCTCACGGCTGCCTCCTGCACTTATATTGTCCCAGACGGCCGGCACTTGATGGAATGGGAGCTTACTTGGCTGAGGGGGGCGCCTGGCGCCCCCACAAAATTCGGCCGGTGACTTGCCACGCGTTATTCCACTGGCGGAGGCTCCCCCTACCCTCCTCCGCATGGCCATTGCATCTTCTCCCCGGCCAGGGGCGGGGCCTGTTAGTGACGATAGGGGAGAGAGAGAAGAGGACGAGGGGAGCCCCCAGATGGCGGCCAGGACAGCAAGTACAATGAATACCCTACTTATGTCGTGTCAGTCTGTTAAATTTGTAGCACGGATCATTGTATTGCAATTTGATCTGTCATTGACAGATCATATTGCAAAACAGCGATCCGTGCTACAAACTCATTAAACAGTCCACATTGAAAGTTTATGAACTGCAGTGTACCATGCTGAAATTAATGCAAACTTTGCAGTACATGAATTTTCACTGAATGTGGACTGTTTAATGAGTTTGTATTGATTTGTGCATGTGCAAATTGCTTTATGGTGAAAGCAATGCAAACTCATTAAACAGTACACATTAAGCCTGGGTTCACACTTGTGCAATGCGGGAACCAGCACGATTCCAGTGTCGGTTCCCGCATTGCATCACTCCCGCAGTCAGTTCACACTGCCCTCTGCGAACCGCTGCGATTGTCATTACAATGTTAACGACACCCATAAATCTGTTCCCATCGTAGTGCGAACTGTGAACTCACACAGGAATCGGATCGCATAGGTGAGAACACCCATGCAATCCGATTTCAGTGCGGGGTACAAAAGTCCCTGTGCTTTTTTTTCCTGCGAATCGAATGCGAGTTCAGCCATACAACTGCATGGCTGAACTTGCATCTCACAGAAATCGCATGTGATGCGATGTCTGTGATCACACTAATGTGAACCTGGACTCAGTGAAAATTCATGTACTGCAAAGTGCTCTGTGCTATAAAATATATACAAACACATGCTAATAAGCTGTGATATTTAAAACTGATGAGGCGGCACTCAACCAGCACTGATAGGGCTGCACTGATGGGCAATGATAGACTGCACTGGTTGGCACTGATAGGCTGCACTCATGCTCACTAATGAGGCGGCACTCTTAAGCTGCACTGATAAGGCAGCACTGATGGGCACTAATAGGCTGCAATGGTGGCCCCTGATGGGCTGCACTGATGGGCACTGATACCCTCTCTTCTCCAGAGAGAATAAGTTCAGTGCTCACAACCTTTCCTCATAACTAATATCCTAACAGAGCCTTTATTAGCTTTGTTGCCCTTCTTTGTACTCGCTCCATTTCCAGTACATCCTTCCGGAGGACTGGTGCCCAGAACTGGACAGCATACTCTAGGTGCGGCCGGACCAGAGTCTTGTAGAGCAGGAGAATTATTGTTTTATCTTTAGAGTTGATCCCCTTTTTAATGCATGCCAATATTCTGTTTGCTTTGTTAGCGGCAGCTTGGCATTGCATGCCATTGCTGAGCCTATCATCTACTAGGACCCCCAAGCCCTTTTCTATCCTTGATTCCCCAGAGGTTCTCCCCCCAGTGTATAGATTGCATTCATATTTTTGCCACCCAAATGCATTGTTTTACATTTTTCTACATGGAACCTCATTTGCCATGTAGTTGCCCACCCCGTTAATTTGTTTAGATCTTTTTGCAAGGTTTCCACATCCTTCGGGGAAGTTATTGCCCTGCTTAGCTTAGTATTGTCCGCAAATACAGAGATTGAACTGTTTACCCCATCCTCCAGGTCATTTATGAACAAATTAAATAGGATTGGTCCCAGCACAGAACCCTGGGGGACCCCACTACCAACCCCTGACCATTCCGAGTACTCCTTAATTATCACCACCCTCTAAACTCACTCTTGTAGCCAGCTTTCAATCCATGTAATCACCCTATGGTCCATGCCAACGGACCTTATTTTGTACAGTAAACATTTATGGGGAACTGTGTCAAATGCTTTTGCAAAGCCCAGATACACCACGTCTACGGGCCTTCCTTTAGCTAGATGGCAACTCACCTCCTCATACAAGGTTAATAGATTGGTTTGGCAAGAACGATTCTTCATGAATCCATGCTGATTACTGCTAATGATACCGTTCTCATTACTAAAATCTTGTATATAGTCCCTCTTCATCCCCTCCAAGAGTTTACATACTATTGATGTTAGGCTAACTGGTCTGTAATTCCCAGGGGTGTATTTTGGGCCCTTTTTAAATATTGGTGCTACATTGGCTTTTCTCCAATCAGCTGGTACCATTCCAGTCAGTAGACTGTCAGTAAAAATTAGGAACAATGGCCTGGCAAGTACTTGACTGAGTTCCCTAAGTACCCACAGGTGCAAGCCATCTGGTCCCGGTGATTTATTAATGTTAAGTTTCCCAAGTCTAATTGTAATTCTGTCCTCTGTTAACCATGGAGGTGCTTCCTGTGATGTGCCATGAGGATAAACACTGCAGTTTTGGTTACTGATTCCCTTGTGAAGACTTATGCCCTGTACACACGGTCGGACATTGATCGGACATTCTGACAACAAAATCCATGGATTTTTTCCAACGAAAGGTTGGCTCAAACTTGTCTTGCATACACACGGTCGCAAAAAGTTGTCAGAAAATCCGATCGTTCTGAGTGCGGTGACGTAAAACACGTCGGGACTATAAATGGGGCAGTAGCCAATAGCTTTCGTCTCTTAATTTATTCTGAGCATGCGTGGTACTATGTGCGTCGGATTTGTGTACACACGATCGGAATTTTCGACAACGAATTTTGTTGTCGGAAAATTTTATAGCAAGCTCTCAAACTTTGTGTGTCGGAAATTCGGATGGAAAATGTGTGATGGAGCCCACACACAGTTGGAATTTCCGACAACTAGGTCCTATCACACATTTTCTGTCTGAAATCCGACCGTGTGTACAGGGCATAAGGAGAAGAATAAATTCAATACCTTCGCCATCTCCCCATCCTTTGTAACCAGATATCCTTCCTCATTCTTTATGGGGCCAATATGGTCTGTCCTCCCTTTTTTACTGTTTACATACTTAAAGAATTTCTTGGGATTTTTTCTACTCTCCTCCGTGTACTGGTGAAATATATCTTTCATAGATGTGTTTTTATCCTCTTCCATAGATGTACCCATAGGATAAAAAATAGGGCATACATGGCGTGATATAGTTTAAAAAGGTTTTATTATAAAATAATATCCACTCACATGTTAGTCTAATGCTTTTCACTCCTCCCTGGGGCTCTATTGACACTCCTGGGGTGGAGTGAAATGCATTAGGTATGGAGACTTCTGGCGATGCCATTTCTTGGATTTTGGAACGTAAAACGTGGATTACACAGCGTTTTATATGCTTGTCATGAAAGACATGTCAGTGGATATTATTTAAAATCACAGCTGATTGGCTACCAGTTTTAGTAAATTGACCCCAGTGTTTTAGAAAACAAAATGTCAACCAGTTGGGGGTTAGAATAAGTTCTCATCTATGAGTTTTTTAGTGTGTTTGCAGATCCACATAAGTGAACTGCCATCCATTTAACCCTATTTCCTCTGGGTCCCATTTCCCATTCACTTCTATGCAGTTTCCTGCAATGCATTTTTGGAAAGATGCAAGGAATTTTGTAGCGCAGCACAGTGAATTTTTGGCTCCATAACTGAAATGTGATTGAAATGTAATTGCATCAAAAATGCATGTACATGCATTTTTGGTGTGTTTTCCTGCATGACAACAGGCACCTCCATCTTGCAACAGCAACACTTGCCAAAAAACGCAAAATGCATTAAAAACACATTAAACACATGCATGAAAAAATGCAAAACACACCATAAAATGTGGCACAAAAACCACATAAATAGGAACCTAGCCTTAAAGCTACTTTAAGTTCAAAGCACCTCGTTTTTAAAAAAAGGACTAGAATTAAAAAATATTTTTACATTTATATGTAATAAAGATTTTCATCTGTAGAATTAGAATATATGTTGCTATGAAAGCAATACAATGTTTGAAGAATGACTAAAGTATATGTGGTCAAAATGTGTAGCTTTGTACTTTGACCACAAAATGCTTACTTGGCCTGAGGAACAAAAATCTCATGCCTGACATTCACACTGTTCTGTTGGGTGATTTAATTTTTTCCATTTAGTGCTGGCATTTTGAAATGAAGCCTTGTTAACTATTAACACTGAAGTACAATAGTTATGTTGTTGTTCTTTTTTTTTAATTTTGGGGTACAAAAAGGTTTGCAATGCCAGGCATCTTTGTGGGTTTGTGGAAAAAAATCCTGGAGAAGCTGTACCTTGAACAAAAATTTAAAAAGTCTTTAATGTTGCTGCAATATTACAGAAATACAAAAAAGCAAGAGAATTTACCCTTTGCTTAGGGAATGCACTTTGCAAGTAACACCCAATCACATGCAAGAAAATAAAAACATTATTTTTTTTTTTTAAGCTAAGGAAAACGTCACTTTAAGTAAATAAACCCCATTGCGTATTTATGATACATGCTTTATGATATTTAAATATTTGCTGTCTTGTTCCTCTAAATGTATAGCTTGTTCTATAGGATTGTATTACACCATAGGGCTTATTGATGATTTATTAAAAATTAGATGACACAGCCTATAAACCATTGTGATAAGTAGTTGTGTAGATAGTATCTGTCTTGAGACTCTTTGAATGTGGATGCTCATTACATTATACAAAGCAAGGGGATAACTTGATTGCTTGCAGTCTGAGCTGCCACAACAGGGTGCTAGAAATTTGATATGGAACTTTGGTGTATCTATGGTTGCGGTCATTCTGCAGCCACTTGCCCTGATTAGCTGAGACAACGTCTTCCCGGGATGTTTCAGGTATAATGCCCCAGGAGTGCAAGAACTTCATGCCTCTATCCAGGCTTCAGGTTGTGTGAGATGTGCCATTATGGGTAATTAGTAGTGTAGCGGGATAGCGCCATCTGTAGCTGATTTTATGGTTGTTGAGTGCCTCTGTGACGGTTTTCAGTTGTCTTCTCAGTTGTAATGTATACCATGATAGGTCTGCAAAAATTTAGCATAGGGAGCTGGAAGAGTGCTGAGCATTCTCACTTTGGAGAGTAGTTGTTCTTCACTGGAAAGAAATTAATTTTCTTAAGGCTATCTGTAGGAACTGATGCTGCCAAATGTTGGGGTTTGAGGATCCTATGTATGCAAATTATGGTTAACTCCACTGGTGACATAGCAGGTAGCAGAGAAATGATCAAGTCACAAGCATAATCACATAGACCCTGAGGGGGTACAGATTCTGGCACTCCTCGCAGTTTAACATTATTATGAGTGGTCCCCCAGATCCACTAGCTTTGCTATCCACAAGTTGTCTTCTTTGGTTTCCTTATATGTATCCACCAAGTCATTAACTGTGTTAGTGCACTCCTCCACTTTGCCCTCTATATATTGCACTTACTCTCCCAGATGTTGCACGTCAGCAGAAAACTAATGGATGAGGGAAGAAAGATCAGACATAAGGGAAGACTGTGAGAGAAGCATATCCTTTATGGTTGTAACCAGGACAGGTTGATGTTGTCCTAATGTGGGGAAGGCAGCAATGGAGGATTGTAGAGCATTACCAGTGTGCACTGGGGGAAGTGCTCTACTCACCCCTGAGGTAGACTGGCGAGGGCAGTCCATCCTCATCCAGGCCATAGCAGGGCTCCCAGAAAAAGGGCTGGTGGCTACTAAGCATTGTGGGGAGAAAGGCGCTGTGCCTCTGTCAGTGTCTCCTAAGTCAGCATCAGGCAGCTCAGTATGGGAAGAAGGAGATTGCATGGCCTGCTCATTAGCGCCATCTTGGCTGTTCTTTCCCCGGTGGTGCTGGCCTAAGAAAGAAGGCTGTAAGATTCTGTGGCTGGCAGTCATTCATTCTTTTGTGAGACATCTCTGCTGCAGAGTCTCCTGAGATTCGGAGGGAAATAGGGAGATGGATGGTCGCTGGAATCCTGCATGATGGCTGGGTGTCTTCTGGTTGGTCTACTGAGCTCTAGGCTTAAGCAGCCATCTTTGAGCACTTGAAAGCCATGCAAAATGAGGAACTAATTTTCAAACTGTAGGACTAGCTCCCCTCTTCATGTAACGCTCACTCATGCTGCTCTCCTTACCTGCTATTGCCTCTGAAGCCTGTTCCCTGCTATTGCAAAAATTCTCTTGATTATGGATTGTGCTCAACTGATCAAATTTTATTGCTGAACCTTCATTTTCCATGCCAGACCCCATGGATTAGCACCTATGTACTCTGCGTCTGTGATTAGTTGCACAGCTATGGGGTTCTTCTTGTCATAAAACCTCTCTGCTCAGTGTACTCTCCTTTATTGTGAGTGTCGCTAAAAGCTAGTAAAAGGAGGTGTTGGCCTTCAATTTCATGCTTTTGTATGCTAGGAGCAGTCAACACTACTGATTCGGAAACAAAAAACTTTTATACATCAAGAATTAGCATCCATTGTAAGTGATTTATACAGCATTTTAAATAGTTTTAAAACATTTTGATTTTAACACCACTTCAAAGCTGAAAGACATTGGGCATGTGTGCTAGGCATCAAGTCCTAAATTATGATCACATCTAGACCTGAGAACATCCCAAGCGTTGCAGCCAGGTATAGCCTAAAACTGAGGTTCTCCCTGAGGGACAAGGTAGCCAGAATAGCACTTAGCTGAGAGCTTTGGAAAGCATGTAGTTCCTGTTCAGTATTCTACAGTTTTGAACATTTTGTGTTTGATAAAGACCTTGATTTTACTCAGTTTAGCATAGTTACTAAATTGTTACCTTCTGTTCAACATTGGTTCTTCAGCAAAGGACAAAGCATAGACCGCAAAAGGTAAATAGGTAATTAATGTTTCTTTTATGCATACTGTTGGCAGTCACACACAGGCCATAATGGTGGGGATTTAAAAATAGGAAAAAACAAGGGAGTGCCTGAAATATAATTAGAGATTCTGGACTCATACTATACACTAGCATGGGCACCTAATCTAATACAACAAAACAGAACAAAGAAAAATAAAAGAAAGAAACATTCCATTAGCTATTTCAAAAGACACATTTATTAACAAACTGCAAATATGAAATGGGAGACACATTCCTCTTTTCAGATAAAAAGCTTTGTCAATATCCAGAATTGCAACTATAAAAGGCAAAACAGCACTGCTTTCAAGATTCTCCAAGCAAAACAGCAGTGAAATGTTTTATATACCTACCCTGTTTCCCCGAAAATAAGACCTAGCGTGATTGTCGGTGATGGCTGCAATATAAGCCCTACCCCCCAAATAAGCCCTAGTTAAAGTCCTTGTAGGTCTTATTTTCAGGGTAGGGCTTATTTTCGGAGAAACAGGGTAGGGCTTATTTGGGGGTTAGGGCTTATATTGCAGCCATCACCGACAATCACGCTAAGTGTTATTTTCGGGGAAACAGGGTAAGAGAAGTTGTATTAGTCTGATAATATAAATATAAAGTGCACAGTTGACTGTTAGAGCTCCATAAAGTGCTCTAAAAAAAATTGAGGGGTTAATTTACTAAAACTGGAGCGTGCAAAATCTGGTGCAGCTCTGGGGGGGCACTTCTTCTGTAATGTAACAGTAGGGATCAAATACTTTGGACCTCTCTGATTGAGGGATATGTAGGTTTAGTTCCCCATTTGCACTTTAACACTCTTTTTTTATTTATACCATGTGAAAGGCGAGCAAAAGACTGTTAAATTTCTCTTTGTGTGCACAAATTCTTCAACCATCTTTTAAAAAGAAGTACATACCACGGATTAATAGAAAATGTGCTTTAGTTTATCACAGAGCTCTCCTCCCGTTTGACTGTACAAGCAGTCCTTAAAATCTTGTATATGTGACCAGGTCTGGCCATAGAGAATAGTGGCCATTTCCCAAAATTACCTTGATGGCTGGACACAGCCATGTTTTCCTATGCTCAGGCCCACTACATGCACATGATGTTTTTTAGTGGTGCTGTGAAAATGAGTGGGAAAACTGTGCTTTCCCTGGTCAGGTTGGGTAGTATAAACGGCATCTTTTATTCTGTATAAATATTTCCATTTTAGATATCTGCTGCAAAAAAGAAGGGCATAATCTCTGGTAAGTGCTAATTATATACAGTGTCTTCCATTGTGAGTTCAATAGGCTTGTTCTTTAACTGAGAATTGCTGAACTAACAAGCAATGCATAACCTGTTTTCAAAGTTCAGTTCATTCGCAGTTAGAGAAACATCTGAGTGGGTAAATTCAAAGCTACAACATTCAGTTAGGATAGGGAGAGGTAACACTCCACTCTAAACCAGTCAGGGCTCTACTGCTTTTCAATCTACTTTCAGTTAACATGCTCAGCAGGAGAGAGCAGAGTGATGACATCCTCAATGTTCTGTTACTCATTTACCCTGTTTCCCTGAAAATAAGACCTAGCGTGATTGTCAGTGATGGCTGCAATATAAGCCCTCCCCCCCAAATAAGCCCTACCTTGTTCCCCCGAAAATAAGCCCTACCTTGAAAATAAGACCTACAAGGACTTTAACTAGGGCTTATTTGGGGGGTAGGGCTTATATTGCAGCCATCACCGACAATCACGCTAGGTCTTATTTTCGGGGAAACAGGGTAATGTCCTATTACAGGCTGAGGGAAGATGTTTTACTTTCCTGTCGTTCAGAAAATGAAGGTCACCAACCAGCATGTGCTGCCTGGAAGATTTGCTTGGCATGTACTGGCTTTGGCAAGTAAAGCAGTCCATGTATATTTTTTCAACTGTGTATTTAGCTGTTTGCATGGATATCAGCTTAAAAGGTGATGGTGGCACAGCACAAATAACAGAATATGACAAACGTTCTATATTTAAAAAGCTGTGTATTGGTTTTCTTGCAAATCATTTACAATCTTTTATTCATTCAGAGTAAGCACTAAGTTAAGTCTTTAATAGCATACTCTTCTAAAGTTAAATATAGATCATGCTTTTTTGTTTTATGCGTTTTAATAATTCTGGGTTCCAGTTACATTGTACTTTGGTTATTTTTATAACTTATCATTTGTAATCTTACTAAATATTTTTTTTTAAACAATTTAGTAAGGTCTTGTGTAATCTGGTTTTATCATTTTTTTTAAAAGGAACTGTGAAGGTGCCCGTTTCTTTGTACAGCTGAGGCCATCATATCTAATGTTGGAACAGGTACATCACTGTACATAATGCTGAGGAATTGTGCTAATACTCTAAACCAATATTATTTCTCGAAGCCGGGCAAGGATATACATGCCACCCTTTTCTGTGACAGATAACAAATAACTTAATCAATTTAATCTTAACTTTAGGTTTATACTTTGCACATGTGTAACGTACATATTATTTGTTTTACCATCTTACATGTTTTCCTAATGGGAAACATTTTGTTCTATCAGTATTTTGGTGTACATTTTCTGTCTTTACTTTCTGTGCCTATATATGCATTAAGAAATATAATTCCAGCAATATCAGATTATTTAATCTCTTGATCCTGCTTTCATTAATCAATTCTCCTTTCTTTTTAGTCGGTTTGAACATTACGTTAGGTTCCAACACAGTTCCCTGCGGAGGTTTGGCTGTTATGAATTCCACAAGCTCCTTTCATCAGGTTTGGTTTCAGTGTTTTGAGCAGGCTTTCAGCATTTTAGCAGACTTTCTTAAATTTAGTCCTAAGGGCTGCTAACTGAAAAGGTTTCCTTTGGTTATCTTGTAGTTAACCAATGTTGTTAGCTTGAGCAAAATGAATATAGAAACATTTTTGTAAGGTATAATTTTAACTCAATCATGTTAAGTTGCCTGAGGAAGCAAATGAACTTGTAGAATAGCCAAAATTATGAGCGAACCCCCCCCCCCCCCCCCTCAAAAAAAAAAAACAGAGTGAGGCATATAAATAAAAGAAAATAGAAAGGTATTGCATTTATACAAGTACATTGTGAAGTAACTTATTTTGATTGAAGTTTTATTGTTTTGTACCCTCTGCTTCTTATTAACAAATGCATTGCAAAGGGAAGTTGAACTTGATATGTCATGGCGTTCTCTTAGAGGCACTTTCAACAGATTAGCAACCGTAGACTACTAAAATATTTTTTTCTGATTGGTTGTTATGGATAAGAACAAATTATTGCTCTTTGTTTTATATTGTTTTGTTTGTTTGTTTTATATTACCAAACAAACTAACTTTCTCCATGTTAAATGACTCAACATTTACACACCCACGGGGATCATTGGCTTTTATACTCATATTGATTTCATTACCAATGCAGTAAAATAAGAGATCATTCGGGCAAACTACATTTATTTCAAGTGATGTTTTCCTGCTAAACACTGACATAGGCAAGAATTATTAGGAGTGTTGCTGGCTCTAGGTTTTATTATAAATATTTAACATGTTTGGGTAACTTGTTAATCATATCGTTTTTATTATTAAAGCCTAGGTTGAGTTATTTCTAAGGGATCTTACTTACCATCATTCTGATTTGTCCCTTGTGTTGCTGTTTCCTCATTTAGGTGAAAACTTCCTAATTCCAAAGTCTCCCCCCACACACGTTAATCTTCCAGTGCAGTGGGGGCCAATAGAACTGAGAGAGCTGTGACAGGCACTCATAAAGAGTGCCTGACTATGCTTGCCCTTTATGCCCAGCGCTTCAATTTACAGGAGCCATACTGCAACTTACATGAATTAAACACAATCTATGAATTGGGGAGGCAGGCTTTTCAATAGATCTTGTTTTATTCATAGAAGCTGTAGTACGACTTCTATGAAAGGAGGAGATGGCTGGAAAGGGCAGGTTTTTTTTGGGCACTCTTGGTGAGTGCCTGCCACAGCTCCTTCAGTTCAATTAACTGCCACTTCAATGGAGGGTATGCTGGCGAGGGTGGGGGGCATCAAAGGAGGAAGACGTCACCTAAACAAGAAGACATATCACAATAATGGTAAGTAATGTTCCCTGTGCCTAGGTTCTAACTATTAACTAATGTGTTTTTTTTTTCTATAGTGTTTAATTATCTTAGAATTTATATTTATATACTTTTTAAACACTTATATAAAACTATATAAACTCTACTGTTTAGAAAGCATATAAAACAAGCAATGAATGTTCCATAAGCAAACATTTCCAGGGAGTTTTAATATCTGGCACCATCCCAGGTATTTATATTAAAGGGCACTGGTTTAGAATATGACTTAAAGAGGAGTACATGACAAGCTATCTCTTAAATTGTCTGCTATTAGTATACAATTATAAATTGAAATGCAGTGATTATAAATACCCATAGGCATAGAAACCAAAGAGGGACATTTACTACATTTACAAAGAGGGACATTTACAGGTTGGACTTGATGGACTTGTGTCTTTTTTCAACCTCATCAACTACATAACAATGTAACTATATTGGCATCAAATCCATCTGTCCCTCTTTCCTCATTCTCAGTTGCACCCCTTTTTTGTCTGATGTATAGAATAGATATTGATTTAACTAAACATTTATTCTAACATCTTAACTATTGCATTTGTGGATTCAAACTTTTTTTTTTTTTTGTTTGTGGTTATAGACATGTGCACACTGAAATATTTTGTTTCGGAATTTTGTTTTCGTCCGAAAAATACATTTATTTAGTTACTCCCGAAATTCGTTTTTATTTATTTAGTTTTTCGTTAAAAATTGCATTTGTCCGAAAATCAAATTAAGGTTGAATCTGTCATTGAAGGCTTATGGTGTCTGTCGAATGTTCAAAGAAGATTCGACGGAGCAGCTAAACTGTACGACGCCGTATAGTTTACCTGCTCCGTCGAATCTTCTTAGAACTTTCAACAGACACCATAAGCCAAAGTACGTGTGTACTTAGTTCTAGCTTTTTTACGGCTCCTCCTCTTTGGTTACAATCAGCCAATAACATTCATCATCATCATTATTTTTATTTATCTTTTCTCCCCAACGTTGAATCTTTTCTCCTCTACGTCGAATCTTTTCTGCCCTACATCGAATCTTTTCTCCCCTACGTCGAATCTTTTCTCTCTATGTCGAATCTGTTCTCTCTATGTAGAATAATCTTGGACCAATAGAGTTAAGGTTAGGCACATTCGACCACAGGTTTGATGGACACAGATTGTTATTGTCATCATCATGTCGAATCTCCTATCTATATCGAACTGCTGTAGCAATGAAAAGGAAAAAAAAGCATTTGTTTATGTTGGATCTTTCGTTTTTCGGATTCTGCACTTTCGTTATCATTTGTTAAAATGATAACAAAAAAACCTGAAATTCGTACGAAAATGCATTCGGACGAAAACGAATGCACATGTCTATGTGGTTAGTGTAACTGAGGGTGTGGCAGTGGTGTGATTATTGTCTATACATTCTGTGCTAGAATGTGTCCCTGTTTCTTAACTTAACAACATTAGCTCTCATATTTTTATACCCCTTATGGACCAGAGTAATTTCCATTATGTTCCTGTTTATCAATTCTTTGTCAGTACTAGATAATGTAATACTTTCACTTTCACTGTTTTAGGGGATAAAAACTAGGCTGTATTATATTATTTATATGCATTATGTATTATTATATGTAATCAAACAAAAATGTATGTAAAACATGAACAAGGTATTTTTTTTTGTTTTGACTACCAATTTTACTTTAAATAAAAAGTATAGATTGTCTTCTATATTGTGTCTTATTTAAAATAAAATATATTTTCTTGTACAGGGCATGGCAAAATTATTTGCAAATAAAAATGCTATTTTTCAATTTTACACATTGAATTTTTTGACCCAAAATATTAAAAACAAAAATTAAATGAAAAAAAAAAACACATTCATGGTAAAAATAAAATACAAAATAGCAGAAAAACAGTTGCAAAGTGGAGAAGGGAAGAAAGAAGTTAATTAGGACTTATCTGAAACATCAATGGGTGAATAAGGGATTAAATAGGAGTGCATTTTCTAAAAAAAAAAAATACTTGTAAGATTTCTTTTACTGAAGGGCATACATTTGATCTACATAAAAAGGAAACGGTAAATACAATGTAAAAACACTTTGGGGGCATTTACCAAAACTGGAGCACACAGAATCTGGTGCAGCTTCCATAGAAACCAATCAGCTCCCAGGTTTTATTGTCAAACCTTAATTGAACAAGCTGAAGTTAGCAGCTGATTGGTTGCTATGCACAGCTGCACCAGATTCTGTCTGCTCCAGTTTTAGTAAATCCTTCCCACACCCATTGTTACACTGTATTGTCATTGACATCAAACATCTACAAATAACAATTGACACAGGAGCAGCGGCCTTTTGACAGCTGCTCCTGCTATGAGATACATTGCAATTTTTGGTAATAGTGGCTGGGGGAGTGGCAACAGGAAAAGAACAGCAAGACAAAGGTTTAAGGTCATATAGTGGTTAAAAAGTTGGGAAATAAGCATCTTTGGTTGGATTGGGTGAAGATTTAATGTCTAAGGATGGCTTTAAACCCTGCCAGCTAGCTACGTTTAAGAAAATGAGTGATCAAACAGGTTAGAAAATCTGCCCTAATCACTATAGGCCCCTCATGATAAGCCTTTGCTCCTGTCCTATTACTGGCATTTTCATCATAGAGTCGCTGTACCATTGTAAATGCTTGCCTTGTGACAGAGATCCCTCTCTAGAACACTATACTCAAGTCCATATTGGAATTCTGGCATACAAAGCCTGATAAAGAGGGATTTTTTGGCCCCCAAAAAGCATTGGCTGCTGTTTGTCTACCTGATGTGACTTCATAGTCATAAATAAAGCTATATGGACATTTGATGTGATCGACTGGCTCTCAATCTTTTTTTATCATTTGTAGCTGTAATGGTGGCAGGAGCTGGTAATAGTGGCAGGTGCTGGTAATGTTGGTGGCGAGCAGGTTGGCAGGAGCTAGTTATGGTGGCAGGCCAACAGAAGTGACAGGATCTGATAATGGTGGTGGCAGCAGGCAAGGAGGGGTGGCAAGAGCTGGTAATGGTGGCAGACTAGAAAAAGTGGCAGGAGTTGGTAAGGGTGGCAAGCAAGATGAGGTGACAGGAGCTGATAATGGTGACAGCAGCAGGTCAAGAGAACTGGAAGGAGCTTGTAATGGTGGCAGTGGTAGTATTGGTAGGCCAGGAGAGGTGGCAGAGGTGAATAAGGATGGCAAGCCAGCAGAAGTGAAAAAAGCTATTGCTGGTTGAAGGCCAGTATAAATGGCAGGAGCTGGTAGTGGTGACAGGAGATTCTAATGGTGCAGGCGAGCAAAGGTGATGGGAGTTTGTAATAGCAGCAGGAAGTGGTATTGGTGGCAGCCCACCAGGGGTTTCAAAAGCTGGAGATGGTGGCAGTGGCAGTGACAGGCCATAAGAGGTGAAAGGAACTTGTAATGGTGGGGGTAGCAGGCCAGGAGAGGAGGTAAGATCTGGTAATAGATACAGGCTAACAGAGGTTGCAGGAGCTAATAATGGTTGAAGGCTGGCAGAGGTGACAGGAGGTGGTAATGGTGGCACACTAATAGAGGTGGCAGGAGCTGGTAATGGTGGCAGGAGTTTGTAATTGTGGCAGACCAGCAGAGAAGGCAGGAACTGGTAATGGTAATATGGGCTGGTAATGGCGTAAGGTACCTTTTACTCGCTTTTGGATTGTAGCTGGATATCTGTTATTTTCCCTTTGCATTGGGGATCCAAAAGGGTGGCCACCCTGTATTGGTCCCTCTGTTATGACCAAAAGAGTACTTGCACAGTCAGCATTATTAGCCAATTCACCACAAACTGCCTGCAGCAGAGGAATCCCAGTCCTTATTGACAGTGTCCTCAACAATCTTACCCTACCCGTGTACAATTCTCACAGTTTGGGGCTACCCCATTTTTCCTCATTCTCACCACCAGCACCCAACCTTCCTCCTCCTCATACTCCTCTTCTGACCTCTGCTGCCTCTGCCTCACATCAAGACAGTAGACAAAGGATCCTGCTGACCCTGAGACATAAGTAAGTCTTCCTTTTCATCCTTCTGCTGAGTCTCCGATGTCTGATCTATTTAACCATGCACTGTGCTCCAGCAGTAACACTAGAGGGATTATATGGCTAATCTCTGCCTAATTAGGATCCCCATTGTGGTTGCCTCTTTGAATGGTGGCTAAATATTGCACAAATCTTGAATCAGTAGTCAGTGCCATGGTGAAAACAATCCCAGCTCCCCACTGTCACCATGAAGAAAATTGAATGTCCTTGTTCATGCTTGCTTGACCATATGTCTGTGGTCATATGAACCCTGCCACTGACTGCATAGTCCAGCGACATCAAGACTTTATCTTCCATATAGTAGTGAAGGACAGGGATAGCATTCTAGACAAAAAATGGTGGTTGGGTGTCTGCCACTGTGCTGCAGCACAGGCCATCAACTCACTGACTCCACCAGCTGAAATGGGAGCAGCGGCAAAGCTAACAGTTTTGCCTAATAGGCATTGAGACATATGACATGGGGGTGATTAGGGGGCATTTTTATACATATCTGCCTGTGTGTGCAGTGTGGTGCAACATAAGCTTTTTAAGCCTTTTGTCAGACTTACCTCCCTATTGCTTAATACCACAGAGGCTGCAGTGGACGCAGGTGGAGAATATTGCAGGGTTGGGAGAGAGGTTGACAGTGAGGATCAAGAGGAAGAGGAGTGCTGGCCTTTTGCTGCTAACCAAAATCATCGAGGTGCTACTCCCACCAAGCTTTGCGGTGAAAAATTATGTGTCTCTATATGCATGTGGTACCCAAATGACTGATCGTTTTACCACAGCGGATATGCTGCAGGCGGAGCCTGCAAACCATAATGGTGCTGTCGGCAATAGAGGCATTAAAAAAAGCCCAGACTTCCGAGCTCTGTAGATCGGGCCTGGGGGTATCAATGGCCTGTGCTAATATTTATTATTGTCATGATTCATTCTCTACAGTGAACCATCATCTATACACAATTCATGGCATGAATCCTGAGGAAGTGTATTAATCACAAAACGTGTTGCTCAAAGGCTCTAAATCTAAATTATTGTTGGAATGATATTACTGATGATGAGTTGATCAATGGTTGCACTATATACATACAATTGTTTATTTTTTAACCTTTGTAACAAAATCTGGTATTACATTTTTCAATTTTTATTGTCTCTTATTGTATATGGTACATTTAAAGTCCCCATTTTTATACATTTAAAAGATCAGGAACAAATGCCCCATTTAAATAAAGGGAACACAAAAATGAATATATGACTGTTTAAACCTAACCTGGCAGAAGAAAAACATTTTTTTTGAATATGCACAAAAATGATGTTGTACAGTGCTGCATAAACCTTTGGCGCTATATAAATCCTGTATTATAATAATAATAGTAATAAGCATATTCATTATTTATAACGGTGCAATTATGCAAAATTACAAATTACTTTAGTAATATTTTGGAAAAATGGTCACTTACAATTAGCAAATGCTGAAAACTTTTGTAACAGAGATTTCTGTTACTGAATTTGATCCACTCTACCTAAAAAATGTCCCGAATTCATGAAAAGCAGTTGGCTATTTAATGCAGTGATGTAAATTGGTCAAAGTAGGAGGCAACAGGGCAATATTACAGATATTACAGAAGTAGTACAATATTAAATAAACTGGCTAAAGTGTTTTTAAATTAATTATGGAGAAAACAAATATGCAGATAAAAGACTGTATGTAAAAGTAATGTTCGATTTTCTAGTGTTATATAAACTCACTTAGTAGACGGAAAAGAGGAAATATCAAAAGGGTGGACTGAATTCAAGCAAGTAACCTCAATCTTTAAGACGTCAATGAACAAGAAAATATCATGTTATGCAGTATTTTTATTAGTCACCATACTTTGGAAAATATTCGAAATTGCCAAGATTTCTATGGCCAGCCTTACACACATTCCACTTTGCACTTTCTTTTTTTTTTCCAACAAATGGGTAATGAAGATCTTTTAAATAATAACAAACTAATCATTGTCTTCTGTGGAAACAATTAATATGTAATTGTCTGTCTAGGAGCAGTAATCTTTTAAATGGCATTTAGCCCAACACAACAGTGATTTCACGGGTTGTTTATATGATTTTTATGGGAACATTTCGAGGTTGAACACAGAAAACTTTAGCCAGAAACGTATTCTAAATCTGTCCAAACAACTGGTCGGCTACATCCTGTGACCTCTTTGGACTTCCCTTTTATTTTTACTTAACATGATGCCCTTATATCAACATTTTAGTTAGCACAGTAATTATAATACTTGGACATATATTAAAGGTTTCTCCAAATTGAATGGTTCACAATATTTGGTTGCTCTCCCAGCCTTCTGAAATACAGCAAAACTAGTGCACGTTGCATGGAATGTTATTGTAATTGGTAATTTGATACAGGAATAAAGAATATGTAAAGACAAGAAATGGCTGACTGACTGCTAAACCTAAAAGAAACATGTCTTTTCTTTGAAAGAGTTGTTAAAAATTATATCAACGTAATTACTATCACCACCTGTAGAAACAAAAATGGTGCACCAACATGGAAATTTGACAGTTTTCATCTATAGGGTTGGTGGACAGGAAGTCAACAAATTGAATGTTTGAATATATTGCTCGCAACCACTGTAAAAAACCTTCATTTTAAATAGCCTATGTTCTGATTAGAGACAAGCGAATCTGCCCAGGTTTGATTCCTGGTGGGTTTGTCAAATTTCATTTTAAATTCTTGAAACTTGGCAGAAAATTCTAATGAAGTCGGTAAAGGGGGAGAATCTGATACTAAATTCTGGCTAATTTCAAGGCTAATTATGCAAGCCATTGTCAAAAAAAGTACAGCATGGGGAGCTGAACATTGCCATGGAGAACAATTCTAAAAAAATAAGATAAATAAATAAATACATAAATCAACTTTAGGTTGGTTTAAATATAGCAGCCAAACCCCAACAGTCCTTTTTTGTGTGTGTCAGCAACAAATGTAATCACTGTTTAGCTGTTGTGCATGCTTGCCACGTGCAGTTTGTTTTACTTTCATTTTTTTCATGCTCATCTATGTTTTTTTTTGCTAAGTTTAAAAAAATGGGTTTGGGTATACAAAGAAACCTGCCCTTTGTTTGCCGCGCATCATGGTGAACTTGCACAGTATAGTGTGCATGGAAGCACAACATATTTATCCCCTCTATTGCCAAAACTGGAGTTTAGGCAGTACCCTTTATTAAAAATGTAAAGTAGGTCTTCTGCATGTAGAGGTAGTAGGGGGTTAGCAAGTTCTGCAGGACAAAGCAGCAGTCAAGCTACACTACAGGCAGGGTATGTCTGCTTTTTCTGTCACAAAATGGCCCAGCTTTACAGTCACAGCATGCACAGGAGGTAGTTCGGTGGCTTGCAAAGGCTTAAGTATAGTATACATGATGAGATTATCAGACAAATGATTGTTCTTTTCTTTTTTTTTTTGCATGCAAGTCTCCAGATCAAAAATGAAAATGAAACTGAAGTACGGCAGAATAAAAATTCAGAAGTGATGTAATGTATTGTATTTGTATTGAATTTTCAGATAAAAACTGTACTGATTAAACAAAAATTGTTTGATCTGGTATCGTACAAGTAAAATGTTGTGTTTGTCCCTTCTGAAAATTTCGGACAAAAGCTGTGTACTAACGATCAGATTATTGTACATTTGCTTTAAAAGCGGAATTCTTTATAGAATTTTCTGGTCGTGTGTACAGGCCCTTACTCTTTTTCCTCATGCCAGGCACAGAGCTGACAGTTGTCTGCAACTGCTGCTAAAGTATCCTCCTACTGGGAATGAGGAGTTGTTGGCAATTATTTGATCACACTGTCTCTGACTTGCTGCAAGAGGATGATCTTGGTCATGCGCAAGCATTCAATTTTTCAGATATTGAGGATAAGGAAGATAGCGCCATGACCATAGAAGGAAGGGAGATCATGCAGGGTGCAGCAAGGGGCAGTGACCTTCCAGCAGCTATAACTTACTGCAAAATAGGCTCTATCAATGATGAGACAGCACAGCAGCAAGGGAGAATTTTGCCTGGGGCAGGGGCAGCTTGCACAGAACTGGAGGGTGCAACCATCTAAATACATCTGGTGGCATTGCCCCATAGGTACAGGCCACTGCTATCCCGGGTTGTCCACAAAGCTCTGTTGTGTGGGCCTTTTTTATCATATCTGCTGCTGAAAGCACTGTTGTGACCTGCAGCCTCTGTGTGTAGCATACCAGCAATTTTGGTGCCTCATATGTGAGGAAACACATGATTCTTTACCACAGAGATTGGTAGGCGCAGCATCTCAATGAAACAAGTAGGTAGCAAAAAACCCACACGCTTTCTCCTTGCTCCTCGTTTTCCTTATCTCGCCCCCAACATGCACCTACTGCAAAATCTGTGGCCTCTAATGACAGTGGTTTCACTGTCCATTTTGTGGAAAAGAGAGATTCATGTGAGCAGCTTCTTCAGAAGCATCCTTCCCAAGGAGCAAAAGGGACACCTGCCTCCAAATCTCCCATCTGACCGGCATCTTAAAGCGGGGGTTCACCCACACCGCCAAAAAAAAAAAAAATTAAAAGCCAGCAGCTACAAATACTGCAGCTGCTGACTTTCAATACATTGCCACTTACCTGTCCCGGGGTCCAGCGATGTCGGCAGGGGACGCCGAGAACCCGCTCGGTTCTCGGCAGCTGCCGCCGCCATCCCAGGTGAGGGAATCAGGAAGTGAAGCGTTGCGGCTTCACTTCCCGATTCCCTACTGCGCATGCGCGAGTCGCGCTGCGTGTCCCTAGTGGTCCCTGCTCTCTGCTGGGAGCTGTGTGTTCTCAGCAGACAGCGCGGTCGGGACGGGAAGAGGCATAGACTCCCATGGGAGTCTATGCCGGAAGTGGGTGCAAATACCTGTCTTAGACAGGTATCTGCACCCCCCTCCCCCCTATAAGGTGCAAAATGTGACACCGGAGGGGGGGAGGGTTCCGAAAAGCGGAAGTTCCATTTTTGTGTGGAACTCCGCTTTAATGCCAGCTTGATAAAACTTGTGTCTTTGCAGCTGCTCTCATTTCAGCTCATGGAATCATCCCCTTCCCGTATATTTATGGCCTGTAATTTACCACAGTGGAAAGTACCCAACCACAATTATTTTGCCCCATTCATCCAGTTCTCCCCTTTCAGAGATCCTGTTACATGCAGTGTACACTATGCACAAGCTTTTTTCAATGGATGATAAGGGGGGAGGCAGGTTTTGTGTGGCCACCATTATTTTCCAGCACTGTCTTAACCCTCTTGGGCATGGAGTTCACCAGAGCTTCACAAGTTGCCACTGGAGTCCTCTTCCACTCCTCCATGACGACATCACAGAGCTGGTGGATTTTAGAGACCTTGCGCTCCTCCACCTTCCGTTTGAGGATGCCCCGCAGATGCTCAATAGGGTTTGGGTCTGGAGACATGCTTGGCCAGTTCATCACCTTTACCCTCAGCTTCTTTAGCAAAGCAGTGGTCATCTTGGAGATGTGTTTGGGGTCGTTATCATGTTGAAAATAATGTCCAGTCTCCAAAGGGAGGGGATCATGCTCTGCTTCAGTATATCACAGTACATGTTGGCATTCATGGTTCCCTCAATAAATGGTAGCTCCCCAGTGCCGGCAGCATTCGTGTAGCCCCAGAGCATGACACTCCCACCACCATGCTTGACTGTAGGCAAGACACACTTGTATTTGTACTCCTCACCTGGTTGCTGCCACACACACTTGACACCATCTGAACCAAATAAGTTTATCTTGGTCTCATCAGATAATCCAGTAATCAATGTCCTTAGTCTGCTTGTCTTCAGCAAACTGTTTGTGGGCTTTCTTGTGCATCGTCTTTAGAAGAGGCTTAAACCTCTGCAGCAATGGTGGCAGCACTCATACGTCTATTTCCCAAAGACAACCTCTGGATATGACGCTGAGCATGTGCACTCAACTTCTTTGGTCATCCATTGCGAAGCCTGTTCTGAGTGGAACCTGTCCTGTTAAACCGCTGTATGGTCTTGGCCACTGTGCTGCAGCTCAGTTTTAAGGTCTTGGCAATCTTCTTATAGCCTAGGCCATCTTTATGTAGATCAACAATTCTTTTTTTTAGATCCTCAGAGAGTTCTTTGCCATGAGGTGCCATGTTGAGCTTCCAGTGACTAATATAAGACAGTGAGAGTGATAGCACCACATTTAACACACCTTCTCCCCATTCACACCTGAGACCTTGTAACACTAATGAGTCACATGACACCGGGGAGGAGAAAATGGCTAATTGGACCCAATTTGGACATTTTAACTTAGGGGTGTACTCACTTTTGTTGCCAGCGGTATAGACATTAATGGCTGTGTGTTAAGTTATTTTGAGGGGATAGCAAATTTACACTGTTATACAAGCTGTACACTTACTACTTTACATTGTAGCAAAGTGTCATTTCTTCAGTGTTGTCACATGAAAAGATAGAATAAAATATTTACAAACATGTGAGGGGTGAGATACTGTAATTTTACTTTTCATAACAATTAGAAGCCTTTTCTAATGTCTTTAGCTGCCCAAGCCACCCCAATGGGCTTTTCTCACGTACCTAGTCCATAGCAGCCTTGAATCTGCACCCACTCTTTTCAATATTTCAAAAGATGCAGTCCAAGCTCTGAAATCCCATAGCATCATATGATCATCCAGGAAACTTCAAATCCCATCATGCACTGCCTAACTGCCGCACAGAATAGGGCATGTATTTTACCTCTCTAGCGCACGTCTTTTTTATTACTGGTTTTAGAAAGCAATGCAGCACTGGCCTTTACTAAGGTAGTGGAGAGGTGGGCAGGAGCAATCTCCTGGAGGAGGAGGGCAGGAACAGGGTGTGTTTTAATGAGTCAGCTTCAGCAGAACTTCACTCTACTAATGGCTCTGGTGTCCTGAAAGATGGATACCAGGAATACATGGAGAAATATTCTATACAGTGATAACTCGGTTCATGAACGCTTCTGTTCATGAACAACCCAGTTTGCGAACAGAAGAGTTCACAAAAAATTGCTTTGGTACACGAACATGAACAAAGATGGGAGCAGAAAATTGCAAAACGGACAGCTTGGCTGCTGCGAGGCTTGCCCAGCTGGTGTGTGGTGACGTCAGGTCCCGTAGCTCCGTCCAACGCGGCGTTTCTCCATAAGATGCTTTGACGGGGAAAGGAGTCTCCTTTCCCCCGTCGAAGCCTCTTATGGAGCCAAGCTGTCCGTTTTGCAATTTTCTGCTCCCATCTTGATGTCAGTCACTCATGAGTTTTAATAAAGAACTTTTATGTACTTCACTATGGAAGTTTTTTCTATCCTCTTTTCAACTTGGTAACGAGTGAACACACAGAAGCAAAGTTTGGGATACGATACTCCAGTGTCAGTGTTCGTGAGGAACGTGGGGCAGATTCCTAACCGCAGATGCAATCAGCTGTCTGAGCCCCGACATCAGCAAAACCCTGGTGACACCTGAGAATACACAGTAACATCGGTCGAGGTGAGAACACCCCTGTGCTCGGTAACAAGCTTAGGCGGATCTGAAGCCGGCATGCAGCCGTTCCTGCCCGAAATTTGGTACCTGTAAGGCTCCAAAGACCCCAGTAATAGGGGTCCAAATTTTCTGGTAAGCGGCCTCCTCTTATGTTACTGATTTGTCAGCGCATATCACCTTGTCAGCAAGTTTAGACACCGAAAGGATCAGCTATCCGACTAACACAAAGAAGGACTTTTATTTATTATTTATCAGTATTTTTTACATTTTTTGTTAGTTAATTTTTGATACATATTTGTGTTTGATACACTATTTAACAAATTGCTATTTATTTCTTTTGGAAATTCACTCATGTTTTTAATATGTATTTATTTTCTGTCACTTTAACAATGATTTAAAAAGTTTTGAGTTGAAGACCCACATTAACCATCAAGACACCAGTAGCGCACCTATATTTATTTATTATATATGGCACAGAACTAGATATTCAAGTTCCTTTTTTGGTTGCAGCACTTTATGTCTATAATTGTTTGTTCACAGTCATTGATTTTATTATCACTATAGGTGAAGGGGGATAGCGCAGATTGTGCTGGGTTTATAACTACTCTAAGGACAAATGGACTGTCATTCCATTAAGAATTTACATGACAACACTCTGGGGTAGTGTGAGGGCAGTGTCTGTAGTTTAGTTTATGATAATTGTGTAGTTACTTGCAACTTCCCCTAGTGGGAAGTACTCCTGCATATTTTTTAAATACAAAAGGTTGTTTTAATGAGAATTCTGTGCCATAAACATACATTATTGTATAAATATTTGGGTTCGTATGTGTATGCTTAAAGGTAGCACCTTAATAGTCCTTTCATTTTTCTTTCTATTTTGGTGTTTATTTATAAAAAGTTTTGACCAAGCATTTACTCTTTAGAGCTTTCAATTATACGGGTTCTGTTCTGTCAGCGCCACTTCCCTGAACTTCCGGTCAGGGAGCATGTGCACTGATTTCTTTTTAGAGAAGAGGCAACAGGTGACAGAGCTGTCTTTCACAGCTGTCAGTCTGTTAGCTTGGAAGAGGAAAGAGGAGGGAGTTCTAGTCCCGTCCACAAATGTCTAAGGAAGTGAACCACTCTAAAACCAGAAAGGGAGGGCAGCAATGAGGGGAAAATATAGAACTGGAGGAAGGGCAAGGCTTGATACAGGAATGTTAGGTTCTGTCTATTACCATTTCAGGAAAATTATATAGTTTTTCTGCTTTAGGAGATAGTAGGAGGGGTAGTAGGAGGGGGTTGCATAGGAAGTGCATTGGTCATCATTTTCACTGATGTTGTCAGAATGAGGAAGAACGATTTTGCCCGTATGTTGCTAAGACAGTTAACAGCACCCTGCAGATTTGGATCCTTACAGGGTGAAATGATTTAGGGACCAGTTTATTTAAAATACTTTAATCCCCAAATGTTAAAAGGCTACACATAGTGCCAGATAAGCTTACTTTTCAAAGAGCAGTGCACTTGGGGAGCCAGATGGAAAAAAATGTGCAGGATGTGGGCAGAGTGATATGCTGTGCCCCAGCAGCCCCACAGAAGGTGATAAAGCTCCTGTTGGCCATGCACCTTTCTATACTTATGTAGTCGACAGTGGACTACAGTTACCTTGTTCCGCAGACCACCTCCCCATTATTCTCTACCTTTTTCAATGTCCCTCTAGTGCTGGGCTCCAGCAACTGACATCATATCTTTGAGCCAAACCGGGAGGATTGTGGGATTGGTAGTCTCTTGATTAGCCATTCGGTTGTTGTGATATTACCCCTGGACTACACATCCCAGAGGTCCCTCTGCAACATGAACAGACCTCTGGGAGGGACTATGAAAGGGCGAGCCGCTCCGCCCAGCACACTCTTCTTCTTGGGCCTCACTGAGTGAACACCACTCTGCTGCTTGAGGAGAGGGCTGCGGCCTACCACGTGGTGATCGAGTTACTCCAGCTCAGCCCCGGAGGGCCCAACTCTGATTGCTGTTCGCGAGACATCACTGTGGCACCACCTCATCAGACGGATCCCACAAACCCCCTTGTCCAGCAGCTGGTGCGTCATCGGTATTCATCTCCCTGAAGGACATCTCATCCAGGATCGCTGTTCCGAAGGGCTCCCATCCGGCTCTGCAGTTGGTGAGAGGGCAGTCGCCCATCATTCACAACCCATACCTGGTCATCTTGTTTGAACACTGCGTACAGACACCTTGCCCCTGGAAACATTTTATTGCATTATATAAGCCACTGCACATAGACATCTATATCCAGAGCTACTCTAAGGAATATCACTAGCCAGTTTAAGCTGTCCTGCTGCCATCACATCACTGTGCCATATTTTGGATATAATTCAATGAACTGCAACTGCCGGTGAAGACTATTGCAGTCCTGCACTCTGGACATTGTTGTTGTTATTTGTTAAAGGGCCCTTATCCTACTCCTATTCTATCTGCTCTCTTATTAGGATGTAAAGTTGGAATAGGCCAGCCTGGGGTTTCCCTTTGTGGTATCATATTGCATTAACTAGTGGATTCTTTACAACCCCTCCAGTCTATTCTCTAGTTGGTATTTCACAATATATATATATATATATATATATATATATATTGTGCCTTTGTGTTGTTGAACTGTAATTAAGCTGTTTCTTAGGGACTCCTCATCTGCGTTTTGGCTGTTATTCAGAACTCAGTTGATCAATACCCCCTTTGTACATATATCTTTATTCCAGTAAAACCTAAAGATAATATTTGACTTGTGTTGGAGTGTCATTTAAAGGTGATTGCAAGAAGATGTCTGAACCCACAGTGTCAGGTGTGTTGGAGTGTTCACAGGGTCAGGGAGGTGCAGTTGAATAGGTAAACCAAAGCAGCCCTCAAGGAGGCAGTGCTACACTTACTATGGGTGAAACAGGATGCTGAAAGTTATTTTAGCTGTGACTGTCCTCAGCACCCCTGTAACATGTTTTCAACCATTTTTTGAGACATTCAGTGTTTAATTTGCTTACTGACTGGCTGATAAGTGTGCTGGAAATGTGCTCTTTGCTTTAATAGCAATTTATGGATTGCTGAGACATGCTGGAGACCTTCAGTTGCCTTTGTGTTATGCTGGATATCTGGTTTATCTCTGTAAATTTAGGCAGGAATTAGTTACTTCCAGGCATGCGCACCTTGCTGGGTGTGCTCCAGGATGAGTGCTTTGTCACTTTAGAGCTAGGGACCATGCTTGATGAGGTGGTGTGGCTTCCACATAGATTTACAAATATATGCTACTAACACCTCTGTTTTTTACATTTAACCACTTACAGCATACCTGTACAGTGCGTCCTTTCAACATACCTGTACTTCCTTGGGTAGAAGTGGTTATACCAGGATCATGGCTGCAGCTACAGCCATGATCCTGTTATCAAAATTTGCAGCCAGTGATGGCCTTTCCTTCAAAAGTGAATGAGTGACTCTAAAGCCAGCAGATCACTTTTACATGGAGTGGAAGGGGGCCAGTACATCCTCCTCTGTGATTAATGAATTTGGAAGCCACAAAGATTTTGTCACTTCTGGTTTTGGTTTGTTGTTTACAAGCCGTTACGGACCACACAAACATCTGATCAAATGTTCCTCAGTTTGATCAAATTATATTGAGGGCAAATGAGGGATCTGGGATTTAATATACCCCAGATCTCTCAATAAAGAGTACCTGTTACTGCCCATGATATCACAAGGGATGTTGTTTTTCCCCTGTGATTGTAATAAACATTAATAAATAAGCAAGTACAGTACTCAATCTACTTATATTTAAACCGTCATTCTCTAATCATGTACCAAATAAGTGCCATAAACAAACAAAAACCCATATAAACGTAGCGGGTGTCTTACTCTGTCACCCGCGATCCCGCCAAGATGTACACAGGCTTTCCAGCCTGAAAGAGAGAGAAAGCTGCCTGTCATGTCTGCATGGGCTTTTTCACCCCCTTCTTCTTCCTGTTTCACTGAATTAGTTTAATGTAATGTGAGCTGACTCACACAGGCTATTCTGTTCCTCCCTGTGTTCCTATTGGCAGGAGGAAGAAAGCCAATTAAAGTAGCAGTTACAGGAACCAATGGATGAAGTTTTAACAGGCAGCTGATGCAAAGGATTCTGGAATGTGTAGTCCCTATCTAAAACGGCCCATTAGCTTTCTATGGGGACAGAAATACAAGAGCCAGCATGCTCTAAGAGGCAGGAAACAAACAACTCCATTTTAATTCCTGAAGAGATCTCAGTTACCAAGAGGCAGTGAAAGAGATCAGACCTGAAGAAGAGATGCTGTCTCTCAGATGATCTCCGTACGCAATTCAGGCCTCCACCACCAGTCGGGACATCCAGCCTGAGAGAAGGGGATTCCAGATGCATATCGAGGTGCACCTGCACCGACGGTGAAGCGTTCCAGTGTGAGGTGATGGGTCACCAGGAAAGCCTGCTGTTCCAGGGCGTTCGTTTGGGCCTTGACCACAGGAATTGGTGAGAGGACATTTTGCCCATCTGCAATGAACAGAGACACTGCACCATAGGAGGAGTATGAACACCGTATACAGACATTGTTGCTGGTAGTCATCTTGCTGACACTTGTAATTCCACACGGATAAGGGATAAGGCTATCCATTTCTGGGACACTGTATACAGACATCATTGTCCTCTTACCTTGCTAAGAAGGATCCTGCCTGTTTCATTTGATAAGCTGGGTCAGTTGTGTTGTTTGGACATGCTATACAGAAGGTTAAGTGCACCAATGAAAGTGGCTAGCTGAAGACACCAATAATATATAATTAGTCTTCCAGTGATAAATATGTGAAATACTGTAAATAATATGATGCACAGAATATTTGCACAATATATCACAAAATATTGTGAGGTATAATTAAGTCCAAATAGTCCAATAAGTGCAAACAGTGCAAAGAACAAAATTCAATCTTCCAGTGTGCATGCGCACCAGTGGCGGCTGGTAATAAATATTTCGGATGCAGCAAACGAACACCACCCACCCCACCCCCCCACCCCCGGGGGGAGATGGACGGGAAGGCGGCAGTCACCGCAAGCCCCACCCCCCATATGTCTCCCCCTCAACTTTGAGGCAGGGTCAGAGGTGGGGCCAGGGGTGGGGTCGAGGGCCCGGTCAAAAGGGGCCCCATCGAGTAGGGCCCCATGATTTCTAACAGCTGACACTCAGACTGGAATCTTTTTTTGATGCTTGAAATAAAATGAAATTGCTGATGAAAAAACAAGTTTTTACACATTTTGGCCTATTCAAGATGCTTATGTACTCACCTGCCTCTGCCTACGTTTTTTAACACATGTATTCGATATACTGCATTGCATTATAAACACATTTACCTTGTTTGTGTCAGCATAAGTTGGACTAATCTATCTGGATTAGGGATGAGCCGAACACCCCCCGGTTCCGTTCGCACCAGAACCTGCGAACGGACCGAAAATTCGCACGAACGTTAGAACCCCATTGACGTCTATGGGACTCGAATGTTCGAAATCAAAAGCGCTCATTTTAAAGGCTAATTTGCATGGTATTGTCCTAAAAAGGGTTTGGGGACCCAGGTCCTACCCCAGGGGACATGTATCAATGCAAAAAAAACTTTAAAAAACGGCCGTTTTTTCAGGAGCAGTGATTTTAATGATGCTTAAAGTAAAAAAAAAAAGTGAAATATTCCTTTAAATATCGTACCTGGGGTGTGTCTATAGTATGCCTGTAAAGTGGCGCGTGTTTCCCGTGTTTAGAACAGTCCCTGCACCAAATGTCATTTTTAAAGGAAAAAATCTCATTTAAAACTGCTTGCGGGTTTAATGTAATGTCGGGTCCTGGCAATATGGATGAAAATCAGTGAGACAAACGGCATGGGTACCCCCCAGTCCATTACCAGGCCCTTTGGGTCTTGTATGGATATTAAGGGGAACCCCGCACCCAAATTAAAATAAGGAAAGGTGTGGGGCAACCAGGCCCTATATACTCTGAACAGCAGTATACAGGCGGTGCAAACAAGACAGGGATTGTAGGTTTGTTGTTAAGTAGAATCTGTTTGTAATTTTGAACGGGTACATTTTTAACGTGTTTAGCTCCAGCCAAAAAATCTTTTTTAAGCTTTTTGGAAAACATAGGGAAGGGTTATCACCCCTATGACATTTGTTTTGCTGTCTGTCCTCCTCTTCAGAAGATTTCACCTCACTTTTTGTCCCAATGACAAATGTTTTTTTGAAAATTTGGGTTTTTTTTGTGGAACAAGGATTGGAAAGCATCAGTGGAAAGGAGAAATGTTTTTCCCATATTAACTCTTACAGGAGAGAATTTCCCTTCCTAGGGGTAGATTTCATCTCACTTCCTGTTGTCTCCTTCCGTTTGCAAGTAGGAGTCATTTGTAAGTTAGATGTTTGAAAGTAGGGGCCTGCCCTATATACTCAGCAGAAATTTGGGCCTTAGGTGTTGTTGTGGCCACAACACTGTAAGCCCCCACAGGGCCCTGCTGTGAAATATTAGATCAAGAATTGTAATTACATGCCCCTGTTGAACAAGGGCAGAAAAATTGGGCCTTTGGTGGTGGTGGTGATGGTGCTGGTGCCACAACCCTGTAAGTCCTCACTCGCTCTTGGTGGGTGCAGAAATGGGCCCTGCTGTGAAATATTAGATCAAGAATTGTAATTACATGCCCCTGTTGAACAAGGGCAGAAAAATTGGGCCTTTGGTGGTGGTGGTGGTGCTGGTGCCACAACACTGTAAGTCCTCACTCGCTCTTGGTGGGTGCAGAAATGGGCCCTGCTGTGAAATATTAGATCAAGAATTGTAATTACATGCCCCTGTTGAACAGGGGCTGAAAAATTAGGCCTTAGGCACTGGTGCTGGTGCCACAACACTGCAACTCCTCACAGACACTCTAGTTGGAACGCAGGAACGAGCCCTGCTGCAAAGTATTGCATTAAAAATTGTAATTACACGCCCCTGTTAAGCAGGGGCTGAAAAATTGGGCCTTAGGCACTGGTGCTGGTGCCACAACACTGCAACCCCTCACAGATACTCTAGTTGGAATGCAGAAATGAGCCCTGCTGCAAAGTATTGCATCAAAAATTGTAATTACACGCCCCTGTTAAACAAGGGCTGAAAAATTGGGCCTTAGGCACTGGTGGTGGCGCCCAGAACCAAAAATGTTCTTACAAGCTATCAGTGTGATCATTGAGGAGGAAGAGGATAATTACTCAGGGATAGTCACTCAGCATCAGCATAGGCAGTTTTTGAAGGGATCTGAGATTTCAAAAAAAAATATTCGGTTACAACAGCATCAGGTGCTTGGTAGCTGGTGGTGATCCAAGACTGATTCATTTTTATGAAGGTCAGTCGATCGACCGAGTCGGTGGACAGACGCACCCTGTGATCGGTTACAAAGACTCCAGCAGCACTGAATGTGCTTTCCGAAAGAACGCTGGATGCAGGACAGGCCAGTAGCTCAATTGCATACTGTGCAAGCTCTGGCCAGTGATCCATCCTCAAGACCCAGTAACCCAGAGGATTTTCGGTGGGAAAGGTGTCCAAGTCAGATCTTGCCCCTAGGTATTCCTGCACCATGTAAAACAGACGCTGGCGATGGATGCTGGAACCGATCATACCTTGGGGCTGCGGACCAAAAAATTGTCTGAACGCATCGGTCAGACGGCCACCTTCTCCACCGCTCCTCCTTTGACTGACCGAAGCCTCAGCAACACGTTGTCCAGAAACAGGAGTTTGTAACCTCACAGTCTCTGGGAACGCGTTGCACAGACCTTCCTGCAAGGCCTCCCGAAGATGTTTCATCCTCTGCTCCCTCTGCGATGGCAAGATAAGGTCCGCAACCTTACCCTTGTAACGTGGATCAAGGAGGGTTGCCAGCCAGTATTGGTCCTTCTCCTTGATACCACGAATACGAGGATCCTTACACAGGCTTTGCAGGATCAGGGAGGCCATGCAGCGTAGGTTTGCTGAGGCATTCGGTCCGGAGTCCTCTGGGTCACTAAGGACGACATGGTCCGCAGCCACCTCCTCCCAGCCACGTACAAGTCCATGTGTTTCTTGGGACTGATCCCTTAAAGACTGCTGCTGATGCTGAGTGCCAGGCTCCACCTCCATACTGACACAATCTTCCTCCTCCTCCTCCTCATCCTCTTCCTGTGTGATCGGCGGGCACGCAGGAACACTGTCTGGATAAAGGGGGCCTTGAGAGCTAAGGAAGTCCTCGACTTCCTGCCTCTGTTCTGCCTAAAGTGCCCTGTCCATTATTCCACGCAGCGTGTGCTCCAACAGGTGGACAAGGGGGACAGTGTCACTGATGCATGCACTGTCACTGCTCACCATCCTCGTGGCCTCCTCAAATGGTGACAGGACAGTGCATGCATCCCTGATCATGGCCCACTGGCGTGGGGAAAAAAAACAAGCTCCCTTGACCCTGTCATAGTCACACAGGTACTCATTGATGGCCCTCTGCTGCGTGTGCAGCCGCTGCAGCATGGCCAACGTTGAGTTCCACCTGGTGGGCATGTCACAGATTAGGCGGTTCTTGGGCAGGTTAAACTCCTTTTGGAGGTCCGTCAGCCGAGCACTGGCATTATATGACCGGCGGAAATGCACACAGACTTTCCTGGCCTGCCTCAGGACATCCTGTAAGCCCGGGTACCTGCCCAAGAACCGCTGCACCACCAAGTTAAGGACGTGAGCCAAACAGGGCACATGGGTCATTTGTCCCTGTCGGAGGGCAGAGAGGAGGTTGGTGCCATTGTCGCAAACCACCATTCCTGCCTTAAGTTGGCGTGGCGTCAACCACCTCTGAACCTGCCCCTGCAGAGCTGACAGAAGCTCTGCCCCAGTGTGGCTCCTGTCCCCCAAGCACACCAGCTCAAGCACCGCATGGCATCTTTTGGCCTGCGTACTTGCATAGCCCCTTGAACGGCTACGGAGCACCGCTGGTTCCAAGGACAAAGCACAGGAAGAGGCCATGGAGGAAGAAGAAGAGGAGGGGGTGGAGGAGAGAGGTGTGTCACAATCATTAGCATTTTGGAGGCGTGGTGGCGGAACAACCTCCAACACTCCTGCGCCGTGAAACTTAGGTAACGTCCCTGTCCATGCCTGCTGGACCATGAGTCAGCGGTAATATGCACCTTACCGCTGACCGCCCTGTCCAGCGAGGCATGGACATTGCCTTCCACATGCCGGTAGAGAGCCGGAATCGCCTTCCGTGAGAAAAAGTGGCGTTTGGGTACCTGCCACTGAGGAACCGCACATTCCACAAACTCACGGAAGGGGGCAGAGTCTACCAACTGAAAAGGCAGCAGTTGAAGTGCTAGCAATTTTGCCAAGCTAGCATTCAACCGCTGGGCATGTGGATGGCTGGGAGCAAACTTCTTTCGGCGGTGCAGCAGCTGGGGCAGGGAAACTTGCCTGGTACAATCTGACGTCAGTGTACCAAAAGCAGATTGCCCACAAGTACTTGGCTGTGACACACCTAATTCTACACCTTCATTCCTCTCAGTGCAGGTCTCAGAGAGGACTGAAGGTATAGTGGGGTTGGAGATCTCAGCAGATGAGGAGCAAGGAGAGGTCCTCTTTGTTCTTTGGTGTGGGTCTTTTAGATACGCTTGCCAACGAACTGCATGGCAGGTCAACATATGTCTGGTCAAGCATGTGGTACCCAAGCGGGAGATGTTTTGGCCACGCGAGATACGCTTGAGACATATGTTGCAAATAGCAGCGGTGCGATCTGATGCACTCGTCTCAAAAAAGGCCCACACCAAAGAACTTTTTGAATAACGCGCAGAGACTGCAGCGCCCTGCACATGTGGAGCTTTGGGGTGTGATGCAGTCAATGTGCTGCCCTTAGGCTGGCCTCTGGAGGGCATCCTGCCTCGTTGGTGATGTGCCACCTCCTCCTCCTCCTCCTCCTCTCTCCTATCAGGCACCCACATTGAGTCAGTGACCTCATCATCCCCTCCCTCCTCATCACTGGAGCAAACCTGGCAGTATGCTGCAGCAGGGGGAGCATGACTGCCAGATTGCTGTCCTTCTTGGGCACCCCCTCTGTCCGTGCTCACATCACTGCCTTCATCGAGCTCAGTATCATCATCAGAGCCTTCCAAATGCTGGGCATCCTCCTGGAGCCTGTACCCAACACTGTTGTCAAACAGTTCGAGGGACTCCTCAGGAGGACATGGTGGGGCTAGGGAAGGAGTCACTGATGACATTGAGCCAAGGGAAGAGGCCGCTGCTTTGCCAGACAAAGTACCCTGGGCATGGGTGAGAGAGGATGAGGAGGATGAGGACGGCTTGGTCATCCACTCGACCAAGTCTTCCGCATGTTGGGGCTCAACACGGCCAGCTGCCAAAAAAAAGGCCAAGCGTGTCCCACGACCATGTGCTGATGAGGATGCACCGTCTCCACGACCAGCACTAGACACAGAGCCTGCTTGCCCTCTCTTATTGGCTTGTGACTGTCTGCCTCCCCTACTTGGCCTTCCAGACATACTAATGGCCTGTAGCTGCACTAAGCTGGGATATATATATATATATATATATCTATATATATATAGATATATATATAGATATATATACTGATACTGCAGCTAGCAAAATCAACTGCCTGCCTGTAGTATGAGAACACCACCAACCTTCTACAGGTAGCTTTAGCTGAACACTGTGCAGAGCTCACAAAAAACGAACTTGTAGCTTTTTTAGCTGCCTGCGGTAGTGATAGGATCAGGAAAACACCATCAACCTTCTACAGGTAGCTTTAACTGAACACTGTGCAGAGCTCGCAAAAAAAAACTTGTATGTTTAGCTGGACACTGTGAGGAGGACGCACCACACTAACTTGTAGTTTTATCTGAACACTGTGAGCAGGACGCACCGCACTAACTTGTAGGTCTAGCTGAACACTGTGAGGTGGACGCACCGCACTAACTTGTAGTTTTATCTGAACACTGTGAGCAGGACGCACAGCACTAACTTGTAGTTTTAGCTGAACACTGTGAGCAGGACGCACCGCACTAACTTGTAGGTCTAGCTGAACACTGTGAGGTGGACGCACCGCACTAACTTGTAGTTTTAGTTGAACACTGTGAGCAGGACGCACCGCACTAACTTGTAGGTTTAGCTGAACACTGTGAGGTGGACGCACCACACTAACTTGTAGTTTTAGCTGAACACTGTGAGCAGGACGCACTGCACTAACTTGTAGCTTTAGATGAACACTGTGCAGAGGTCTCACTACACTAACTTGTAGGTTTAGCTGAACACTGTGAGGTGGACGCACCACACTAACTTGTAGTTTTAGCTGAACACTGTGAGCAGGACGCACAGCACTAACTTGTAGTTTTAGCTGAACACTGTGAGCAGGATGCACCGCACTAACTTGTAGGTTTAGCTGAACACTGTGAGGTGGACGCACCGCACAAACTTGTAGTTTTAGCTGAACACTGTGAGCAGGACGCACCGCACTAACTTGTAGGTTTAGCTGAACACTGTGAGGTGGACGTACCGCACTAACTTGTAGTTTTAGCTGAACACTGTGAGTAGGACGCACAGCACTAACTTGTAGTTTTAGCTGAACACTGTGAGGAGGACACACCGCACTAACTTGTAGGTTTAGCTGAACACTGTGAGGTAGATGCACCACACTAACCTGTAGGTTTAGCTGAACACTGTGAGCAGGACGCACCCCACTAACTTGTAGTTTTAGCTGAACACTGTGAGCAGGACGCACTGCACTAACTGTAAATAGTCTAGCTGCCTGACTGCCATACTAATAGGATCAAAAGAACACCAGCAATTTTCTTCAGGTAGCTGTAAATACTGTAACAAGACAAGCCTGCCTGTCAGTAAGAAGATAACAGGAACTGATCTAGCTAAACTGAATACAGTGTATATATATATATATGCAACACCTGGGATGCATATATATACACAATACACTGTAAGTGCAGCTAACTGACTGACTGTTCTGCCTAATCTATCTAACTCAAATCAAATGGCACTGTCTGTCTCTCTCTCTCTCTCTATCTATGAACGCCGGAACACACACTACACAGGGCCGCCGTGCAGGCGGCCTTATATAGTGTGGGGCGTGTACTAAATCCCCTGAGCCATAATTGGCCAAAGCCTCCTTGGCTTTGGCCAATTACGGCTCTATGTTCAGACGGCGCTGTGATTGGCCAAGCATGCGGGTCATAGTGCATGCTTGGCCAATCATCAGCCAGCAATGCACTGCGATGCCGCAGTGAATTATGGGCCATGACACGCCACACAAATTTGGCACGAACGGCCCATATCGTTCGCAATTCGGCGAACGGGCGAACAGACGATGTTCGAGTCGAACATGGGTTTCGACTCGAACACGAAGCTCATCCCTAATCTGGATACATTAAAATACTACTTTGTTACTGCTCATTTTTTTCTGAAGTATCTGAAGTATCTCGTACGCTTTTATTTTTAGTCTAACAAAAATTCTACCTTGTGTCCAAGCCTTTTCCCTCTATAATCTGCTCACAGAACTGCACCACTACTGGTAAAGATGATTCCCTTAAATGTCTAGTGTGACAAAGGACCAGCCATGTTTGTTATAAGATATATAAAAAATATTAATATATACAGTATATGCCCTGCACTGTATACAAAATAAGTATATAAAAACTAAGAATAAATTTTCTATATCTATTAAAACATATAATCCATAAATTTGTGCAAACTGCCAACTGTGCAAATCTTCACTTATAGGGAAATGAATAAATACCCACAACTTAAGATAATATGTGAATAAACTATATATGAAAATGTGCAGACTTACTTCCCCAATCACTAAAGCAGAGTTTCTTAACCGGGGTTCCGCAGAGCTCTCCAGGGGTTCCACGGCGATCTACTCATCAGTCACAGGCAGTTGATGGGTAGATCACATCCCCTCTGCTTACTCACGCACAGCTACAAGCAAGCGGCTCTGCTTGTGTAGCTATGCAGCGCTGCTCCCCGCTGCCCCTCCTCCCCTCCTATCCATCCCGGGTGCTTGTATGTGACATCACCTGGGATAGACAGGAAAAAAGAATTGGCAGAGCTTCCGGTGGGGAACAGAGCGGCAGAAGAGGACTCTTCACAGCTGCTTCCCTGCTTAACTCTGCAAATGAAATGACCGCTGCCCTGCCATTTGTCCTGAGCTCATGTAAGGTATCCCATGTGCTCTGATCCCATGTGCCCTGATCCAATGTGCTCTGATCCCATGTGCCATGATTCCACATAAGGTGGTTTGATCCCATGTGCCCTGATCCCATGTAAGGTGGTTTGATCCCATGTGCCCTGATCCCATGTAAGGTGCTCTGATCCCATGTAAGGTGGTTTGATCCCATGTGCCCTGATCCCATGTAAGGTGCTCTGATCCCATGTAAGGTGGTTTGATCCCATGTGCCCTGATCCCATGTAAGGTGCTCTGATCCCATGTAAGGTGCTCTGATTCAATGTAAGGTGCTCCGATCCCATGTGCCCTGATCCCATGTAAGATGCTATGGTCCCATGCGCCCTGATTCCATTTAAGGTTCTCTGATCCCATGTGCCATGAGCCCATGTAAGGTGCTCTGGTCCCATGTGCCCTGATCCCATGTAATGTGCTCTGATCCCATGTGCCCTGATCCCATGTAAAGTTCTCTGATCCCATGAGCCCTGAACCCATGTAATGTGCCCTGCTATATGTCCCCTAATGTACCCTGCTCTCATGTAATGTGCCCTGCCCCCATGAATGTGCCCTGATGCTGCCCATGTATTGTGCCCTGCTGACCATCTGTGCTTTGCCCTGCTGCCCGCCCATGCACTGCTTATCTTGACCCAGAAGTGAGTATTCATGCAGAAAAAAGCAAGCACAAGTTTTACAATAAACGGGTACATTTTAATATTGATTCTCTTATTTAATGGCGTTTCAAAAAATAATTGTTGTTATATCAGCAACTCGCTGATCACACCAATGTTTTGTGAGCTGTAGATCTCAACATTACTTCAGGGGTTCCCCAAATTCCCAAACTTTTTGCCAAAGGTTCCTGCACTAAAGTGTTGAAAAAGCTATACCAATAGTGCTAATCCTAAACAAATAAATAATTGAATAAATCCACCCTCACTATAAACTGTAAATAAATAACTATGGAGATGAAACTTCTCCAATATAAAATGCATACAAAATAAGTTCAAAAGAATCCAAAAAGAAAAAAGTAATTCCATATATTGCATTCTATTGTTTCTACTGTTGTAAAGGTGCAGTCAAGTGCAGAACTGATTTACAACTTAAAGCGGTGTTCCGGCCGAAAATAAAATTTTTAGATAAAAATACCACTTTAATACTCATTCTTATTGTATTCTAGTAAAGGTATGCTGTATACTAAGGTCTTTTTAGCATTTTTGCAGCATTGTTTTCTTACTTTTGTAAGTCCCAGCAAACCGTGGCCATCTCCTGTGTGGGCATCTGAAGCCATAGAGTATCTCTTCCTGTATTTCGTGCATTCTTGCTACCCAGAATGCACCTGCCGATCTCGCGCATGTGCACCCTGGTGTGAGCAGTATAGGTCGGGTTTCCAAAGCAATGGTGGCAGCGCAAATAACGCAATGCTATGCCTATTGCCTCCTGGGATTGATGACACACATCTCCCAGGAGACAATGCAAAGCCAGAAATGACACGTGGGGCAGAGGCCAATAAGGAGGAAGTGAAGAAAGAAAATTGCTGAAATAAAGTAAGTGATCCACAAAAACAAAAAAAAAAAAAAACATGCCAATTCATTTTTAGGGGTTTATTTACTAAAGGCAAATCCACTTTGCACTACAAGTGCACTTGAAAGTGCACTTGGAAGTGCAGTCACTGCAGATCCGAGGGGGACATGCAAAGAAAGTAAAAAACAGCATTTTAGCTTGCACATGACTGGATGATAAAATCAGCAAAGCTTCCCCTCATTTCTGATCTACCCCTCAGATTTACAGCGACTGCACTTCCAAGTGCACTTTCAGTGCACTTTCAAGGGCACTCGCAGTGCACTTGTAGTGCAAAGTGGATTTGCCTTTCATAAATAACCCCCTTAGTGTACACATTAGTGGATGGTAAGGAGTATAAAATATGGGTGAAACTCAAAATTTGTTTATTAGGTGTTTACCCTTAAATAAGTGCTCCAAAGATCAGAAAAGGGTGCCCGATCTTCCACCTTCACACACTTTCCTCAAAAGAATTAAACTCACAAATCCAAATTACCACTTTAACTAATAAGTAAGTCACAATATGTGTTGTGTTGAGCCATTTTATCACATGGGTGAAGGTACTGTACTCTAGATCCAGAGCTAGACTTCGTATTAACAATAATCTCTCCTCCCCATCCAAGTTGCACAGAGGCACTCGGCAGGGGTGCCCGCTATCCCCATTGTTGTTCACTCTGGCAGTAGAGCCTCTGGCCATCTTGATCCGCATTGCTTCAGAGGTGGTCGGGTTTCGCAGGGGTCAGCTGGAAGAAAAAATTTCCCTATATGCGGATGATGTGCTCGTTTATCTAGGTGACTCCGCTGCCTCCCTGCGAGCAGTGATGAGGATTATAACGGATTTTGGGGGTTTCTCTGGCTTCACCATAAATTGGTCCAAATCAATTTTAATGCCCATTGACCCACTGATGGAGCCGTTGCTGGCGGGAGCGGATCAGATTACCATAGCCAGTAGCTTCAGATACTTAGGAGTGGTGGTATCCCCAGATCCGGCTGAGTATCTTCGGATCTGTCTGGGCCCACTACTGGATAGGCAAAAAGTAAAATGTAATAGTTTGTGTAAGCTTCCCCTGTCAGTGGTGGGATGGGTGAATTTAATAAAAATGGTATGGTCTCCGCAGCTTTTATACATTTTTCACAATTCACCTATGTGGATTGCGAACAAATGCTTTAAACAAATTGACTCATTGATGCGAGACCTAATATGGAAGAAAAAGACAGCCAGGATTAGCTTAACTACTCTACAGTATGGGAAGGATAGAGGGGAATTGGCAGTACCCCAACCCAAAATGGCCTCGCAACTTCAGCAGCTGGCGGGGTGGGGACTAGGGATGAGCTTCGAGTTCGAGTCGAACTCATGTTCGACTCGAACATCAGCTGTTCGCAAGTTCGCCGAACAGCGAACAATTTGGGGTGTTCGCGGCAAATTCGAATGCCGCGGAACACCCTTTAAAAGTCTATGGGAGAAATCAAAAGTGCTAATTTTAAAGGCTTATATGCAAGTTATTGTCATAAAAAGTGTTTGGGGATCTGGGTCCTGCCCCAGGGGACATGGATCAATGCAAAAAAAAGTTTTAAAAACTACAGTTTTTTCGGGAGCAGTGACTTTAATAATGCTTAAAGTGAAACAATAAAAGTGTAATATCCCTTTAAATTTCGTAGCTGGGGGGTGTCTATAGTATGCCAGTAAAGGGGCGCATGTTTCCCGTGTTTAGAACAGTCTGACAGCAAAATGACATTTCAAAGGAAAAAAAGTCATTTAAAACTACTCACTATTGCATTGCCGGTCCGACAATACACATAGAAGTTCATTGATAAAAACGGCATAGGAATTCCCCACAGGGGAACCCTGAACCAAAATTTAAAAAAAAATGATGTAGGGGGGTCCCCCTAAATTCCATACCAGGCCCTTCACGTCTGGTATGGATATTAAGGGGAACCCTGGCCAAAATTTAAAAAAAAAGATGTGGGGGTTCCCCCTAAATTCCATACCAGGCCCTTCAGGTCTGGTATGGATATTAAGGGGAACCCCGGCCAAAATTGAAAAAAAAAATGATGTGGGGGTCCTCCTAAATTTCATACCAGACCCTTTAGGTCTGGTATGGATATTAAGGGGAACCCCGTGCCAAAATTAAAAAAAAAACAGCGTGGGGTCCCCCCAAAAATCCATACCAGACCCTTATCCGAGCACGCAACCTGGCAGGCCGCACGAAAAGAGGGGGGGACGAGAGAGCACCCCCCCTCCTGAACCGTACCAGGCCACATGCCCTCAACATTGGGAGGGTGCTTTGGGGTAGCCCCCCAAAACACCTTGTCCCCATGTTAATGAGGACAAGGGCCAACCCTGGCCGGTGGTTGTGGGGGTCTGCGGGTGGGGGGCTTATCAGAATCTGGAAGCCCCCTTTAACAAGGGACCCCCAGATCCCAGCCCTCCCCCCTGTGTGAAATGGCAAGGGGGTACAATGATTGGACTTCCCTGTGGCATTCCCCGTGACGTCACAGGGAAGTCCCGTCAAGTCACCGTGCGTCAGAGGGGGGTGGGGTCACCGAGTGGCCCCGCCCCCCATTATTTAAGAACCGTCAGAAGAGGAGAAGCGTCACACAGTGGGAGCCTCCCTCCATGCCACCATGGATGTGGAGCGGCCCGGAGAAGAAGAGAAGAAGATGAAGAAGAGAAGAAGAAAAGAAGATGAAGAAGAGAAGAAGATGAAGAGAAGAGCGGGAGCCTCCCTCCATGCCATGGATGTGGCCCGAGGAGAAGAAGGGAAGAAGACGCCACGGAGGAGATGCTGGACGAGAACACCGAGGAAGAACCAGAAGAAGATGAAGGAAGATAGAAGAAAGAAGAAGCATTTAAATAAAGGAATTGTCAAAAACTGTCTCTTTTTAACATTTTTGACAATTTTTTAGTGAAATGGTAAGGGTACTTTTGTACCCCCTTACCATTTCACACAGGGGGTAGGGCCAGGATCTGGGGGTCCCCTTGTTAAAGGGGGCTTCCAGATTCCGATAAGCCCCCCACCCGCAGACCCCCACAACCACCGGCCAGGGTTGTGGGGATGAGGCCCTTGCCTTCATTAACATGGGGACAAGGTGTTTTGGGGGGTTACCCCAAAACACCCTCCCAATGTTGAGGGCATGTGGCCTGATATAGTTCAGGAGGGGGGATGCTCTCTCGTCCCCCCCTCTTTTCCTGTGGCCTGCCAGGTTGCGTGCTCTGATAAGGGTCTGGTATGAATTTTTGGGGGGACCCCACGCCGTTTTTTTAAAAAAAATTGGCGCGGGGTTCCCCTTAATATCCATACCAGACCTGAAGGGCCTGGTATGGAATTGAGGGGGAACCCCCACGTCATTTTTTTTTTAAATTTTGGTTCGGGGTTCCCCTGTGGGGAACTCCCATGCCGTTTTTATCAATGAACTTCTATGTGTATTGTCGGACCGGCAATGCAATAGCCGCGAGTAGTTTTAAATGACTTTTTTCCTTTGAAATGTCATTTTGCTGTCAGACTGTTCTAAACACGGGAAACATGCGCCCCTTTACAGGCATACTATAGACACCCCCCAGCTGCGAAATTTAAAGGGATATTACACTTTTATTGTTTCACTTTAAGCATTATTAAAATCACTGCTCCCGAAAAACTGACGTTTTTAAAACTTTTTTTTGCATTGATCTATGTCCCCTGGGGCTGGACCCAGGTCCCCAAACACTTTTTATGACAATAACTTGCATATAAGCCTTTAAAATTAGCACTTTTGATTATTCATGTTTGTGTCCTATAGACTTTAATGGTGTTCGGGTGTTCGAACAAACTTTTTTCCTGTACGCATGTTCTGGTGCGAACCGAACAGGGGGGTGTACGGCTCATCCCTAGCGGGGACACGAAGCAAAGTGAGGACCCTGTAATTAACCTGGTGACCATGTCTGACCTTTACTGAAGGCGGCCTCCCATATGGAGATGGACCTGCCAAGCATACCACATTCTGCCCATATCTGTGTCCTTAAAAAGGTGTGGGGGGAGTTCCGGAAGGCCCTGAAGATAAGGGGTCCATTGCCCTTTACCCCTGTGTGGCATAATCCTAGATACCCAGAGCTATATGATTTACATGGGTTTACCCCCTGGAAAGAGAGGGGGATTTGGTTCTTCCCGCAGCTATACAAGAGGGAGGTGCTAAAAACATATGAAAAACTATGTCAGGAATACTAGTTAGCCCCTAGGGGCTTTTATCAATGCCTCCAGCTTCGGCATGCCCTGCAGGCACAGCAACTGTCCCATTCTCTGGCAGTATCATCATGCTGATGGAAGTCCTCTGGGCGGGTGCCCGGAAAGGACTAATATCCAAGATCTATGCAGAATTGTTGTCCTCGGTCCAAGACCATGCCTCCCTTAGATGTCGTAGTAAGTGGGTGGAGGATATTGGGGATATAGATGGGACCAGTGGGACATGGCGTTAGAATCCATTCCTGCGGTATCTGTCTCAGCATCTCACATACTGTCACAATTATTTATTTTGCATAGAGCTTATAGAACACCAGTGCAACTTAATAGGTGGGGAGGAAGGGACTCTCCCTTATGCCCAAAGTGCAAAGTACATCAGGGGGACTTTATAAATGTACTCTGGAAATGTCCAAAGCTCCATCGGTATTGGGAGGAAGTGTCCCAATGTATCACCAGATTAGCTCAGGTACCTGTTCCCTTGGACCCCCTGGTGTACTTTCTTGGGGCCATTGATGTTGAAATGTATACGAAAGGAATGTATTATATGATAACTAGATTGATGTATTTAGCTAGAAAACGTATTGCAAGGTACTGGATGGCATCTGCGGTCCCCACAGGGTAACAATGGATAAGCTATGTTAACTCCCTAATTCTTAGAGAACGTTTGGCCTATAGCCGCAGGAAGCCGGTTGGTAAATTTGATCTCATTTGGCAACCATGGTTGGAGGACCCTAGCCTTGCACCACCACAATTGGTAATGGACAGACTTCTTATGTAGAGATCTCATGTTGTTATGGGGGGGAGAGAGGAGCGCGATGCAAATGTTCAGTCATGTTAACGGTTATGCACCAGGCCCGGGAGAATCTGTTGCTTGAAGAAGTGACTAATGCTGCTCTGTTATAATGGGTCATGAGTGCTGGTTAGAGTTTGGGGTTGGGGGGGGGGTAAAAAGGAAAACATTTTTATATGCGCTGTATACTGTTATTGCTCATATAGTATGGATCCCTATCATAATATGGTCTATACTTGTACTGTTCTGTGTGGTTCACTGCAATGATTGTATGTACCATTTGAGCAACTTATTAATAAACAAGTTTTGATTAAACAAAATATATGTGTTGTGTTGTTATAAACCAGTTGCAGATGACTGATACTCAATTCAGGCATCACCTCCTTCCTAGTGTTATCAAGACAGGCTCCAACAATTCATTAGCTAAGGCAAAAGTGTTTTATTAAAGGTTTTAAAACCCAGCTTAAAAACTTCCAATGCCCTAGAGTTCTCCCAACACCAAGGATATCCTCATCTCATGAAGGGAGCTGCTCCCTTAATTAAATTAAGCTGCTATCCTTAAAATTCAAAAATGTTACTATATTCTATAGCTAGGTTCAAAGCAGTCAGAAACATTTAGAGCAGTTTTATTTTGAGCTAGACTTGGCAAGAAAGCTAGAATACTAGATCTGCATTTAAGGCAGATAATCAGCTTTTCAGTTTAATGTAATTCTACAAATGGGAAACTTGGCACTGCATCTCTGGTTATTGTTCATATGCTCACATTTAGTTTTAATAAGTAGATTATGCATTTTCAAGAAGTCTCTTACATTTAGTAAAACAAATAAAATTTATATAAATTGGCATTTTATTTATAAGAAAAGCACATCTTGAAACCTTTGCCCAGTTATTGTGTAATCTTAAAACTACAGTTTAAAAAAAAAAATGAAATGCAACACTAAAAGTAAACTTCACTTTCTTCAAAAAACAAAATAACGAAAAAAACCAAAAAAAAAACAAAAAAAATAATATTAATATAAGAATGCCAGTATGGTGGCCTGAATTTATGGGAGGAACCTGGGAGGTATTTAAGCAGCCCACTCACCTATGCTCTTTGTTGGTTCCAGTGCGCGATACCCTCCCTCCCTTCCCTTTTTCAGAGCACTTCTTAGCACATACTTCTCCATAACTACCCATTACTTATCTTGGGCATGCCCCCTTTTCTTGGCATACCGACCAGGTTGATTGATGTTGTAAGTCTTGTCGCATGTTTATGTGATCCATATCTGTCTCGGTCACAGGGCCACAGCCATGTATATATATCACTAAACCACAAACATCAAAACTAAAACACTATAACTGTATACTGTATACATTTATACAAATAAATAAAGATGTGAAATCAAATAAAAAGTTCAACACCCTCCCCAAAAATATGAGAAAAATGGGAATGGTAGCTAAATGACAATAGAAGTTGTTTCTATTACACAAATAGGTAGCACCAAAAGGACTGTTGGGTTTATTTTCTGTGAATACAGTGAGTGGTACACAATAATGTGTTAGCCACCTAAATGTGATTCAGAGTAATTGAGCGTTATGCACCACAGTGAATATAAGACCCTTTTCACACTAAAGCGCTTTACAGGCGCTACATCGCTAAAAATAGCGCCTGCATAGTGCCTGTAAAGAGCCTCTCCTGTCTCTCCAGTGTGAAAGCCTTCAGGCTTTCACACTGGAGCGGTGCCCTTGCAGGACATTAAAAAAACTCCTCAAGCAGCATCTTTGGAGCAGTGTATACACTGATCCTTCTCCGCTCCTGCACATTGAACTGAATGGGCACCGCTGCAGAACCGCCGGCAAAGTGCTGCTGCAGCGGGGGTTAACACTGCCCTGCTAGCGGGTGAAACCCCCCTGCAAAAATGACAGTAGAGCGCCACTAAAAATAGCTGTGCTTTACTGCCGACGGCTCCGACGCCCCAGTGTGAAAGGGGCCTAAGAGGGTCCACTCTACTCTGTAGCCTACAGCACTGCAATGCAATGTAACATACTGTGTATATTAGTAGCACTATACAGCACTGTAAAGCTCAGTATGTAACACTGTAAAGCCTCATTATTGGCCATACTATGCTACCTGACCACAGTTCACAGTTCATGAAATGCATTATGGTATTCAGGTTTGGGCGCTGCAAAGAACAAACTTGATAGCTTCCCCAAATGGCAGACATGCAAAGTTTGGGTCAATCTCTACTGCTATACAAACTCGAATCTCATCCCTAGTTTGCAATTTTGGTGTACAGAAACTCATTGTGGTGAATTCTATAAAGCTAATGCGCCACTTTCATGGAGTTTATTGCTCATGTTAATATGTTGCGCCTAATTTAAGAAACATTTGCAACAGTTTTGGTTCTCACAGCCACTTGTGTGCCAAATTCAGGTAGTTCTAAATTGCACCACTTCTACATTGTGGTGCAATGCCTGCTCCAAAATCAAAATAAAATACCAACAGTTTGTATCTTACAAAAGTGGAGCTAATTAAGACCAACTCTATTTTTTACATACAGAGAGAGAGGTCAGAATGGACCAACAAAATTGTGTATACATGTATTTGCGCAAACTATTAAGGTGTTCCCAAACCAAAAGCTTTAGTTGGATGGTAAAGTAAGGGCTCAGCTTATAGCAAGGGATGTGGCCTTTAGATCGGGCGACCCTATGGCTTATAGGAAAGCTCGGAATGAACTAAAGAAAGGCATTAAGGAGGCTAAGCGTAGATATAAACAGCGCATTGAATCTTATTTTGAAAATCAAAATTCTTGTAGCATGTGGAAGGGAATTAAAACAATGGTAGATTTTAAATCTAGGAATACACAGGTTTGTAAAGTGCTCCCTGACACCTTAAACCATTTTTTTGCTCGCTTTGAGGGCCAAAATATGAGATGTGAAACCCATAGTAAAGAACTAGTGGAGGACGACCATTTATTGGTATTAAAAATACATGAGGTCAGGTCAAATTTGAGGGAGATTGACATCAGAAAGGACCAGACGGGTGTCAGGCCATATACTGAGGGGATGTGCAGACCAGTTAGCAGGTGTTTTTACTGATATTTTTAATTTGTCATTAAAGCAGGCTGCAGTACCTTCTTGTTTTAAATCTACTACTATTGTCCCAATACCTAAAAAATCAGCGTTATCATGCTTAAATGATTATCGCCCAGTTGCCCTAACTCCTATCATCATGAAATGTTTTGAGAGGCTCGTATTATCACATCTTAAGGCAAGCATTCCTGTTGATCTGGATAAGTATCAGTTTGCCTATCGTGCAAATAGATGCACAGATGATGCAATTGCTATTGCATTGCATGCTGCCTTGACACATCTTGAGCACCCAAACACATATGTTAGGATGTTATTCATTGATTTTAGCTCTGCATTTAATACAGTAGTTCCTGAAAAATTAGTGGAAAAGTTAAAAGCTTTGGGCCTATGTCCATTGCTGCGCTCATGGATTATGGATTTTCTAACAAACAGGCCACAAATGATGAGAATAGGAGATCAGATGTCTAACACTATTATTTTGAATACAGGGGTACCACAGGGATGTGTGTTAAGTCCGGCTTTGTTTACATTGTTCACGCACGACTGTACTCCCATACATGTGTCTAACACTATAGTGAAGTTTGCTGATGACACCACTTTAGTGGGACTCATACAAGACAATGATGAGACAGCTTATAGGCAGGAAATTCAACATTTGGTTGAGTGGTGTAGAGAAAATGATTTAATACTCAATACGGCAAAAACTAAAGACATAATAGTGGATTATAGGAGATCAAGAAAGATCAATCATTGCCCGGTTCATATAGGTGGTGAAGAGGTGGAAAGGGTGGACACTATTAAATTTTTGGGAGTGCATATTACAAGGGAGTTGTCATGGTCTCAAAATACTTTTTTATAGTGAAAAAAGCGCAGCAGAGACTGTTTTTCCTTCGGAGACTGAAGCAGGCTGGATTGCCCTTAAGGCTTCTGGTCAATTTCTATCATTGTACCATTGAGAGTATTCTTCTCCACTGCGCTGTAGTGTGGTATGCCAGCTGCAGGGCGGAGGATAAGAAGTGCCTGTCTCGTGTGGTGAAAACAGCACAGCGGATCATAGGAACAGATCTACCAAATTTGGACACAGCATATGCCAGCCAATTAAAAAAGCGGGCAAAAGATATTAGTATTGATCCAACCCACCCAGGTTACAGTGTGTTTGTCCCATTGCCATCAGGGAAAAGATATAGAACACTTAAAACGCACACTAATCGCTTAAAGCATAGTTTTTTCCCTAGGGCCGTATTGTCCATAATCCCATCAGGTACAGTGTTTTAGGAATTTTATGTAGAATTTTAACATTCTTTTATTTATTTATTTTTAAATAACATTTTATATCTTGATATATTTAAATAGATATGTGGGCATGTGCTAGGAGTATGTATGTGTGGTTTCCTTGGGAAATGTTTTATTGCTGCTGTAAAGAGTATCCGAAAAAATGTTGTTGTATGTATACAATGACAATAAAATCTATCTATCTATCTATCTATCTATCTATCTATCTATCTATCTATCTATCTATCTATCTATCTATCTATCTATCTATCTATCTATCTATCTATCTATCTATCTCTCTCTCTCTCTCTCTCTCTCTCTCTCTCTCTCTCTATCTATCTATCTATCTATCTATCTATCTATCTATCTATCTATCTATCTATCTATCTATCTATCTATGTAGCCTAGACCTTCATATCAATCATCATAAATATAAATGTGTATGCTTATACAATAAAAAAATATATATTCTAACAAAAAATCATAATTGTTTCTGTTATGTATTAACATTTTTGGATGTTAATTGAACAAAACAAATGTTAACATTAAGCATAGTTTGGGGATATGCTCACTTTTTCATTTAAAAACTCAGGTTTTTAAATGTTCAAGGTACTCGCTTTAAACCTACATATTATTAGTAACTATCATTTTGTATTCAACGTAATCTGCAGTAATGAAGAATTTAAGGTTAGTTAATGGCTGTTTTTTATGTACTGCTATATATGGCTGTAGGTTCAAGACTATGTAACCTTTTATTCTCCAAAAAAGTAACTTTTTTATGCTAACATAAAACCTAAAAAGACTAAACCATGATCAAGTAAAAAAAGGAACAATATAATTCTGTACATTAGCATCTTTATTTTTAGGGTTCTAATTATATATGAGTCCTGTAAATTATTTGCAGGGCCGGTCCTACCCAGGGTGCAAAGGGTGCTTTGCACCCAGGCGCCTGCAGAGGTGGGGGCGCCAAAGAGCCAGACTTCTCCCCTCCCTCCTTCTCTCCTTGTGAGTGTCTGTCCAGAACTCCAGTGTGAGCGTAGGGCAGCCCGACCAGCCTGGCAGTGCTCGGGGGGGAGGGGCGCTCCTCTTCCTGACACCAGTGTTCTAGTCAGTGGCTGCTGAAGTGCGGGAATGAATTCCTCACACTGGGATCCCGCACTGTCTCTACCAACTTCAGTTGGAATGCTTCCCCCTCCCATCTCTATCTCGGGATGCACAGAGAGAGAACCGAGGTGAGTCAGTGTGCTGTGTGTAGGAATGGCATCCCCTGCACACCTTTAGATGTGCTCTGGGCTGCCCCTGCTAGAGATGTTTTATGGTATGATAGATTACAATAGGATACACAGCCCCTGTCCCTTCCTGCACCTCAGTAGTCCACTTACAGATGTGTTGTTTAATGAGATGTACTAAGAGCCCTTTCACACTGACAGTGCAGGGGCATCGGCGGTAATGCGCTGCTACTTTTAGTGGCGCTTTACCGTCGCTTTAGAGGTACATTCAATCCCCACTAAAGGGTTCAAAGGCGCAACTGTGGAGGCACTTTACAGGCACTGCCCATTAATTTCAATGGACAAGGGTGCTTTAGGAGCGGTGTATACACCGCTCCTAAAGCGCCTCAAAGAAGCTACTTGCAGGAATTTTTTAGACGTCGTGCCAGCGCTCCGCTCCAGTGTGAAAGCATTCGGGCTCTCACACTGGGATTGCAGATAAGGCTTTTTCCAGGTGCTATTTTTAACTCTAAAGCACCTGAAAAATGCCTCCAGTGTGAAAGGGGTCTAATGGACCATCTCCTGTACTATGCCTGCAGTATGGATGAGCTCCGGCGTGTTCGCAAGCTGCGCGTGCCGTGCCCGCCAGGAACTTGGCACTGCACAGCGCTAATCACAAGCAGTGAGACATTTCCCAATGTGCAGCTGGAGAGATCAGGAAATGTCTCACTGCTTGTGATTAGCGCAGCGCACTGCCGACTTCCTGGCGGGCTCGGCACGTGCAGCTTGCGAACACGCCGGAGCTCATCCTTAGTCTGCAGTCTCGGATCATCTCCTGTAGTATGTCTGCAGTCTCTGATCATCTCCTGTATTATGTCTGCAGTCTCTAACCGTCTTCTATATCATGTCTGCAGTCTCTGACCATCTCCTGTACTATGTCTGTAGTCTCGGACCATCTCCTGTATTATGTCTGCAGTCTCTAACCGTCTCCTGTACTATGTCTGCAGTCTCTGACCATCTCCTGTCTTATGTCTGCGGTCTCTAATCATCTCCTGTACTATGTCTGCAGTCTCTGACCCTCTTCTGTACTATGTCTGCAGTCTCTGACCCTCCCCTGTACTATGTCTGCAGTCTCTGACCATCTCCTGTATTATGTCTGCAGTCTCTGACCATCTCCTGTACTATGTCTGCAGTCTCTGACCATCTCCTGTACTATGTCTGCAGTCTCTGACCATCTCCTGTACTATGTCTGCAGTCTCTGACCATCTCCTGTACTATGTCTGCAGTCTCTGACCATCTCCTGTACCATGTCTGCAGTCTCTGACCATCTCCTGTACTATGTCTGCAGTCTCTGGTCATCTCCTGTACTATGTCTGCAGTCTCTGACCATCTCCTGTACTATGTCTGCAGTCTCTGACCAGCTCCTGTACTTGGTCTGCAGTCTCTAACCGTCTCCTATATCATGTTTGCAGTCTCTGACCATCTCCTGTACTATGGTTGCAGTCTCTGACCCTCTCCTGTACTATGTCTGCAGTCTCTGGTCATCCCCTGTACTATGTCTGCAGTCTCTGGTCATCTCCTGTACTATGTCTGCAGTCTCTGACCGTCTCCTGTACTATGTCTGCAGTCTCGGATCATCTCCTGTACTACTGTACTATGTCTGCAGTCTCTGTCCATCTCCTATATCATGTCTGCAGTCTCTGATCATCTCCTGTACTATGTCTGCAGTCTCTGACCATCTCCTGTAGTATGTCTGCAGTCTCTGATCATCTCCTGTACTATGTATGCGGTCCCTGATCATCTAGTGTACTATGTCTGCAGTCTCTGATCATCTAGTGTACTATGTCTGCAGTCTCTGACCATCTCCTGTACTATGTATGCAGTCTCTGATCATCTCCTGTACTATGTATGCGGTCTCTGACCATCTCCTGTACTATGTCTGCAGTCTCTGACCATCTCCTGTACTATGTCTGCAGTCTCTGACCATCTCCTGTACTATGTCTGCAGTCTCTGACCATCTCCTGTACCATGTCTGCAGTCTCTGACCATCTCCTGTACTATGTCTGCAGTCTCTGGTCATCTCCTGTACTATGTCTGCAGTCTCTGACCATCTCCTGTACTATGTCTGCAGTCTCTGACCATCTCCTGTACTATGTCTGCAGTCTCTGACCATCTCCTGTAGTATGTCTGCAGTCTCTGATCATCTCCTGTACTATGTATGCGGTCCCTGATCATCTAGTGTACTATGTCTGCAGTCTCTGATCATCTAGTGTACTATGTCTGCAGTCTCTGACCATCTCCTGTACTATGTATGCAGTCTCTGATCATCTCCTGTACTATGTATGCGGTCTCTGATCATCTCCTGTACTATGTCTGCAGTCTCTGATCATCTCTTGTACTATGTCTGCAGTCTCTGACCATCTCCTGTACTATGTATGCGGTCTCTGATCATCTCCTGTACTATGTCTGCAGTCTCTGATCATCTCTTGTACTATGTCTGCAGTCTCTGACCATCTCCTGTACTATGTCTGCGGTCTCTGATCATCTCCTGTAGTATGTCTGCAGTCTCTGATCATCTCTTGTACTATGTCTGCAGTCTCTGACCATCTCCTGTACCATGTCTGCAGTCTCTGACCATCTTCTGTACTATGCCTGCAGTCTCTGACCATCTCCTGTACTATGTCTGCAGTCTCTGACCATCTCCTGTATCATGTCTGCAGTCTCTGATCATCTCCTGTATCATGTCTGCAGTCTCTGATCATCTCCTGTATCATGTCTGTAGTATTTCTGGGGGCTCTTTCTAACAGACTCTCTAACAGAAGCGCTCTCTGTCTCCATCATAGAGGCCCCCTCCATGTCCCAATAAAGTACTCTTGCTTCTCTTCCTGTATTTTGTTTATTGTACCTGTAAGGATGTCAGGGTAATGAAGACTTCGTGGTGGAGCAGCTCTGTGGTTGAGTCGTTGCCATAGAAATATTTGTAAAGGGGAGGAGTTACTAAAATGACCACGCCCATATGGGGGCGCCAGAAATATTTCTGCACCCAGGCGCCTGTGACCCTAGGATCGGCCCTGATTATTTGTTTAAAATGTAATTTATGGACCCTAAAATGATAAAATGCAATAGTGAAAAAAAAAATAAACAGTCAAGTCAAAAACAACTATGGAATCGAATCATGAAGCTTACAATGCATGGCAGTATCCTTACCAAGACAACATGGTGTTTCTGTTTTTGTTTTTTTTTAGTATATCCACTTCACCTACATTGCAGTAGTAGAAAACAATAGGAAATCTTATGAAATTCTTCAGATAGGGCTTTTAATGACTTATGAACTGTAATTTGTTATTCTGAAAAATGTTCTCTAATAGCAAGTTTAGACTATTAGTTCTCCTTAGGGATGTGTGTGATGGTTGTAAAAGCATTGCACCAAATTCAAGTACAGGTTCTAGACAGGTACATGCATTTGGCACACACTGTGCCACTTTTAGAACACCCGAGAGACACGTTTACAAAATCCGTCTGTACCGTTCTTTATGAATTCCAGGGATTGTGTCTCTGCAGGCTGGACAGATATGAATGCACATATTCAGCAAATTAAAAAAAAAGTGCTGATTTGCCTTTTAAACAGGTTCAGTAATCCCTGGGCAAGAATAGATCATTTAGAAATGGAACTGAGTTGATATAATTTTAATTTTATGTTCAGTTTATTTATAAGTAAAAAGAGAAAAATTCATAACTAAACAGCAATATCTTTCAATTAGGACACATTACCACCCAGTAGTAACACCAAATGTGTAAACCTACAGAGAACATGAGCCAGAATAGACAATTCCAAAGATATTGGTTTGCTTGTTATGGACCACAGTGTAGCTTACTATAGGTCTTGGCTCCGTTGTACTTTTATAAAGATTTGTGGAGGTTGAATGAAAGATTTTCAAAACAGATATCAGCTGGGAGAAGAACTACAGGGATTTTAAATCCTGTCTACTACAAGCTGTGTAAACTTTGCTTAGACAATCACATTTTTATATTTAAGAAAAACATAATGTGTAACTTAAGATCGCCAGCTTTCCTGCTGTGCAGTAGTAAGAATCATTTGGCAGGTAATACGTTTTATCCAGCACTTAATTAACTGAAAGTTTTTTTTGCAATTCATTTATGTGCTATATTTAGTTATCTACCTATCTATAGTTAAAATGTTGTATCTTAGAAGTACGTTATTAGTACACCAACATTAAATTCTTTAAACCCAGGAACTCTAGGGCAAGTAGGCCCACTAGCATGCTTTTAAGTTGCTGAAGGCTAAGTAGCTACTGTTCTAATATTCATAAATTATATGTAAGCCCTTTGAATGGAAGCAAAATACAAAAGAAATAGGGACGAGGTTCAGATTCAGCACTACAATGAGTTCATGGCAGTTATTGTATGTTTGAGGTTCAGTGATCTAGTGTGGATTATTGTTGAAATGTCCTTCCAGCATATTAGGTTACATTTTTGTAACCTAATATGCTGAAAGGGCATTTGAACAATAATGGGTGATTTGTTATGTGCCAGGCCCCTCACTTTAAAAGTTTGGGGGGACATAGAGCAGCCATAATGTCAGTGCCCCTGGACGACGTCAGGTTTGACGAAACGGCGTAGGGAGAGCGGCGTGCTGACGCCACCAACATACCAACACGCAGTCCCGGATGTTACGGGCGTTTTTTCTTAAAGAGCTGGCCGGCTTGTTTTCTTATTGATGCCTGAATAATCCGGACGTATGTAAGTGCATTACTGTTTAACAATAAAAGTTTTATACGTTTTTACACTATGGAAGCCTCTCTTTCTCATACATGATTGGCCCATGGATATGCTGTTGAGTTCTATCCAAGGAAATCACGGGGAGTATATCTGAGGTTCCACCTATTGTATCCAGAGACTGTAGCTGGGTCATAAGCTGAAAAGCGTATTTGATCTCCTTGCCAGAGATCAAGGGAGCCGGTAAGAGGCAGCTGTTTTATAGGTGGAGGACTTTCCTATCTCCTGCACTTGTTTCTGCGGTGGTTCTGAGTGTGTTGTCACCTTGATTCAGGAAGAGGATACATACCTTCTGTGAACTCTGCATAGACTGATAATTGACATCTGTTCATTCGCATTTGATGGACTTGTAACAATATGTGTGCATACACTCAGTTGTTATCCTTTCGATTCTTTATCTAGCGCAGTTTTTTTGTGTTTGTTATTATAATGTCAGTGTATTGGAAGAGGGAAAGGACAGGGAAAGCTAGCAAACGCCATAGGGAAATATTGGAGGAACTTAGGAAACTTTTACTGTAATTCTTTTAGGGAATTTTACTTTTAACTGTATTTCTGATTGATAAATCTTTGGGTAATCAACTCCTTTTTTGTTGATTTTATTATTGTGGGCTTATTTGTCTTTAATTTTATTTTGTGGTTAGTTTAAGGTCAGTGGTCACTTTTACCTGCTGTTGTGTCTATAGCAATTCTTTTTTTGCTGGAACATTTTCCTTAAAAAAATAAATAAAAATGGCTTTTGTTTCAGGGGGCAGTATTTTTATGGTTTTCATTTATTTTGGGGCTATATTGTTTTTATTTTATGATGATAGGTTGATAGGTCCTTTATTTTAGGTAGAACTGAGTTTTAATGTACAAAGGCTTCTCTTAAAGTGTATGCAAAAAATACCTTTTTTTTTATAAGTGATCACATAATCTCTGTTCTCATCTGCATACGAACTACAGAAGGAGAAACAGCAGCACACTAACCAGTGAATGGCTGTGCAGAGGGTGGTGTCAAGACAAGTTTGATCACTGGAGGAGAGCAGGCTGAGTTCCAAACATAGCTAAAAAACTGACCACGCTGTGCTCTCATGCCTAGTGTGTTCAGTTTTTAATAGAAAAGCAGAGGGACTGGCAGAAATACCAGGTATTTCACATGAAAGAAGCAATGCAACAGCATATTTTTTCATATAAGTACATTGTACAGCAGCATAAATATGTGTCACCGGCGCAAAAAAATCAATGTGTTGGTCAGAATTGCTGCATTCAAAAAAACTTTTTCCTTAAAGGATAAAGAATAAGTGAATTAAATGGGTGTGAATGCGCTATTCCTATCTTTACACCACTTGTGATAATATGTGATCAAAACATTAATAAATCAATAACTGTATCTTGTAATAATACAATTAACCATCTCCTGCGTGAAAATAGCATACATAAAAAACACAATTCAAATAAATTTATATAAACCAATATCCTTCTCTTGTGTGTGAGTTACACAGAAAACCTGAAAAAACAGTTGGAGACCATATGCCCCTCCTGTGCATATACACAATATTAGAGTCCCATAAATTCCATAAACCATAAAGCCAAAAAAACTTAAAAAATCCTAAAAAATCCAGAAAAAAGAAGAGAAATCCTCTTGCAAATGCTGTGACTGTATTGTGCTCTTGTATCTCTTCTTAATTATAAGTGACTATGTGACCCACCACCACCTTGCAGATTGGCCACTCACCAGATACTGTAAATTGATGTGCCTTTGGTTCATTCATAGGATAACCACTCCACCTTAAAAGTCGCTCCACCTTAAATGCGCTCCACCTTATTACCACTTTTCATCAGCTATGCTATGGTAAGGTGGAGTGGTTATCCCATGAATGAACCAAAGGCACATCAATTTACAGTATCTGGTGAGTGGCCAATCTGCAAGGTGGTGGTGGGTCACATAGTCACTTATAATTAGGAAGAGATACAAGAGCACAATACAGTCACAGCATTTGCAAGAGGATTTCTCTTCTTTTTTCTGGATTTTTTAGGATTTTTTAAGTTTTTTTGGCTTTATGGTTTATGGAATTTATGGGACTCTAATATTGTGTATATGCACAGGAGGGGCATATGGTCTCCAACAGTTTTTTCAGGTTTTCTGTGTAACTCACACACAAGAGAAGGATATTGGTTTATATATATTTATTTGAATTGTGTTTTTTATGTATGCTATTTTCACGCAGGAGATGGTTAATTGTATTATTACATGATACAGTTATTGATTTATTAATGTTTTGATCACATATTATCACAAGTGGTGTAAAGATAGGAATAGCGCATTCACACCCATTTAATTCACATTGTACAGCAGGCACATATCAGGAATATGAAATTTTGGGTTTACATATTCTTTAATAAAACATGGGCTTTTGTTTCAAGGGTATTATTTGGGGGTTTAGTTTAATTGTGGGATATTTAGGTTTTTATGGTATGTTTTTAGGTTAAACTGACTTTTTTGGCTTAAAAAATTGGGATTTTGTTTCAGAGGTGGTACAATGGTGTTTTAGTTTATTTGAGGCTTTGTTGATATTTATTTAACCTTGATAGGGATTTTTTTAAGCTTGTGGTGCTCAAAGTACAATATTATTTTTGTTGCCAATCTGTTTTGGTAGCTGCCTTTTGTTTGCAGCACAATGCTGTATCTTTTAAAGGAAAAAGGAAAAAAAATAGCAAAACCAGTGCACACCAAATTCACCTCACACTGGGGGTTATTTACGAAAGCCAAATCCACTTTGCACTACAAGTGCAAACTACAAGTGCAAAGTGTACTTGAAATTGCACTGAAAGTACACTTGGAAGTGCAGTCAATGTAAATCTGAGGGGAAGATCTGAAATGAGGGGAAGCTCTGCTGATTTTATTATCCAATCATGTGCAAGCTAAAATGCTGTTTTTTATTTTCCTTGCATGTCCCCCTTGGATCTACAGTGACTGCACTTCCAAGTGCACTTTCAGTGCAATTTCAAGTGCACTTTGCACGTGTAGTTTGCACTTGTAGTGCAAAGTGGATTTGCCTTTAGTAAATAACCCCCACTGTCACCCAAATTTACTGCACCCCACTATCCCCTAGTAAAATTAAAAGTTAGGCATACACTGATTAGGCCTATTATCTCAGATTAAACTTGTCCTGCTGGTGGCCAATTTTATAATGCTGTATCCTTCATTCTTGCAATAAAACCCTACCTGTTTTTTTTACCTCAAGTAAATTTTGGCCTTGCCTTGTCCATTAAATTTTTTCTACTGCTGACCAATATTTAGTCTCCTAATTCTTGTATTAAAAGACCCTCCTGTATATTTTGCCTAATTTTCACAGATTAAAGTGAAACTCTATAACTCTCCTACAGGCTAAATAATAAATACTAATTTGGATTATTTTCACCAAAGAAATAGAGCAGAATAGAGTTTGGCTTAAATTTATGAGGAAAGATTATTTATTTGGAAACTTGTATAACAGAAAGGAAGGAAAACAAGTTTTTTTCAAAATTAAAATTTTTTGTTTATTTAGCAAAAAATTAAAAAACTCAATAGTGATTAAATACCACCAAAAGAAAGCTATATTTGTGTATAAAAAATTATAAAAAATTGAATATGGGCACAGTGTTGCATGGCCACGCAACTGTCATTCAAGTTGCAACAGCGCTGAAAGCTGACACTTGGCCTGGGCAGGAAGTGGATTAAAGTGCCTGGTATTAAAGGGGTTAATTTTTTCATTATCCAAAAGATTTTGGAAAAAAATTACAACTTAAAAAACTGACCATGCCTTTTACTTAATACCTAGAACTGTCTAATTTCCAAAAAGGGGTCATTTTGGAGGTATTTGTACTGTCTTATCATTGTAGGGCCTCAAGAAAAGACAAAGGCAGTCAGAACATCAAGAGTAATCAATTTTCAAATATATATACAGTAAATGTATACCATAGTTTGTAGAATCTTTAACTCTCACACAGACCAAATAGCATACACTGATTTGGGTTATTTTTACCAAAGAAATGTAGCAGAATACATTTCGGCCTAAATTTATGAAGAATAAAAACAAGATATTCGGCGCTGACATAAGAGGACACAGATAAAATAGACTGCTAGCAAACACTCATGGCTAATTTTAAAAAAAAAATATGAAGAAAAATGTATTTGCACAATTTTAAAACAGAAACTAAGAAAAATATTTTTTTTTCAAAATGTCTTCCCTTCCATATATCCTACCTTTATATAGTGGTAACAGTGGTGATCTAAAGGATTTGTGAACTCTCAAGGTTTTTCACCTTAATGCATAAAATGCATAGAATGCATTAAGGTGAAAAACCTTCTGTAGTGCAGCAGCCCCCCAGAGCCCCCACTTGTAATTACCTGAGCCCAATCTTCCAAGTGATGGGAATGAGCTCAGCAGCTCCAGCTGCTGTTTTGGGTCCTCATTGGATAGATTGATATCAGCAGGAGCCATTTGCTCCTGCTGCTGTCAATCAAATTCAAAGACGCGGGAGCTGGGGGGGTGGGGCCGAGTCCTGCTGTCTGTGTCAATGGACGCAGCAGCAGGACTTGGGAGCGTGCCCGCAGGAGTGCCCCCTTGGAAAGCGGTTCTACGTGGAGGCACTTAAGAAGAGGAGGAGCCAGGAGCGCTGCTGGGGGGCCCCAGAAAAGGAGGATCTGGGCCACCCTGTGCAAAACCCTTGCACAGAGAAGGTAAGTATAACAGGTTTGTTGTTTAAAAAAAAAAAAAAAAAACCTTTATAACCCCTTTAAATACCCCCAAAAGGAAAACTCTATCTGTTTAAAAAATTAATATAAAATTAATGTGGGTATAGGGTTGCATGACTGAGTAATTGTCATTTAAAATGTGACAGCTCTATGTGTTCAGCAAATTGAAATTTGGTCTCTATAGGTTATTCCTTTTTTCTTTTGTGAATTACCCTATAAATTGTTGGGCCTAAAATTACCCTATCTACAATAATAATTACATGTGTATTGAATTCTTGTAAAAAATAGATATATTAGGCTATATTAGGCTTGTATTTCCCAGCTATATACACTAACAAAAGAATTTGCTAACATTTTAATCAAAACACTAATTATGCAAACACTGGGCCTTACTAGATGTTGTGTTTCCAAAATTACTTTTCCTGTTACAAAGATAAATGAGGCATTTAGATCATAAAACTATTTTCAGAGAAGATGACACTTTGTAGACTGTTTGATGTGAAATATTCTGTGTTAATGATCTAAAGAGGAAGTATGTAAATAACACTTACTGTGCAGACTATGATATGCTTATCTTTTTGACCTTCTGTACTGAATACTCCAAACAAGTAGTCATCATGGTGTCACACAACCTCCTATAACCCCTCTTATGGTCACAGTAAGGAAGCCTGACAGTTCATTAAATTTATTTCAAACAAAGCTGCTTCTCACTCGATTATTAATAAAACCACTTCAAATCACAGTAAAATATGTATGAGATGATCATTTCAAACAGCCTTTCCTATGAACTTTAAAGTCGATCTCTAGCTAAAACATTTATTGAATTTAGTTATGGGCAGAGTTGAAAAGGGTTAGATGCTATTAACAGGTTTTACGTAAATGCTGTCTGCGTTTTGCATTCTGTTCCATCTGACAGCTGTCACCTGAATCGGGAGTGAAGGAACCAAATAATAAGAACCTAAAGATGTTCCTATCCTTTCCTGTAATACTAGAATTTTTGTTTATTGCTCTATATGTCACACTTGGGGAGATTTCCGCCTATTTCCTGTTCTGTCTGACATCCACCAAAAAAGTGCTTAATTTTCACAGTATTCTGTTATCAGTATACTGAAACCTAGTTCAATGCTAGAGATACACTAGAAAATGTAAATACTCATACTGTAGGAAACTTGAACTTTACTTTACAAACGGCTGTCAGTGCTCCTGTACAGGTAAATAGTCTTCAGTCATGGCAACAGAATGATGATTCTCTGGATAATGAGGCATGGACCCAGTCATTGGAAGATTTTGTGAAGGCTTCTTTATCCCCTTCACAGAGCCTGACCCAGCTGTTCATCATTTATAGAGCACCTTATACCTCATTGAAGCTCTATACTTAGGGAAAAATGACACCTCCACAGTGCCCCAAAATGTACTACAGCTTCCAGTTCTTTCCTACACATGCTATGGTGCTGTCCCAAGCTCCATCGTTACTGGGAGTCTATCTTTTTAATCCTTAATTGCCTCTGTTCTACGCAGGTGTCAATGGATCCAAAAATTGCTATTTATGCCTGAAAATGTTCTTCCTGCTGAAATGCATTTATTGTGGATATATATTTAGCTCTTAAACTTATCCTACAGAAGTGGATTTCACCTTCACCTCCTACGTACGATCAGTGGTGTGACATGCTTAACTTTGCTCTGTGGAGAGAGGAGTTCATTTTTCAACACACAAGGTGCCCTAAGAAATAAAAAAAAAATCTGGTTGTTATGGCTAGAATCGAGTGAATCAACATATTAATTTCTACATCGGGGGCTGGACGTTGTAGGCTAGTAGCTTACTTACCTTCTTGCTAAGGGTGACAATGCACTAACATATTGCTGTTTTGATTTGTATCTGATGACTTATGTTACATGTTCAAATGATTGGAGAGTCTTATAAAGTTCTGCAAAGGATTTGTTTTTCTGTTACTGGTCTGTTTCGATCCAGGCTCTGTGATATGTGCATTACTTGTTCCGAAGGACAAATTTGTATGCTGTGACAGAAGTAACAGATGTTTTTGTGTTTTGTTTTTTATTTTTATTATTGAAAAGTTTAATAAAAATGACTTGTGAAAAAATGTGGTAAATACTGTGCTGTCAAGGACAGCTGCTAGCACCGCAAATGACAATTGCAAATATACTATACCATGTCACTTCCGTTTTTTCGCTCGCAAGGTCCGCTCAAGTCTTGGCTATTCATAGCTAGGCTTGAAGTGGTCCGTGTCACTTCCTGGTTTTGTCGTATTGCACCTGGAAATTGCTAAAGCGAGGCTTGCAGGGCAAGCGATGCCGCCATTCTTCTTTTTTGCATGAATATGTAACAATAATTAGGTCAACCACGCACAGGTTTGTTTCCTAAATTATGAGATATTTTGTATATATATTTATATATATACACACAGTGGGATCAGTGGAACGACACCCCAGACGATAACTTTGTAGATGAAACGCGTTGGGTAGAACCTACTGTCCCCATTGCGTCACCATATTGGATATACAAGCACTTGTTTTACTTCTTAAAATGTGAGTGTAATTATTAATTTTTATAAATAAATTTCCCGTTATGTGGATTCACGCTATGTGCGTTTTTTATACCTTTTTGGCCATTCATGTGTGAATCCATACCACGTTATATACCTCTGGAGCCTCCTTCCTCTTGTTGATTGTGGCCATTTGGAGGAGAGTGGGATTTCTACATATTCATATGTTCTACCATCCATATCTGCCGATGTACTTTGATTATTGGTGTGCAATCACTGACAAGTCTGAATGATTCATGGGGCATATGTCCTATTGAATCCACACACTCCGGTAAGCCTCAGTGTTATCGGTGGTGGTTTTCTGTTTTCACTCTCCATGCACTTTAAATTGGTGGTTTGAAAATCACGGTTCGGGTCAGCAAGATTCATACACCTTTATAGATTTTTTCATCTATCAACACTTTCAGTCACAGATTGGACCTTTTGTTTGTTTTGTCATACAGCACTGTTTTTCAACTTTTATAGTGTGCATTCTTAGTTTTCCACTGTATTTTTTCATAAATAGTGGTTCCATTGTATTTTTATAATTTTACCATTGCAATTCTTTGTACCTTTCACTTGGTTATTTATTGCACTATTATTGTGATTTATTGTTAGTATCACCATGGGTTTTTACTTATTCTAAATACCTAGATTTTCATTAGGTTTCAATTTTCAAATGTCCCTAATAAAAACGACTTGATTAAACAAAAAGAAAAAAAAATGAAATACATACTATGCATTAAACAAAAATGTATGCAAATACATATATACTCCATGTACTTATTTTCCTATGTCTGTCAGCAGTAACTTAGTAAGGTTCAAATTAATTTGTCTTAAAGTAAACGTAGCCTGGTCTAAAACATTTCTAAGTTAACAAGAGTGTTGAAGAGTTGGTACCATTAGTGCTTGGTACTTAATAGTTTTTATACTGAACACAGTGTCCCTGGGTCATAGGCACATTCTGTATAGTATATATTAACTTCTGCTATGACAGTGATGCAGGTGGACATGCTATTACTTGATATCTTTTGGAGAAAAGGATAAATGGAGGATTGATTGAAACACTGGTTAGCATTCTATCCTTTGTGAGTGCAATATGATGATAGTTAATATTTAAACGAGGAAAGTTTAAAAACACATTGAGGATTTTTGTATATATATATATATATATATATATATATATATATATATCTATATATAGATATATATCTATATACAGATTATCTATCTATCTATCTCTATCTATCTATCTATCTATCTATCTATCTATCTATCTATCTATCTATCTATCTATCTATCTATCTATCTATCTATCTATCTATCTATCTATCTATCTATCTATCTATCTATCTATCTATCCATATACACACAATATATATAAACATAAAGATACAAGTAAAAAATAAAGAATATAAAGGTCAAATAATATATACCTGTTTGCATGCAATGAGTTTGATTTACTAAAACTGGAAAGCGCAAAATCTGGTGCAGCTTTGCATGGTAGCCAATCAGCTTCTAACTTCAGCTTGTTCAATTAAGCTTTGATAAAAAAAAAACTAGAAGCTATTTGGTTTCTATGCAAAGCTGCACCAGATTTTGCGCTCTACAGTTTTAGTAAATCAAATCATGTATCTGATTCCAGAAAATAGCAAACTCAAAGATAATACTACATACAGTAAAAAAAAAGAAAAAAAAAAGAAAAGAAAAACCTGATATAATATAGAATTTGTTTACATTCTATCCAAAACTGGGAACAAAAATTAGCTGGAGTTAGGCTTTGCATTTAACTATAGTCTTAATTAACCACTTCCTGCCCAGCCAATGTATATATACAGCTGAACTGGTGCTCTCCAGTTCTGGGAGGACATCTTATGACGTCCTCCCACTGGACCACCTACCATGTGTCCCCTGGGACACACAGCGCCACGATCTGTCATCTGCTGTGTCCACCAGACACAGCAGATGACTGATCACAGTACCAGCCCGCTGTGACTGGCCCAGGTACTGTGTGGTCACTGTGACCAATCACAGCAATCACTTGCTCACAAGTAAACAGCTTACTATTGTAATTGCTGTGATTGGTCACAGTGATCACATGGTACATGGCAAGTCACAGCGACCCTGTACCATGTGATAACTGCAGCCAATCACCACAATCACAATATTAAACAATGAGTCATGAATGAAAGCCATCCATGACAGTTAAAACTATTGCTTTTACAGTGATCATCACTGTAACAAGCAATCACGGTAAAAAAAAAAAAAAAAAGAGTCCATATCACCTTCCCAAGTAGTGCATTGTCACTAGACTGCCACTGCACTACTCTGGTGACAGTATGTAAAAAATAAAAAATAAAAATTGTAAAAATAAATAATAATCATTTTACACACTGTCACCAGTCAATGTCTTTAATCATCTCCACCCATTCACAGTGTCCCAGATCACCGCCATACCATTCATATGGGGCTCCATTAACAAAGCATTATCTACCTCTTTAAGATCCATGGTAAAATACCTCTTAGCGTTTTTCAAAAATGTTTTTGCAATTCACTAGCAAACGTTACTAAAATATTGCGTGAGCAATTTTATGAAGTGATGTGATATTTTAGTAGTGAAAGCTAGTGTCGTTTTAATGCCGGCACTTGCTGGCATTCTTAACAGCCAGTTAATAGATAGTTGTTAAGGAGCGGGGGGCTGCCATGTCCTAAAAACAATAATGAGTCATCTGCTGTCAGCGAGGCTCCCCGCTGACAGCAGAATGTAAACAAAATTATTTTAAAAAATTGCGTGGGTGTCCCCTCAATCCATACCAGGCCCTTCGGGTCTGCCATGGATTTTGAAGGGAACCCCACACCAAAATTTGACAGCAGATGATTTATGGTTGTTAACTGCTTACCGACCGGCTCACGCCGATATACGTTGGCAGAAGGGCACGTACAGGCATATTAACGTACCTTTACGTTGCCCTTTAAGAAGAGGTTTGCGGGTGCACGTGTGATCGCGGGTTTCCGCGGACTCGATGTTCGCGTGGATACCTGCGGTCATCTCACTGAGAGGAACATCGGAGAAATGCTGATGTAAACAAGCATTTCCCCGTTCTGCCTAGTGACACTGACACTGATCACAGCTCCCTATAATCAGGAGCGGTAATGAGTGTCATGTCACACATAGCCCAGCCCCCCCACAGTTAGAATCACTCCCTAGGAAACACTTAACCCCTTCACTGCCCCCTAGTGGTTAACCCCTTCACTGCCAGTCACATTTACACAGTAATCAATGCATTTTTAATCGCACTGATCGCTTTATAAATGTGAATGGTCCCAAAATAGCGCCAAAAGTGTCCGATCTGTCCGCCATAATGTCGCAGTCACGATAAAAATCGCTGATCACCGCCATTACTAGTAAAAAAAAAATATTAATAAAAATGCCATAAAACTATCCCCTATTTTATAGACGCTATAACTTTTGCGTAACCAATCAATAAACGCTTATTACGATTTTATTTACCAAAAATATGTAGAAGAATAAGTATTGGCCTAAACTGAGGGAAAAAAAATGTTTTTTTCTATATTTTTTGGGGATATTTATTATAGAAAAAAGTAAAAAATAATGCGTTTTTTTTCAAAATTGTCACTATTTTTTTGTTTATAGCGCAAAAAATAAAAACCGCAGAGGTGATCAAATACCACCAAAAGAAAGCTCTATTTGTGGGGGAAAAAAGGATGTCAATTTTGTTTGGGAGCCATGTCGCACGCCTGCGAAATTGTCAGTTAAAGCGACGCAGTGCCGAATCGCAAAAAGTGCTCTGGTCTTTGGCAAGCCAAATGGTCCGGGGCTTAAGTGGTTAACCTCCCTGGCGGTATGATTTTTTTTCAGATTTTTGAGTCTCAAAGCGGTACAATTATTTTACATAGAAATTTGGCGTTTTATATTGTAGGTCTGTAATTCTTGGCAATAACACACTTAGATCTGTCCAACAAGAGTCTAGTAGATATCCCAGGTATGATGACGTTTGAAACACAAAATCATAAATTATAATATAATAAATAAATATAAATAATTAAAAAAAATAATAATATAATAATAATAAAATACATTTCCCCACGATTCACTATCGCTCAATTCTACAAGTGTTCTAATTTACTATCGCTGTTTTCTAGCTGGTCTAAAGCCACTTTTGACATAAAGGGACACTTTTTGGTTGCTATGGACAATCTCAAGTTTCCAGGCTGAAAGAACAGTATATATTATATCAAACTGCATGCAGGGCATGGGCCGAAGCACTGGAGACAAAAGGGAAGTGAAATGATTTCATACAGTACTGGAATCTGTAAGATTCCAGTACTGTATGTGTTATGATTTTTACATTTTTGAATTTGCCGCCAGGCTCCACCCCCGTGCGTCACGATGCTCGCAGGGAACAGTGCTCGGCACAGAGAGGCTTCGGGCAGAGGACGGAGCCCGCAGATAGCGCGCGGGACATCGCAGGATCCTAGGGACAAGGTAAGTATACCGCTCCAGGATCCTGCAATGCAATCCCGAGTGTGGCTCGGGGTTACCGCTAATGGTGCTGAAATTGAACCCTGAGCCACATTCGCGAATACCGTCAGGGAGGCTACAGATGCGGTGGCCACTTGCTCCTTAACCACTTACCAACCGGCCCATAGCCGAATGACGGCTGCAGGGCGGTTGGATAACTCTGGGAGGGAGTACTATGACTTCCTCCCAGAATTCCCCTCTTGCGCGCCCCCTGGGGCGCGCACCGAACACATCCGTGACCTCGGTCACGCATCACGGATCCCGGTAAATGGCCGCTGTTCGCGGCCGTTTACCATGTGATCGCGCCATCAAATGACGGCGCGATCACATGTAAACAGACCGGCGTCATCTGATGACGCCGGTTCCTCTCCTCCCCTCCTGTGTACAGTTCTGTACACTGTGAGCGGAGAGGGGGATGGATGGATGGCTGCAGCGCTGTGGGCTGGATGTGTAGTGCCCACAGCGCTGCACAGAGACATCCAGCCATCCATCCATCCATGCTCAGCCATCCATAATGCTCTGCAATGCTGTGCAATACTCTGCAAAGCCCACATTACCCTGGAATACCCCCACAATACTCTGCAAAGCCCACATTACCCTGGAATACCCCCACAATACTCTGCAAAGCCCCACATTACCCTGAAATACCCCGCCATACTCCGCCATACCCCGCCATACTCCGCCATACCCCGCCATACTCCGCCATACCCCGCCATACTCCGCCATACCCCGCCATACCCCACCATACTCCGCCATACCCCGCCATACTCCGCCATACTCCGCCATACCCCGCCATACTCCGCCATACCCCGCCATACCCCGCCATACTCCGCCATACCCCGCCATACTCCGCCATACCCCGCCATACTCTGCCATACCCCGCCATACCCCGCCATACTCCGCCATACCCCGCCATACTCCGCCATACCCCGCCATACTCCGCCATACCCCGCCATACTCCGCCATACCCCGCCATACCCCGCCATACTCCGCCATACCCCGCCATACTCCGCCATACCCCGCCATACCCCGCCATGCTCCGCCATACCCCGCCATACTCCGCCATACCCCGCCATACTCCGCCATACCCCGCCATACCCCGCCATACTCCGCCATACCCCGCCATACTCCGCAATACCCCGCCATACTCCACAATACCCTGCCATGCTCGGCTGTACTCGGCCTCTGTATGTGGCCAGGCTGTGGAAGTCTCACACATGTGGTATCGCTGTACTCAGGAGGAGTAGGAGAATCTATTTTGGGGTGTCATTTTTGGTATGTACATGTTATGTGGTAGAAATATTGTATAAATGGACAACTTTGTGTTAAAAAAAAAATGCGTTTTAACCACTTCCCGCCCGCCGGCCGTCATACAACGTCCTTGACTTTGTGCGGGGATATCTGAATGATGGGTGCAGCTACAGGCATCATTCAGATATCCGCTTTTTCAGCCGGCCATTCCCTACACCATAAGAATGATCATAGCGGCTGTTCCACTGCTTGTTCGTTCTTACGGGAGGCGAGAGGGGATGACCCCCCCTCCCGCGCTTCTACCGACTCACCGCTACGATCGAAGCCAGGATCGTTTTTGTTTTTTTTTTTAATTTCAGGCTTCCCAGCCTAGAGGTGAGATGTGGGGTCTTATTGACCCCATATCTCACTGTAAAGAGGACCTGTCATGCCATATTCCTATTACAAGGGATGTTTACATTCCTTGTAATAGGAATAAAAGTGGTCAAAATTTTTTTTTTTTTGGAAAAAAGCATCAAACTAAAATAAATAAAGTAAAATGAACACCTGTCCCTGTGTGCTCGCATGCAGAAGCGAACGCATACGTAAGTCCCGCCCACATAAGAAAACGGTGTTCAAACCACACATGTGAGGTATCGCTGCGATCGGTAGAGCGAGAGAAATAATTTTGGCCCTAGACCTCCTCTGTAACCCAAAACATGTAACCAGTAAACAATTTTAAAGCATCACCTATGGGGATTTTTGAGTAGCAAAGTTTGGCGCCATTCCACAAGCGCGTGCAATTTTGAAAGGTGACATGTTGGGTATCTATTTACTCGGCGTAACTTCATCTTTCACATTATGCAAAAACATTGGGCTAACTTTACTGTTTTGGTTTTTGTAAAGCACAAAACCGTTTTTTTCCCAAAAAAAACGCGTTAAAAAAATTGCGGCGCAAATACCGTGCAAGATAAAAAGTTGCAACGACTGCCATTGTATTCTCTAGGGTCTTTGCTAAAAAAACATATATAATGTTTTGGGGTTCTATGTAATTTTCTTGCTAATAAATGATGATTTTTACATGTAGTAGAGAAATGTCAGAATTGGCCTGGGTGCTCCAGAACGCCTGAGGGTGCTCCCCTGCATGTTGGGCCTCTGTATGTGGCCACGCTGTGTAAAAGTCTCACACATGTGGTATCGCCGTACTCGGGAGTAATAGCAGAATGTGTTTTGGGGTGTAATTTGTGGTATGCATATGCGGTGTGTGAGAAATAACCTGCTAATATGACAATTTTGTGGAAAAAAAAAAAGTAAAAAAAAAACCTTGATTTTGCAAAGAATTGTGGGAAAAAATGACAACTTCAAAAAACTCACCATGCATCTTTCTAAATACCTTGGAATGTCTTCTTTCCAAAAAGGGGTCATTTGGGGGGTATTTGTACTTTTCTGGCATGTTAGGGTCTCAAGAAATTAGATAGGCCGTCAGTACTTCAGGTGTGATCAATTTTCAGATATTCGCACCATAGCTTTTGGACTCTATAACTTTCAAAAAGACCAAATATTATCCACTGATTTGGGTTATTTTTACCAAAGATATGTAGCGGTATAAATTTTGGCCAAAATATATGAAGAAAAATTACTAATTTGCAAAATATTATAACAGAAATGAAGAAAAATGTATTTTTTTACAGATTTTTCGGTCTTTTTTCTTTACGGCGCAAAAAATAAAGAACCCAGCGGTGATTAAATACCACCAAAAGAAAGCTCCATTTGTGTGAAAAAAGGACAAAAATTTCATATAGATACAGTGTTGCATGACTGACTGAGTAATTGTCATTCAAAATGTGAGAGCACCAAAAGCTGAAAATTGGTCTGGTTAGGAAGGGGGTTTAAGTGCCCAGTTGTCAAGTGGTTAATAACCAGCTATTTACTGCTTGTTAAGGACCCCGTGGCTGCCAGTTCCTTACCAAACAGCTAAAATTACACATTCCATAACTATTACATGCCTGGATCACTGTTTATTTACTGCATACATTCATTTATTTATTTCAATTAGTGAATCGACTTTAATGCAATTTTATGTGGTATTTACCAAGCTTTTTGAGGTAAATACTGCATAAAGGGATAGTGAATTGACAGTTTTAGCATCGCATGTGGTATTTGGGAAAAATGTGTCAGGTCACCTAAATACTGCATGTGATCTGCTTTAGTGAATGGAACCCATTGTTCCTAATCACAGTCATACCAGTTACAGTGTCCCTGATCATCACCACACCAGTTACAGTGTCCCTGATCACCACCACACCAGTCATTGTGTCACCATAAGAACTTGTTCACATGTGCAATGCTCTCTGCAGAGAGCATTTCACAGGCAATGAGGAGGCATTATGTCGCCTCCTCACCATCTGCTTTAACCCCAAGCAACCCTATTCACTTAATGGGTCACAATTTGCAGGCATACAGGGGGTATACTTCCTTCCACAGCTGCCTCTGCAGCTAAAGGGGGTAGTGGTTTTTGGGTGGTAAAACCGTGACTCAACCACAAGGTTTTGCTGCCCCTAAACCTCACCTGTCAATGAGCCCTAATGTTGCAGCTAGTCACAGTTCTCTGATCACCACCACACCAGCCACATGGTCATCAGACCAGTGTAGCTAGAATCAGTGTTCCTGATTTGCCTGTTTATTGACCACATTTTTGCCTGTTGCCTGGATTGATCCTTTGCCTGTTTTCTGACCATGTTTCTGCCTGCGCCTGAACTTACCCACCTGCATGTCCGACTAACTATGTTCCTGCAAGACACCAGTCCAAGCCACCTTCTGCAGACAACTGCACTCCTGGAACCACAGGAACTCTTTTGTTCTTCCTTTTTTCAGCCTCCTGTACTTCCTGACCAGTGAACATTGCATTCCTGGAGGTCACTACATACCAGTAGGCTAGGCTTGCTTGGCTTGACTAAGCTATATTACCTGATCATTCATACAGAGGTGACCATTACAGTACATTGGTAATGATACAATTGGTTGATTTGTGTGATAAACAAGATACATGTCTGATACGTAATCAGTCCAGGCACTGAAAATGTCAAACACATTTGTTATCACCATACTCAGGAGGAGTAGCAGAATGTGTTTTGGGTTGTAATTCAAAGTATGCCCACACTGTATGTGACAAATATCTTATTAAATTGACAACTTTGTGTAAAAAAAATAGTTTTCATTTTCATTCTGCACATTCCAAAAACATGTGGCAAAAAAATTAAGTCTTAAAAAGACTCACCATGGGGTCAATTCACTAATGTTTACTGCATGCGATAATGTTACTCGTTTGCATAATCCAATTCACAAAAAAAAAAATAACGATTATGCGGTATTTACTGAGAAAAAAGTGCCGGTAAGTATTGCATACATAGCTTTTAAGTCCAATTCACAAACGGACAAGCGAGTAAAAAAGCATGAGATAATTACCACAAGGATTTTGCTTGCGGTATCACATGCGGTATCTGTCAAAAAACAGCTTGGGGGTCGAGGGACCCCCAAGCTGTTTTTTGAGAGATAGCTACAAAAAAAGGGGGGTTTTGGGACTTTAAATGAGGTGTGTGGGATCACAAAGCTCCATCCCTATCTATATGCAAGAAAAAGAGGGTTTGGGACTTTAAATGAGGTAGATCTAGCATGGCTAAAAGATGAGCCAATGTAAAAAGACATGTTTTATTCAATAAAAAACATGACATAGCAATATGAGTACATGCATAGTAAATAAGCATAACAATCACATATTATTGACCAGATATTCATAAAAACAATCATAGCAACTTGGAGATGGCATATTGAGGTATTGAACAATTGTCCATAATAAAGGCCAGCTTGGGAGTGGATGAAATAAAACCATCTAAAAAGAAAATGGTGCATTAAAATTGGCCCTACGCACGTTTCGTGGTTTCCTACCACATCATCAGGGGCGAGTGCATCAATGTCTGTAGGAAAGCATAAACAAACAATATGGTTCAAAGTTACACCCAAACACAAGGGAGACTAAATATGTAAAGGAGGGGAGAAATGAACTCATCCCACTAAGTACTTACATGTCACTTAAGTCTAGACTGTATTGTCAGCATACCTCAATATGCCATCTCCAAGTTGCTATGATTGTTTTTATGAATATCTAGTCAATAATATGTGATTGTTATGCTTATTTACTATGAATGTACTCATATTGCTATGTCATGTTTTTTAATGAATAAAACATGTCTTTTTACATTGACTCATCTTTTAGCCATGCTAGATCTACCTCATTTAAAGTCCCAAACCCTCTTTTTCTTTGACAAATAGCTGGTTGGGAAGCCAGCCGCCGCCATCCTTAACAACCAATGACTTATTAGCTGTCAGCGGGCTTCCCTGCTGACAGCTGATTGTAAAAAAAAAAGCCAACAATTAAAAAGTATGAAAAAAAAACAGTGTGGGGGTCCCCCCCAGTCCAAACCAAGCACTTCAGGTCTAATATGTATTTTAAGGGGAACCCTATGCCAAAATTTAAAAAAAGACGTCATGGGGTCCCCCAAAAATCCATACTGGACCCTTATCCGAGCATTAACCATGTTGATGGAGACAAGGGCCTCATCCCAACAATTGTGGCCGGTGGTTGTGGGGGCCTGTGGGCAGGAGGCTAATTGGAATTTGAAAGTCCCCTTTAACAAGGGGGCCCCCAGATTCCAGCCTAAAAACACACAAACTGTTTTTGACAATTCTTTTATTAAAAAAATTAAAACATTTATGCTGCCCGCCACTCACTGGACCCGAAAAAAAAAAAGACACTCCCGCCGTTGGTGAAGGTTGGCTGCCTACTGCAGGCTCCGCCATCTGACATTTCTTATATAGGTAAGGGGCAAAGTCACCTGGCTACATCACCTGGTAGCCTCTCTCCTTGTGACATCACGGACCGTTGCATGCTCAGTTGGTGACATCACAAGGGGACTGGGCATATTCTTTACTGCATTTTCCAGAAACTTGTGGCAAAAATTGACACTTAAAAAAGACTCATTATGCCCCTTAGAAAACATCTTGGAGTGTATTTATTAATAAAGCGCTTTGTGATTTTGTTAAATACTATCCTGTATATTGTTTTGGAGGGGACAAATTTGAGAAGTTTGTCTATGAACCCCATGGAGCAGATTCAGAAGGACGCTTTAAAAATTGGAGAAGTGCATGTGAAGAGATTCTGATTGAGCTATTACTATATGGATATCTCTGGTAAGCCTTTGTCCACTTTGAGCATGGGTGTCCTGGTTTGTTAAAGGGACAGTACACAGAATATTGTGCAGCAAGTTCCCATATTGACAAACAAACAATTGATGGCACCCTATATATGACATCTAAAAGTAAATAGCTTCCCCTTTAAATAAGTGATAAATACCACTTAACAACTGGAAAATTTATTTTAAGTGTAAAGGTGATGGCGCTTCCCCAGATATAATCTGGGAAATGTGCAGCAAGTTCCCACATTGGTGATTGGTATTCTTAAAGGGACGGTGCATGTGGATTACCATGACAGGATGGAGGAAAACAACTGTAGGGAAATTATACGTGGATGAAATGGAGGAAAGGAGTTGACAGTTTGAAACTCATGAAAATGCTATTTTAACCTGCATATAAGGAGTGCGTCATAGTTTTCTGGTGAAAGTCCTATTTGGCTATGTATCTGATTGAAGATTTCATAAATGTTTGTTGAAGTCTGTATATGATGTATTATTGACCCATGCATGTCCAGTGGGTCAATTTTTTCTGGTGAGCGTTCCACCTGCTTGGTGTTATGTTTTATGAGCTATGTATGATCAGTGCTTGTGAGTAAATTATATACTCATTGGATTTTATTGTAAGTTGATATACTGCACTATAAGATCCTCCTTTTTTAAAATAAAAACATCATATTCTGGTCAAGTAAGGTGGAAGAAGGAGAGGCACATGTGAAGAGGCAAATCCACATAGAATCTGTTGCAATCCGGGGTTATATTGAAAAATTATGTAGACTTACTTTTTAAGGGGTCAATAAATTCTGGTAAGCCTCCTTTTCACTTAAAGGGTAAGGTCACTTTTGGTACGTTACAGCATCTGCAGCCTCTCCCCCTGATCCCCCCTTCCTGTGACAGCAGGCGGGAGACCTTCTCCCGCACCTGCTGTCAAAATTTAAAAAACAGGGCGGTTGTGTGGGGCTCCACCAGGCCCTGACTGGGACAAAAAATAGGCCCGGTCATTTTAGACTGTGCAGCCTGACCCCTGGGGGGAGGGGTTGGAGATGGGGGACGGGCATTTGCGTGGGTGGTTGTGACTGGATATTCATCCTGAGAGACAGCCCTTGTCCAGCAAAGAGACAGCCCCAGTCCAGCAAAGAGACAGCCCCAGTCCAGCAAAGAGACAGCCTCAGTCCAGCAAAGAGACAGCCTCAGACCAGCAAAGAGACAGCCTCAGACCAGCAAACAGACAGTCCCAATCCACCCCCCTTAACCACAGCTACAGAGTGGGACTTTGTCTGTAACACACACTGGATCAGTTCAGTGTACTAACCTTCCTCCCTGTGCAGCTGTCACACTGTGCCAGCCATTGTTAGGAGAGAGGCTGCCGTTGTCCCGAGTGCAGGTATATCTCCAGCGGCTGGCCCGGGAGGTGTCTGTCCCCTGCAGGTACTTCTCTCCTGCCCTCTTCTGCACATCCTAGTTTGCTGGCGCCAGCCCTGCTTCAGGCACGGTCGCATAGCGGGAGGTGAGCAGTGGCCGCGGTCTGTGTTAGCCCTGTCAAAACTGCGGTCGCTGCTTATCTCCTTCTGTGTGGCCTGGTCATCAACAGGTTGCTCTTCTTAGGACATGCAGCCCGGAGGCCCCGGCCCACTGGGCAAATGCCCGGTGTGCCCTATGGCCAGTCCGGGCCTGGTAGGATGGTCTAAGTGTGAAAGGGGTCCTTCTACCTTCATTCAGCATCACTCACATTGTGTACGACCCCTTTCACACTGAGGCATTTTCCAGGTGTTTTTGCGCTAAAAATAGCGCCTGTAAAGCGCCTGTAAACTGCCTCTTCTGCAACCCCAGTGTGAAAGCCCAAGTGCCTTCACACTGGGGCGGTGCACTTGCAGGACAGGAAAAAAGCAAGCAGCTTCTTTGGGGTGGTGGGGGAGCGGTGTATACACCGCTCCTGCACTGCCCCTGCCCATTGAAATGAATGGGCGCTGCTTTCAAATCACTTTAAAAGCAACGCTAAGCAGGCGCTTTTAACCCCGTCTGGGGGGTTAAAAGTGCCCTGCTAGCAGCGCTAAAGCCCCACTATAACAGCAGTAAAGCGCCACTAAAACTAGCGGCGCTTTACCGCTAATGCCCCCACCACTTCAGTGTGAAAGGGGTTCTAAGAGAGACTGACCAAAGCATGCTTTTATCATAAAAAGTTTTAAACATTGGCAGGCAGTATACAAAAAATAATAATAAATAAACATTGGCAGGCAGTATACAAAAAAATAATAATAAATAAATATTGGCAGGCAGGATACAAAAAGAAAACATTGGCAGGCTGGCAGAGTGTGACTTACCTTTCTAGCAGTCCAGGCTCTTTCACAACATCAGGCAGAAGGAGTCTCCTCCAGCTCCTCCCCCTTCACGGTCACATGACCTGACCTCTTCATTTCCTCTGTCCAGAGCTGAATAAGAGGCTGGCTGGCCGTGGTGAGCGGCACCGGCACAAGGAGAAGTCTAGCTGCCTTGAGAGTGGGGACCCGAGACCCTGCCAGAGAGACGTGCGGCCCTCTCTGCGGAGTCGGCTGCAGAGCTGCCCACAAAGAGGCTTGTGGCGGGTGTGCAGGGCGGACACAAGCAGCTGAGAGTCAGGAGACGTGACATGCAGCCCGGTGGCTCCCGGCCCACCGGCACATGCCCAGTGTGCCCTATGGCCAGTCCGGGCCTGGGCTCCACCCACACAACTGCGTCATTCATTCACAGTTTCCTGTGAATGAATGCCTACAAGTACCCCCAGCTATTGCGTCTGACAGCTTGTAGTTCTCAATGAACTGCAATGGTGCTGGTGAGCATCCTCGTAGTCCATTGATCTTCCTGCTCTCAGGTAACTGCCTGCCCATATGATGCCGGGGCAGACAGCTATCCTGAGAGTCTGCAGGAGTCTGAAATTGTACTTGCGATCTCCTGATTGCGGGTGCAATGCTCTGAAGGCTCCGTAGAAAAAAAATAATAAATGCACAATTTGTTGCCTTAAAAAAAAAAAATTCATTTATTTTTTTTAAAAAGGTGAACTTATTAAGGTATATGATTGGTGGAAGAGAAAAAAAAAAAAAAAACGTGAAGTTTTCTATAAAAACTTCAGAGCACAGGACTTTATTTTTGGACTTGGCATTCACAGATTACTGAATTTGATTACCATTGGGTTGATTTATTGTCACTGTTTTCATGTTGTTTACTTTCTTAGCTGTTTTGTAGATAACTGTGAATTTCTGTAAGCCGACTGGAGATTTTAAAAGGAACACATGTTTACTGGTATGAAAATTAAGCCATAAGTTAAACACCTCACTAAGCATACAGCAAAGAAAAATGAATCCTGATAACAAGAATAAGAAACATATTACTTCTATATATAATAGCATTTTGCATCTTAATAAAGTAATAGAACTAACAGTTATATAACACGTTCCTATACAATTTTGACATGAAAACACCTGGATATGTTCATAGTTGCCACTCAAGCTGGGAATGCCCGAGGTGAACTGGAAAAATGCCCTAAATAAGAATAAGCTAACATGTAAAAATAATGCCAAATATTTCCATCTCTGGATCCAATCAGCCACATCAACATAGCTCCGTAGGGCAATTATTATTATGATACAGGTTTTATATAGCGCCAACAGTTTGCGCAGCGCTTTACAACATGAGGGCTGACATTACAGTTACATTACAATTTGGTACAAGAGGAATCAGAGGGCCCTGCTCATTAGAGCTTACAATCTATAAACGAAGGGTCAATTGATACAAAAGGTAATAGCTGTGGGGGGATGAGCTGATGGAGGAAGTAAAACAGTGTTAGTTAGAAGCAGATAAGCTTCTTTGAAGAGAAGGGTTTTCAGGGATCCCCTAAAGATGGATAGATTAGAGGACAGTCGGACTGATTGGGACAGGGAGTCTCCGAGTGTTTCCGAGTGTCTCTGGCACCCCCGCACCACTGGCCACATGCGGTACTGCATAGACAAACAGTGGCTGTGGAACGGAGTTTCCATTATTTCCTATGGGGAAACTCGCTTTGATATACGAGTGTTTTGGATTACAAGCATTCTTCTGGAACAAATTATGCTCAAAATGATATTGGAAAAATATGGTGAGCAGTTCAATTTATTTTATCAGAGTTGCCCAGCATGTTCTCATTTATATACATCTCAGTATGCAATAGGCTTCATTTAACTGAACACATTCTGCAGAGTTTGATTATTTTTGTATAACTGTAATATAAAAATATTTTTGATTACATCAGATCTGGTAAGTTTTCAGGTACCCTTAAACATAAGATAACAGTTTTCTAATCTCATTGGTTCTTACCAGAACAGATTATTATTTTAAGTCTAGGAGGTACCTGGAGATGCTACTGGTGGAAACATCTTGGGGGAATTGTGACTGCGATCAAACAGGAAAGAAAACTTTGTGCAGTTGCTTTGGTTTTCCCCTTGAAAATCCAGTACTAGTGGTGTCTACATTACATAGCCTAAACATGAATTGGTACCTGCTCTGGTCCCCTCTGTCAGACTCAGGTGCATCCAGAGAATATTTAGATTACAATGGAACTGGTAAAATGACATGTACCTAAAGACACAAGATGAGATCCTGATCTACCAATGTCATTGCTTCTTTTTTGGAACATGTTATATTTTAATTCTAGGAGGTACCTGGAGATGCTACTGGTTGGGACATCTTGGTGCACAGAATGATCAGACAGGTTAGAAAACTTTGTACAGGTAATTTGTTCTTTCCCCTGATAATCCAGTACTAGAGGTGTCTGCACTGTACCACCCCACTCAGCTCTGCATAGGGTAAACACAAATGGATACCTACAGTATTTAGATGATCTCTAGCAAACTCAGGTGAATTAAAGAATATTTAGAAATATATACAGCACATTATCTACATACTCCCTAATTTAAATAAGGGTTACATTTTGTGGATCATCATACATTTTATTTGAAGATAGGCATACAGTATACAAATGTTAAATACCTTGAGAGGCTCTTATATCATGAAGTCAATGAGTGTTTTTTTTATTTTCCTTTTACTTTATTTAGACATTTTTAGAATGCTGTTACCTTTATAGCAAACTTGTGTTTTGACAATTCAAATTAAAGCACCGGGTTTGCTTTAGAAAGAGGAAAATAAGTAGGTTATATATACCTTCTATGCACTCTACTTCACTGTGTCAAGGCTTACACAGGGTAAGAATCGTCCCCCTTCAACCACCTAAATGTGTTTAAGCAGAACTCTAGGCAAGCAGCTAATTATACATTTTATTTATGTATAATTGAACTGTTTTACTTACCAAAGGATATGTGGATTTGTAATTTTATTCAGCTTGTCTTGTGATTTAGGTACACTGTTCGGCAACACAGCCAGTTTCTTTACCGCTTCCTACACAGTAGAACAAGGACACACCACCAATCTGCTAATTTCACAATGAAGGAGAAGAATCACACTGATAAGGTCATTCTATCGTCACATATCATCAGGTCCGCTTGTCACTACATGGTTTTGTTGCAGTACTAGATGCTGATATTCCGCCAAATTGATGTACTTACATTACAGTAGTTTTGTTTAAATTAAAGCACCGGGTTTGCTTTAGAAAGAGGAAAATAAGTAGGTTATATATACCTTCTATGCACTCTACTTCACTGTGTCAAGGCTTACACAGGGTAAGAATCGTCCCCCTTCAACCACCTAAATGTGTTTAAGCAGAACTCTAGGCAAGCAGCTAATTATACATTTTATTTATGTATAATTGAACTGTTTTACTTACCAAAGGATATGTGGATTTGTAATTTTATTCAGCTTGTCTTGTGATTTAGGTACACTGTTCGGCAACACAGCCAGTTTCTTTACCGCTTCCTACACAGTAGAACAAGGACACACCACCAATCTGCTAATTTCACAATGAAGGAGAAGAATCACACTGATAAGGTCATTCTATCGTCACATATCATCAGGTCCGCTTGTCACTACATGGTTTTGTTGCAGTACTAGATGCTGATATTCCGCCAAATTGATGTACTTACATTACAGTAGTTTTGTTTAAATATGATCAACTATGAGAAAAGTTTTTAGTGATTAAAAAAACTCTATTAATTGGTAGTTTTATTATGCGCGTGGAGCTTATTTTTATTGTTTCAGTTGGCATTCAGTAGCTCACTTATGCATTTTAATTGGCACAACATGACTTGTTATTTATATCACTTGAAAATTTCATGGGAATTAAAGGCAGGCATATAGGTATGATGTTACCCAAACTTCATAAGTTGAAACCCCTTTCCATAAATCACATCTGTCAAGGTAGAAAAAGCAGCTCATTTCCAGTAAGAACGACACATCTCCACCCTTACTATCATTTAGGCCCTAATGAATGAAAAAAAAAAAAGAAAGAAAACATGTTTGTGGTGCCCATGTTCACAGCAATCCATTCAGTTCTGCCAATTATTTTCTACACAAGTTTGCTAATGAAAGGACACATCATGCATGTTTCTTTTTTTTTTCCCCAAATTTTTTTTTGGATAACAGTATCAACATATTATCATACTTTTGTCGAGGAATCAAAGAACATTGGTTGTTATGGGTAAAACAAGTGTGTCAAAGGCATGTAAATAACAATGAAAATCTTGTGTATCAAGTTTAAAATCCAGAGGGGGATTAAGTATTATGCAGGGTACAAAGATCAACTGTAGTTAAACTTAGAGTAAATATTACTAAATACCGTAGCACGTCTTTATGTTTTGTGTTAAAAGTAGCCAAGGTAGATTCCATATGCGTGAATAATGATGTGGGCACTTGTATGATAATTTGATCCTGATTAGCAACAGGCAGTAAAACTGGGGCTTAGAGGATGATGTAAGATAGTCAGAGAGGTGAAAGGATAAGGGGGAGGCAGAAAGAGGGGAGGAGGGAGTGGGGATGGTGGGGGGGTCAAGGGGATAGGTGGGTTAGTAGTTTTCTCCTCAGTCTCCGCTAATAGTTAAGTAGTTACGGTATGATATCTTAGTAAAGTGATGGAGAGTAGGTGTATTAGACATCTGTTGCATGAAAGCCGCGTATGGAAAAAATCGACATGGGACCTCCCAAACTCGTCCCTTGGGTAGGGGTGGGAGGCCCATGCCCCCTGGTAAAGAAGAAGGGGGGGGGGTTGGGAGAGATATGTGATGAGATCAGTAAGTGTTTATCTTGGGTGGGCAGATCATGGTAAGGGGTTATCTCATTAATGTCAGATATATGTTAGTTGTTCAGAAGTGGTTCCAACAGGCCCATGTCTTTGAGTATTTAGCTGGGGAATCTCAGGCAATGAAAATTAGTTCTTCCATTTCAGCAATTTTGTTAATTTGTTTGAACCATTCTGGGATGGTCGGTATATGAGGAGAGCCCCAATGTCGGGGAATACACATTTTGGCTGCATTGATTAGAGGTAGAATTAGTGTTTTACGATAATGGTGTGCCAGTATATCAGAGTGATGAAAAAGGAATTGAGCTGGGGTATGTTCTAAAGAGTATGTGGAAATCGACTTTGTTAATTCTTGGACTTGTAATCAAAATGGTTGGATTAACGGGCATGACCATAGGATGTGTAACAAGGATCCTGGTTCTTTGGCACAAAAGAAGATATCCCCTATATGGGACTTTGAAAGGCCACCAACACTAATATTGATGGAGAAAATATTTTTATTACAATAATAACAAACCCACCAAATAATCAAATATAAAAAGATGTGTAATGTCTAAAAATGCATACATACAACGTAACAAAAAAACAAAACTCAAAATGACATTTAATAAAAAATGTCATTGGTACTCTCCAGTGGGTGATGTACCCCGATACCCGACGCATTTCTAGTTGTTACACCTTCGTCAGGGGTAGAGAGTGGAGTATAGTCAATTATATTTTAGCTCTAAAATAAAAAGAGATATATCAGAGAGAACTACAGATATAACAGGAACAGTTCGCAACTTATAAAGGAATGCCATATGTCAGCAAAATAAATTATATGCCCCACATACCAATTGAGAAGATTCCATATCAAGAGCGTGAAGAGGCCACTATCCAGATCGGGATGAGACTAAACGCTGACCCAAAGTCTTTTGTAAGCTTGGGAGGAGATAGGTTTCCAAATCTGTATAATAACAGAAATATGACAGCAAATGGATTTCAGCTGTAAGCTGGCACCGAGAAAGAGGGTGGGGGGAGAAAAAGATGGTAAATACCATGTAAAAATATGGGACCTCCCACTACTAGTAAACCACTCACGAACCAAAAACAGGAAGAGCCAAAACCAAACAACAAAGGCATATGAAATTGTTCATGAAATTGAGGAATCATGGTTAATCTCTTGTAGAAAGTGGCAGATTTGGAAGTAGATAAAAAAAATGAATAAAAAGGCCTTCGCGCTATTAAATGTGCTAAAACAAACTACTAAACATCGAAGGTGAGGTGATAAAATGATATAAAATGCATAAAGGTGTAGTGTAATAAATAAAATCACAGCTGTCTGCAGCAGAACCTGAAGTGTATCACAATCCACTCACAGTGAAACGAAGGCTAAAAATGATCCCGCGCTACAGCAAAAACTCAAATAAAACCAAACATATAAATAACCTTACAGTGTCTAAAGGTAAACAGATGATAATCCTCTTAGGTAAAAAATGTGTAAAATAAATGGATGAATCCAAAAACACGAAGAATATTAATCGTCTCTTAAAAATAAAAATTAATAATAAATAGAGCAAAGTGCATAAAAAAGTGTCTGTGCAAAAAAATGCCAGGAAGGTCCAAACAGACAGTGGGCATGGAGAGGTATGAATCCAGGAATGAGCTCACAAAACCCTCACCTTCATAACTTGAAAATCAGGCATATAATGAACAGGGATCCGTTGTGTAGTTACCACTTCAGCCACCAGGGGGCCCTTTGTTCCACTGTATGCACGGCCAAGTGTCACTCTAGGCCCATAAGGAAGGGAATGATCCTGTTGTATAATCAAATAACCACCACTAGAGGGACCTCTACATCACTCACAAAACGACCTCCAATAGACATCCCATCCAAGTCCTCATCCGAACCTGTCACCTCCGCTCGGGAGGGGGAGGAAAGGGCGGGGGGAACAAGGGAACGAGAGAGGGTGGGTAGAGGTGGGGGGAGAAGAAATTCCAGATAGTGTAGTACGTAAAATCCAAATAAGGTTTATTTCAAAAGTAATCCTGGACTCTTACAATATAAAAGTTAAAAACAGGCAAGAATCATCACACGAGGCGTCCGAACGCCACTCTTACGTCACTTCCGGTGCACTGTCAACCTAAGACCACTCCCTACGCGTTACGTCATCACGTGACTTCATCAGGGGATGATCCCCTGATGAAGTCACGTGATGACGTAACGCGTAGGGAGTGGTCTTAGGTTGACAGTGCACCGGAAGTGACGTAAGAGTGGCGTTCGGACGCCTCGTGTGATGATTCTTGCCTGTTTTTAACTTTTATATTGTAAGAGTCCAGGATTACTTTTGAAATAAACCTTATTTGGATTTTACGTACTACACTATCTGGAATTTCTTCTCCCCCCACCTCTACCCACCCTCTCTTGTTCCCTTGTTCCCCCCGCCCTTTCCTCCCCCCCCCCCCGAGCGGAGGTGACAGGTTCGGATGAGGACTTGGATGGGATGTCTATTGGAGGTCGTTTTGTGAGTGATGTAGAGGTCCCTCTAGTGGTGGTTATTTGATTATACAACAGGATCATTCCCTTCCTTATGGGCCTAGAGTGACACTTGGCCGTGCATACAGTGGAACAAAGGGCCCCCTGGTGGCTGAAGTGGTAACTACACAACGGATCCCTGTTCATTATATGCCTGATTTTCAAGTTATGAAGGTGAGGGTTTTGTGAGCTCATTCCTGGATTCATACCTCTCCATGCCCACTGTCTGTTTGGACCTTCCTGGCATTTTTTTGCACAGACACTTTTTTATGCACTTTGCTCTATTTATTATTAATTTTTATTTTTAAGAGACGATTAATATTCTTCGTGTTTTTGGATTCATCCATTTATTTTACACATTTTTTACCTAAGAGGATTATCATCTGTTTACCTTTAGACACTGTAAGGTTATTTATATGTTTGGTTTTATTTGAGTTTTTGCTGTAGCGCGGGATCATTTTTAGCCTTCGTTAGATTTGGAAGTAGGTCCAGGGTGGGAGAGGGTTGTTGGTGAGATTAGGCACTAACGCGAGATGTTCTAGGAAAGAGCCCTCACAAAAGAAATGATGTGCTAATATTTCTGGGTGTTGCCACTGATTTGTTAGGAATTGTGCGGAGATACCAGGCAGGAAGGCAGGGTTAAAGCGGAGGGCCACCCTGGAAAAAAAATGCCACTAAAATTCCTAAAAAAAAAACATTTGGAAAAAAAAATGTATACTTACCTAAACCCTTGTTGCTAGGCAGTCTTCCTAATCTGCCTCTTCCTTTTCCGCGGCGTGTTTTTCTCCTCAGTGAGCAGCCCTGTTGTCTTCTGGGAACTGTGTGTGTTCCCAGAACACTACGGGGCCATTCACAGTTCGCTGCGCCTCTCGCACGTGCGCAGTAGGAAACTGGCAGTGAAGCCGTAAGGCTCCACTGCCTGTTTCCCTTACCTAGGATGGCGATGACGGGATCCGAGAGCCGAGGGACGGTTCGGCCTCGGGCGGCCGACATCACGGGCACCCAGGACAGGTAAGTCTACTTATTTAAAGTCAGCAGCTACAGTGTTTATAGCTGCTGACCTTAAAATTTTTTTTAGCTGGCTGGAATCCCGCTTTAAGTCATATAGGAGTAAAGGGTCCTGGAATGGAAGAGATGTGTAATTTTTTACTTGTTTCCCTGAAGCAACAAAGTGTCGGGTCAATGAGAGTGTGTTCCTTGAGTGTGGAGGGGATATGGTTAAGCGACAACCAGGGTGCCAATAGTAATGGTAGAGGGGATAGGGAGTTTTCTAGTCGAACCCAATCTTTGCAGTGACTATGTAGTGCCCAATCAAAAATTCTGGAAAGATGGCAGGCCCAGTAGTACTTCTTGAGGTCTGGAAGACCAATACCTTCTTTCATTTTGGGTCATGTCAAAAGGTCATAGGTTATTTCTGGTGGTTTTGTTTCCATAAAAATCCTGTTCATATCCTTCTATAGGATAGGAAAAAGGATGGGGGGGGGGGTTTAATGAGAATAGTTTGTAGGATGTACAAAATACAGGGTAGGATATTCATTTTTAAGATGGCTTTGTGGTTTGTTCCATTTTTTAAGATCATCTGATATAGTTTTGAGCAGGGGCGGACTGACCATTAGGTCACTCGGGCGCCGACCGAGGGCCTGGTGTCCAGCAGGGGGCCCCACAGTGTTGCCAAACGCCCTTAGATTTAACCCCTTTTTGAAGCTGCCCGTAACTCCGTTATGGGCATCGGTGCCCTTAAAAAAGATGGCCGCGAGCCGACCATGGAACTGCGCATGCGCCGCTCCGAAGCTGGCCGGGCTCGTGAAAGCTCGTCCGCGCTCGGCCGGGCGGTGCATGCGCAGTAACGTAATGGCGCCGACCGGCGCCATTTTCAAATAGACGCTCGGGACACACTATGGCGGAGGAGACAGAGACAGAGAAGCCAAGCAGGGGTGGGGACTGAGGAGGAGGAGGAGAGTAAAACTGTGGGGAGTGAGAACGGGGGACATCAGTGGGAGCCCAGAGGCGGTAGAGGGTGAAGCTGTGGCATGCAGGGGAGGGACAGAGACTGATGTGTTCTGTCCACCATCATATTAATTCTCCACATCAGTGCTGTGTCCTCCTCCTGTGCCCATTTTACCTCTCCACAGGTCAGGGCAGCACTGTGCTGCCCTGATCTGTGGAGAGGTGAAAGTGGCACAGGAGGAGGACACAGCACTGATGATGTGGAGAAGTAATATGATGGTGGACAGAGGAGGAGGCTACTGTGAGGGGGTGAGGAGGACACTATCATGTCCGCAACCTCTGTCCACCTCCTGAAGTATGTCCGCAACCTCTGTCCACTTGCAGTATGTCCGCAACCTCTGTCCACTTGCAGTATGCCCGCAACCTCTGTCCACTTGCAGTATGTCCGCAACCTCTGTCCACTTGCAGTATGTCCGCAGCCTCTGTCCACTTGCAGTATGTCCGCAGCCTCTGTCCACTTGCAGTATGTCCGCAGCCTCTGTCCACTTGCAGTATGTCCGCAGCCTCTGTCCACTTGCAGTATGTCCGCAGCCTCTGTCCACCTCCTGCAGTATGTCCGCAACCTCTGTCCACCTGCAGTATGTCCGCAACCTCTGTCCACCTCCTGCAGTATGTCCGCAGCCTCTGTCCACCTCCTGCAGTATGTCTGCAACCTCTGTCCACTTGCAGTATGTCCGCAACCTCTGTCCACCTCCTGCAGTATGTCCACAGCCTCTGTACACCTCCTGAAGTATGTCCGCAGCCTCTGTCCATCTCCGGCAGTATGTCCGCAGCCTCTGTCCACCTCCTGCAGTATGTCCGCAGCCTCTGTCCACCTCCTGCAGTATGTCCAAAGCCTCTGTCCACCTTCTGCAGTATGTCCGCAACCTCTGTCCACCTGCAGTGTGTCCGCAACCTCTGTCCACCTCCTGCAGTATGTCCGCAGCCTCTGTCCACCTCCTGCAGTATGTCTGCAACCTCTGTCCACTTGCAGTATGTCCGCAACCTCTGTCCACCTCCTGCAGTATGTCCATAGCCTCTGTCCACCTCCTGCAGTATGTCTGCAACCTCTGTCCACTTGCAGTATGTCCGCAACCTCTGTCCACCTCCTGCAGTATGTCCGCAGCCTCTGTCCACCTCCTGCAGTATGTCCGCAGCCTCTGTCCATCTCCGGCAGTATGTCCGCAGCCTCTGTCTATTGACTGGAATGGTACCAGCTGATTGGAGAAAAGCCAATGTAGCACCAATATTTAAAAAGGGCCCAAAAAACATCCCTGGGAATTACAGACCAGCTAGCCTAACATCAATAGTATGTAAACTCTTGGAGGGGATGATAAGGGACTATATACAAGATTTTAGTAATAAGAATGATATCATTAGCAGTAATCAGCATGGATTCATGAAGAATCGTTCTTGCCAAACCAATCTATTAACCTTCTATGAGGAGGTGAGTTGCCATCTAGATAAAGGAAGGCCCGTAGACGTGGTGTATCTGGATTTTGCAAAAGCATTTGACACAGTTCCCCATAAACGTTTACTGTACAAAATAAGGTGCGTTGGCATGGACCATAGGGTGAGTACATGGATTGAAAACTGGCTACAAGGGCGTGTTCAGAGGGTGGTGATAAATGGGGAGTACTCAAAATGGTCAGGGGTGGGTAGTGGGGTCCCCCAGGGTTCTGTGCTGGGACCAATCCTATTTAATTTGTTCATAAACGACCTGGAGGATGGGATAAACAGTTCCATCTCTGTATTTGTAGACGATACTAAGCTAAGCAGGGCAATAACTTCTCCGCAGGATGTGGAAATATTGCAAAAAGACCTGAACAAATTAATGGGGTGGGCGACTACATGGCAAATGAGGTTCAATGTAGAAAAATGTAAAATAATGCATTTGGGTGTCAAAAATATGAATGCAATCTATACACTGGGGGGAGAACCTCTGGGGGAATCTAGGATGGAAAAGGACTTGGGGGTCCTAGTGGATGATAGGCTCAGCAACGGCATGCAATGCCAAGCTGCTGCTAATAAAGCAAACAGAATATTGGCATGCATTAAAAGGGGGATCAACTGCAGAGATAAAACGATAATTCTCCCGCTCTACAAGACTCTGGTCCGCCCGCACCTGGAGTATGCTGTCCAGTTCTGGGCACCAGTCCTCAGGAGGGACGTACTGGAAATGGAGCGAGTACAAAGAAGGGCAACAAAGCTAATAAAGGGTCTGGAGGATCTTAGTTATGAGGAAAGGTTGCGAGCACTGAACTTATTCTCTCTGGAGAAGAGACGCTTGAGAGGGGATATGATTTCAATTTACAAATACTGTACTGGTGACCCCACAATAGGGAAAAAACTTTTTCGCAGAAGAGAGTTTAATAAGACTCGTGGCCACTCATTACAATTAGAAGAAAAGAGGTTTAACCTTAAACTACGTAGAGGGTTCTTTACTGTAAGAGCGGCAAGGATGTGGAATTCCCTTCCACAGGCGGTGGTCTCAGCGGGGAGCATTGATAGCTTCAAGAAACTATTAGATAATCACCTGAATGACCGCAATATACAGGGATATGTAATGTAATACTGACACATAATCACACACATAGGTTGGACTTGATGGACTTGTGTCTTTTTTCAACCTCACCTACTATGTAACTATATGTAACTATGTAACTATGTCCGCAACCTCTGTCCACCTCCTGCAGTATATCCGCAACCTCTGTCCACCTCCTGCAGTATGTCCGCAACCTCTGTCCACCTCCTGCAGTATGTCCGCAACCTCTGTCCACCTGCAGTATGTCCGCAGCCTCTGTCCACTTGCAGTATGTCCCCAACCTCTGTCCACTTGCAGTATGTCCGCAACCTCTGTCCACTTGCAGTATGTCCGCAACCTCTGTCCACCTGCAGTATGTCCGCAACCTCTGTCCACCTCCTGCAGTATGTCCGCAGCCTCTGTCCCCCTCCTGCAGTATGTCCGCCGCCTCTGTCCATCTCCGGCAGTATGTCCGCAGCCTCTGTCCCCCTCCTGTACTATGTCCGCAGCCTCTGTCCATCTCCGGCAGTATGTCCGCAGCCTCTGTCCACCTCCTGCAGTATGTCCACAACCTCTGTCCACCTCCTGCAGTATGTCCACAACCTCTGTCCACCTGCAGTATGTCCGCAGCCTCTGTCCACCTGCAGTATGTCCGCAGCCTCTGTCCACCTCCTGTAGTATGTCCGCAACCTCTGTCCACCTGCAGTATGTCCGCAGCCTCTGTCCACCTCCCGTATCATGTCCGCAGCCTCTGTCCACCTCCCGTATCATGTCTGCAGCCTTTGCCCCTCTCTGCTTCCATCCCAGGGATCCCTCTCTGCTTCCATCTTAGGGGTCCAGGGGTGTACACATGTTGCAGCCTCAGCAGAAATTATACACACTGTCACGCTTGGCATGGGGCTTGCTCTGCAAAGGTTGTGCAACCTTATGCAGTACAGCGACCAAGCGGCTAAAGCAGGCTATAAGGAGGTGTTGTATTGCCTCATCACATAACCTGCTTTAAGCCCTTGGATCCCACACTAGCATGCTGCTACTGCGTGCATTACACATGGTTGCTGGGTGTTTGCAGAGTGGCCCTATTTACTTGATTGGGTCACGATCACCCACCAAAAGCAACAGGGGGTATAATTCCTGCCGCAGCATGTGTACATCCTCAGCTGCTGCCTCTGCAGCTAAAGGGGGTAGAGACCAATGTATGTAATGTGGGCAGTGTGGCAGGGACACAGGGGGGCCCCATGGTCTCCTATTGCCCGGGGGCCCCATGAGTTGTCAGTCTGCCTCTGGTTTTGAGAATGGGTATATCATTTTTGGTGAAAGGATCGGAAAGGTTCGTTGTTAGGAAGATCCCTAGGTATTTAATCGCATCGTGTCGCCATTGAAAGGGAAATTTTTTCTTCACAATATGTCACCGTCTCTCGTGGAAGAATGATATTAAGAGCGTGGGATTTTGTAAAATTTATTTTGAAATTGGAGAGGTGCTGGAAGAGCTTGAAGTCTTTTAGTAGATTCGGGATTGATATGTGTGGTACGCTTAGGGATAGTAAGATGCCATCAGAAAAAGCTGCTAATTTATATGTGTGGTCTGCTATGGGTATACCTTTGATGTTGCCATTGTTTCTGAGGCAGCATAAGAGTGGCTCCAGGTTTAGTACAAATAGAATAGAGGAGAGTGGGAAGCCCTGTCTCGTCCCATTGGTTATGGAGAAGGCATTCGACAGATGACCATTAATCCGGACCCTGGCAGTTGGTGTCGTATATAGGGACATGATTGAGTTAAACATTCAGTTTTGAAGTCCTAAGAGTGTTTTAATACTGCTCCCATGTAGTCCCAGGCAAGTCTGTCGAATGCCTTCTCCGCGTCCAATGATAGGAAGAACCCTTTATGTTTGTTGGTAGTCATCCAGTGGTGCAGATTTATAGCCTTTGTAGTGTTATCTCTTGCTTCTCGTCCTGGAAAAAAAACAACTTGGTCCTTTTCTATTAGAGACAGTAGGTGAGGAAGCAAGCGGTTGGCAAGGATTTTGGCAAAAAGTTTCATGTCGATGTTCAATAGGGAAATTAGCCTGTAGTTGGTAACTGATGTGATGTTCTTCACTTTCTTTGATATAACTGTAATGTGTGCATCCAGAAGTCTGTGGAAGGGGAGTGTGGAGGATGAAAGGGAGTTAAAGTCCTTGCGGAAAGGACCAGTGAGTACATCTGTAAAAGTTTTAAAATAGGTGGCTCTAAACCCATCTGGGCCGGGATTTTTTCCTGGCCTTAAACTGCTTGATCGCTTTTTTGAGTTTGTTTTCTGAAATGGGATTTTCTAATTGGCGGGCATCCTCTTTTTTGATGGGTTTAGGACATGTTTTTTTTAGAAAGTTCTTAATAAGGGAACTTTGAGTGTTGGCATGTTTCTTCTATCTATCTATCTACATTATATACAGTATATAATTATATACAGTATATATATATATATATATATATATATATATATATATATATATATATATATATCGCTGGTAGATTTTTCAATCTACCACTTATAGGTAAATTTAGTGGGTCATCTGTTCTGTACATAGTTCAGATTCAATCTAGTGTTAGATTAGCCTCTGTTCCAGCTTGGCTGTGTTGCGTGCAGTTCCACATTGGGCCTGTGGGTGTCGTTGTTATCATGGGCCGGTGTTGGAAAAGCAACAAGCTGAAGTGTATGAGTGCTCTTCTGTCCCGGAGATAACTCGGCGGAGGTGGTCCTCCGAGTTGCATTCTGGGAGAAGGTATTTATGGGACAGACGCCATATTTCGGGGTGTCTTCTTGCCTCGTGGCCCTCCTGGCCTAGAGGTATGTGTCAGTAGTTATACCTCGTAGCCCTCCGACTTGGAGGGTTGTGTTGCTGCAGCCGTGCATGTAGGCCCAGAAGTCTGTCTGGGGCCTGCTATAGCTGGGATGGTCCTGTGCTGTCTGTCCTGCGGGAAGAACCCGGACAATTGGGAAGATCCAGGGGAGGACCCATCTGGGAAGAGACCATGCAAGACTGGTCTTTAGAAGGGCCTGGTGACTCGGTTGGAGGACATATCCTAAGCTACACTACTGCACAAGTACTGCTGGGTTGGCTTAAAGGTTCTGGTACTGTGTTTGCTGTTCATCAAAAAAACTACTACATCCTGTGGCAGAAGATCGTACAGTTTTGTTTCACCCAAGTCTGTGGCAGAGACTTTTGTTCATGCTGCGTACCGGCTACTAGGTTAGTGAGAGAGACCTATCCGGGCGGGCAAAGATTTAATCCTAAGCTGAGAATACCTTCATCCTAAAGATTTAAATTTCTTGATGCTACACCAAGAAAAGGTATTTGAACTTCCCTGCAACTCTTCTTCTACCTCTTTACTGTTACTTCTTTCAGTTACTCCCCATTAAAACATTGGAAAAGTACTCAAGTGACTGTTGCCTCCATTGTCTGACAGTAAGCTCAACGGGACCCTAGACCCGGTACTGGTGGAATTACAGGGAAAAAGGTGACGGTAACAGCCCGCTAAAAATCAGTAGCTTCACCGTGAGTTAGTGTTACACGTGGGGGCGTCGTCCGGGATTGTTTGCCGTTACTCTAGCAGCCTTGAAAAGAATTTCACCGGGAGTTTATGTTGAAGGAGGTTTCTGGACTTTGTCACTTTTTCCAGGAAAAGAAGAGGTTAAATTGCAGGACTTTATTTCTGACTGCGTAGGCTGCGGGTGAGAAGTAAAAGCCCGGGAGCTACGTGATCAGAGGAACAAGTGGGAGGAGCTACATCTACTTGTTGCCGCGTGGGACGCGGGTGTGTGTGTTTGGCGCCAAAGGAGAGGAGAGGCCTCGTGATCGTGTTAAGAGGATCGGAGTGCAGCCATGTCTTCTTTCCCATTGGTACCGTCAACTATGGGGTCCAAGATGTTCCCTACGAGTACCACTGCGTGTGCTATGCTGACTGGAACCTTGCTTACAGATACAGGCATTCATTTGAAGCCACAGGGGTGGTTCGTACTATACACAGTTGGAGACATCGAAGGGCTGGGCATGTTTTGCCAAAAGTGTGAAGGACTGGCCATACATCTCTGTCCATTTGTCCGATGTTTGCAGTGCGGAGAATATTTGTTCGCAGTGGAGCAACCTACAACGTCGCCCCGTGCTTATCGTGTGGATTGGGCTACAGGTATCGCCACAGTGGAAGCTGCTACCATTGCTGTTGGGAAACAACAGGCTGTGACCTCGTCTGCTACCGAGAATGTTTCAGAGGGAGATGTTGCTATTACCGCTTCATCCGCGGACATCACCTTCATTCGCGGCCGTGGTCGAGGCCTACCCCAGAGACTACCCGAGCCGGAGCCTGAGAAATATATGGATCTGGAGAAGTCCACGTCAGGAACGGGTGAGAGATCAAAGGGGAACATATCTGGGACTCTTTGTAAATATTTGCCAGCAGAAGAGTTGAGAAACTCGGAGATAAATTCTATGTCAGATCTCTCCGGTGATGATGATTTGTTTAAGACAATGTCACAGGAACTATTGTGGGCCCAGGGTGAAGATGTTGCTTCTACCCTAACTTTCTCAGAATGGACAGCCCTGGATTCTGTGAAAACATCATCTTGTGTGGAGCCACACAGTACTACTAAAGAGACATTGTCTAAAGTTGTTAGTTCGTTTGAATCTGAGCCAACACCCGTCGGATCTATGGTGCGCAAATCACCGAATTCTTATGTGCCTCCTGGTTTAGGAAAAAATAAAGCTTTGCCTAGACTTGCCCATTTACAGAGAGTGCTCACCAAACGAGTTGCCACAGAATATGGTCTGGAATTTCCCTACATTACTCAGGAAATTATGCAGGAAATTGAGACCAACCGGGAACAATGGTACCGTGAAGCTGTTTGGGACTATTTGTCAGTGCCGAAGCCTTTCCGGAGAGCTAGGTATTCTGCTGCCATGGATGAACGTTTCAATGGATGCTTGCTGCATTGGAACTATGGTCGGCACATCTATGCTGATAAGATGGTCATTTGCAGACCGGGAAAAGATGACATTGTGTACTTTATTACCACCGTGGATAAACTAGGGTGGAAACTGACATTGCCAGATCCCCGGTTTTATTGGTGATTATGCAAAGGGACTGTTGTCTTCTATTTCCTTTGAAAAAAAAAAGAACAAGAACTTTGGGGTATATAGCCAGATAGTTTTTAGAGATCTTCGTGGTCAAGAGATTGTATTCATCTCAGTGCTTTCAAATCCAAAGACTTTTTGCTAGCTGGATTTCCTTTATCGAAAAGATATAATTTACCCAGAGATAGGGATGGACTGTTCAAGTTATTTTGGTTCATTTCCATTAAAAGGAAAATATGTGGGAAGAGAGTGTCATTCTTTTGTTGGAATGAGGCTTTGCTCCTGAATTGTTTAGTGATGATATTGTACATGTTTGTGTGTCTAACCTTGTTTCTTTCAGGAACAATCAGATCTGCTATCAAGCTGTTATGCTTTTCAGCTAGGAAGATAGTGGGGTTTTGTGACATGTCTGATGTGAATATGTTATTGTATAAATGTTGAAACTGTAATATTTCTATGCTGTTTTTCTTCATTCTCATCCAAGTTCTAAGTTCAAATACCTACTCTCAGGCTTGAGAGTTATATTTTGACAGACATTGAGGACAACGTCTATTGTAGTGGGGGGAGTATGTAGCGCTGGTAGATTTTTCAATCTACCGCTTATAGGTAAATTTAGTGGGTCATCTGTTCTGTACATAGTTCAGATTTAATCTAGTGTTAGATTAGCCTCTGTTCCAGCTTGGCTGTGTTGCGTGCAGTTCAACATTGGGCCTGTGGGTGTCATTGTTATCATAGGCCGGTGTTGGAAAAGCAACAAGCTGAAGTGTATGAGTGCTCTTCTGTCCCGGAGATAACTCGGCGGAGGTGGTCCTCTGAGTTGCAATCTGGGAGAGGGTATTTATGGGACAGACGCCATATTTCGGGGTGTCTTCTTGCCTTGTGGCCCTCCTGGCCTAGAGGTATGTATCAGTAGTTATACCTCATAGCCCTCCGGCTTGGGGAGTTGCGTTGCTGCAGCCGTGCATGTAGGCTCAGAAGTCTGTCTGGGGCCTGCTATAGCTGGGATGGTCCTGTGCTGTCTGTCCTGCGGGAAGAAGCCGGACAATCGGTAAGATCCAGGGGAGGACCCATCTGGGAAGAGACCATGCAAGGCTGGTCTTAAGAAGGGCCTGGTGACTCGGTTGGAGGACATATCCTAAGCTACACTACCGCACAAGTACTGCCGGTCGGCTTAAAGGTTCTGGTACTGTGTTTGCTATTCATCAAAAAAACTACTACATCCTGTGGCAGAGGATCGTACAGTTTTGTTTCACCCAAGTCTGTGGCAGAGACTTTTGTTCGTGCTGCATACCGGCTGCTAGGTTAGTGAGAGAGACCTATCTGGGCGGGCAAAGATTTAATCCTAAACTGAGGATACCTTCATCCTAAAGATTTAAATTCCTTGATGCTACACCAAGTAAAGGTATTTGAACTTCCCTGCAACTCTTCTTCTACCTCTTTACTGCTACTTCTTTCAGTTACTCCCCATTAAAGCATTGGAAAAGTACTCAAGTGACTGTTGCCTCCATTGTCTGACAGTAAGCTCAACGGGACCCTAGACCCGGTACTGGTGGAATTCCAGGGAAAAAGGTGACGGTAACAGCCCGCTAAAAATCAGCAGCTCCACCGTGAGTAAGTGCTATATATATATATATATATATATATATATATATATATATATATATATATATATATACAGTGTATATATATATATATATATATATATATATATTATAGAGTTAAAACATTTTGAAGCTATGAAGGACATGGCTGGGTTTTAGCGGTTTGCCGGAAATGTGTGTTTCATTTATTCTGAACGAGGGTGAGTTGTGAATCACTAAGAAGTATTATATATTGATAAGTTACCAAGTTTTATAATGTGGTTCAGGCACCTTAAGCAGTTTATGATGTTGCCACAACCAAACCATTACTTTATTTACTTAGAAAAAAAACACAATATCCCTCTGGGTCAGCAGAATGATGACAGGCTCATTCCTAAAAGATGTATGGTATGTATATATAACCAACAAAAAAGTTAGTACGCTTCTAGATCCAACAGAGAAAGGGATTTTTTTTTAACAGAGCAATTTCATTTTTTGCTAGAGACAGATCTAAAAAAACTCTTGGAATTCATCTGTATGAACTTCTTTCAACTCCAATTTATTCTTTTTTTTGTAGTATGTACAAGGAAGAAAATACAATTACCCTTTTCACATATTCATATGTATATAACAAATAAAGTATTGTACAAATATTTACGGTACTTAAAAGATATTTAAAGGCAATTTTAATGTTTTTTAGGGGGGCTGAAACTCTTTGGGGTTTCATTGCTGTCTGTGACAGGCTAAGGAGCTTCACCTTCTCTGTTTGACCTGGTAACCATTGCCATGTGGACATAGCCCTCCGGCTTGGGGAGTTGCGTTGCTGCAGCCGTGCATGTAGGCTCAGAAGTCTGTCTGGGGCCTGCTATAGCTGGGATGGTCCTGTGCTGTCTGTCCTGCGGGAAGAAGCCGGACAATCGGGAAGATCCAGGGGAGGACCCATCTGGGAAGAGACCATGCAAGGCTGGTCTTAAGAAGGGCCTGGTGACTCGGTTGGAGACATATCCTAAGCTACACTACCGCACAAGTACTGCCGGTCGGCTTAAAGGTTCTGGTACTGTGTTTGCTATTCATCAAAAAAACTATTTCATTTTTTGCTAGAGACAGATCTAAAAAAACTCTTGGAATTCATCTGTATGAACTTCTTTGCAACTCCAATTTATTCTTTTTTTTGTAGTATGTACAAGGAAGAAAATACAATTACCCTTTTCACATATTCATATGTATATAACAAATAAAGTATCGTACAAATATTTACGGTACTTAAAAGATATTTAAAGGCAATTTAAATGTTTTTTAGGGGGGCTGAAACTCTTTGGGGTTTCATTGCTGTCTGTGACAGGCTAAGGAGCTTCACCTTCTCTGTTTGACCTGGTAACCATTGCCATGTGGACTTAAGGTAAGGTAAAATTCAAAATTTTGAGTTTGTCCTAAATGTCTCTCTAAAAATGTCTCATTTAAAAAAAAAAATCATGGTCTTTTTAATCCTGTTCTTAATCCTGCATAAAAAATAGGATTAGAGATCACCACAGAAAAAAAAGCAATAGTTTGTTTAGTTTCTGTAAAATGAATACCAAAGATTTAAACTGATGAGAAGAATTGTCAGTTGGTTTGGGTTGAGTAGTGCTTGTCTTTGGTCTGGGTTAAGCGAGTGGCCTAGAATAGTGTCTATACCTATATACCTTAGTCTATAGGGCATGGGTCACTGGGCACTTCCACCAAATATTCATAAATATATCTGAGCCTGGACATTCACAAAAGCACATTGACAGGTACCCCAGGCAAAATTTAGCAACTTTCTATGAGACTAGGTACCATCCCGAGAGAAGCCTGAAGTTTGTCTCTAATGCAAAGGCATTTTGGGAGCAAGGTTTAGTGGTTGCCCATGTTTTTGACCATTGTTCATCCCCTAGTGGGGTACCCAAGTCTGCTTCCCATTTCTGAACATATGCCTGTGGTGGTGTTTGAGGGGAGGTCTTTAATGATAAGAAAGCAAGGAAATGAGACCTGGGCTATAGGACATTGACTATAGGTTATATCATTTTGATGGATATATAGATCTCTTCTGGACTTTATGTAGAAAGCTAAAATTATATTAATTTCCAATTAATTTATAATTAAAGTAGAAATCCAGCCAGATAAAAACATTAAATAAATAGCCTGCTTATGGATAAAATTTCAAATCTGACATTTGCTGCAATATTCAACCATACATTTCCCCTGCAGTACTTCTCTTCTGATACATTAATCTCTAGTCTTATGGTTATCATCATTCAGCCCACTTCTTTTGAGCCCACATCATCCTGGACTTGACCCACCCTGTTACTGAACATTAAAAGAAGAAGCAGAACAATGATGAGCATATTTATTTGTCAGTCCGCTTTCTCCTGCTATCAGCTTGCTTCTTGTGAGCACATGAACTGATTGGCTCCTTGTGCTGCTTCTTCCTCTTAAACTCCAGCCCTGCTGTACAGGATCTGTGATAGACTGATACCAGGTCATAATTCAGGTACTTACACTGTGTGCATTTAAACAATACATTTAATGATACATTACTGATTGCAGAGCTGAGAGAAAATGTATACAACTGGGACACAGACAGCAGATAAAACTTTTTAGAAATATCTCCAATATGCGACACAGAATGGAAACCTAAAGAAGCTTCTGACTGTTCTAGAAAAGTTTTGACTTGAGTTGGGCCGTTTTATACTTGCAAAAATAATAACCATTAAAGTTACTTCAAAGAGATGCATGGTGAAAGATGTGGTGGGGCATGGTCTGTACCCCTAAGTAACTACTCCAGCCGAAAAAAGTAAACTTACACACAATGAGAACCAGAACTTAAAAAGGTATTGTAGGATGCATAGCCATTTATTGGCTTCAGTCACACTATCGACCAATTCCTGCAGTCTAGTATAGCAAATTGCAGAAAAAGAAAAGGAAAAAATGAGAAAAGAAAAAGCCGAGATTGAGAAAACCCCCAAAGTCTTTCATGTTGGATTTCCATCCAAGGCTCCTACTAGAGAGGTAAGGAGAACCATCAGGTTAGATTCTGTATAGTCTATCCCTGAGGTGTAGTGTACCCAGGTGGCCCATCTCTTGGTAAAGCATTTATGTTTATCCATACAGGGGCCATCCATGGGGGCCACCTCCTGGGGAGCACATCAGGTGCATTCTGTGACCATTGTGTCGTTTGGACACAGCTGATCGCAGATTGCAGTAAAGGGTCAATCACAGCGGCCCTTAAAAACTGGCAAGGCTGACAGGGCACAGTGAGTTAATTCTTTACATTCAAGAATAACACACTCAATACTTGTGCCTGTGATTTTGCGCAAACCTAAATACTTAATCGAACATAAATGTGAATAATAATAGAATCAAATAAATCAATTAGTCCATAAAGTGAAAAATCCGTGACTGTTGTGTAAATCAATACGGTGAGTACAAATGAGTGAACAGTCTATACAGTGATAGAACAAAAAGTGACAGAGTGCGTTGCTAGTAGATCTCGTGACTTTCGTGGTATTGGATACCCACTAGGGGCTCCCAGAACTCTCACCTTCCTGGCATTAGTAAAATGCCTTTATGTATCCATCCGGGGCTGCACTTGTTCCAGTCCCAGCGGTGTAGTTGTTCTGGTGCGTCTTATGGGGCGATAGCGTCCTCTCCGGTGAATAAACTCCACATGAGGGGGGTAATCAGAAAGGAGGAGACTCCAATAGGGTAATAACGTTTAAAACCGAAGTTTTATTTAAAAGTATCCGCTTACATTAGAGTAGTGTAGAATCAGCAATTCAAACAGTAATGTTTACAATCCCCGCTACGTCACTTCCGGTCCGCGCTGTTGTGTATCCGGTTACGTCCGTTACGTCCTACGCGTTACGTCATATCACATGACTTCCTCAGGGCACCGGATTGGCTGTTATAGTAGTGTATTTATATAGTGGGGACAGGAAGTGTACTTGACGCCATTTTGTTGTAGACCAAGTGTATGTGGATCCCGCGGCCATCATCAAGAAGATAGGCTCGCTGATGTTTTATAAATAAAGATTTCGCATGTTCATACAAAACGGCAAAAAAAGTTTACAGCGAAGGTGTTTCAAAGTTGTTTGTGTTAATACTAGCGGCGATAGTCGAATCAATCTGCGTTCTAATAGCAATGATGCTGCATTTGTATTGGTTGATGTCTGTTCACTTATGAGCAAGTTTGTAAAATGCCTGTTGTTTGTAAATAGCTGACTAAAAAGAATAGAACACTAGAACGACTAGTTCTAGATAACAATATATTAAAACTATCTTTAATGACGATAAATGTTAAAAAATGATTTTAGAAGATAAAAATAGTAGGAGATGAATAAAAATGAATATAAAAAAGGCAGACTAAATACTAAAAATCTCTGATAAAAAATCGATCGATAAAAAATTGGGTTTGATAAAAATCGAATCATGCGACTGGGTCATGCGATACGAACAGATAAATGTATTGGATAATATTGCACACCGGAAATGATATACTGGGTTTACAGAGGAACAATTCTGGATAATTAAAAATCACTTATAAAACAGTTTAAGTCAAATTCTATGTTTAACCCTTCTGGCACTAAAGTTCTCATTCTATGTATCCACTTAGACTCATTCTGACTGAGTGTTCTAATTTTATGGTCTCCTCTCCATGATTTATTGTATCTTTCAATACCCCAGAATGAGAGTCCTGTGGGGTCTTTATTATGAACCAGCGCAAAGTGCTTGGATACATTATGTTTTGGGCATCCTCTTAGAATGTTTTTTACATGTTCCTTAATTCTGGTTTTTAGTGCTCTCTTTGTTCTCCCTACATACTGTAAATTACAGGAACATTGTAAAATGTATACTACCCCCTCTGTGTGGCAATTAATAAAATCTTTTATTGGGTAAATGTTTCCTGTACTGGTTGCCTTAAATTCATATTTTTTACCTTGAAATTTTTTTGCATGCGTACATGCATAACAGTATTTGCAGGGATAAAACCCTTTACCATTGAAAAATGAAAATTTATTTTTTGGGGGTGGTTCCACCACATTTTTAACGATGATATCTCTCAGAGTGGGTGCTCTCTTGTAAATAATAGTTGGTTTCTCCGGTAATATTCTTTGTAGATGTTTGTCTTCCTTTAAAATGTGCCAGTGTCTCCGAATTATCTTTTCAATATCTTTAAATTGAACATTGAAGTCCAGAATTAGACTTGGTGCTTCTGGGAACAATTGTGTTTTCTTGGGTGTGTGGATCATTGTTTTTCTATTCATTTTCTGAGTCAGTTGGATATCTTTCTTAATTTGTGATTCTTCATATCCTTTGTTGATGAATCTTTGTCCAATCAAGTTGGCCTGGGCTTCAAAGTCTGCATCTTTGGTGCAATTGCGTCTAACTCTTACGAGTTGGCCTCTCGGGATGTTGTATAGCCAGGGTTTGTAGTGGCAACTCGTTATAGGTAAGTAACTATTTCTTGAAACTTCCTTAAAATGCGTTTTGGTTGTTAGTAGGTTCTCTTCAATGATAATCTCTAAGTCAAGGAATTCTATTTTTTTAGGATTTATGTTCCAGGTTAGTTGTATGTTTCTATCATTCCTGTTTAGATTGTTTAAAAATTGTTCCAATGTTTCTTTACCTCCATTCCATATAATGATAATATCATCGATGAACCTTTTGTACAGTCCTAATTCACAAGGTTGGTGCTTATATACGGATTCCTCCTCCCATTGTGCCATGAAGGCATTGGCCACACTTGGCGCAAATTTGGCACCCATGGCAATCCCGGTTATTTGTTTGTAGTGGTTTTGATCATGCCAAAAATAGTTATTTTTAAGTGCAAACTCTAGACATTTGATAATGTACTTTCTTTGTGTACATTTCAATGTACTGTGTTTTCTTAGGGCCCATTTGGTTGCTTCACACGCCTGATGATGTTGAATAATCGTGTAAAGCGATGAGACGTCTACAGTGGCCATTATAGTTCTTCCTTCCAGGACAGGGATTTTTTCTAATACTTGTAAGACATGCTTAGTGTCTCTTATGTATGATCTTGTATTTTGAATCGCAGGTTGAATATAGTAATCAATGTACTGTCCTATTCTTGCTGTTAAGGAATTAATCCCATTTACTATGGGTCTTCCCGGAGGGTTCTGGAGACTCTTGTGGATTTTCGGGACAGTATATAGTACTGGAATCCTATGTGAATCAGGGACTAGATACCTTGCCTCTTTTGCATCTAGTATATCTTTTTTTGTCCCTAACTGTACTATTTTTTCTAGTTCCTTTTTGCATTTATTAGAAGGGTTGCCGAGTAACTTTTGATACGTGGTAGTGTCTTCTAGTTGACGTTTAATTTCTGCTAAATACTTTGTTTTGTTTTGAATGACCACACCTCCTCCTTTGTCCGCCGGTCTTATTACCAAGTCTTTTCTATTGGTTAGAGAGCGTATTCCTTTCTTGATATGTATCGGATCTTTAATATTCTTGATTTTTAAATGGTCCAGGTCCTTCAATACTAAGTTTTTGAATACTTCGATATGTTGATTATCGTTTATTTAAGGGTTATAGAGAGACTTGTTTCGCAATCCACTGTGTTCCACTTGTTGTACTTCTTGTTGAGTTATCATGCGTCTGGTTTGAGGGTTACTTAAAATCGCTTTTTTGATGTTAATTTTCCTCACGTATTTCCTTATACCTATGTATGTGGCAAATTTATCCAGATTTTTTGTGGGGGCATATTTTAGACCTTTGTCCAGTACCGCCAGTTCCTCAGTAGTCAGGGTTTGTCCGCTTAAATTAAAAATTCCTTCCCCCACTATACCCTTTTTCTTTTTGAGTCTCTTTCCCGCTCGACATCCCCTCTTGGTTCTGGGGTTCTTCTCCTTTCTTCCTGTTGTCGTCTTTTTGGGGAATGTTGAGACTCTTGTGGGTGTCTTCTTGGGGATCGGTGTGCATAATCCTGTTTCCTCCTCGGTGGTGTTTCCCTTCGACCCCGATCTAAAAAACCATTACCATGTGTTTCTCGTTCGTATTGCTGATGGCGATGATATGAGTTAGCATCATTATGGTTTCTAATCGGTTCAAACCTGTTATATACAGGTATTGGACTTCTTTCATATCTCCCTTGTTGATTGTAGTATGATATGTCTCTGTAATCTCTAGGTGGACCTTCATAATATGGTCTGTCATTATGATATCTATAATTTTGTCCACTGTTGTGTCGAGATTTGTTAAAAGGCTTTTTAAAAGGTTTTTTCCAAGTATTTCTCGGGGTTTGGTGGTCCTGCCTTCGATAATTAGCTTGTTCTGAGTGAGGTATGGGAGTGTTGGGGTAGATCTCCCTATTATGGTCAGTCTGCTGTGATGGTTGGTACAGCGTGCTCCCTTGGGGTTCAAAAATTCTCACCTCTTTTTCTGGTGTTGAATGTGTCGACGGAATGGCTGGTTCTTCAACTTTATTTTGCCATTTAAACACTTGGTCTGTTTTGTAGTCTGTAACATCTCTCTGATATTTTTTTGTTTTCCTTTGTTGTGTTTCCAAGTCTTTAGCCATTAGGTCTTTGTTTAATTGGTTGGATAATTTTTTAAAATCTTCAGACTCTTTGTGTGGTTCCAATCTAGATTTGAGTTCCTCTATTTGCTGGTCAACAGCTTTCAGTTTTCTATACTTCCTGTCTAGAATGAATCTGAGGCCTTCGATGCTCTTAGCATTGAAGAAATTATACCATTCACTAATGGATTCTTTATCCAGAAGACCATCATTTGGGGGTATTTCCCACCTTATTCTTCTGGGGACAATGTTTTCCCTTAGATAGCGTTCGAATGTGTTTGTATCCCACCATAGACTTATCTTTTTTTCCATTGCGTGTCCCAATTTCCGAGTCAGAGATTCTAAATCGCTATTAATTTTAGTTTGTGTGGAAAAGATAGCATCTAGATTAACTTTTCTGTGTTCCATAAATGTGAATACCTCCATAGTGGCTGCAGAAGTGAGTAAGTGTAAGAAATAATAAAGGTAATCAAGAATGGACTTCTGCGCTACTAAAGTGAATGTTGAGTGTTGTGTGGAATGGAAGTTTCAAGAAATAGTTACTTACCTATAACGAGTTGCCACTACAAACCCTGGCTATACAACATCCCGAGAGGCCAACTCGTAAGAGTTAGACGCAATTGCACCAAAGATGCAGACTTTGAAGCCCAGGCCAACTTGATTGGACAAAGATTCATCAACAAAGGATATGAAGAATCACAAATTAAGAAAGATATCCAACTGACTCAGAAAATGAATAGAAAAACAATGATCCACACACCCAAGAAAACACAATTGTTCCCAGAAGCACCAAGTCTAATTCTGGACTTCAATGTTCAATTTAAAGATATTGAAAAGATAATTCGGAGACACTGGCACATTTTAAAGGAAGACAAACATCTACAAAGAATATTACCGGAGAAACCAACTATTATTTACAAGAGAGCACCCACTCTGAGAGATATCATCGTTAAAAATGTGGTGGAACCACCCCCAAAAAATAAATTTTCATTTTTCAATGGTAAAGGGTTTTATCCCTGCAAATACTGTTATGCATGTACGCATGCAAAAAAATTTCAAGGTAAAAAATATGAATTTAAGGCAACCAGTACAGGAAACATTTACCCAATAAAAGATTTTATTAATTGCCACACAGAGGGGGTAGTATACATTTTACAATGTTCCTGTAATTTACAGTATGTAGGGAGAACAAAGAGAGCACTAAAAACCAGAATTAAGGAACATGTAAAAAACATTCTAAGAGGATGCCCAAAACATAATGTATCCAAGCACTTTGCGCTGGTTCATAATAAAGACCCCACAGGACTCTCATTCTGGGGTATTGAAAGATACAATAAATCATGGAGAGGAGACCATAAAATTAGAACACTCAGTCAGAATGAGTCTAAGTGGATACATAGAATGAGAACTTTAGTGCCAGAAGGGTTAAACATAGAATTTGACTTAAACTGTTTTATAAGTGATTTTTAATTATCCAGAATTGTTCCTCTGTAAACCCAGTATATCATTTCCGGTGTGCAATATTATCCAATACATTTATCTGTTCGTATCGCATGACCCAGTCGCATGATTCGATTTTTATCAAACCCAATTTTTTATCGATCGATTTTTTATCAGAGATTTTTAGTATTTAGTCTGCCTTTTTTATATTCATTTTTATTCATCTCCTACTATTTTTATCTTCTAAAATCATTTTTTAACATTTATCGTCATTAAAGATAGTTTTAATATATTGTTATCTAGAACTAGTCGTTCTAGTGTTCTATTCTTTTTAGTCAGCTATTTACAAACAACAGGCATTTTACAAACTTGCTCATAAGTGAACAGACATCAACCAATACAAATGCAGCATCATTGCTATTAGAACGCAGATTGATTCGACTATCGCCGCTAGTATTAACACAAACAACTTTGAAACACCTTCGCTGTAAACTTTTTTTGCCGTTTTGTATGAACATGCGAAATCTTTATTTATAAAACATCAGCGAGCCTATCTTCTTGATGATGGCCGCGGGATCCACATACACTTGGTCTACAACAAAATGGCGTCAAGTACACTTCCTGTCCCCACTATATAAATACACTACTATAACAGCCAATCCGGTGCCCTGAGGAAGTCATGTGATATGACGTAACGCGTAGGACGTAACGGACGTAACCGGATACACAACAGCGCGGACCGGAAGTGACGTAGCGGGGATTGTAAACATTACTGTTTGAATTGCTGATTCTACACTACTCTAATGTAAGCGGATACTTTTAAATAAAACTTCGGTTTTAAACGTTATTACCCTATTGGAGTCTCCTCCTTTCTGATTACCCCCCTCATGTGGAGTTTATTCACCGGAGAGGACGCTATCGCCCCATAAGACGCACCAGAACAACTACACCGCTGGGACTGGAACAAGTGCAGCCCCGGATGGATACATAAAGGCATTTTACTAATGCCAGGAAGGTGAGAGTTCTGGGAGCCCCTAGTGGGTATCCAATACCACGAAAGTCACGAGATCTACTAGCAACGCACTCTGTCACTTTTTGTTCTATCACTGTATAGACTGTTCACTCATTTGTACTCACCGTATTGATTTACACAACAGTCACGGATTTTTCACTTTATGGACTAATTGATTTATTTGATTCTATTATTATTCACATTTATGTTCGATTAAGTATTTAGGTTTGCGCAAAATCACAGGCACAAGTATTGAGTGTGTTATTCTTGGGTTTAAGTTAGTGAGTGGTGTACACTTTTGCAGCATTCCACACAACACTCAACATTCACTTTAGTAGCGCAGAAGTCCATTCTTGATTACCTTTATTAATTCTTTACATTGATAATCAGGGCACTGGTCATCAGTGCCCTGATTATCGGTGCAGCCACATAAGTGCCACTCAGTGCCCATCAGTGCAGATCAGTGCAGCTTATTAGTGCCCATCAGTGCCACCTATCAGTGCAGAATCATCAGTGCCTATCAGTGCAGCTTTCCAATGGCCATCAGTGCAGCCTCATCAATGCCCATTAGTGCAGCCTCATTAGTGCCCATCAGTGCAACCTATCAGTGCCCATCAGTCCAGCCTCATTAGCACACATGAGTTAAGAGGAAAAATGACTTATTTGCTGAATTTCATAACAGAAAAAAAAAGTTTTTTTTTTCAAAATGTGTGGTGTTTTTTAGTTTGTTTAGCAAAAAATAAGAAACCCGCTGTGATTAAATATCACCAAAAGAAAGCTCTATCTGCCTCAAAAAAAATGCTAAAAATTACATTTGGATACAGTGTTGCATGACCGCACAATTCTCTTTTAAATTGTAACAGCACTAAAAGATGAAAATTGGCCTTGGCAGGAAGGGGATAAAAGTGACCGATATTGAAGTGGTTAAGGTGAAGTGCTAAACAAGAGTTACAGGAATGTTGTAAGATGACCAGGTCTTTAGGTTGCCATAGAGGGAGAGGTTGATGGTTTGCTGTAGAACAGTGGTTCTCAACACCAGTCCTCGGGACCCACCAACAGGCCAGATTTTAAGTATTACCTTGGGGAGTTGCAGACTAGAATACTGCAATCACTGAGCAGCAAGTGATATCACCTGTGATGTATTTCAGCTATCTTGCAAACCTGGCCTGTTGGTGGGTCCTGAGGACTGGAGTTGAGAACCACTGCTGTAGAAGGACTGCTACCCTGAGAGTGGCCTTTGGAGCGGGCAGGCAGCCAGGGTTGAGTTGTAGCAGGGAAAGGATGGCCACCATGTAGCGCCAGTACAGAAAGTCTACAGGTCCCAAATGCAATTGTGAGAGGAACTGGGGTAGATCATCCTTGTACCTGAGCATAGTTTTCTTGCCATCTTTCTTAAAGGATAAGTTCACCTTTTCGGGCAGAGTGTCAGAGACCTGCCAGGACAGAACGAGGGTACATGCGTACACACATTCCTGGTCAGGCTGGATAACGGCGCCTGTGTGCTCAGGTGTGCCAGTGCGTGCTGCGCGTGCGCATGCTAGTGCTGTTTGGCGCCAATAGGCTTTCAAAGGAACAGCAGCTGCACTTGTGCAGTGCTGTTTGATCTGCAGCTCTGTGCTTATTAACCTGTATTCTGCCAGCTGATCATCTGTACTGACCTGGCTTGATTGACCTACCTGTTATCTCCAGTCCCGACCCTGGCTTGCCTGACCCTGCTTATATTTCCTGCTTGTTACCCATTGCCAGACCTCTGCCTGTTTATTCGAACCTGCTTCAGCCTGCTGCTCCTGCCTGCCTGATTACCTGCTCTGACTTGGCTTGTCGGACTCTGCTACTGCCTGCTGCCTTGCTCTGTGTATTGCCTGTACTCACCTGGCTTGTCTCACCCAGCTCCAGCTTGTTGCTGATCCTGCATCTACCAGCTCATCAGGTCGCTGACCTGCTCCTGCTTTTGCTGTCATCTGCAGTCCCAGCTATCTCTGGAGGATCATCATCCTGCTTCTGTGCCAGCTGCCACAACTTCCACAGGCGCTCCTACCCCACTGCGCTCATGAGACCACTGTCCCCACTCCAGTGAACCAGGCTGTAAGAAAGGTCTCATCCTACAAATCAGGCTCTACTATGAGGTACGTAACACAGAGCTTCACTTTTCAGAATAAATAGAAGCGTTTTCCAATGCCATGTCTGGCCCAGCCATGTTTGTTTTGGGTGTTTTGGAGCATTTTCACTGGTCACCCATAGGGCAGCCTATTCACTTAAATGGGCTGCCCTATGCACAACAATTGCCTCAGCAAAGCTCCAGAAATATTTTTGGAGCGGCGCATGGTGTGTTACTACATTTTTCGTTTGCGTTGGCTTGGGGAGCCTTTAACATGTAATGACAACACAATTATGATGCAAATTTGAAACATTTCTGAAACACATGGCAAAGAGGATATTTTCTGTGTGGTTTGCCATGCATTTGGAAACACACAGGTGTGAACGGAGCCTCATTGTTCTTGTAAATGCACCAATTTCACTTTCAGACCCCAGTCACACCTAGAGTCATGGGAGTGCATGTTTTTTGGCTTGTTTTTCCAGTGACACACATAAGGCAGCCCGTTGATTTCAATGGGATGAGCTAAACCTGGCAAAGTACCTTGTGGGACATTTTTGTACGTTTTTTACTGCATTCGTCACCCGATTTTTTCAAGTGGCAAAATGTGTGTTTGCTTCTGTGTTTGATGTGCCGACACTGAACTGAAATTTGAATGAACAACACTGAAAGCGCAGCTAGGAAATTTAGGTGTATAAATGTAGCCATAGACTATACAATCTAATTGTACAATAACTCTGTATCCAATCACTCTGTATCCAATCAGGCAGGCTCTTGCACTACATCAGGGGTGTCCCATGGGCTGCATGTTGTCCCAGTGAATTTAGCATGCACGCTGAGCCAGTCAGAAGGGATGCTGGGGAAGCCAGGCAAATGCACACATGAAGGAATGCGGGGGGTGCTGTGAAATGTTTTATGGGTGAAGGTGTGCTGATGAGGTCAGTTTCTAAACTCCTTCCTGTGTCATACTGGCTAGTCTGTCTGTGTTTGTATACCAGGGAGTTTCTGAAGTGATCTGCAAAATATAGCCATGGATGAGGTAGGCCTTGTTTTCAAAATCAAAGAAAACTTGTATTTTTGTGCAACAGAGGTACATTTATGGTATATTGGTACATAGGGGAACTGAATTTTAGAAGAAAAAAAAAGGTGAACTTAACCTTTAACCTGGAGTCTGAATGGAAATCTGTAGCTCAAGCCAGCAACACAAAAGACTCCAGCAGGGGGCACAGAGATGTGCATTTAATTGGTGTGCACCTGGACAAATTCAGGTAAAACAAGAGGTGGGACCCGTCAAAGTCAAAATATGGTTTGCTGCACATGCGCTGCATTATACGCTCTTTAACCTGTGGAGCATGCATATAATGTTAAGTTTTGAGCTGGCACAAAAAGGATTCAGTTCTCTGATCCTGGGCAACACATTTGTCTTTCAGTAAGGAGATGAACCTCTGCTCTAAAATCTCAGTTCAGTTGCCCAGTTGTGCTGTATCTGATTTAAGCTGCTCAATATCTTGTACACGAAAAACAAAAAATAAAAAAATAGGATTTTTTCTTACACATGATTGGATCATTGAAATCAGCACAACTTCACCTTATTCATTAAGCTAATAGAAAATTTACTTTGCAAATAATTAATTGCTAAAATGTTATTAAAAAGCAAGCTAAAGCACTTATTTGTGTAAATTTAGGCATTATAGTAGGATTGGTGTGAATAATAAAGTCATTTATTAAAGATGCTATATATATATATATATATATATATATATATATATATATATATATATATCGCTGGTAGATTTTTCAATCTACCACTTATAGGTAAATTTAGTGGGTCATCTGTTCTGTACATAGTTCAGATTCAATCTAGTGTTAGATTAGCCTCTGTTCCAGCTTGGCTGTGTTGCGTGCAGTTCCACATTGGGCCTGTGGGTGTCGTTGTTATCATGGGCCGGTGTTGGAAAAGCAACAAGCTGAAGTGTATGAGTGCTCTTCTGTCCCGGAGATAACTATATATATATATATATATATATAAATATATATATATTAAAAAAAAATAAATAAATATATATATATATATATATATATATATATATATATATATAAAGGTTAGGAATGAAAAAGGACCGTTAAGACCATAATTTCTCCTGGTGTGTTTAGAACTACATTGGTGGTCCAGCAATTAGTGAATTATGGTGAATAAATATCAAATTACCCTTTGAATTTGTTGCCAAGGCTGTAAAACCTAATAAGGCCAAATGGCAAAAGACCATTTGCCTATGACTGACCACAGTTTCACTGAAGGATGCAAACGCCAAAAATACAAGCCAGAAAATACTCCATTCCATTCCACTGGAATAAGTTCCAGCCCAGTTTTAAGAGAGTGGCTTGTAAATGGCAGCTGTATGTGTGGTTCCAGAATTAAATAGGGTACAAGGGATTTATGATTTATATGCATGGCTCTTATGATTTATTACACATATTTTTTAAAGAATTTAAACCAAACCGTAAAATGCATAAACTTTTATTTAGGCATGTTATCTACTATATTCCTAACTATCACAAACGAAAAGGATGACCCCATTGTCTATATCATTACATGTTAATTTAATTACTGAAGTTAGTACTGACATGGACATCCACTGTATTGTTCATTTAAGCACAAAAGACTCCATTTTGTTCTCACTGTTGAAATGTGGTCTGTAACCTTCACCTAACACACAGACACATCTTCTACTAGAAGCTCTCTCTCTCTGTCTTTACTCCCCCCCCCCCTCAAGGTTTTACTTTTGCAATTATTTTATTCGCTAGCTTTAAATAATATATTTCAATTTGTTAGCTTTTAATAACATATTTCTATTTGTTAGTTTTTAATAACATTTAACACCACCCCTTTCTTATCTATGTATAAAATAACATGTAATAATACATTTTGGCACTGAACGGACATTTTAAACACAGTGATTGTGTCCTGTCCATCTGTTCCTCAGAAAAATAAGAAATAATTCCATAACAGTACTATTAGTATTACATATAACAGAAAGTCATTTTCGTGCAACAGAGTTCTAAATGTGCGACAATGCACTAATTTTAAGGTATATTCCACTCAAATGGGAACATTTTGCACTTGAGGGCCCATTGACACTAAACCAACAGCTGCTAAACAGTGAAACCACAGTGGTTTACTGTTCAGCAGCTGTCCCTTCTAACTGCAGTAAGCCATTAGTAGGTTGTGGTGTGGTGCAAGATTCAGCGCATCACTCAACTCCTTTATTTTTTTGTAATCAACTTTTTATAACATTTTTTTAATCAAAAAGAATAGAACACAGAAAAAGAATTAAAAAAAAAATGTCTTCATCAGGTATATCAGTAATATTCAGTAATATCATGGGTTACACAGCATACAGTGTCCACATCTTAAAATGGAATACAAAATGAGTTGTTAAAAGTAGTTTCATGCTTTATACACAACTTGCCTATGTGTCATGGGTAAAGTGCAAGATTCATAGTGTCAGTGAAAATGAAAACATTAACATGGTGGACACTACCATACTCCAGCTTTGAATATAATGGGAAATTAATAAAAACAAGTACAGACCTCCTTGTATGGAAGACAGTGAAGATAGAATAGAGAACAAGATCCAGTAAAGGAGAAAGACAGAATACAACAACAAAACCTTACTGAAACACCAGTGGTTCATTGGTCTAACAATACTCGGTCATCACTCAGAACCAGAGGTATATGGATTGTGGAACAGTAAAAGAAATGTAAGCATCAGGTATCCTGCAATAATGAATAATCCATTGATACCTGAGACAAGTTTATTCATTTCAAGAGAGTACTATATCCAACTAGACCAAATGTCCCTAAACTGTTCCTCTCTATCGCTAGTAACATTAACTCATCTCTTTGCCTCCATAATTTTGTTCACTTCTTCCTGCCAATCCCACAGAGTAGGGCATTGGCTCTGTTTACAAAATCTGGAAATAAAGCTCTTTGCAGCGTTCAAAAGGAAAGGTGTAAATCTCTGCATATATGATTTTAAAGATCTAGGTGTGGCATAGAAAAGGTAATGTAAAGGGGTAAATTCAATGGCATTGAGTGTAGTTTTCTGTATCCATGGGGAGATCTCTTTCCAAAATTTGAAGATCTTGGGACAATACCACCATAGATGTAAATAGGTGCCCTCCTGGGGGCATCCTCTCCAAAACCTAGGGTCTGCTGCAAGGAAAATTTGCGCCAATCGCTTGGGTGATTTGTACCACGGTGAGAGGGATTTATAACAAGTTTCCTAGGTTTTGGTGCCTATAGAGGAAACATGAGACAACTTTATTATTTTCTGTATTTAAGGTGGCGATAAACTGATTTCTAATTCAGATTCCCATTCTCTTATTAATAACAAGAGAGAGTGTGTATCAGCCTCCAATAAGAGCTTATACATTTGGGACAGGAGATGTTTGAGGTCACCCCCATTATAACATCTAGATTCAAACTCAGTGAGAGAATGTAGCGCTCACAGTTTGGGGTGTAATTTTTGCAGGAAGTCATGGACTTGTCTAAGAAGCCAAGCGTCCATTGGGAACCCATCATGAATGCATCTCAATTATTCTAAGGGCAAAAGATGTCCTGCCTAGGCCATGTTAAGCAGCATGTAATGCCATTACCCCCCCAGGATTTAAAAAAGGAGATGTCCTCTCCCGTTACAAACCAGGGGAATCCCCCTATGGGAGCCAAAGGAGATGTCAGAGGGGGCTAGCTCCCAATTCCTATTTATCTGATCCCAGGTTTTGGGGGTAGCTAAAATGAAGGGAATCTGAGAGGCCTCTCACCATAGCCAGAATCCAAGGAGCACCTGCAAGATTACGGCTGGCGATGTTTTTTCAAAGGGGGCCAATAATTTATTTAATGTGTTATGGTGCCAATTTAGAATGCAGACTAACACCATAGCTTTATGGTATAAATTAATATCTGGGAGACCTAGGCCACCGTTCTCCTTGCAGCATCGCGGGATGAAGTAAGCCAATCTAGGGTGTTGGCCTTGCCATATAAAAGTTGTGAACAGTTTACAAATGCGGCAAAAGAAGGTTAGAGGCAGAGAAATGGATATTGTATATAAAAGGTACAGAATTCTCAGGACAATGGTCATTTTAAGCACATTAACCTGGCCTAGCCAGGTAAAAGCAGATTTGTGCCAAGATTTTAAGTCTTGGTCTATGGTCTGTAGTAGTTGTCCATAATTAGGGGAATAAAGCAACTGAGTATTCGGGGAAATGCAAACTCCTAAATATGGCAAAGTGTCTGACTGCCAGGAGATTGTAAAAATTGCCTAAAGTTGTGACTTCAGTTCCGCTGGGATAGTAACCTGGAGTATTTCTGATTTACTAAAGTTAACATGAACATTAGAGAGTTCATCATACACAGCTCCTTTTTTCAATCTTTTCTTGTACTAACTTTATTTGAAGTGTCCAAAAATGACGTACAGCGTGATGTACAGTGTGACATGTAGACATCCTGTTTAGTGCACTTTGAAAAAATGCAGTATGTCTACATTTTATCACAGAGAACGGCTGTGCAGTTCCAAGCAGCATTTCACTGTGAATAGGACACATATAGGACACACTGCACCAATGTGAATTGGGCCTAAAGTCACTTAGGGGAAAAAATATTGAACTGACAAAACATGCATCTTCATTCTATGTGACTCATTTTACTGAAATATAATTTCAGTTCAAATTCTGTGTAACTTGCTACTTTGCTAACTTAAAGCCAAACTTAAGTCACAGAAATAGACATACAGGGGTTGATTTACTAAAGCCCACTGGTCTGTTCACTTTGCAAGGATGTTGCACTTTGCAAGGATGTTGCAATGGAATCTGCTCCAGAGCTTGTTGAACGAAATAAAGCTCTGTTGACATCCATCATCCAATCACAAACAAGCAGAAATGCTGTTTTTTTTGTTTCCTTGCACATGGCAAATTCCCTTGCAAAGTGCAAGTTCTCTTGCAAAGTGAGCAGCCTACTTGCCTTTAGTAAATCAACCTCATATTGTATTAACCATACCAATTCATAGTCTTACCTCCATTTTCATGTTACAGCAGTTCAGCTGTATATAAACATGCAGGCTGGAGGCTTCATTGAGGAAAAAGAAAGTCTTCAGGCTGTAGATGTGCACTGCCACTTTCAGGCTACGGTGTTTATTTGCTGTACCACATTTAAAGTGGTCAACATCTTCAGCTAATCTTCTAACAGGTTTGGGTTATTTGTCCATCTTGATTGATTGTGACTGCCACACAAGTGCACAACAGTTAATTCATCCTGGCAATAACATATTCCAAAAGCTCACACTGAGCTGCCCATGCTCCTTTATTTGACTGAATGGTCAAATAGACAGCTAAGCTAGATGAAGTGCTGTAAGCAATCAGCACTCAGTAACAGAATTGGTCGAACACACTCCCCTCTTCATCTGCAATACAGGCAGGCCTGCGTAAGGACACTTGTGCTGGGGGATGTGGTTAGTAGTTAGTGGTTAGCATTCAAGGCTTTCATAAGCAAAAACATTAACAAATTGTGACATGTGGGCTTACAGGACAAGAGATGAAAAGATCTGATGCCATGTACACACGACCGTTTTTTCCGTCAGAATAAACTCTGACGGTTTTTTCGACAGAGTTCCGACGGAGTTCCGCTGAAACGGACTTGCCTACGCATGATCACAACAAAGTCCAATCATTTCGAACGGCATGACGTACGACGGGACTAGAAAAGGAAGTTCAATAGCCAGTAGCCAATAGCTGCCCTTGCGTCGTTTTTGGTCCATCGGAATAGCATACAGACGAATGGTTTTCCCGATGGGAATTGATTCCGTCGGAAAGATTTAAAACATGTTATATTTCTAGGTCTGACAGAATGTTCGAAAGAGAAAGTCCGATGAAGCCCACACGCGATCGGAATATCCGATGGAATGATTCTGTCGGACCTTTTCTGCCGGAAAGTCCGGTCGTGTTTACGTGGCATCAGACTTAACTTAAATTGGTTGTAAACCCTTTTATATACCCAGTGAAGTAAATAGCCTCAGATTATACACAGGGAGGAAAAAATCCTACTACATACTGTAAGTTTTACTTGTTTATCTGCAGCCTTCTCTTTTGCACATGCCTTCAAAAGTGCTGATTTTAGGTGAAATCCTTCTGCATTTTCAGTATTATAGTGGAGGGAGTGGACAGCTGCAGTTAAAAGTCTGAGACACTGGGTGAGAGTTGATTGGAGGAAAGGAACACAACCCCTTCACACATACAGAAGAACTGAGTTCTGAATAGACAAGCTGTGTGCTGAGCTTCCCTCCCCTACACATATTTTATTTCAGAATGATTGCATGAAAGTGAAAAACCTACAACTTTTACAACCACTTAAACTCTTTGGGGGGGGGGGGGGGGTGATTATTTGCAATGCTATTTGTAATATGCAGCATGGAGGGGGTTAATGTACTTCCACTGGTCACTGATGAATTAGTGATTAGTGGCAGTTAATTAACCCCTTTGTGCTGCATTAGTGTCACCATCAGTGCTTATGAACCCCTTCATGCTGCAGCATACAGGTTAATTAACACTTTCACTGGTGCCACTGCCAGTAATGCAGCACAAAGGGGTTAATTAACTTCCACTGATCACTAATGATGACCAGTGGAAGTACATTAACCCTCTCTGTGTTACATATTGCAAATAGCATTGTTAATTAATTTACCCCCCACCCCAAAGAGTAAACCACTTTAACCAGTTCACATAGCTAAGACACTGTGACACAACAGTGCCTTAGGTAAGGTTTTTAGCCTCTGCTCACATACTTGCACTGTTGCACAAAGGTTCACTGGCTCCTCGCAGATCGCAGCGGCAGCACTCTCTTCTGATCTTCCATCCCCTCTCCTGGCCTCTGAATTAAGTCGCACCGGGTCGGGACTAAGAAGCTCCTGTGGGGCAGAGATCACGCCACCTGACAGGGAAGTGACTGTGCTTGACTTGTGCTGGCCGGGTACAGGAGTGTACTTGGCACACTTGCACAGGTCCGCTGCAGCTCTGCAAGTACAGTACAGTGTAGCAGTGGCCGGATGCTGTCACACTTGTCTGCAGAGACCGAAATGGTGCAGCATTTTCACGGGGCATTGGAGCGGCCCGGGGGGGGGGGCAATTGACCCTCTGGCCCCTGGCCCAGTCCGCCCCTGGTGGGTTTGATAATAAAGTTGGCAGTGCCTCCACCCAGAACAAGGCCTCTATGAACAGAGGGGATTCCTTTCCTTGGAAATTACCAATAGTCTATTTAAAGTAATTGGGAGCATAGGAGCTACTGCAACCAACAAATAACATTAACCATAAGTATATAGATGCACACTAGTATGGAAATAATACAAGATTTATATAAGAAAAGATCAATACCAGTACATACATCCAATGTACAAACAGGTATTAACAGCAAAGGAGAGCCCAACAAAATTCTGGTGGAATTGGGGACATACCTGTGTATATGTAGTTATTTATAGGGATACCTCCAGATGAATGTTGCAGTAAAGTCCAGTTGAAGGGTCTCCTGAGGATGAACATGTTGTATGTCCGCCTCTACACACGTAAGAAGCTATGGACAGCTGCAGTTAAACTATTGGAACATAGGAATACTTTCATAATAGTCTCTTCTGGTCTGAATTTTGCAGCATGAGCAGGACATGGATGTGATTTTCTCTATTTCTCCACTTCTTCCTTCTGGAGTTTTAAAACCAGCCTCTTAGAGACAGGAAGTGCTAATTCATAATTATAGAAAAAACTCTGTGAGATTAGCAGGTAACAGTAGACGGCAGCAGATCCCTACAGTTGCCTTGAGCAGAAAATGCACATTGATTTTCGACATGATATTTTACTAATCTTGCTTTTTAATAGTGTTATCTCAGTACAACATCTGACACACTGGGGTTGATTTACTAAAAGTAAATGGACTGTGTAAAATGCAGTTGCACTCTGCAAGTGCAGTTGCTCCAGAGCTTAGTAAATTTCAAAGTGAAGATTCACCTCATTTACTAAGCTCTGCAGCAACTGCATTTGCAGAGTGCAACTGCACTTTGCAACATGCACAGTTTATTTGTCTTTAGTAAATCAACCCCACTATGTCTGTCTCAGTCCTATTTGCTTGACTAATTGAGCACTATGTTACTGAAATATATACTATAGCTGCCAAGATTGTATCCATGATTTCTCTCTTCAGCACACCTAATGAATTATCATAGTTTTCTGTTCAGCGCCTAAAATAAATAAGCTATTTTCAAAGGAAACCTTGCTTCTCCTTTTTAAAATATCAGTTTCCTGTCCTGCTTGTCATGCTGAACTTCTGGCTTCAGTGCTTGGAATCTCTGACCTGGATCAAGAAATCGGTTCAGAACTTATGATCTCTCTGACTTTACTGATCTGCATTATTATACAAGGTTAGTGACTTAGGAGTACTGAAGATATTAGGTCAGAATTATAGCCAGGCAAATAGCATTTTTAGAGAGAGCCCATTAAATGGCAGACCCTATATCCTTTTAAGGAAAAGTTTGCCTTAAAGCTTCCAAGAAACCAGCACGGATTTATGCACAGCTAATATATATATTTTTTCTCTTTTATCTGCAAATAGATTTTTAATTCTGTACAGCTAGTCCTATGATTTATACACCAGTGCTACACTATACAGCCAAGGAGATCAATCGGCTATTTTCTGGCTGTGATTTACATCCTCCTGAATCACCTATGTGCTTGTGAGCAAGGTGCGGTGGGCAGTAAACATACAGAGTCCAAGTTGGGCAAAAGCAATGTATTTTAGAAGGATCCAATACAACTCAACTAGGCCCAGCAGGTGGGCCTGCGCATCTGGAGCCACTTACGAACTATATCAACAGTCTGTAGACTTGAAAGATGCCGACAGAATCTGCAACGAGAAGCGAAATACGGCCTGGCTAGTCCACATCTAAAGGGGAGGCTTCATAAAGTGAGTTAGATGTAGTCCCTGCACTGTCCCTATTCCTCCAGAAGCTTTTTCTATCTCTGAGCACTGTATCTGCCAGACAGGGGACCTGTCCCTACATTAGCCACTCGCATAAAGCACGCCAAACCCGTGAGCTGGAATTTTAAACAGACTCTGCCTGACCCAAGATGGCCTCTAAAGTCACATGACATGAAAGCATCCAATCAGACAGCTGTCTCAGACTCCCTACTCCTCCAGAACCTTTCCCTATTTCTAAGCACTGTGTCTGCCAGATAGGGAACCTGTTCCTACACTAGCCACTTGCATAATGCATGCCAAACCTGGGAGCCAGAGTCTTAAATAGACCCTGCCTGACTCAGGATGGCATATGAAGTCACATGAGGTGCCAGCATCCAATCAGACAGCTATCCCCTTGTGACTGCAGGAAGTCATAGAGGAAACAAGTTGCTCACAACTTCCTTCCCCTTCTGTATTGGTGCTTCAGTTGAGCACCACCTGCAGTGGGGAGTACAGACTGCATCTGCCCACATGATGACTAGGCAGAGGTTAAAATGCACATACACTGTTCAATGAACAAGCTGGAGTTGCAAAGGTGACATAGAAATTTGCATTGCCCAACCAGACAATAAGTGTATCACTTCCTTGACTGTGCAGAGTATTTAAGCTGTGTATTTAGATGTTTTTATGGCTTACATTCTTAAAATAGATCCTTGAAATTTCTATGAAAATAAAAAGAAAATATGGTACATATAACCTATGTGTAAATGTCTTTGTATGAATATTATGTTGCAAAGAAACTGATGGCTAATGGTCATGAAGCAAGCAACACGTCCTTTTCATCAGCACATTAAGGCCATGTAGGATTTTCTTATATTTCTCCTAGGAGTTCTACTTGACCTCTTTGACGTAGTGTCATGTTTTGACATTTAACATTACCTTTCTGCTGAGTGTTGAAAAACTTGGTCCTTCTTTTTCTAGGGTATTCCTTTGAGATAAACATTGCCTTTGTTACCAATTAGCACTTACCTGCACCAGCAGTAAATAAAAGGCATTTCCTAGATGCCAAAGCAGTCATCGGCCAAAGGATCTGAGATGTTATATATGCATTCTGTTGAGTTAGACATGACATTGCTCCTGGAAGAGATATAAGCGATCTGATTGTGAGCAGCGATCCTTTATTATTATGCGCTGACAGACGAGGACGGCCACAGATGGTAGGAAAACACTTAGGAATTTTACTTGAAAATTATAGTTTTATTTTACCATTTTTTTGCTTGTTTCGTTAACATTTTTTTTTTTTTTTTACCAAACTCTTTAAAATGTGCAAACATAGAGACTATTGAGATTTAAATTCAAACAGATTTTATGGTATATTTACTGCAAAATACATCTATCTAAAATGTTATTACTTATTTTTGAATAGAGATCAAAAAACATAAGACAGATACAAAAAAAAAATATTTAATATTGTTTGAATGCCAACAAAAATACATAAAACTTGATAAGATGGGGCAATCTGTACCTCTGCTTTTTTCTAGGCAAAGAGGGGGCCATCTGTACCTCTGCTTATTCTAGGCAGTGGTTCTCAACATTTGGGAGACCAGGGTTCAGTAAACTCTTCCAAAACCTTTCATGTCCCAATATGGCTGAAATCAATGGGTAGATCACTATCAACCATTTGTAGACTCTCATTCCAAACCTTTCCTACTCTATCCATATCCAACAAAAAAAGTTTGGGCTATAGATACATTGCAGGTGGCTTCTGTGTATTTCAGGTGCAGCTCTGTGGCGATCACAACAGGACATCAACAAGATCGCCCCCCAGCCCCAGATGAGATTCCTTGCCTGCATATAGGGCTCCACTGCAGTGTAGCAGGCTTGAGCTTGCAAAGACAGGCATCAGCAACATATACTTTGAGATCGAGATATGCACTGTTAGGCACTCACACTGACCCCTGGAATGATGAAAAAAATGCAAGACTACCTTCAGCCAAATCCAGCTGTTGTTGTGTACCAGTAGAGAAGCTGGAGTCTGGTGTGCATCTCTTTCCTGGGACTGTCAGGCTCCCAGGGCAGCCAGAGCTGGCCAGTAGGACCCCCAAATCTCCACCCCCACTTTAGGAGATGGCTAGAATACAGGACAACACACTGCTGCTGAGCCACAGCCCACATCTGCTTTAAAAGCTAAAGCCCAGCTGTCAGAGCAGACAGGAAACCAGGGCATGGCAGGAGGAAAGTTGTGGCCCGGTAGCAGGCCATAGCCCGGTGGCCACTGTTCTAGTGTATATAACCTCTCCTTTTTATTTGAGTGCTGATCCAGCTCTATTTAATTTTGAAACTCCAGACCATTTTGAACCTACTACCGCTCAATAAACATATATGAAGCTATGTCCTGTAGTGTTTTTAGCACTTTGGATTATCCTACAAATAGATCAGGTATGGGCAAGTTAACCCAAAATGAGTAGAGATGCAGATCAGGTTGCTGTGTTATAGTCTTGCAGTCAAATTTAGGCTTTCCTGCTGAGATGTGATGTCAGATCTGTTACTTACATTAATCCATAGCTGCCCAGGCAAGCAGAGATATTTAGGGGACTAGAAATGAGCAGGGTGATACTTCCCTGTACTTTAGTTTGATACCACGTGAGCTCAGCCTACTGACTGCTCTTATACTGGAGCAAAGTGCTCAGAACAGTCTCTATAATATTATTTTGTCTGAAAGAAGTCTGTATTGCTATCAAACTGTGTTTCTGTTTTCCACCTGTGATGTGTGTAGCAAGAGTTAACAAACCTTGAAGACTTGTACTGCAGCAGTAAACATATTGCCTGTGTGTCATCTCTGAAATGGAACGCTAATCACAGTTCTGAGTGGACAGCAAAGGAAATGTGCAGAATGGCCCAGATTGACAGAGATGCTGCATAACAAAGTCATTCTCCCAAGGTGAACACACTGACCAAATACGTTTTGGAAATTGGTAGCCCAGTGGATTGTTTTGGAAACATACCAACCATTGTGGTTGAATGTCAGCTGTCTTCTCTGATTTCAGTAAAGCAACTTTTTTAAACTGGACATGCTGGTGCACATGTTCACACCTCCTCTTGATAAATGCCAAGAGGTACAATATTAAATAAAGAAACAACTGCTGAAGTGTGGCAACCAGGTCTTGAAATCTTTCTACGTTTGGAAATATGCAGCTGTGATCACCAGAATGTAATCTTGACTTAAAGAGAACCTGTGGCCAGATTTAACGTTTCACACATTCTTAACCACTTGCCTCCCAAGCCAATTCTGATACTTCTCTCCTACATGTAAAAATCATATTTTTTTGCTAAAAAATTACTCAGAACCCCCAAGCATTATATATGTTTTTTTTATTATCAGGGACCCTAGTGAAAAAAATGGGGGTGTTGCAACTTTTTATGTCACACGGTATTTGCGCAGCAATTTTTCAAACGCGTTCTTTTTGGAAACAAAACAGTTTCACGAATTTAAAAAAAAAAAAACAAAAAACGCCAAAGTTGGCCCGATTTTTTGTATGATGTAAAAGATGATGTTACACCGAACAAAGAGATACCTAACATGTCACGCTTTAAAATTGCGTACACTCGTGGAATTGCACCGGACTGCGGTACTTAAAATTCTCCATAGGCAATTCTTTAAACATTTTACAGAGGAGGTCTTGGGCTAGAATTATTGCTCTCACTCTGACATTCGAGGCGATACCTCACATGTGTCGTTTGAACGCCGTTTACATATGCGGGTGCGACTTATGTATGCGTTGGCTTCTGCGTGCGAGGACGGGGTGCGGGGTGCTTAACATTTTTCTTTTTAATTGTTTATTTTACTTTTATTTTTATATTTTGACACTTTCCCTTTACATTTTTTTATCACTTTTATTCCTATTACAAGGAATGTAAACATCCCTTGTAATAAGAATAGGGCATGACAGGTCCTCTTTACAGCGCTATCTGGGATCTATAAATCCTCAGATCGCACCTCTATGCTGCAAAGCATGTTTAAAAAAAAAAGGATCTTGGTTTCCCAGCCAAAGAAACAGCAGTGTTTAAATCTGCTGAGGCCGCACATGATGTCATAACTTCGCACCCGGACTCCGAAGGTCATAGAGAAGGTCATAGAGTTTACCTACTGTAAACGGCCGCCGCCGCTTGTAAAAACAATCAAGCAGCTGAACAGCCGCTATGATTATTTTTACATTGCAGGGAATGCAGGGAATCTGCAGAAAAAGAAGATATCTGAATGATGCCTGCAGCTGCAGGCATCATTCAGATATCCCTACTCAAAATCCATGACATGACATAGACATGTCCAGAGTCATATGATGTCCTTGGGCGGGAAGTGGTTAAAGTGATAGTAAGTCAGTTATTATAAAAATTGCTGGCAGGCAGGTTTTCTTTTTATAACAGAAGAGACCCTAGGAGGTCTATCAGCAAGTAATGTGATCTGAACCACACATGCGCAGCTCAGACCACATTTACGGCCTGCTCTGTGTGTCGCTGCCATGTGACCCCAGTGCACATGAGCAGGAGTGTAAACAGCATCTCCCCGTTCTGCCTAGTGACAAGTGTAACTCGATCTCTGCTCCCTGTCAACAGAGCAGAGATCAGTGACGTCACACACCAGCCCATCCCCCTGACAGTTAGAAATCACTCCCCTAGGACACACTTAACCCCTCCCCGTCCCCTAGTGGTTAACCCCTTCACTGCCAGTGTCATTTATACAGGAATCAATGCATTTTTATAGCACTGATTGCTGTATAAATGATAATAGTCCCAAAAATGTGTCAAAAATGTCCGACATGTCCGCCATAACGTCGCAGTCACAATAAAAATCACTGATCGCCGCCATTACTAGTAAAAAAAAAAAATTAATAAAAATGACATAAAACTATCCCCTATTTTGTAAACGCTATAACTTTTGTGCAAACAAATCAATAAACGCTTATTGCGATTTTTTTTTTACCAAAAATATGTATAAGAAAATGGTTCGGCCTAAACTGAGGAAAAAAATGTTTTTTTATATATTTTTGGGGGATAATTATTATAACAAAATGTAAAAAATAATGCTTTTTTTTTTAATTGTCGCTCTTATTTTGTTTATGGCGCAAAGAATAAAAATCACAGAGATGATCAAATACCACCAAAAGAAAGCTCTATTTGTGTGAAAAAAAGGACGTCAATTTTGTTTCGGAGCCACGTTGCACCACCGTGCTATTGTCAGTTAAACAGCGCAGTGCCGAATCGCAAATTCGGAGCTGAAGTGGTTAAGGCTGCCAGGGGACTTGTTATTTAACCAAACATTTTAGACTTTTATACCACTTTAACAAGCATGAAGCACACTTCAAATTAAGGGGAATTGGCGCTGTCCGGCTATATGCGCATAAATAAATACATATAAATAAAAAATTGATAAATAAATAAAATGAAATAAAAAATGATAAAAGTCCATGACAATCAGCACCTCTTTGTTTGAGTTTGTGTTTGTTCCGGTTTCCAGCTGGCGGGCAGTGGAACGCACGCCACACCACGCTGCTCAACAGCTGAGAGCCGGCTTCTGGAGCATTGTTAGCTCCAGTGTTTTTATACTGCTTTAAACTTTTTACTACGATTGTCATGGACTTTTATCAATAAAATCAAATTTTTGCGGATTTACGCTATGAAGTTTTCTCTTTCCTCACTTCATATGGATGTTTGTAATTGGGGATACTACAAAGGATAAAATACCCCCAGACGGAGGATCGCTTCCTGGATTCACCATCGCGTGATTTTCTACATATGCCTTTTACCCCTGCAGGGGTGAGGCAGTCCGGTGAGTGCAAGCACGAGTGGGGGTACAGTGAAGGACGGGGACCATATCAGTTAAAGCTGAGACCACGTTTTTTCACCAAAAGGACACATTTTTGGGGACTTTGATTTTGGACACTTATGTTTCACATACCTTTTTTCTTTTACACCATTTTTTAAATTCCCGATTTTTTATGCACATGTGTTGGGGATTTCTATATATTATTTTATATTTTTTCTATTTTTAATGCCATAATTGTTTGCTCGTATTGCAAAATACTGTTTTGATTGCCATAATTGTTTGTTCATTGGTGGGCACATTTCCCTATACACACATGGATACTTGATATATTGATGTTATGGCACATTTACATACTTTCTAGGAGCACGTTGCACTTTACTGCATCATTTGCTAGGGGTTTTGCTTGCATTTGATACACCTTAGCCCTTGCCACGTATTGTTTACACACACAACCTCTTTTATAAGCATTTTTTATTTAATTTTATGTATTTATCAATTTTTTATTTATATGTATTTATTTATGCGCATATAGCCGAACAGCGCCAATTCCCCTGTTCAGAACATTACCCTTTTTGGATTTCACCTAGGTGAGTTTCATTCATAGGGGGGCAGCTGTCCTTTTTTTCTTGTCTCTTATTCCTAAGCGCGGAATTACCGTCATACACTTCAAATTAAGCCATTGCTGACCTACATGCACTGTGGAGCAATTCAACCTCAGAATTTAAAGCAGAATCACTGAACAAAAAAAAAAAAAAACACTGAAGCTCTTTAAAGCTCATTTGAACTTTCAGCTTAAATCAGTTCAAATAACAATCAATCAAATATATGACAGGTGCCCTAAAACAAAAGGACGCAAAGTTTTACCATTCAAAAACTGTCCTCTGCCAGCATGCTCTAGAAAAGGACATTAATTATCTAGGAGCAGTAGTCTCTCTGGAGAGGTTTCACACATTCCCTACTGATTCAGACTTATAACTCTCTAATCAACAGGGACCGTGAACTTTGCTTAATGCAGAGGTAGGCCTGATTCACATCTATGCAGGTTGCAGTTTGCGTATTCCAGGTGCATTTTACGTTTTTCAATACACTTTTTTGATCCATTGAAGTCTATGAAACCAAAAACCATAAAAAATGGACCTTAGTGTGTTTCTGCAAAACTGAAAACGCACAAAAAAATGCATAGGTGTGAACCAGGCCTTATAGGTCTGACTCAGCAAGGGGAACGTTGGATCTCTGCAGGGGGACCACTGTTTGCACACAGAGAACAATAGTTTTAAAGTCTGTTGGCAGAGGATATGTTTTTCTATTCTATCGGCTATAGCTTCTTTCTAATGAAAACAAACTGGGAAGACTTTGCACACCTTTTATTTTTATGGACCTGCAATATATTTAGCTGATTTAAACTGAGAGCTCAATTGGGTTTTAAGTTGTTCTCTTAGCAGCTCGGCTCATACTGCTCCCTCTCCCAAAAGCACCTGCTCTGTGTTTACATTTGAAAGTAGAAGGCTGAAAGGCTGCCAGTCAGTGCTGGGAGGGAGGGCATGGTGAGCTGAGATGGACATCAGTACATCTGCTAAGAATGTTGAGGATGAATTGCTCCACAGTGCCTGTAGGTAAAAAGGACAATGATGGCTTGCTTTAACCACTTCAATACCAGGCACTTTCCCCCCTTTCTGCCCAAGCCAATTTTCAGCTTTCAGCGCTGTCGCTTTTCAAATGACAATTGCGCGGTCATGCTACACTGCACCCAAACAAAATTTTTATAATTTTGTTCCCACAAATAGAGCTTTCTTTTGGTGGTATTTGATCACCTCTGGGGTTTTTATTTTTTTTGTTAAACAAATAAAATAAGACCGAAAATGTTGAAAAAGACTAAGTTTTTCTTTCTTTCTCTGTTCTGGGAACAGGGTGGGCTTGGAATGGGCTAGATGATGCTGGATGTCCTCCAGCCCGAAAATGAGGCAGGCTCTACCTGACTTGAAGCAACTTTTACTGCACACTCTGAGAAGTTAACAGTGTGCAATTAAATAATTACACTAAGCATTTTCAGCACAGAAAAGGAGCCTGTACAACTGTGCAAGACTGAGTGTAAGGCTAGAGTTAAGCTTAATGCATGTCTTCAGACCTAAACCCTATTGAGCATCAGTGGGGCATCCTCAAACGCAAGGTGGAGGAGCACAAGGTCTCTAACATCCACCAGCTCCGTGATGTCTTCATGGAGGAGCGGAAGAGGACTCCAGTGGCAACCTGTGAAGCTCTGGTGAACTCCATGCCCAAGAGGGTTAAGGCAGTGCTGGAAAATAATGGTGGCCACACAAAATATTGACACTTTGGGCCCAGTTTGGACATTTTCACTTAGGGGTGTACTCACTTTTGTTGCCAGCTGTTTAGACATTATTAGCTGCGTTTTGAGTTATTTTGAGGGGACAGCAAATTTACACTGTTATACAAGCTGTACACTCACTACTTTACATTGTAGCAAAGTGTAATTTCTTCAGTGTTGTCACATGAAAAGATAAAATAAAATATTCACAAAAATGTGAGGGGTGTACTCACTTTTGTGAGATACTGTATCTCTCATCAGACCTTATTTTATCCTGCTGATAATAATGTAATCCTTATAAATATGTTGTCTTTAAAAGAATGACTTGGATTATGTGTACAACTAAAAGACTCCATGTTTAATCCCACTGCTTCTGTTTAGTCAACCTTCTACTGTACTGTAGGTCCATTTATAATTTACTGTATTGGGAAAATGCTAAGTGCAATCAGTTGCTTATGTAATGTAGCCCTGGGTTTAAAAAGAAAATCCCATGCACAGCTTTTCTTAGTACTCCATAAACTTCTGAATAAGATGGTCATGAATTTTACAGTAGTGTAGAAAATAAGAGCTTGAGGAATATTTCTTACCTATCCCCAATAATAACCCTAATCCTTGATTATTATTATAAGAAACATAAAAATATAGCCCTTACATTTTTACAATACCTCTCTTTCAATCAGCGTTCTCTCTCCTACATTAGGAAAGTTATTTTGGCATAAAGCCAGTCATCTATGACGGGACATAGATACAATTATACAAATAATCATTCAAACAGGTTTAAGAATATACAGATAAGCTTGTACATTTAGTCTGCAGCTTTTATCAGATGTCCATCAGAAGCTTTAACATGCATGTAACCATCTCACCATCATAGCTTTTATTGCAAACCTAAGTATCTATTTAGAGAAGCCTGACAGCATGCATATTTTGTCAGCTGCGTTAGTGAATTTGACTTACAATGGCCTCTTGCACTTTCCTAACTAAAATTATAGCACTGATTTCTGTTTAAATTTCATTTAAATGTGCCACGTTGACTCATGGGATAGATATCTTAAGAAAACATGATCCAAATTCTGTACAACAGCAAATGCAAAGCAACATCTAACCAAGTTTATACTTTATTCTTGGGTGACATTTTCTTCCAGTACCATGTAAAACATTTTATAACAGACATGTCAACCGCAGATAAAATGGTCAAATTGGCCACATTGTTTCAACTGTATTATCTGTACTGTGGTTCACAACTACATAATTCCAGAAAAAGATTGGCGCTTTGGAATGTAAAGTGTGTTTATGTGGCTGCTCTATTAGACTTTTTTTCTATTTTTCCACTTTTCATTTTCACCTGGTGATCCTGCATGTAAGGGTAGGGTGATGGTGTGGTCGTCACAACCTCCATGTTTCCCTCCTTGTTGAGCATCAAGCAAGGCTGACGTTTGAGGCCTATCGCAGGGTGGGTTCTTCTGGGCTACGCTAGGCACTTAATACAGGTCACTCTCCTACACATAGGGTACATTTACTGGAATAGATGATTAAACTTTATTAAACTCTCCCGATGTACTAAACATCACCACAGTTACTTGTGCGTTTAGGAGGGACACACAGAGCTCTTGCCCTCTCCACCTGTCCAGCGTATCACCGCCACCTCACTCCCAGTAACGTATGAGGTCCCACCGTGCACCTAGCTCTGACTCTGTGCATGCACTTCACTTAACTCTTTCTCTTTTGTACCTGTGTACAGGTTGAGGGCCTAGGTGGTGCAGATCTGCTCCCGTTGCTATGGTAGACAGGTCGCTGCTGAAGGAGTGCCAACAACATCTCCCTCACTGCAAGAGGCTATCTCACCTGTCCCATGTACAGCGACAGGCTGCTACAGAAATCTTTGTTACCCTTGGTAACCACTTGTATCTTAACAGTGTGTTAACTTTTATACCGTTGTAACTTCAGAGCAGACAGAGGCAAAGCTTCAAGAGCTTTACTCAAATAAATTAACAATAGTTCAAAATAAAGTGCTTACATTTTCCTAACGTTCCTAATCCCTAACTCAGGCTTGTGGCTGCCCAAGCATACCTGTATGGGAAAGAGTCCATCTTTGGTGGAGTCCATGATTGGTGGTTGCTTTCAGTTCATCTTGCTGGAAGTTAAACGGACACTTTATTTTTGGAAATGTATGTACTTGCTAAAAATGCTCTTAGCCTGAAAAATAAAAACGAATGCAGCCACCAACATCTAAGGACAGGAAAACTGCAGTAAATTCAATTCTTGCTGTTGGGGTTGGATATCCTTTAACCTCCCTGGCGGTATGATTATTTCTGATTTTAGGTGCTGAAAGCGGTACAATTATTTTGCACAGAAATTTGACGTTTTATATTGTAGGCCTGTAATTCTTAGGAATAGTTCACTTAAATCTGTCCAAACAAGAGTCTAGTAGACATCCCGGGTATGATAAAGTTTGAAAAACGAAATAAAAAATTATAATATAATAAATAACTATAAATAGTTTTTGGTTGCTATGGACAATCTCCAGTTTCCTGGCAGAAAGAACAGTTTTATATATATAAAACTGCATGCAGGACACTGGGCAGACCACTAGGGACAAAGGGGATGTGTAGTTATTTGATACAGTACTGTAATCTGTAAGATTACAGTATGCTGTATCTATACTGTGTGTTTCACTTTTGAATTTACCGCCGAACTCCGTCCCCGTGCGTCGCAACGCTCGCAGGGAACGGAGCTCGGCACTGTGAATCGAGCGAGACACAGCGGCTCGCGGATCACAGCGGGGAGACATCGCAGGATCCAGGGGACAAGGTAAGTAAACTCTTCCTGGATCCTGCGATGCAAGCCCGAGTCTGGCTCTGGGGTACCGCTTTTGGTATGTAAAATCCAACCCGAGCCAGACTCGGGAATACCGCCAGGGAGGTTAACACTATATTAAAAGACCACAGCTTACTACAGTGGGGGCGGAAAGTATTCAGACCCCCTTAAATTTTCACTCTTTGTTATATTGCAGCCATTTGCTAAAATCATTTAAGTTAATCCCCCCCCCCCCCATTAATGTACACACAGCACCCCATATTGACAGAAAAACACATAATTGTTGACATTTTTGCAGATTTATTAAAAAAGAAAAACTGAAATATCACATGGTCCTAAGTATTCAGACCCTTTGCTCGGTATTTAGTAGAAGCACCCTTTTGATCTAATACAGCCATGAGTCTTTTTGGGAAAGATGCAACAAGTTTTTCACACCTGGATTTGGGGATCGTCTGCCATTCCTCCTTGCAGATCCTCTCCAGTTCTGTCAGGTTGGATGGTAAACGTTGGTGGACAGTCATTTTTAGGTCTCTCCAGAGAACTCAATTGGGTTTAAGCCAGGGCTCTGGCTGGGCCATTCAGTCCTCCTGTCCCTGCAGCTGAAAAACACCCCCACAGCATTATGCTGCCACCACCATGCTTCACTGTTGGGACTGTATTGGACAGGTGATGAGCAGTGCCCGGTTTTCTCCACACATACTGCTTAGAATTAAGGCCAAAAAGTTCTATCTTGGTCTCATCAGACCAAAGAATCTTATTTCTCACCATCTTGGAGTCCTTTAGGTGTTTTTTAGCAAACTCCATGCGGGCTTTCATGTGTCTTGCACTGAGGAGAGGCTTCCGTCGGGCCACTCTGCCATAAAGCCCCAAATGGTGGAGGGCTGCATTGATGGTTGAAGGTCTACAACTTTTTCCCATCTCCCGACTGCATCTCTGGAGCTCAGCCACAGTCATCTTTGGGTTCTTCTTTACCTCTCTCACCAAGGCTCTTCTCCCCCGATAGCTCAGTTTGGCCGGCCGGACGGCCAGCTCTAGGAAGGGTTCTGGTCGCCCCAAACGACTTCCATTTAAGGATTATGGAGGCCACTGTGCTCTTAGGAACCTTAAGTGCAGCAGACATTTTTTTGTAACCTTGGCCAGATCTGTGCCTTGCCACAATTCTGTCTCTGAGCTCTTCTGGCAGTTCCTTTGATCTCATGATTCTCATTTGCTCTGACATGCACTGTGAGCTGTAAGGTCTTATATAGACAGGTGTGTGGCTTTCCTAATCAAGTCCAATCAGTATAATCAAACACAGCTGGACTCAAATGAAGGTGTAGGACCATCTCAAGGATGATCAGAAGAAATGGACAGCACCTGAGTTAAATATATGAGTGTCACAGCAAAGGGTCTGAATACTTGGGATCATGTGATATTTCAGTTTTTCTTTTTTAACAAATATGCAAACATGTCAACAATTCTGTGTTTTTCTGTCAATATGTAGTGCTGTGTGTACATTAATGAGAAAATAAATTAAGGTAAATGATTTTAGCAAATGGCTGCAATATAACAAAGAGTGAAAAATGTAAGGGGGTCTGAATACTTTCCGTCCCCACTGTATAAGCTCTGTGACAGGGCCACAGGCTATACATGTAGTTTTATGGTTTATGAGGGAAAAGATAGCCACGTGGAGCCGACAAACTGCCCTGACTACATAGGAAGTGCTGGCAAGATTGTGTGGGTCTTGGTGTCACCCTTATTCGGAAAGGGGTACCACTTATATGTGGACAATTATTACACTAGCGTGCCACTTTTTAGTCACTTGTTTGATCAGCAGATTGGAGCATGTGGCACCGTGCGACCTGACCTGATGTAGATTCCCATCTTAGGCTGGGGGAGAGAGCCTGCTTCAATTGCTCGCTATGAAGTGGAGGGATAATAAGAATGTTTTCGCTCTTACCTCCCTTCATGCAGACACGACGGTCCAAATTACTACCGCGACTGGTGTTGTGGAGAAACCCCTCTTTGTCCACGAATATAACCAAAATATGGGAGGGGTGGACCTCAACGACCAGTTGTTGGCACTGTACCTAATTGCCCGTAAGGCCAGAAGCTAGTACAAGAAAGTGTCTGTTTATTTATTTCAATTGGCTTTGCTGAACGCTCATGTGCTATACAGAGCTTCAGGACGGACTGGATCCTTCCTTAAATTCCAGGAAGAGATCGTCAGAGCCCTTCTGTTTCCAGACGGCGCTCCACCTCACCTTCCCCAACCAAATGCAGTAAGCCGGCTGCATGAGAGGCATTTTCTTTATTGAGTATTAGCATAGGGTACAGCACTGCACAGACTTTCACAGGGTCTCCCAAGATGCCATCGCATTTTGAGAGACCCGAACCTGGAACCAGTTATAGTTACAAAAGTTACAGTTACAAAAAAAAGTAAAAAAAAAAACACAAAAAAATATATAAAATAAAAACACCAAAAATAGTTGTCGTTTTATTGTTCTCTCTCTATTCTCTCTCTATTGTTCTGCTCCTTTTTTACTGTATTCTATTCTGCAATGTTTTATTGTTATTATGTTTTATCATGTTTGCTTTATAGGCATACAATTTTTTTATACTTTACTGTTTACTGTGTTTTATTGTTAACCATTCTTTTTGTTTTCAGGTACGCCATTTAGCTGCAGAGCGGATTTATTTATCTTGACAGCAACAGTGTTTGCTCCCACGATACATAAAGCCGTGACTCCATCGCTGTCGGAGGTGATTTCACTATCACAGTTAAAAAAAAGAGCATATATGCTGAAGCATGGGGGCAGCAGGGGCGAAGGAGCGATTTGCTCCTACCTTTTGCGGGTGGATGCCCCCATGCTTCGGCATATATATATTTTAGGCACAGGTTGCGTTAAAAAATGTTTTATTTTTTACTATGTTTTTTTTGTATTCGCTTTGCAGGTATGGTAAGTCTTACTGTTATACTGTAATGTTACTTTGTTTTATTGTTAACCATCATTTGCTTAGTAGGTACGCCATTCAGTTGCAGCGCGGATTTATTTATCTTGACAGCAACAGCGTTTGCTCCCTCGATACATAAAGCCGTGACTCCAGCGCTGTATGAGGTGATTTCACCAACGCAGTTATAAAAACGAGCATATATGCCGAAGCATGGGGGCAGCAGGGGCGGAGGAGCAATTTGCTCCTACCTTTTGGGGCGGATGCCTCCATGCTTCGGCATATATAAATGTATGCCCATCATTAGAAGTGGGTGGATAAAGGGAGGTATTCTAATGGTGGGCATACCCACCGATAAATCTTTTTTTTTTCATGCAGCCCACAGGCTGCATGAAAAAAAAGTTTACAATATATGCCCAACAAGGACCAGCAACGTACTGGTATGTTGCTGGACTTTGAGTGGTTATACCAGAATGATGCCTGCAGGTTTAGGTATCATCTTGCTATCATTCTTTTCAGCCAGCGGTCGGCTTTCATGTAAAAGCAATCCCAGCAGCTAATTAGCCTCTAGACTGCTTTTACAAGCAGTGGGAGGGAATGCCCCCCCCCCCACTGTCTTCCATGTTTTTCTCTGGCTCTCCTGTCCCAACAGAGAACCTGAGAATGCAGCTGGTGATTCGGCCAGCTGACCATAGAGCTGATCAGAGACCAGAATGGCTCCAATCATCTCTATGGCCTAAGAAACCGGAAACTACGAGCATTTTATGACTTAGATTTTGGCGGATGTAAACAGTGCCATTGTGAAATTGGGAAAGCATTTTATCACATCGATCTTGGTGTGGTCAGATGCTTTGAGGGCAGAGGAGAAATCTAGGGTCTAATAGACCCCAATTTTTTCAAAAAAGAGTACCTGTCACTACCTATTGCTATCATAGGGGATATTTACATTCCCTGAGATAACAATAAAAATGATTTAAAAAAATGAAAGGAACAGTTTAAAAATAAGATAAAAAAGCAAAAAAAAACAAAGAAAGAAAAAAAAGCACCCCTGTCCCCTCCTGCTCTCACACAAAGGCAAAAGCAAGCGTTGGTCTGGCATCAAATGTAAACAGCTATTGCACCATGCATGTGAGTTATCACCGCGAAGGTCAGATCGAGGGCAGTAATTTTAGCAGTAGACCTCCTCTGTAAATCTAAAGTGGTAACCTGTAAAGGCTGTTAAAGGCTTTTAAAAATGTATTTAGTTTGTCGCCACTGCACGTTTGTGCGCAATTTTAAATCATGTCATGTTTGGTATCCATGTACTTGGCCTAAGATCATCTTTTTTTTATTTCATCAAACATTTGGGCAATATAGTGTGTTTTAGTGCATTAAAATTTAAAAATTGTTTTTTTCCCCAAAAAATGCGTTTGAAAAATCGCTGCGCAAATACTGTGTGAAAAAAAATGAAACACCCACCATTTGAATCTGTAGGGCCTTTGTATTAAAAAATATATAATGTTTGGGGGTTCAAGTAATTTTCTTGCAAAAAAAAATGTTTTTTTCATGTAAACAAAAAGTGTCAGAAAGGGCTTTGTCTTCAAGTGGTTAGAAGATTGGGTGATGTGTGACATAAGCTTCTAAATGTTGTGCATAAAATGCCAGGACAGTTTAAGCCCCCCCCAAATGACCCCATTTTGGAAAGTAGAGACTCCAAGCTATTTGCTGAGAGGCAGGTCGAGTCCATGGAATATTTTATATTGTGACACAAGTTGCGGGAAAAAGACTAATTTTTATCTTTTTTGCACAAAGTTGTCACTAAATGATATATTGCTCAAACATGCCATATGAATATGTGAAATTACACCACAAAATACATTCTGTTGCTTCTCCTGAGTACGGGGATACCACATGTGTGAGACTTTTTGGGAGCCTAGCCGCGTACGGGACCCCGAAAACCAAGCACCGCCTTCAGGCTTTCTAAGGGTGTAAATTTTTGATTTCACTCTTCACTGCCTATCACAGTTTCGGAAGCCATGGAATGCCCAGGTGGCACAACCCCCCCCCCCCCAAATGACCCCATTTTGGAAAGTAGACACCCCAAGTTATTTGCTGAGAGGTATAGTGATTTTGCAGACCTCACTTTTTGTCACAAAGTTTTGAAAATTGAAAAAAGAAAAATAAATAAATTTTTCTTGTCTTTCAAATGAGAGCTGCAAAACACTCACCATGCCTCTCAGCAAATAGCTTGGGGTGTCTACTTTCCAAAATGGGGTCATTTGGGGGGATTTTGTGCTATCTTGGCATTTTATGGCCTTGAAATCAAAAATTTACGCCCTTAGAAATCCTGAAGGCGGTGATTGGTTTTCGGGGCCCCGTATGCAGCTAGGCCCCCAAAAAGTCCCACACATGTGGTATCCCCGTACTCAGGAGAAGCAGCAGAATGTATTTTGGGGTGTAATTCTACATATGCATATCGCATGTTTGAGCAATATATCATTTAGTGACAACTTTGTGCAAAAAAAAAAAAAAAAAGTTTGTCACTTTCCAGCAACTTGTGGCAAAATATATAATATTCTATGGACTCAACATGCCTCTCAGCAAATAGCCTGGGGCGTCTACTTTCCAAAATGGGGTCATTTGGGGGGGGGGTTGTGCCATCTTGGCATTTTATGGCCTTCAAAACTGTGATAGGTAGTAAGGAGTGAAATCAAAAATTTACGCCCTTAGAATGTATGACTAAAATTGAGTTTATTGGATTTTTTTTATAACAAAAAGTAGAAAATATCATTTTTTTTCCAAAATTTTCGGTCTTTTTCTGTATATAGCGCAAAAAATAAAAACCGCAGAGGTGATCAAATACCATCAAAAGAAAGCTCTATTTATGGGGAAAAAGGACGCAAATTTTGTTTGGGTACAGCATTGCATGACTGCGCAATTAGCAGTTAAAGCGATGCAGTGCCAAATTGTAAAAAGTGCTCTGGTCAGGAAGGGGGTAAATCCTTCCGGGGCTGAAGTGGTTAAAGCAGATTAAACAGCATAGTACTTGTGCTGTTTAATCTGTCCCTTTATATGCTGTAAAAAAACTGGTTGATCCTGCCTGTTCCTGTTTATATAAACAAACACAGGCAGCGCTATAAACTCCAATAATACAGTACAAATATAAAAAAAGTACAAATATTAAAGGTATAAAAGGTTTTATCATGCAGTGCAATCATATTTATAAAGAGAATCCATAATATATTGCAGCTAGATTATATATTAATTCCATGAGACTGTCCAGAAAGAAGTTCAATTTCTGCTTGCAAGATGATACGCTGTCACCAACACCTCCACATGTGCAGAAGCGGGGGGGTACTCACATCCCCCTTCAAATTAAAGTCTTTCCGATATCAGCTAGATTACAGGCAAAAACCAAACATAGTTTTGATCTCTCTGCTTCCAATCTCACAGGAAAAGCTGCGCCAGAGGGTTGGATCACACAGTGGTACACTCTATTCAAATCAAAATGAAAAGTCCAGAAATTCTATAGTGTAATTCAGTTTAAAATGATTTCTTGATTTCCACAAAACACCCCCTCTTAAGACTTGCACTTACAAAAACACCATTGCAAACAGGCATAACATTAACCACTTCAACCCCGGAAGAATTGGCTGCTCAATGACCAAGCCTTTTTTTGCGATACGGCACTGCGTCCCTCTAACTGACAATTGCGCGGTCGTGCGAAGCTGTACCCACACAAAATTGATGTCCTTTTTTCCCACAAATAGAGCTTTTTTTAATGGTATTTGATAAAATCTGCGGTTTTTATTTCTTGCGCTATAAACAAAAAAAGAGCGACAATTTTGAAAAAACACAGTATTTTGTACTTTTTGCTGTAATAAATATCCCCAATTTAAAAAAAAAAAACAGCTAATTTTTTTCCTAAGTTTAGGCCGATATGTATTCTACTACATATTTTTGGTAATAAAAATCACAGAAAAGTGTATATTAATTTGTTTGCGCTAAAATTATAGCATCTACAAAATAGGAGATAGATTTATGGCATTTTTACTATTATTTTTTTTTTTACTAGTAATGGCGGTGATCTGCGATTTTTATTGAGACTGCGACATTATGGAGGACAAATCGGACACTTTTGACAAATTTTTGGGTCGACTGACAATTATACAGTGATCAGTGCTATAAAAATGCACTGATTACTGTATAAATGTCGCTGGCAGGGAAGGGATTAACACTAGGGGACGATCAAGGGGTTAACTGTGTTCCCTATATGTGTGTTCTAACTGTGGGGGATGGGACTGACTATAGGAGATGAGAGATCGTGGTTCCCAGCTTGTATGAACTTACAATCTCTCTGTCCTCTCCTCACAGAACTGGGATGTGTCTGTTCTGCCTCTCATGCCTGTGTTAGCTCGTGGCCGGCGGTCATTGCAACTGCCAGTCTCGAGCATCGGCACCCCTGCTGTGCAGCCAGCGTGCGCGCGCTTGCTATCCCGCTTGAAGGGACCAACGTATAGCTATGATGGTTCACGGGATCGTGCCAACCTGCCGCAGTATAATGACGGAGGCTGTTCGGCAAGTGGTTAAAAAAGGTCACATCAGCAGACCATACGGGGATAGCGTGGTGTCTCCTACCACATTCGGCTGCCCTTTCTAGTGGTAGTGAATGCTGTGTCCCGGAGTGGCGTGCTGATGTCACTGATGGTCGTCGTAAAGCCACAGGCTGACGTGTTTCATCATCAACTACATCATCTGAGAGTTTATAGCGCTGCCTGTGTTTGTGTATATATATATGTTTATCGTACCCAGATTGAGCTTTATGGTAGTAGCTTTAGCCTTAATTGGCCACATATTATTCCCATTGAGGAATTAATTATTTTCACCTAATCCAGAAGCGCTTTTTTAATTAGGAATAGGCGCAGTTTTCTACATATTTTCTTGACCAGTTTATGTGGCCTCCGTCTTCCTGCTGCTCTGCCCTCTCCTCACCACCCCTCCCCTCCTGCCGCCATTAGTAGTTGACAGTAAAGTCAGAGAAGGATTACTGCCAGTCCCTCTGTTCTAATAATGTACACTACACAGTGTAAATGTTTTTTTTTAAATGGTGCCAGTCTTTGCGGTCACATGACCTCCCACTGCCCTCTTCCCTCAATCTAAGGGTTACAATGAGAGGAGATAAGCTGACAGCATACGTGACCCTCCAGCTGACGTCAGAGGGGGATCTCAGCCTCTCCCGCTGTAGCCCTTCGATTAGGGGAGGACAGCAGCTGGAGGTCACGTGACCAAACAGAAACAATCTGAAATAAGGTATTTAGTTGCATAATTTTATACAAACATTTACACTGTGTAGTATAGCTTGGAAGAACAGAGGGACTGGCAGTAATCCTTCTCTGACTTTACAACCAGTTACCAACCGGCCCATAGCCAAATGACAGCTGCAAGGCGGTTGGGTAACTCTGGGAGGGCGTACAGTGACGTCCTCCCAGAATCCTGCTCTCGTGCGCTCCCTGGAGCGTGCACCAGAGAACATCCGTGACCGCCGGGTCCAGAGGACCCGGCGCATCACGGATCACAGTAAACATACCATGTGATCGCTCAAATGACGGAGCGATCACATGTAAACAAACCGATAGGCTTACTGATAGGATAGGTCTCTCTCACTAAACTAGCAGCTGGTGCGCAGCACGAACAAAAAGTCTCTGCCACAGACTTGAGTAGAACAAAACTGTATGATCCTCTGCCACAGGATGTAGTACTTTTCAGTGAACAGCAACACAGTACCAGAACCTTTAAGCCGACCCGGCAGTACTATGTGGTAGGTTAACTTAAGATGCGTCCTCCAATTGAGTCACCAGGCCCCTCTCCAGACCAGCACTCCGCATGATCCTTCCATGACGGGTCCTCCCCTGGATTATTTTCAATTGTCCAGCTTCTTCCCGCAGGACAGACAGCACAGGACCATCTCCGCAGCAGTTGTAGTAGGCCCCAGACAGACTTCTGGGCCTACCCACATGCTGCAGCATCGCAGTCCTCCGGGCCAGAAGACCACGAGGTAGGACTCCTAGCACATACCTGTCGGCCAGGAGGGCCAGCAGGTGGAACGAAAAGACCCAGAAATATGGCGTCTGTCCCTTAAATACCCCCTCCCAGAATGCACCGCAGGGGACAACCTCTGCTGAGTTACTTCTTAGAAAGAAGAGCACCTAATACACCTCAGTCTGTTGCTTTCCAGCTCCGGTCTGTAGTGACACCGACATCCACAGATGACGGAGTGGAACTGCACGCAACACAACCAAGGTTGCAACAGAAGCTAATTTAGCTATAGATTAAATCTGAACTATGTACAGAACAGATGACCCACTAAATTTACATATAAGCGGTAGATTGAAAAATCTACCAGCGCTACATATGTTACTTGCTAAAGAACATTATTTCCTTTAAGTTGTTCCTCTTTAAGGTTAAAAGACCTTTTACATATACAACTACTTTAACTAAGTGACCTTACCCAGAAAATAAACTCAAATACAAATTCATTGCCAACATAGCTGCTGGAGGCAACATGCTCCTTGTCTGGTATTGGCACATACGTATAAATATATTAATAATATCATGACAAAAATTATGTGTAAGAAAATAAACAATGATTCAGTTTATTGTAGATGTCTTGAAAACCCGAAAGACAAAAAAAGAATACAAGCATATAATGCAACAAACATTGAACTTAAGCCACCATTAAATGAAGGAGAGTGGTATATACTTCCACTTGTATGAACAGCTGACATTTCTTGGCACATTCTTTCTTGGGGTGTCAATAAAGCTTTATCAGATAAAGTAAAGTTCAATCTCCACATTCAGTGATGAGTCTGGTGAGAGTTTTTATAGTACTTTGTCTTGCAACCTTCACCTTAACCTTGCATACTTGGCTCCCATCACAAGGAAGTACCTTCATGGTGGATCCAATGGACCAGTCAGTTTTCTGAGTTTGCTGGTCTGTCATCAGGGCAAAGTCTTCAACTTAAATCCTCATAGTACAGGAAATATTCCTTCTTCCACCAGTTCCATGAGTAATTGGTCAGATGTTGTAAACACTTTAATTGACTGTGGTGCAGATTTCCAGCTGCAAAGTCTCCAGGTGGAACAGGGACAGTCTCAAGCATCTGGGTAAGAAAAGTCTCTGCAGGTAAAAATAGCTAGGAAGTCGGTGTCTGAAAACACTGAAACAATAGTTCTTGAGTTGATTATGGCAGTCTCTTCTGCCAGTGAGGTAGTTAAAGTCTCAGGAGTAAGTCTTGGGGTATTTAAAGCGGTTGTTAAGGCTCAAGGTTCTTTACCTTCATGCATTCAATAAATACAGTTTTTAATGATTACTAGTTTGCTAGCCTTGTTAGCTGCTTCTGGGCATTGCATGCTACTGATGAGTTTGTGGTCTGTAAATTGGTATTTCATTTAAACCTGGTTCTTTAGTATTTGCTGCAGTGGGACAAATCTGCATAAAGCATACTCACAATTGTTTATTAGTCTGACTCTTGCAGCAGAGAGGAGAAATTATTCAACCTAGCTGGAAGAATCATCCTTGAAGAATTCATAGTCCTTTATTCTCATTAATTTTGTGTCCTCAACTGACAGGGTTATTTTGTTGTCATCATGTGTAGTACAAAACACTTAACTACCTACGTTATCATCATAGAGGATATGAGTGACATCAGGTATTTGCATGATATCCATTGGCTTCTCCTTCACTTCAAAATAATGAGGGCATGGTCTGAAATGAGTTGTGTGCCAATTTCTTGGTATGTGAATTATAGGAGTTGACCTCAGAAGGTTTGCATATTTCCAAAACATATGTCAAAACATACATTAGCCACTATTATAGGGCGTACACACGGTCGGACTTTGTTCGGACATTCCGACAACAAAATCCTAGGATTTTTTCCGACGAATGTTGACTCAAACTTGTTTTGCCTACACACGGTCGCACAAAGTTGTCGGAATTTCCGATCGCCAACCACGCGGTCACGTACACCACATACGACGAGACTAAAAAAGGCCAGTTCAGAACCAAGCGCGGCACCCTTTGGGCTCCTTTTGCTAATCTCGTGTTAGTAAAAGTTTGGTGAGAGACGATTCGCGCTTTTTCAGACTCATGGCTTTCAGATCGTTTTCTGCCGTTCAGTTTGTGCTTGTGGGTTTGTATCTGCTCTTCAGTGCGTGCAAGCAAGTTCCGCGTGACTTTAGGTAGTCACTGTGTTCTTGTTTGTTCGTTACTGTTTTTCAGGTCGCTCTTCACAGGCCTTGCTGTTCTTCAGTGCGTTCTGTTACTTCGTTCTGAGCAACCGACCGTTTTCTAGCCATGTTTCGTATGCGTACTCCTCGTAGAGTTCGTGCTGTGCGGGGGCTTGGTGTTGGGGTCCTGACCTTGACACAAGTCCAGTCCATGAACAGGGTGGGGAGGAGTTCATGGACCAAGAATTGGTTGCTTCAGCGTGACCAGTTCTCTCATATGCCTTTGCTCCGTGAGATCCGTGAGAATAATCCTGATGATTTCAGGAACTTTCTCCGGATGACGGACCCCGTGTTTCACCGTTTGTTGGCTTCGCTGACCCCCTATATCAGCAGGCAGGATACCTGCATGAGGCAAGCCATCACTCCGGAGCAGAGGTTGGTCGCTACCTTGCGGTATTTGGCCACAGGGAGAAGTCTGCAGGACTTGAAGTTCTCGACAGGCATCCCCCCAGGCTCTGGGGGTCATTATCCCAGAGACCTGTTCTGCCATCATACAGGTCCTGCAGAAGGAGTATATGAAGGTAAGATTTTTATCCTTTTATATCACATTTTATTGTATTGAATGTTTGCTAATATATTGTATTTCTTTCCTCATTCCCTAATTACCATGATTGTAATATGCTGTGAATGTCCCCTTTGTCCTCATGCATGCTGGATTTTTATGTAATTATTATTTTAGGTCCTTCATACATATTTGCCCTTCACTAACCTCCCCAGCATGGTGTCTCCTGCCCCTATATTCACCGCATGTAATCACTTAACAATGTATTTTATCAGCTTCATAGTAGTGCTTTACCCCAAACACCCCCTAAAATGTTTGTAAATGTTATTTTTGATTTAAATTCATGCAGAGTGCCAGAGGCTTTTTTTGTGGTGTCCCCAAATAATTTTTAGTAACCCTCCCTCCCCCAACTGCTAAGTCAGCTGATCCCAATTCTCTATGTATCCTCAATAATCTATCTGCTGACTTTGCCAAACCCATACACACTATACCCATCTCTTTACTGGTCAGATTTATGGATGAATTCCCCAAAGCATGTAGTGGAAGGGCCTGCCTGTATACTTTACAATGGTACTGTTTAAAGTTTTTGTATCCTATTATTATCTTGATAGGTAATAGCAGAATGTCCAAATGTCCTCAAATGTGTACAGTGTGTATTTATATCTTTGTATTATGACACTTCTTACCTGTCCAGTGGGCTGCCAATAGTGTAACTAAGGAGGGTCTGTTCCAAGTAATACCCTGTATTTAGGCCTTCATCTCTCAATGAAGTGAAGAGGGTTACCTGTCCAAGAGTCCCCCCCCCCTATAATGTTAGAAATGGCCCATGAGAGGGGGGGAGGGGGAATATGATAGGTGTACCTTATACTTTGGCCTTGTTAAATTCCCCTTAAGAAATGCTATCTGGAGGTTGCCCCATAATGTTTGTGTCTAATCTGCTTGCCATGTTTCTGTGAAAAAATAGTAATGTTTATTGTTTTTTCCTCAACAGTTTCCTTCCATGCCACAGGAATGGCAGACTGTGGCCTCCCACTTTGCCCAGCGGTGGGACTTTCCTAACTTCGGAGGGGCAATTGATGGGAAACACGTCCACATCGTCCCACCACCCAACTCGGGGTCGTACTATTATAATTACAAGGGGTTTAATAGTATAGTGATGTTGGCGGTGGTGTCGGCTAATTACGACTTCTTGTATGTGGACGTGGGGAAGAATGGCCGGATGTCCGATGGTGGAGTCATCGCCCAGACGGAGTTCTACAGGCGTCTCCAGAATGGCAGCTTGGACTTGCCAGCTCCAGAGGACAATGTTGAAGGTCTCCCATTTGTGTTCGTTGCTGATGAAGCATTTGCGCTGGGGGACCACCTGATGCGGCCATTCCGATGAGGACCCTCACCCCGGAACAGAGGGTTTTTAATTACCGGCTGGCCAGAGCCCGAAGAGTGGTGGAGAACACATTTGGAATCCTGGCCAGCCGGTTCCGACTATTTCTGACACCCATCCATATTGCGGAGTATAAACTGAACCATATAATACTTGCGTGCTGTGTTCTCCATAATTTTTTAAGAAAACATTCGGCCAACTATGCTGGCTCAGCTGGGCCTGAGGCCGGAAGCCTACATCCAACAACACTGACGGCGCTTGAAAGTGGCCGTCCTGGCTTGCCCTCCCTAAGTGCCCGTGATGTCCGGTTACAATACCTGGAGTTCTTTGCGGGTAGGGGGGCTATCAATATGCCAGACAATATGTGAAGCCTCTTTCTAATAAAAAAAAACAAAAGAAATTCTTTGTGGACATTTACTGCTTGTGTTTGTTTTAGCTGACCCTGACAGAAATGTGTTGAGTGCAGAAAATGTCGTGATTGGGTAACCTTATAAAAAACACTGTTGGCTGGTATTTCCTAAATGCAAAAACACATTTCACTACAAGTGCACTTGCAACTGCACTGAAACTGCACTTGTAGTGCAAAGTGGATTTGCCCTTAGGAAATAACCCCCATTTTTGCATAAAACAGCTATTACATCACCCCAAAAGTGTTGTAGTGTTGAGACAATAATCCACACATTCTTGAGTAACCAACTTTTTTATACCTGCACAATCACATGTGCATTTACCAAAGGTTTTTAAAAAAAACCAACATGTTTGTTGTATAACAATTTTTGCAGTAGCATTATCAAAAATCAAAATGTCCATTTAAGATAAAACAGGCATGTGTAAAACCCAAAAGAAAGCCAAAAAACTTGAACCTACAAAGTTCACATTTTGAAAAACCTGAAGGCTATATCAGACATCAGTATTTAGGAACTGGGCTTGATATAGCGTTCAGATGGGGGGAAATCACCCCTGGAAAAGCCAAATTTGGAAGATGCACACCAAGTTCCGAATGTCAACATGTGCGACCTGCCATCAGGGGGGATCAAAGGACGTGTTTTGGGGGAGCAAGCCCTTCCTCAACGCTACTTTATAATTGAGGAAGGGGTTGCACCCCCAAAACGCGTCCATTGATCTCCCGTGATGGCAGATAGCACTTGTTGACACACTGTGTGCATCCTCCAAATTTGGCTTTTCAAAACATTGCAAAAAGAGTTTAAAAATTGGAACACAATCCCAAAAATATATTTTGTGGGGTTTTAAATTCGCCCCAAAACATCAATGATGTTATTATTTTTTTTAATAACATCATTTATTTTTTGCGGTATGTTGTGCAATTCGAGATTACACCCCATGATCTCCCTGATCAGGATCTGGGCACTTTCTGAAGTAAAGCGTTCTGGATCCACAACCTCACGATCACCTAAAAAGAGAGAAACAAAACAAAAACAGGTATCAAAAATCTGCCACCATCCATATCGGTAACCTGAGCCTGTGGTCGCAGACACTCACCTGTTGTGGTGCCAATCTCCACCACATCTTCTTCTTCCTCCTGCTCTTCTTGGGATTGCGGTATTTCACCTTCTTCCAGAGGTGGGGGGTCTCTGGTCTCCTCGGATGAGGGGTGTCCTCCGAGTCTTTTCTCCCCTATGTAAAACAAAAATGGTATAATTAGCACACAGATATTTGATGGCAGAACTAGAAATAGGAAACATTGCTTGGAAGTGGGGTACAATTGTCTATTTTAGCCAAGATGTATTTTTTTTATTGCCCTTTGTCAAGCTGCAATACTTTACCTGTTTAGTACAAACTTCACAGATGGAGACACCCCTATAGTATACACTGGAGCACCTGTGTGGCCCCCCTAATAAAAATGTTGTTCTGGGGTCCCACACTAGTGCTCCAGTGTCCAGATGTGAAAACAGCTGCTCAGTGTCTTCTCCTTACACACAATCTATTTGGCATTTCATTCTAGTAACAAACCCATCTACACAAACATATATTTGGCATCCAAGTAGGCCCAAAAAAAATGTGGGAAAATGCATATGGCCTAAACAATGGTGTTTTAGAGGGCCAAAGAAAAATGTTTGATACGAACGAATAATGGGCCCATGAACATTAAAGTTGCCCTTTTAAACGTTACAATTACTAAAAGCATATGGAGCAGAACGAACGGAATAAAGACAGAAAGAATAGGAACACAGCACAACTACTTACTTTTTTGCAGCACTCTCCGGATCTTTCGGTACTGCTCTGGCTCTCTTAATTTCAGGTCCGACCACCGCTTCCGGAGCTGATCTTTTGATCTTCGGACCCCGAAATTCCTCTCAAGACTCCTGACCACTTTCGCCATGATCTTGGCCTTTCGGATGTTCGGGTTGGGGTAAGGCCCATACTTTCCGTCATAGTCGGACTTCTTCATGATGTCTACCATCTCCAACATCTCCCCAAAGGACATATTTGTGGCCTTAAAACGTCTCCTTCTGGATCGGGACGTGTCCGGATCCGGGCTTTCCTCCTCCTCCTCCTCGTTCCTGTAATTAGCACGCACCTGCTGTGACTCCGCCATGTGCTCTTCCCCCACTGCGCAGAACGAAAAGGGGCGGGGAATAGACTAGAAAGAATGTCAGGGGCGGGCGGAGTTACACGCATGCACAGTGTGTATAAAGCGTAATACGCGTGCGTATTACGTACGATCTGTGAGCGGAGGAAGGAGCATTGGACGCGCCGATCGTAAGAACGAAGGTAAGAGACAAACTTGTGCCTATACTGCTTCTACATTGAGGCCTATATTGTAACAAGATTAGGAGAGTTTTGTCTGACATTAGGCTTTGTCTTGTGTTGTGTCTTGCAGTGAACATGGATATCTTAGTTAAAGATAATGACTTCATGTCAGTATTCATAGATATGCTAAGGGATCTGCCATGTCTGTGGGAGATTAACCACCCATATTACAAGAACCAAGCAAAGAGGAAGGCAGCACTGGTGCAATTGTGTGAAATTGTGAAGCAGATGATCCCCACGGCAGACATCAACTATTTAAAGAAATTAATTGGTGGCCTGAGGAGCACATATCTAAGGGAGCGCAAGAAAGTCCTGGATTCACAGAGATCCGGAGCAGCAGATGACATCTATGTCCCCAGGATGTTGTACTACGACAGACTGCATTTTCTGGCAGGCCAGACTGAACCCAGGCCATCCCTCTCAAGTCTTCCTTCCACGCTTCCTTCCCCCCCGGCTGAGGCTTCTGACGCCCAACCTGGGCCTTCCAGGCCGCATGTGGAGGAGCCCAGATTGAGCCAGGTATAGCATTCCTCTAGATATTTCTGCTTGTTCAATCAATGATGTTAACTAGATGTTAGTTGGGAGTACTAATTTAGGGTTGTGATTGATGATGCAAAACATAAAACCATGTCCCTTTTTCATACACAGGGAAGTCTCAGCCAGGAGGTGGCCGGGCCGAGCCGACTGGCTGATCTGCAGGTCCTTCCACCCCCCCTGGAAAGAGAAAGTGGCAGGAGGAGGAGTGCCCTAGAGGAGGCTACCGGAGGAGTCTTTTGGAGGGCTACAGAGGTCCTGGGAGCACGACAGACCGTGGAGGAGGACATTGCTGCCGTCATTGCATATAAAATGCAGAGGATGGAGGAGGGCCAACAAGTAATGTGTGAGGCGCTCATATCGGAGGCTCTGGAGAAAGGTATGAGGGGCCAAATTACACCTCAGACACACCTTTGCGATGGTCCTCCTCCTCCTCCTGCAGGCTCAGCTCCTCCTCCTCCTTCTCCTCCAGGTCCTCCTCCTTCTCCTCCTCCTCCTCCAGGTCCTACTCCTCCTTCTGCCACATCTCCAACTGCACAGCCACAGCCCAGAAGGAAGCGTGTAAGGAAGACCAGAAAGTGAGGACCCTGGATCCAGTCTGGTTGGCCAAAAAATGCAGCCTCTTGTGGTACCACAGCCTGGGGACACAGATGTCATCTGCTGCTATCCAGATCTCTGGGAATTCTGGACCAGACTGCCCTCCCTTACATATGGACTCCTCAGGCCACCAATTTTGATGTTGAAGAATTGATGTCTGCCGTGGGGGTCCCAGGCTTCACTAATTTCTCCTGTTTCTCCAGTGTTGCCTTCCTCTTTGTTTGGTTCTGATCCCTTAATAAAGGATTTTTGTTTTGAATTATACTCTCCTATGTGTTTTACTTCAAAAATGACAGTTTGTTTGTGAGGATTCAGGTACATTTCAAATATACAATGTGAAATGAACAAGGGACACCAACACCAAACAATCTCCTTGAGATTAAATAATAAAAGATATCAATGGTGTTGGGGTAACTTGACACACAAAACACACACAAAAATATTCAGGAGTAAAAAGAAAAATAACATTAAACAAAGATCAGCCTTTGAGAAATACAAACATTACAGAAAAAAAAAGGCTTAAAATAAAAAAAAAAAAAAATAATATAAAACTGTCAGATGTGACAACTAATAACAATATATTGAGGGAATCCCAAAAAAAAATACACAAATAAACGTTTGTGAGAAGTGTGTGTGAATATGAGCAGCAAAACTACTTAATTCTTAAGTACTACTTAATTCTCACATTATAAAGAAGAAGAGAGTGCGCTGTATTAAACCATTTTGAACATTGCAGCGTGACGAAAGTGCTGTATCCATTGCGAACGCTAAGTTTACCAGAACGAGCTGTCCCGTCTCAGAATTTCTTCTGAGCATGCGTGGCACTTTGTGCGTTGGAACAGGCCACACACGGTCGGAATTCACGCGATCGGATTTTGTTGTCGGAAAATTTTATCTCCTGCTCTCCAACTTTGTGTGTCGGAAAATCCGATGGAAAATGTCCGATGGAGCCCACACACGGTTGGAATTTCCGACAACACGCTCCGATCGGACATTTTCCATGGGAAAATCCGACCGTGTGTATGGGGCATTACACAGCCCAAATCAAGTCTTTGTGCATTTAAGTCATTGCCAGGTCTGTTGCCCTGTAGGCATGCTTTATAAACTCTAAGTACATTTTTTCCCAGCAACACTGAGATTTTGGCACAGATTTAATTGCACAAATCTGATCAACATGGTGCCTTAACTGGGAATGGTAATATGCAGCTTCTGGAGTAATAATCTCTTCCCTGTTGTCGGGTAATTGGTCTCAATTAATTAATTATGGTAAGGGTATATGCATATCTTCCTTGGTTGTTGAGACAATTTACTCATTGGCCTACATGACAAGAACAGGTGTTAAGAGTATCTGGTGTTGTTTTATTTCTCAATTAATTTTGGTTTGACCAGGGATCATTTACTACGTTGTATATCCTGGTAGTTTTCTCTGGTTACTCCTCTGTAGGGATGAGCCGAACACCCCCCGGTTCGGTTCGCACCAGAACCTGCGAACGGACCGAAAGTTTGCGCGAACTTTAGAACCCCATTAAAGTCTATGGGACTCGAACGTTCGAAATTGCTCAATTGCATACTGTGCAAGCTCTGGTCAGTGATCCATCCTCAAGACCCAGTAACCCAGAGGATTTTCGGTGGGAAAGGTGTCCAAGTCAGATCTTACCCCTAGGTATTCCTGTACCATGTGAATCAGACGCTGGCGATGGTTGCTGGAACCGATCAGACCTGGGGGCTGCCGACTAAAAAATTGTCTGAACGCATCGGTCAGATGGCCATCTTCTCTACCGCTCCTTCTGTGACTGACCGAAGCCTCAGCAACACGTTGTCCAGGAGGACCAGGAAATTGTAACCTCCCAGGCTCTGGAAACGAGTTGCACAAACCTTTCTGCAAGGCCTCCCAAAGATGATTCATCTTCTGCTCCCTCTGTGACGGCTAGATAAGGTCCTCAACCTTACCCTTGTTACAAGGATCAAGGAGGGTTGCCAGCCAGTAATGATCCCTTGATACCACGAATACAAGGATCCTTCCGCAGGCTTTGCAGGATCAGAGAGGCCATGCAGCGCAGGTTTGCTGAGGCATTCGGTCCAGAGTCCTCTGGGTCACTAAGGACGACATGATCCGCAGCCACCTCCTCCCAGCCACGTACAAGTCCATGGGTTTCTTCAGACTGTAAATGATCCCTTGAAGACTGCTGCTGATGCTGAGTGCCAGGCTCCACCTCCATGCTGACACAATCCTCCTCCTCGTCCTCTTCCTGTGTGATCGGCAGGCACGCAGGAACACTGTCTGGATAAAGGGGGCCTTGAGAGGTAAGGAAGTCCTCCTCTTCCTCTCTCTGTTTTGCCTCCAGTGCCCTGTCCATTATTCCACACAGCGTGTGCTCCAACAGGTGGACAAGAGGGACAGTGTCACTGATGCATGCACTGGCACTGCTCACCATCCTCGTGGCTTCCTCAAATGATGACAGGACAGTGCATGCATCCCTGATCATAGCCCACTGGCGTGGGGAAAAAAAACAAGGTCCCCTGACCCTGTCCTGGTGCCATAGTCGCATAGGTACTCATTGATGGCCCTCTGCTGCGTGTGCAGCCGCTGCAGCATGGCCAACGTTGAGTTCCACCTGGTGGGAATGTCACAGATTAGGCTGTTCCTGGGCAGGTTAAATTCCTTTTGGAGGTCAGCCAGCTGAGCACTGGCATTATATGACCTGCGGGAATGCACACAGACTTTCCTGGCCTACCTCAGGACATCCTGTAAGCCCGGGTACCTGCCCAAGAACCGCTGCACCACCAAGTTAGGGGGGTGAGCCAAACAGGACACATGGGTCAGTTGTCTCTGTCATAGGGCGGAGAGGAGGTTGGTGCCATTGTCGCAAACCACCATACCTGGCTTAAGCTGGCGTGGCGTCAACCACCTCTGAACCTGACCCTTCAGAGCTGACAGAATCTCTGCCCCAGTGTGGCTCCTGTCCCCCAAGCACACCAGCTCAAGCACCGCATGGCATCTTTTTGCCTGCATGCTTGCATAGCCCCTAAACATCTACGGAGCACCGCTGGTTCCGAGGACAAATCAGCACATGAAGAGGCCATGGAGGAAGAGGAAGAGGAGGGGGTGGAGGAGAGAGGTGTTGCAGAATCACCACTAGTAGAATTTTGGAGGCGTGGTGGCGGAACAACCTCCAATACTACTGCACCCTGTCCTACATCCTTCCCAGCTGCCAGAAGAGTCACCCAGTGTGCGGTGAAAGATAGGTAACGTCCCTGTCCATGCCTGCTGGACCATGAGTCAGTGGTAATATGTACCTTACCGCTGACCGCCCTGTCCAGCAAGGCCAAGACATTACCTTCCACATGCCGGTAGAGAGCCAGAATCATCTTCCGTGAGAAAAAGTGGCATTTGGAAACCTGCCGCTGAGGAACCGCACATTCCACAAACTCACGGAAGGGAGCAGAGTCTACCAACTGAAAAGGCAGCAGTTTAAGCGCTAGCAATTTAGCCAAGCTACGCTAATCCTAAAATAGGAGATAAGCCTCCCACCCTAGAAAATCGTAGCATGTTTTCACCTATGTACTAGTGCCTATTTTAGGATTAGCTCAGCACCATCCCCATTTGTCAGCTTACGTTCATACCAGGGGTCAGGTTGGACCCCATTCGGTGCAAGCTGCTTTTCCCCTTACTATTTTTACTACTGCATGGTAGCGCAGGAATAATATACTTTACACAATTTAGCCAAGCTAGCATTCAACCGCTGGGCATGTGGATGGCTGGGAGCGAACTTCTTTCGGCGGTGCAGCAGCTGGGGCAGGGAAATTTGCCTGGTACAATCTGACGTTGGTGTACCGATAGCAGATTGCCCGCAAGTACTTGGCTGTGACACACCTAATTCCACACCTTCATTCCTCTCAGTGCAGGTTTCAGAGAGGACTGAAGGTATAGTGGGGTTGGAGATCCCAGCTGATGAGGAGCAAGGAGAGGTCCGCTTTGTTCTTTGGTGTGGGTCTTTTAGGTACTCTTGCCAACGAACTGCATGGCAGGTCGACATATGTCTGGTCAAGCATGTGGTGCCCAAGCGGGTGATGTTTTGACCACGCGAGATACGCTTGAGATATATGTTGCAAATAGCAGCGGTGGGATCTGATGCACTCGTCTCAAAAAAAGGTCCACACCAAAGAACTTTTGGAATAACGCGCAGAGACAGTAGCCCCCTAACCATGCGGAGCTCTGCGGTGTGATGCAGTCGTGTGCTGCCCTTAAGCTGGCCCCTGGAGGGCATCCTGCCTCGTTGGAGATGTGCCTCCTCTTCCTCCCTCCTATCAGGCACCCACGTGGAGCCAGTGACCTCATCATCCCCTCCCTCCTCATCACTGGAGCAAACCTGGCAGTATGCTGCAGCTGGGGGAACATGACTGTCAGATTGCTGTCCTTCTTTGGCACCCCCTCTCTCTGGGCTCACGTTACTGCCTTCCTCTAGCTGGGTATCATCATCAGGGCCTTCAAAACGCTGGGCATCCTCCTGGAGCATGTACCCAACACTGTGGTCAAACAGTTCGGGGGACTCCTCAGGAGGACATAGTGGGGCTAGGGAAGGAGTGACTGATGCCATTGAGCCGAGGGAAGAGGCCGCTTTGGCAGCTGCTTTGCCAGACAAAGTACCCTGAGCCTGGGTGAGAGAGGATGAGGAGGATGAGGACGGCTTGGTCATCCACTCTACCAAGTCTTCTGCATGTTGCGGCTCAACACGGCCAGCTGCTGAAAAAAAGGACAAGCGTGTCCCACGGCCACGTGCTGATGAGGATGCACCGTCTCCATGACCAGCACTGTTGCCTCTAGACCCAGAGCCTGCTTGCCCTCTTTTATTGGCTTGTGACTGTCTGCCTCTCCTTGTTGGCCTTCCAGACATACTAATGGTCTGCAGTGAGCTGTAGCTGCACAAAGCTGGGATGTATATATATATGTACTGATACTGCAGCAAGCAGAATCAACTGCCTGCCTATAATATTATTAGTATGAGAACACCACCAATTTTCTTCAGGTAGCTTTAGGTGCACACTGTGCAGAGAACACAGTACAATAACTGTAAATACTGCAGCTGCCTGCCTGTGGTACTAATAGGATCAGAAGAACACCACCAATTTTCTTCAGGTAGCTTTAGGTGCACACTGTGCAGAGGACACAGTACACTAACTGTAAATACTGCAGCTGCCTGCCTATGGTACTAATAGGATCAGAAGAACGCCACCAATTTTCTTCAGGTAGCTTTAGGTGCACACTGTGCAGATGACACAGTACACTAACTGTAAATACTGTAGCTGCCTGCCTGTGGTACTAATAGGATCAGAAGAACACCAGCAATTTTCTTCAGGTAGCTTTAGGTGCACACTGTGCAAAGGACACAGTACACTAACTGTAAATACTGCAGCTGCCTGCATGTGGCATTAATAGGATCAGAACAACAGCAATTCTCTTTGGGTAACTTTAGGTGGACACTGCAGAGGACACACTACACTAACTGTAAATACTGCAGCTGCCTGCCTGTGGTACTAATAGGAACAGAAGAATACCAGCAAGTGTCTTCAGGTAGCTTTAGATGCATACTGTGCAGAGGACACAGTACACTAACTTTAAATACTGTAGCTGCCTGCCTGTGGTGCTAATAGGATCAGAAGAACACCAGCAATTTTCTTCAGGTAGCTTTAGGTGCACACTGTGCAGAAGACACAGTACACTAACTGTAAATACTGTAGCTGCCTGCCTGTGGTACTAATAGGATCAGAAGAACACCAGCAATTTTCTTCAGGTAGCTTTAGGTGCACACTGTGTAAAGGATACAGTACACTAACTGTAAATACACTTGCCTGCCTGTCAGTAGGAAGAGAATAACAGGAACAGATCTAGCTAAACTGAATACAGTGTAAATATATATATATATATATATATATATATATATATATATATATATATATATATATATATATATACACACAACACCTAGGATGCATATATATACACAATACACTGTAAGTGCAGCTAACTGACTCGCCTGCCTACTCTATCTAACTTAAATTAAATGACTCTGTCTCTCTATCTCTCTCCGCCGCAACACACTACACAAGGCCCCCACGCAGGCGGCCTTATATAGTGTGGGGCGTGTATTAAACCCCCTGAGCCATAATTGGCCAAAGCCACCCTGGCTTTGGCCAATTACGGCTCTCTGTACAGACGGAGCTGTGATTGGCCAAGAATGCGGGTCATAGTGCATGCTTGGCCAATCATCAGCCAGCAATGCACTGCGATGCCGCAGTGAATTATGGGCCATGGCACGCCACTCGAATTTGGCGCGAACGGCCCATAGCGTTCCCAATTTGATGAACGGTTGAACAGGCGATGTTCAAGTCGAACATGGGTTCGACTTGAACTCGAAGCTCATCCCTACTCCTCTGCGTATATCTTGGCTAGACCAGTGTTTCTCAACTCCAGTCCTCAAGACGCCCCAACAGGTCATGTTTTCAGGATTTCCCTCAAATGAAACGGCTGTGGTATTTACTAAGGCAGTGAAACTGATCAAATCACCTGTGCACAAAAATGGAGAGCCTGAAAACATCTCCTGTTGGGTTGCCTTGAGGACTGGAGTTGAGAAACATTGGACTAGACATACCTTGGCACAGCATTCAGGACTGGAACCTTACTACAAACATCAGTACATGAAAAGAAAACCATTGTTGCCACTGGAATATGTCTTTGTTTCTCCCTGATATGATTTGAGGAAGGGCATATAACAGGGATATAACATATCATATAACAGGAAGCTGCGGATTGTCAGTAGTTGGGTAGGATGCATAAGTGTAACTACTACAATCTATGCACTTCATGTCAAGTTTAGAGTCATTTGCAAAATGGTCTGAGGAGACACAGCACCTATAGCATTTTTCTGGAGCAGCTTCTTATGCTTTTGCAAAGTCTTAACTCATGTCAACCTCAGAGGGTGAGGTTTTTGTAAATTGAGCATTGACGACAGGGATCTTTGTCTCTACCACCAGTAGCATTCTGATTAGTAGAAGAGGGTATGGTTGAATGTCTGTTTTTTTTACAAAGATTGTTCCCTTTATGTCTTAGTGTTTAGTTGCTATAGCGTCATACCTTGATAATGATAAAGCTGAAGCTGGGATCTTTCCTCATCCAGGATTGATGACTTATGAACTTGAAAAAATATAAAAATGTAGGGAAGGATACATTATTATCTCTTTTGTATTATGACCCCCCGTGCTGGCAGGCAGTATGGCAGTTTTGACACCACCAGATTTACATCATGAGCAGTGTCTAAATGGCTTAGTCCAGTCAGATGATGGTCTACCTTTGCCAACTCCATCTCCATCAGGTGGTCACTTAGTTCTTGGAGCTTGCATTGATCTTTTGTTTGTAAAGATTTGCAGCCTCTTAAATAAGGCTCTTTCTATGGCTTAAGAGCTACTATAGGCTTACTTAAGTCTTGCCCATGCTGCTGTATTACTTGCATTTGGGTTGTCCACTTATATTGCTCTCAGTCTCTTGACATCATCTGCAGATTCTGGCATTAGGTCAGTTAGTCTTTAAGTTCTCTGGGCAGCCACCAAACCTTGAGAGACAGATATTAATGCATGTAGGACAACTCATATATCAGTTGAAGTAAGACGTATCTTATCTCTTTTGAGTTTTTTTAATTTGAGTTTTTTTAATATGTTTTTAGCCTAATATGTATGGAACCTGCTCCCTGTGCATCTGTGTTGTCTGAGGTATGATATCCTTGCTTTGAGTCAACAAAGCAGATTGCACAGGGCCTAGTCTAGACATTTTGTACTACTATTTAAAAAGGGTACTGTCTCTTTAAGAGGGAGAACAACAGTTTAGACTGACAAGGACACACAGTCCAATGCAGAGAAACAGTTCCAAACACACAGATGAAAAGTGGGTAGCTGCTGTGACCATGTCCTTTCACGAAGCTAGTAACTTGCACTAAGTTTGATTGCAGATTATGCATATACTGTACACATACAGAAGGCTGTTATATTTTGTTTTTCTCACTTTAACTATCCTAACTCAATTTTTGTAATTATGATTGCCCAAAAGGAGTCTGCTATGTGCCCTTGAGTAGGAGAAGGTGGAAAAAGTGCAAAAAGTAGGCCCAAAAATAGGCTGCTATGCGCATTGAGGATAAGGAAGAGAAAAAGGGCACATTAGCAGCATCCTAAATGAAAGTGGCACCCTTGAAGAGGAGAAGTGCATGTCTTTTTCTGCCTACTTTTTCTCATTAATGTGCTGCTCTCTCTTTGGTGTATAGTCTTGTGTTCTCATGCATGTGGTACTCAAATGACTGGTGCTTTTATAACTGATCATGCGTTGAAGGAAAAGGCAGCAGATGACAATATTGCTGTCAGCATCACATTCATAAAAAAAAGCAGTCACTGCAGAGCTCTTTCTATTTTCTGTTTATTCAAGTGTACGCATAGTGTTTTGACATTTGCCAATTTATACCAAACACCTAACTGAAGTCTTTATTTTTATTTTTTGGGGGAATTTAGGGTTGTGGTTTTGAAATGTCTTTGTGCATTCTGATTTTTTATTAAACTTTAAAACTTTAAAGGCAATACAATGTGATACTGTACAAAAAAAAAAGAAGCTCACAAACTATACTGTTAAAGTGTTGTGCCGCAGGCCAATTTCTATGAAATTGAGGGCTTTAGCTTTAATTTTTTTGCAAGAATTAACTTTCTTATAGCTTTTTAGATCTGCTGAGGCTGATACGTCCACCAGTCAATTCAGGTCTATTAAAAGATGGATAAAATAATGAGGCGTCACATTCAAAACTACCTAAAAAAAAAGGCCTTCTTTTTCAGGTTGTAAAGAATCTAATTGGGGCACTGCTAAAAAAATCTATTACATGTGCATAATATGTGTAGACAGGTACTGGGCTATAAAAACATAAAGAAGGAAATATTTTCCTATTTACACTCAGTTTACTTTCACTTTTTGCTGTTATGCTAAATGTTGTGTTGCACTATCCCCTCCAATCAGCAGAGGAAGAACTAAAGCCAGAAAAGCCTATGGACTTCCATGCAGGACACTTAGGAACATGCAAATTGTAGTCTGAAACATCAATCACAGAATGGTACTTATAGATCTTTACAATACATTTCCCTTAGAGCATTGAGGAGGAAGGGGAGTGGTCAAACAGCTTTTACCAGACTCAATGGGGAATGAGTACAGCGCTGCGCCAGAAAATGCTAAAGAAATTGTTACACAGTAAGCAGCTAACACACCTCTAGACACAGGTCGGAATAACTAGTAAAAAAATATATAGTGTAGCGCTATGTGTATGAATGATATTAGATCTTTACAAAACTAAACAGTGAACTCAATTCTAGCCATCTCTTACAGGGCTAGATAATAGACTGGGTACTTCAGAATTGCATATGAAATACAGTGAATAAAATAAAACAAAAATATACTGAGTGCTTCAAAATGACATTTGGGATACAGTGAATATAATAAACCAGTGATACAAAAACAGTGTAATAAATCTGAAAAAATCATAAATAAGTGACAAATCAACCAAAATAGTCCATGAACGTTGACAATTGTATTCCTAGTGAAAATAGAAAACCACCACCAAGAGTCTCTGAGGGTTGGATATTGAGAAATGAAACTCCCAAGCTTCCTCTAAAACAAAATTAATAGCTTCTGGCAGATGGATAGATAGAAAACCACAGATGGATGGAGGGTCTAAATAGGTGGCGGGACCATCACCGAAGCATCAAGAGAGGCTTATCGGAATCAGGTGAGCTGGACTCAGTGGGCGGTTCCGGCTGTCTCCACGGAAACCTCTCTGGCTGTTGGACTGTTGGAACGTTTGGGGACGTTTGAAGCTGTGGTGAGACCCCTTCCCCCATTTGAAGCCGAGGATATCTGATGATTCATCCTGCCAGTCCTGGTGGCCAATTAAGCTTTCTTAGACTTGTAAGACGTAGATCTTTTCAAGTCACCTGATTCCGATAAGCCTCTCTTGATGCTTCGGTGATGGTCCCGCCACCTATTTAGACCCTCCATCCATCTGTGGTTTTCTATCTATCCATCTGCCAGAAGCTATTAATTTTGTTTTAGAGGAAGCTTGGGAGTTTCATTTCTCAATATCCAACCCTCAGAGACTCTTGGTGGTGGTTTTCTATTTTCACTAGGAATACAATTGTCAACGTTCATGGACTATTTTGGTTGATTTGTCACTTATTTTTAATTTTTTCAGATTTATTACACTGTTTTTGTATCACTGGTTTATTATATTCACTGTATCCCAAATGTCATTTTGAAGCACCCAGTATATTTTTGTTTTATTTTATTCACTGTATTTCATATGCAATTCTGAAGTACCCAGTCTATTATCTAGCCCTGTAAGGGATGGCTAGAATTTAGTTCACTGTTTAGTTTTGTAAAGATCTAATATCATTCATACACATAGCGCTGCACTATATATTTTTTTTACTAGCTTTTACCAGACTGCATTAGAAACTTCTTCCTCTTTGCAGCATGGTGTCCTAGGTGTGCACATCAGTCCTAGGCAAGGAACCAGAGCCAGAGACTGAGACCTGGGGGCAGCGCAGCACAGACAACAGTGATCAGATCTGCACCATTGCTGCAGGTAGAGCAGAGCATGCTTTCATCCTCTTCTTAAAACCGCTGATCACTGGAGGCATTCCGTGGAGAGACTGAGGGAGCCCCCCTCCATCTACAGAGAGAGGTCACCGCAGCATCCTGAGGACTGGTGAGAGGGCTATCTGCCAATTGCTGATACTGAGCTGGACATTAAGCATACCTAATCCATACTACATCGTATACCCCACTTATTCAAAATCTAGACTGCACCTATACCAACTCTATACCGCTTTATACCGAACCTTTACCACATTTAAACCACATCTACCTTGCACCTGTGCTATGAATATACTATACCCATACTGTACCTATACTGCATGCAGGTTAACTCGGACTGCCATTAAGTGCACCAACGCTCTTAAAGGGCCTCAACCTTAGCTGGCGGAAGAGTATCTCAAAAGACTGCGCCTCCTGTAATATTTATTTTATAAGTCCCCTTGGCTTCCTGCCCTCTCCTCTACCAGTCTCTTTTTCTTTTTCACAGTGCATACCCAGTCAGTCTTTGACTAGCATCACTGCCAAACATGCCCTCTAGCAGTATAGTTCCAGCACTCGGTAGATTAAACCTCACTACTGCTCACTATTGCAGGTGTCATTTTATGCCTAGTTCTTTATGTTAATCGCTTTGTATGCTAAATTGTGTTACTACCATTGTTAATCCATTTTATGCTTGCCTAGTTACCAACCATATTGGGTGACAATATTTTAAGTTTGCCTCTACTACCTCATTTGGTACCTGTGTTCTTTGATACAGCACAGCTACTGGGTACTAAATATTACTTTCAGTGATTCCTGTGATATTGTATGTTTGTACAACCTGGTGTGCTAGAGGGGCTGAGGTTCTTGAACAGGATGATGCAAAAAACAGAGGACTCATCCAAAGCAACAGCTCCTACAGGACAGCACTACATATGTGATGCCTGAATATGGTATCACCGATGCTGTCAATAAGTATTAGACATGTGCATTCGTTTTCGTCCGAATGCATTTTTGTCTGAATTTCAGGCTTTTTTTTTTTTCGTTGTGACAACAGTTCGATATAGATAGGAGATTCGACATGACGCTGACAATATCGATCTGTGTCCATCGAATTATTATTATTCTACATAGAGAGAAAAGATTCGACATAGAGAGAAAAGATTCAACATTATAGAGACAAAAGCAAAAAAGGTTGAATGTGCCTAACCTAACTCTATTAGTCCAAGATTATTCGACGTAGAGAGAAAAGATTCAACAAGAAGATTCGACGAAGCAGCCGCCACGAGTGGACATTTATGGTCAAATGCTCTGCTCATAGGCTATAGAAGAATTCTAATGTTTGTTGACTAGTAATAATAATTAATAAATATAATTATTACTAGTGTCATACAACATTAGAATTCTACTATAGTTTGTAGGCAGAACATTTGACCGGAAATGTACGATTGCGACGTCGTACAGTTTAGCTGCTCCGTCAAATCTTCTTAGAACATTCGACAGGCACCATAAGCCTTCAATGACAGATTCGACTTTAATTATTTCGAATTTTCAGACGAATGCATTTTTTTAACGAAACAAAATAAATAAAAACGAATTTCGGGAGTAACTAAATAAATTTATTTTTCGGACGAAAACGAAATTCTGAAACAAAATATTTCAGTGTGCACATGTCTAATAAGTATTGCACTGTTCTGTAATACCACATACAGCTTAAAAGCATCCCCCAAGCACATAATTTAAAGGACTTGTGTTTTTCCACTGTAGCCCTTGCAGTTGCATTAAAAGGAGAACCTTTTCCCTACTGGATTGAAATTTTAAAAATTATTTTTGCATTGACACATGTCCCCTATGCAAGCACCCAGCTCCCCATACCCTTTGAGTGTAAATAACCTGCCTATTAGCTTTGAAAATTGTCAGAATAGATTTTCAAGATTTGCCCCCCATAGACTTCAAATGGGCTTAAAAATAAGTGCACAATTGGAAGACTTGATGATGGGTTTAATGAAGGGCGCCAAACTAAACCCAGATGCATTTGCTCATTGATTCCTTAGTAATCCGCAAGATGTCTAAATATAGCCCTGTACAGATAGAGCCGACTACTGTAATTTATTTCATATTTGAGCATGTATGTAGTATGTTCACTTCACATTTGCATAGATAAGTGAAGGTAGCTTTACTAACTCAGTGCTAAGCATTATAATTCATTTTCAGACAACATCAGATAAAGTGAGGACTTGATGCGTTATCTGCACAGACCACATTCACTGTGCTTCTACAGACTTTACTATGAAAAGCAAAAAATCACTAGAATGCATTAGGGAATTCACTGAACGACATTTGAAGCAGCAATAAACCTAAAATAAATAATGTCATAAATTGCAGTTTACCTATTCTAAGATGTGATCGCTGCATTCATTTTTAGTAAGTCTTCATTTACACTTGGCCTGTGATTTACCGTGCCTACGGTAAAACGCAAAATGCGGCAAAATCGTGCCACGATTTTACCACAGTTTTGTTATGTTTTGCGGTTTCCTGTACCTGGAGGTCAAAATGTTTTTATCCTGAACAGGATTCTTCTGCGTTCAGGAGAGGGAGGTTGAGGGAAGTTAAATCTCACCTAACCACAGCAATTCCTAAACTCTGCTAAGAGCCTATATGTAGATCACAGGCTTTTATGGAGTTGAGTTTAGGAGCTTTGGCAAAAAATGCCAAAAGCTTCTAAACTCAAGTTTAGGAGCTGCTAGTGTACATGAAGCCTAACACTGACAGGGGTGATTAAAATTAAAAGCTTTTATTTATTCATGTTAAACCTTTACCTCAAAAGGAATATCTCATGGATATCTTTGGACCTTTGGATTTTTTAGTATAGTCTTCACTCCCACTGCACATTCATGTGTATGATTATGCTGTAGCTTAGCTGTATCCCTACCTACGCCATCCTTGATAATTCCCTGGGCTTCAATGTACAGTGCCTTGCAAACGTATTCACCCCCTTGGCATTTTTTGTGTTTTGTTGCCTCACAACCTGGAATTAACATGGATTGTTTTAGGATTTGCATAATTTAATTTACAGAACATGCCCACAACTTTGAAGATTTTTTTTTTATTGTGAAGCAAACAACAAATAGGACAAAATTACAGAAAAAGTCAATGTGCATAACTATTCATCCCCCTAAAGTCAATACTTTGTAGACCCACCTTTTGCGGCTATTACACTTCCAAGTCACTTTGGATAAGTCTCTATGAGCTTGCCACATCTTATCACTGGGATTTTTGCCCATTCCTCCCTGCAAAACTGCTCCAGCTCCTTCAAGCTGGATGGTTTGCACTTGTGAACAGCAATCTTAAAGTCTGACCACAGATTTTCTGTTGGATTGAGGTCTTTGACTAGGCCATTCCAACACATTTACATGTTTCCCCTTAAACCACTCAAGTGTTGCTTTAGTGTTTGGGGTCATTGTCCTGCTGGAAGGTGAACCTCCGTCCTAGCCTCAAATCACGCACACAGAGTGGTACAGGTCTTGCTCAAGAATATCCCTGTATTTAGCACCATCCATCTTTCCCTCTCTGACCCGTTTCCCAGTCCTGACTACAGAAAAACATCCCCACAGCATGATGCTGCCACCACCATGTTTCACTGTGGGGATGGTGTTCTTTGGGTGATGTGTTGGGTTTTCGCCAGACATAGCATTTTCTTTGATGGCCAAAAAGTTCAATTTTAGTCCCATCAGACCAGAGCACCTTCCTCCATACATTTTGGGAGTCTCCTACATGCCTTTTTGCAAACTCAAAACGTGCTTTCTTCTGGCCACTCTGCCATAAAGCCCAACTCTATGGAGCGTATGGCTTATTGTCGTCCTATATACAGATACTCCAGTCTCTGCTGTGGAACTCTGCAGCTCCTCCAGGATTACCTTAGGTCTCTGTTCTGCCTCTCTGATTAATGCCCTCCTTGTCCAGTCCGTGAGTTTTGGTGTGCGTGCGTCTCTTGGCAGGTTTGCTGTTGTGCCATGTTCTTTCCATTTGGTTATGATAGATTTGATGGTGCTCCTAAGGATCATCAACGATTTGGATATTTTTTTATAACCTAACCCTGACTTCTCAACGACATTATCTCTTACTTGTTCGGAGAGTTCCTTGGTCTTCATGGCAGTGTTTGGTTAGTGGTGCCTCTTGCTTAGGTGTTGCAGCCTCTGGGGCCTTTCAAAAAGGTGTGTATATGTAATGACAGATCATGTGACACTTAGATTGCACACAGGTGGACATCATTTCACTAATTATGTGACTTCTGAAGGTAATTGGTTGCACCAGAGCTTTTTATGGGCTTCATAACAAAGGTGGTGAATACATACGCACGTGCCAATTATCATTTTTTTTATTTCTGAAAAATAATTTTATATATATGTTTTTCTAATTTTACTTCACCAACTTAGACTATTGTGTTCTGATCCATCACATATAATTCAGATTTAGAAAAACATTGAACAAAAGGCTGTAATGTAACAAAATAGGTAAAAAGCCAAGGGGGGTGAATACTTTTGCAAGGCACTGTATTAGTGGTTCCAAACCTGCTAAATCTGCTAATACATTTAACATTGCTCATTCCTCCAGAGTTGTCTCTCATTAGTACAGGAGGTGTGTTACTGGACAGATCATCAGGTCAAAACAAAGAGAGAAAAGCCAAAGAAAAGAAACCGATGCAGCCATCACATATAATGATTGGTAAGTTACAATATATTACATTACCACTAATACCACTTTAAGTATAGGAAACCCTTTTCATATATAAGCCACAGGTGACAATAATTATGTCCTGTAGTTTAGAGACTAAGAGAAAGAAAGTAAATTAGGCCTGTATTCTTTCCTAAATGTACAGAATATAACTGGGTACTGATATTTATAAGTAAAGTTGATTCAGGGAAAATCTGATTGCCTCTCGGGGGATCAGGAAGGAATTTTTTCCCCTACTGTAGCAAATTGGAGCATGCTTTGCTGGGGTTTTTTCACCTTCCTCTGGATCAACTGTGGGTATAGGTTTGTGTATATGGGATTATATTATTATTATTATTATTTTTGGTTGAACTAGATGGGCTTGTGTCTTTTTTCAACCTGACCAACTATGTAACTATGTAAATTGACAGAAAAAAATAAAATAAAACGGGTTTTTAAAACCCCCTACTTTATGGACAATGATAGATACACTTTCTTATCTGTTAAGTCTGTGATTTTTGTTCGGCATATCAAGCAGTCCTTATGATCACTATAAATTATATTAAAAAAATATTCTCTACCATTATCATTATGTAATCTACAGTCTGTTCAGTCTTTCTTTTCTGTTAAGTACACACTTGGTAAAAAAGATCATTCCTCAAAATGTTTTGCTAAAGTAAGAAAAGAAAAAAAGACATGGCATTTGCCAAAGATTCTTTGTGGCATTTACACTGGATACAATTCTTGGAAATGATCATGGCTGATATTTTTGTGATACAATGTTTATGAAATGGTTTGCAGTGCTTTACCATATGTGGGAAATACTGTGGGATGTAATACACCTTCCAGATTATTTACACAGTATATTAACTTGCTGACAAAAGAAGCCAAAATAACCAAACTGATCTGCTATCTACTTAGCTTGCACTAACCCAGTAACTGAAAAAATGTTGTATGCGGTTATTATAAAATTACCAGTTTTGGCATTTTTTATGAATTTGTTTTATCACCATGGGTAGAGAATATGTTTTAGTGGGATAGTGAATGCAAGAAGAAGAATAAGAGGATACTTTCAAATTTTAAGATCTCATGATTCTAAGGTTACCATCAAACAACAGGTGTAAGATATGTGCGATGTTCTTCTAACAAGTCCATTGGCAAATGCAGAGAGTCACAAAAGGTGGAACCAGGCAAATGTTATTCATTTGCTATCACAGATTTCCAACGTAAGTCATTCGTCCTGTTTACATCTCTGTCACCCAGATAAATGAATGTATAAAGTATGTGCCAGTATCAGGCAACTAAATGTTCACAGTTTATACTCTTTGTGCAGTAATTAATCCCTCTGTTATTTATTTCATGTCATACAGAATAGGTGCCATTCATTAGTTAATTGCCTCTACACTTGACAACCACAACGTTAAAATATATTGAATACTGCTGTTAAAATATGGTGAATGTACACCTAAATATATCATAATTAGCTCAAAAACCACATTGTCAAGTCTTCCAAATGTATTCCAAGCATTGGTTTAATTATGTCAGTAATTATATTTTTCTGTATAAGGGGGCTAGCAATGCATTGGGACTGAGCTGCCAAGTGGTCAGTCTTTGGGATGCTTGTAGATATTCCTTGTTTGAGTCTTATGCCAGGGTAAACTGAAATAGGTTGGTCAGTATAAGTCTGTCAGGGCTCGCTCACACCAGATGTGTTGAGGCTATGCTGGGGGGTATTTTCAGCACAGACCCAAAGCATAGACAAGACAAATTGCCTTGTTTCCTATGCTGTCAGTTCCTACCACCGCATTGCTGTGAAAAAAGTAATGCATTCAGTATTTTGTTTCAGTGCAGCATGTTGCAATGCAAACCACACCATTGCAATGTCATTGTGGTGAATAGAACTGTATTGAAATATTGTCAACATAAATTAATTAAGAGGGGGCATGGCCGGAAGAGCAATGTAAGCAAACATGCTTTGTTAGAGCTCCTGGGAAACCTCCACTATTCTGCATGATCCTGACTGATTCTACGGATTCTAACTACCTACATTTACCCTGTTGCCTCCCGGGAGTGTCTGGCACCAGATTCTTCTAACTGGGGGCATGCTAGTGGATGGGATGGTGGAACAAAAAGCAGACTCCAGCCTGGATGAATTGTGTGCTCACACGCTCCTGCCAAGATGGCCACCACTCTGCTATCCTCTCCTGTCTCCGCACCGGAGCTGCTTGATGAGGCTGCAGATTCCTTGCAGCCCACCTTCCTGTCTGCCTCAGGGCCTCTAATGGTTCTCTCCCAGATGTCTGCTAGCTCTGGGGCTTTGGAGAAGGCACAGAAACATACACTGTTGGATGTGCTAACTACTATCATGTAAATTACACTGTCACGATAGGGAAAGCAGAGGAGCTGAAACTAGACTTTGCTATCCTACACCAAGATGTACACAAAATAAGGGAGTGATAATCAGTGACCTGGAGGATACAGTTAACCCTCTCACCCCCAAAATGACGACCTGTAATGCCAAGCTCCAATCCCTGGAAGATAAGGCAGATGATTTGGAAAATAGACTACTCCGGAACAATATGCATTTGGTGGGCCTGCCTGGAAAGGTGTACTGTTCTGATCCTGCGGCCCTCTTGGAGAGCCGGTTGATACAGGAGTTTTGCAGGGACTGCTTCTCTACATGTTTTGTTATTGAAAGGGCTCACAGGGTCCCGGGTAGACCTCTCCCCTGGGTAACCACCCTCACCCACTGGTAATTTGCTTACTAAACTATCGTGATAGGGATGCGGCCCTGCGTGCTGCCAGGTCTAAAGATTGCCTGCGCATCAACAATGCCGCAGTCTCCTTCTTCCCAGATTACTCCACCAACGTCAGGAATCTTCGGGCTCAATTCCAGTTCGCCAAACAAAAGTTACATGATCATGCCTTACCACACGCCATGCTGTTTCCTGCAAGATTGCGGGGGACCCACCAAGGCAAGCACATTTCTTCACTACACCTGAGAGTGTCCTTACCTGGCTGGACTCCGTTCAATGTACCTTGAGGTCCTTCGCTTCACTTCCGCACACCTGACTTTCTTCATTCATAATATTTTTTGTTTTGCCTTGTTTGGGGGTTCTTTACTGTTTCAAATGGAGGTTCGGTGTGCTGCTAATACCACAATGTAGGTTACCTTCACCTACTTACTGGGCACCTCAAATCTGGTCCACGGTTACTTATTTGTTGCGAGGTGTTCCCCTACTCAACCCATGTTGACTAATTTTTGTTACCGTTTTCTAATTGAAGTTCATTGTATGATTGTGGTCACAGTTTCTATCACAGAAGATTATTTTTGGGATGAAGCCTGCTCTGTGTTTTTGAGTAGGGCAGGGGGTTTGATTTTTTTCCCATATGGGTGAATTGGTGTTTGAATGATTGTGTGCGACTGTTATGTATGATTTCCGGCTCGCTCTACTGGCAAAGCTTAGACATTGACCCAACCCTAATATGGATGTGTTGAAATTAGGAGCAAGAGGGTGGGACTTTAAACAAAGCATGTGGTTGAAATGAATACTATGGTGGAGATTGAGATATTTAATATTCCGTAAATAACAAAATTACACATTAAATGTGGCATCAATTCCTAAAACAGTGGTAACTGGTAATAACATGGTTAAAATGGGTAGCATGATAGAGTTACAGAGTCCACCATTTATCACACTGGGGTACAAAAATGTTGCAAGGTAACATCTACATGGCCTATGACCTTACCGGTCCCTGTCACATATAGTGATGGTACGAATATATAAATAATAGAAACTGTTAGAGCTGTAGTATACTGGTATACAGCAGTTGTTATCTCAACGCGTTTCGTGGCTTGGTGCAAGCACGTGGTGTATCTACAAATGGGAGATAAACAACTAGATAAATAATCTTGTATCAATAGAGTGGAGGAGAATAAAGATGGAGACCCCCCAATAGATCACTTACAAGTATATATGCAGCTGGAGGCATAATGTCAAGGACCACGGACCACCCAAAGGCATCGGTGTCGGGAGCTGGGGGGGCTGGTCCAATGGCGACACACATCACGGGCGGCATACAGGGCATACCTAAGGTGAACATGTGACAATAAGAGTAGGAGGTGATTAGGCCAAATAAATGTAGTGCAAACAAAATATATGTGTCTTGCGAGCCACAGATGGACTAATGCCTCTAAGGAGTAAACTATTTAAGCTGCAAGCACTGAACCACGTTTCATTGCGTGTAGATAGATAAAAAATAGTAAATGTGCCCGCGCTAGTATAGTGTCACATATAAAATATATAAAAAATATTTTCACATATAAAATACATGTAATGTGATAAATAAAACCATACAGGTAAAATATAATGCAAATAACTATAAATGATAAACCACCAAGTGCATATAAAGGTGCAATCGTGGTAGTAACTAATAAAAGTGCAACGTGCTAAAATATAAATATCAAAACACTTTCCAGTGACAAATGAGTGTATATCCCAATTAATAAATACAAATCACAAAAAACGTGAATAAATAGTGTCCATAAAATGAATAAACATCATGCTTCTTCTGATGGGTGTATAAATCACAACACGTGAAAACTGTGCTCTCCCGTGACACCCCACATGTGCTTGCGCTCACCTTCAGTCCTGTGACACAGTAATTAAACGGTGTCAAAATAAGCATTGGGGCCACTCCTAGGCTCACTCAGGATACAATGATGCAAAGACACTCCTCCCAGGTGAAACTGCTAGGCTCACTCAGGTTACAATGGTGAAAAAACACTCCTCTCAGGTAAAACCAAGATCCAAAATCATAGAAAAAACAAACAGAGGGACTCCATAGTGCAATATAGCCAGGACATTTATTAAAGAATAAGCCCTCCAAGAGGGTACTCACATTGGATGGGTGCTAGAGTGCACCAGACTGTACAGGTAAAATAATAAGCAGCTGATCGTATGGCGTGCGGTATGGCATGTGCAATCCTCCTCCTCTGCTGACAGCTCCGTCCTACCTCTCCCCGACGCGTATTCGGCACAGGGGTTTCGTGCCTTCCTCTGGGGGATAACTAAGGTTATCCCCCAGAGGAAGGCACGAAACCCCTGTGCCGAATACGCGTCGGGGAGGGGTAGGACGGAGCTGTCAGCAGAGGAGGAGGATTGCACATGCCATACCGCACGCCATAGGATCAGCTGCTTATTATTTTACCTGTACAGTCTGGTGCACTCTAGCACCCATCCAATGTGAGTACCCTCTTGGAGGGCTTATTCTTTAATAAATGTCCTGGCTATATTGCACTATGGAGTCCCTCTGTTTGTTTTTTCTATGATTTTGGATCTTGGTTTTACCTGAGAGGAGTGTTTTTTCACCATTGTAACCTGAGTGAGCCTAGCAGTTTCACCTGGGAGGAGTGTCTTTGCATCATTGTATCCTGAGTGAGCCTAGGAGTGGCCCCAATGCTTATTTTGACACCGTTTAATTACTGTGTCACAGGACTGAAGGTGAGCGCAAGCACATGTGGGGTGTCACGGGAGAGCACAGTTTTCACGTGTTGTGATTTATACACCCATCAGAAGAAGCATGATGTTTATTCATTTTATGGACACTATTTATTCACGTTTTTTGTGATTTGTATTTATTAATTGGGATATACACTCATTTGTCACTGGAAAGTGTTTTGATATTTATATTTTAGCACGTTGCACTTTTATTAGTTACTACCACGATTGCACCTTTATATGCACTTGGTGGTTTATCATTTATAGTTATTTGCATTATATTTTACCTGTATGGTTTTATTTATCACATTACATGTATTTTATATGTGAAAATATTTTTTATATATTTTATATGTGACACTATACTAGCGCGGGCACATTTACTATTTTTTATTTTTTAAATGTAGTGCAAAATTGGTGTAAAAGGGGGTGTGATGACAGTGAGGTCTGTGTCGTGTAGTTGTACTGTACTAATGTATACAGGGGGAGTGGGAAAGAAAGGGGACTGGTGGGGGGGTGAATGAACAGGAGTTAGGGTGGACAACCATGGCGAAGGATTGTCACCGAGACACCTGAAAACAGGAGTGTATATGAACGACAACCAAAGTGACTGCAAACTGTACAAAAAGTACCTGGTGCTCCCCCTTCTCCAGCACCAGGTAATTTTTGTACAGTTTGCTGTCACTTTGTTTGGTTGTCCCCACATTTAATGTGTATTCCTATTTGTATGTATATGGAAATTATGTGTGTAATTTTGTTATTTACGGAATATTAAATATCTCAATCTCCACCATTATATTAATTTCAACCACATGCTTCATTCAAAGTCCCACCCTCTTGCTCCTAATTTTAACAATATCATTGTCAGGGATGGAGGCACATGACCTTACCAGGCCAGGTCCTCATTTTAAGTCCTAATGTTTCCCCTCCCCCTTTTCCCCAATTTTTGCTTCAACAGGGATAGAAGCACGTGGTTGCAATTAACTGGTTCTATCTATTTAACTCACTCTGCGTCTCAGTGTCCCATTGTTAACCTTCCCTGCTTTACCCCTATATAATTTGTATTAGCTATTATATTTTCTCTATCCCCTTGGTGACCCACCTCTGCAATTATTAGGCATTATATTTTGTGGTTGTGCAGCTGGTGGCATGTTTTGTAGCCTCCGTGCCACCCGGATTTCATCTTGTCTGGGAGCTGCTATGCACACTGCGGGGCGTCCGTTCCTCCCTCCGCCCCTTGTGACGCTCGGGGGGCAGACGCCCAGTCACTTACCACTGTGTCTAATTATGTTATTTACGGAATATTGAATATCTCAATCTCCACCATTGTATTTATTTCAACCACGTGCTTCGTTCAAAGTCTCACTCTCTTGCTCCTAATTTTAACAATATCTTTGTCAGGGCTGGAGGCACATGACCTTACCAGGCCATGGCCTCATTTTAAGTCCTAATGTTTCCCCTCCCCCTTTTCCCCAATTTTTGCTTCAACAGGGATGGAAGCACGTGGTTACAATTAACTGGTTCTATCTATTTAACTCACTCTGCGTCTCAGTAGCCCATTGTTAACCTTCCCTGCTTTACCCCTATATCATTTGTATTAGCTATTATATTGTTCTCTATCCCCTTGGTGACCCACCTCTACAATTATTAGGCATTATATTTTGTGTTTGTGCAGCTGGTGGTGTGTGTTATGGCCTCTGTGCGCCCGAATTTCATCTTGTCCGGGATCTGCGATGCGCACTGCGGAGCGTCCCTTCCTCCCTCTGCCCCTTGTGATGCTCAGGGGGGCAGACGCCCAGTCACTGCGCATCAACGTTACAGACTGCGCACCAGATGTGCAGCGTCCTTGTGGCGCTGCCTCCCCAGCAGGCATTTTCCATCTCCACGAGGGCTGAACATGGTTGTAAGGGCGCCGGGCCTTGGCACCTCCTCCCCTTCATGGCACCCCTGCGTGTGACGGGAGCAGTTCAGTGGCGGCGCACATTTAATTATGGGCGGCTGCCCTGGTTGGGCCTGGTCACATGGGGCTCCTGCACACACAAGTTCTCATGTCCCTCCTGGACCAGGGCTCTTTTCTCCCCCTTCTCCAGCACCAGGTAATTTTTGTACAAATTGCATTCACTTTGGTTGTTGTTTATATACACTCCTGTTTTCAGGCATCTCAGAGGCAACCCTTCGCCATGGCTGTCCACCCTCACTCCTATTCATTCACCCCCCCACCAGTCCCCTTTCTTTTCCCCTCCCCCGTATACATTAGTCCCACCACATGACACAGACCTCACTGTCATCACACCCCCTTTTACACCAATTTTGCACTACATTTATTTGGCCTAATCCCCTCCTAGTCTTATTGTCACATGTTCACCTTAGGTATGCCCTGTGGTCCACCTGGGTTGCCACCAGTGATGTGTGTCGCCGTTGGACCAGCCCCCCCAGCTCCCAACACTGATGCCTTTGGTTGGCCGTGGTCCTTGACATTATGCCTCCTGCTGCATATATACTTGTAAGTGATCTATTGGGGAGGTCTCCATCTTCATTTTCCTCCCCTCTATTGATACAAGATTATTTATCTAGTTGTTCATCTCCCATTTGCAGATACACCATGCGCTTGCTCCTGATGAGCGGGCACCAAGCCGTGAAATGCGGCGAGCTAACGACTGCCATATAACAGTATACTACAGCTCTAACAGTTTCTATTATTTATATATTCGTACCATCACATTATGTTACAGGGACCGGTAAGGTCATAGTCCATGCAGATGTTACCTTGCAACATTTTTGTACCCTACTGTGATATATGATGGACTCTGTAACTCTATCATGCTACCCATTTTTAACCATGTTATTACCAGTTACCACTGTTTTAGGAATTGATGCCACGTTTAATGTGTATTCCTATTTTTATGTATATGGAAATTATGTGTGTAATTTTGTTATTTACCCCCTTGGTGACCCACCTCTGCAATTATTAGGCATTATATTTTGTGGTTGTGCAGCTGGTGGCGTGTTTTGTGGCCTCCGTGCCGCCCGGATTTCATCTTGTCCGGGAGCTGCTATGCGCACTGCTACTACTGTGTGTAATTTTGTTATTTACGGAATATTGAATATCTCAATCTCCACCATTGTATTCAATTCAACCACGTGCTTCGTTCAAAGTCTCACTCTCTTGCTACTAATTTAACAATATCATTGTCAGGGATGGAGGCACATGACCTTACCAGCCCATGGCCTCATTTAAAGTCCCAATGTTTCCCCTCCCCCTTTTCCCCAATTTTTGCTAATACGGATGTGGTTAAATGCTATGGCTAAAGCTGTGTTTCTTTCATGGAACATGCGTGGGTTGAATTCCAAATTCAAACATGCTAAATTTTTTGATTACCTTAAGGCACATCAGCCGCATGTTGTATGTCTTCAGGAGACGAATCTGATGATGGGCTTTAAGATATTTGCTCTTAAAAAGTACCGGGTGGCATGGGCAGTACATTCTACGTATTCTAATTTTGCCAGTATTGATCCGCAAGGGTCTTCCATTTGTTTACCTTCAAGTTATTTCTGACCCGCACTTATTTTAGTTGGGCTGTATGCCCTGCCTGTGCTGGTGAATGCAACCTTTCTGGAAGTGTCTGTACACTTAGCCAATCTCCCTCACTGCCCTACACTCCTGCTAGGGGATTTTAATGCGGTGATGGACCCTAAACTGGACAGGTTGAAACCCACATCAAATGACAGTAAAACGCTAGCTAACTGGTGTGCGGCCTATGGATATGTGGATATTTGGCGCCGGATATTCCCTGATATTAGGGAATATTCCTGTCAATCCATGACATATCAAGCCATATCCCGAATTGACTAAGCCTTAGCTTCTTCTTGTACTACTTTGGGTACGGACTGTTTCCTATCTACCTCAGACTTTATCGGACCATTATCCTATGAAACTAAAATTGGCACTGGGACATAGACCTGCCTTTAGGGTCTGGAGGCTAAGCCCCTTGTGCGCCTCTTAAGAGGAGATTATCGAGAGAGTGCAGCAGGATCTGGTTGATTATTGGAAGCACAACGCAGATTCCATCTCAGTAACTAACGCTTGGAACGCCTTTAAGGCGGTTGCTCGCGGCTCCTATATTAGTCACATTGCCTCCCATCGCGCATCCGTTCCCTTTACATTCATTGGAGACGGAGTTGGACTCTGCCCTCTCTGAATATGTCAAATGTCCATCCCCTACCTCTCACAGTGCTCTGGTAGCGGCCCATAGGGCCCTTCAGTTACATACAGTAAAAACGGCCCGTAAACAACAACTTTATCTAGCTGCTCGGCTCCATGAGCACAGTGGCAAGAATGGGAAGCTGTTGCCTACCTGTCTCGCTTAGATTCCCTGGATACTACTATACCTAGTATTACACTATTGGATGGCTCAGTATCCACTGATCCTATAATCAATAAAGGGGCCTTTGCGTCCTACTGTTCAAACCCTGTATGCTGATCCCTCTCCACCTCCCAAGGAGCTGTTGGAGTCCTTTTTTGAAACTCTTACTATCCCACAGTTATCACTAACTGACAACTTTTGCAAAAGCCTCGGACAATAGAAGAAATTACGGGTGAGATCCATTCCCTTCCAGCTAATAAAACGCAGGCCTTGATGGTCTCCCCGTGGAATGGTACCAGGTGAATATTGACCTTCTGGCCCCTTATTTGCTTAAACTGTACACTGGCGCAATGAAAGAGGGCAGACTCCCACTTTCTATGTCAGAGGCACTTATAGTAATGCTCCCAAAGCCTGGCAAGGATAAATTGCTGTGTGGCTCTTATCGCCCCATATCGTTCTCGACCTGTGAAGTGCCATTAAAGTTCTGGCTAAATTGCTCTCACTTAGGATGAATAAGGTTATTCTATCAGTTGTGCGTCCTGACCAATCAGTCTTTATGCCAGGTAAGAGTACATTTGACAATATTAGAAGGCTGTATCTTCATACAGATATCAAGAAGGCATTTGACACTGATAAGTGGTCATTTCTGTCGGAATCCCTGTCCAGATTTGGTTTTGGCCCCAACTTTATTCAATGGGTTCAGCTTCTCTATGTCAATCCATGTGCAAGAGTCCGTATAAACCGCGATATGTCACCACTCTTCTCCCTCCAGCGTGGCACCCGGCAGGGCTGCCCCCTTTCGCCTCTTTTATTTGCCTTGGTTATAGAGATGCTGGCTACCTCTATAAGACAATCCCCAGAGGTTGGGGGAATCTCCTGGGTCCCGCTGGATGAGAAAATTTCATTGTATGTGGATGACACTTGGTGTTTCTTAATGGCACTGAGGCTTAGTTCCGTGGGCCCATGCGGGTGGTGGAGAGTTTTGGTGTGGTCTCAGGTCTTCAAGTTGGCTGGGACAAATCCGTTGCATTCCCTATAGGTCCCCCTACACTCTACGATTATTTACAATCATCTGACGTACAAATCTCCCCTAGGTTTAAATACTTGGGGATTAACATTGGCACTGATTTTCTGGTATACGAATCCCTGAATATCTCCCCAGTAGTGCCCTCTATGGAAACGAGACTTCATGTGTGGGCGTCTCTGCCTCTGAACCTCATTGGCCAAATAAATATAGTGAAAATGATCTTTCTCCCTAAATTGGCTGTCCCAAGTCCCAAGTACTTGCAACCAATCTGCTAGCAGTACACCACCATCTGATTTTAGCAGGCAAATTTCCCTACCCCAGTTGCTGAACCATAAGAAGAAATTCGGTCCCAGCCATCCACATGCTCATCGTCTAAATGCTAGCTTGGCCAAATTTCTAGCACTGCAACTGCTGCCTTTTCAGCTGGTAGACTCTGCCCCCTTTCATGAATTTGTGGAATGTGCTGTACCTCAGTGGCAGGTTCCAAAATGTCATTTCTTTTCACAGAAGGCCATTCCAGCTCTCTACCAGCATGAGGAAGGCAAATTTTTTGGCCTTGTTGGACAGGGCGGACAGCAGTAAGATTCATATTACCACTGACTTATGGTCCAGCAGGCATGGGCAGGGACATTACCTTTCTTTCATGGCACACTGGGTAACTCTGCTGGCAGCTGGGAAGGATGCAGGACAGGGTTCAATGTTGTTGGAGCTTGTTCTGCCACCACGCCACCAAAATGCTAATGGTGATTCTACCACAGCTCTCTCCTCCACCCCCTCCTCTTCTTCTTCCACTATGGCCTCTTCTGCAGATTTGTCCTCTGAACCAGCGGTGCTCCATAAGCATTCAAGCGGCTATGCAAGCAGTCAGGCTAAAAGATGCCATGTGCTGCTTGAGATGGTCTGCCTAGGGGACAGGAACCACACTGGGGCAGAGATTCTGTCAGCTCTGCAGGGGCAGGCTCATAGGTGGTTGATGCCATGCCAGCTTCAGTCAGGAATGGTTGTATGCTACAATGGCACCAAACTTCTCTGCGTCCTCCGACAGGGACACTTGACCCATGTTTGGCACATGTCCTGAATTTGGTGGTGCAGCAGTTCTTGAGCAGGTACCCAGGCTTACAGGATCTCCCGAGGCAGGTCAAAATAGTCTGTGGTCATTTCCGCTGGTCATACAATGCCAGTGCTCGGCTGGCTGACATTCAAAGGGAATGCAACCTGCCCACCAAGCGCCTCATTTGTGACATACGCACCAGGTGGAACTCAATGTTGGCAATGCTGCAGCAGCTGCACACACAGCAGAGGGCCATTAATAAGTACCTGTGCGTGTATGGCACCAGGACAGGGTCAAGGAAGCTTGGCTTTTTTTTGCCATGCCAGTGGCTACTGATCAAGGATGCATGCTTTGTCCTGTCACCATTTGAGAAGGCCACAAGGATGGTGAGCAGCGACAATGTATGCATCAGTGACACTGTCCCTCTAGTCATCCTGGTGGAGCACACGCTTCGTGGAATCATGGACAGGGCACTTGAGGCAGAACAGCGGGAGGAAGAGGAGGACTTCCTTACCTCTCAAGGCCCCCTTTATCCAGATAGCATTCCTGCGGGCCTGCCAAACACACAGGAAGAAGAGGAGGAGGAGTATTGTGTCAGCGTGGATGTAGAGGATAACACTCAGCAGCAGTCTTCAAGGGATGGTTTTCAGTCCCCAGAAACCCAAGGAGTTGTACATGGCTGGGAGGAGGTAGTTACGGATCATGTGATCCTTAGTGACCCAGAGGACTCAGAATCGAATGCCTCTGCTAACTTACACTGCATGGCCTCCCTGATTTTGCAAAGCCTGTGACCCTAGGATTTGTGGTATCGAGGAGAGGGATCATTACTGGCTGGCAACCCTTCTTGATCCACGTTACAAGGGTAAGGTTACAGAACTCATGCTGCCATCGCAGAGGGAGCAGAGGATGAAACATCTTCAGGAGGCCTTGAAGAAAGGTTTGTGCAACGCATTTCCAGACCCTGGGATGTTACAATTTCCTGGTGCTGCACAACATGTTTCTGAGGCTTCGTTCAGTCAGAGGAAGAGCGGTGGAAAAGGTGGCCGGCTGACCGATGCCTTTAAACAATTTTTCAGTCCTCAGCACCAAGGTATGTTCGGTTCAAGCAACCATCGCCAGTGTCTGCATTACATCGTGCAGGAATATCTAGGGACAAGAGCAGACTTGGAGACCTTTCCAACAGATCATCCACTGGGTTACTGGGTCTTCAGTAGGGATGAGCTTCGTGTTCGAGTCGAACCCATGTTCGACTCGAACATCGGCTGTTCGACCGTCCGTCGAATTGCGAACGATATGGGCCGTTCGCGCCAAATTCGTGTGGCGCGTCACGGCCCATAATTCACTGCGGCATTGCAGTGCATTGCTGGCTGATGATTGGCCAAGCATGCACTATGACCCGCATGCTTGGCCAATCACAGCGCCGTCAGTAGAGAGAGCTGTAATTGGCCAAAGCCAGGGTGGCTTTGGCCAATTATGGCTCAGGGGATTTAGTACACGCCCCACACTATATAAGGCCGCCTGCACGGCGGCCCTGTGTAGTGTGTGTTCCGGTGTGCTGAGAGATAGAGAGAGAGACAGACAGTGTCATTTGATTTGAGTTAGATAGATTAGGCAGAACAGTCAGTCAGTTAGCTGCACTTACAGTGTATTGTGTATATATATGCATCCCTGGTGTTGCATATATATATATATATATACACTGTATTCAGTTTAGCTAGATCCGTTCCTGTTATCTTCTATCTAGACTATTTACATTTGGTGCAGTGCGTCCTGCTCACAGTGTTCAGCTAGATCCGTTCCTGCTATTTACATTTAGTGCAGTGCGTCCTGCTCACAGTGTTCAGCTAGATCTGTTCCTGCTATTTACATTTAGTGCAGTCAGTGCGTCCTGCTCACAGTGTTCAGCTAGATCCGTTCCTGCTATTTACATTTAGTGCAGTGCGTCCTGCTCACAGTGTTCAGCTAGATCTGTTCCTGCTATTTACATTTAGTGCAGTCAGTGCGTCCTGCTCACAGTGTTCAGCTAGATCCGTTCCTGCTATTTACATTTAGTGCAGTGCGTCCTGCTCACAGTGTTCAGCTAGATCTGTTCCTGCTATTTACATTTAGTGCAGTCAGTGCGTCCTGCTCACAGTGTTCAGCTAGATCTGTTCCTGCTATTTACATTTAGTGCAGTCAGTGCGTCCTGCTCACAGTGATCAGCTAGTTCCGTTCCTGCTATTTACATTTAGTGCAGTGCGTCCTGCTCACAGTGTTCAGCTAGATCCGTTCCTGCTATTTACATTTAGTGCAGTGCGTCCTGCTCACAGTGTTCAGCTAGATCTGTTCCTGCTATTTACATTTAGTGCAGTCAGTGCGTCCTGCTCACAGTGTTCAGCTAGATCCGTTCCTGCTATTTACATTTAGTGCAGTGCGTCCTGCTCACAGTGTTCAGCTAGATCCGTTCCTGCTATTTACATTTAGTGCAGTGCGTCCTGCTCACAGTGTTCAGCTAGATCCGTTCCTGCTATTTACATTTAGTGCAGTGCATCCTGCTCACAGTGTTCAGCTAGATCCGTTCCTGCTATTTACATTTAGTGCAGTGCGTCCTGCTCACAGTGTTCAGCTAGATCTGTTCCTGCTATTTACATTTAGTGCAGTCAGTGCGTCCTGCTCACAGTGTTCAGCTAGGTCCGTTCCTGCTATTTACATTTAGTGCAGTGCGTCCTGCTCACAGTGTTCAGCTAGATCCGTTCCTGCTATTTACATTTAGTGCAGTGCGTCCTGCTCACAGTGTTCAGCTAGATCTGTTCCTGCTATTTACATTTAGTGCAGTCAGTGCGTCCTGCTCACAGTGTTCAGCTAGATCTGTTCCTGCTATTTACATTTAGTGCAGTGCGTCCTGCTCAGAGTGTTCAGCTAGATCCGTTCCTGCTATTTACATTTAGTGCAGTCAGTGCGTCCTGCTCACAGTGTTCAGCTAGATCCGTTCCTGCTATTTACATTTAGTGCAGTGCGTCCTGCTCACAGTGTTCAGCTAGATCCGTTCCTGCTATTTACATTTAGTGCAGTGCGTCCTGCTCACAGTGTTCAGCTAGATCCGTTCCTGCTATTTACATTTAGTGCAGTGCATCCTGCTCACAGTGTTCAGCTAGATCTGTTCCTGCTATTTACATTTAGTGCAGTCAGTGCGTCCTGCTCACAGTGTTCAGCTAGATCCGTTCCTGCTATTTACATTTAGTGCAGTGCGTCCTGCTCACAGTGTTCAGCTAGATCCGTTCCTGCTATTTACATTTAGTGCAGTGCGTCCTGCTCACAGTGTTCAGCTAGATCTGTTCCTGCTATTTACATTTAGTGCAGTGCGTCCTGCTCACAGTGTTCAGCTAGATCTGTTCCTGCTATTTACATTTAGTGCAGTCAGTGCGTCCTGCTCACAGTGTTCAGCTAGATCTGTTCCTGCTATTTACATTTAGTGCAGTCAGTGCGTCCTGCTCACAGTGTTCAGCTAGATCCGTTCCTGCTATTTACATTTAGTGCAGTGCGTCCTGCTCACAGTGTTCAGCTAGATCTGTTCCTGCTATTTACATTTAGTGCAGTCAGTGCGTCCTGCTCACAGTGTTCAGCTAGATCCGTTCCTGCTATTTACATTTAGTGCAGTGCGTCCTGCTCACAGTGTTCAGCTAGATCCGTTCCTGCTATTTACATTTAGTGCAGTGCGTCCTGCTCACAGTGTTCAGCTAGATCTGTTCCTGCTATTTACATTTAGTGCAGTCAGTGCGTCCTGCTCACAGTGTTCAGCTAGATCCGTTCCTGCTATTTACATTTAGTGCAGTGCGTCCTGCTCACAGTGTTCAGCTAGATCCGTTCCTGCTATTTACATTTAGTGCAGTGCGTCCTGCTCACAGTGTTCGGCTAGATCCGTTCCTGCTATTTACATTTAGTGCAGTGCGTCCTGCTCACAGTTCAGCTAGATCCGTTCCTGCTATTTACATTTAGTGCAGTGCATCCTGCTCACAGTGTTCAGCTAGATCCGTTCCTGCTATTTACATTTAGTGCAGTGCGTCCTGCTCACAGTGTTCAGCTAGATCTGTTCCTGCTATTTACATTTAGTGCAGTCAGTGCGTCCTGCTCACAGTGTTCAGCTAGATCCGTTCCTGCTATTTACATTTAGTGCAGTGCGTCCTGCTCACAGTGTTCAGCTAGATCCGTTCCTGCTATTTACATTTAGTGCAGTGCGTCCTGCTCACAGTGTTCAGCTAGATCCGTTCCTACTATTTACATTTAGTGCAGTGCGTCCTGCTCACAGTGTTCAGCTAGATCTGTTCCTGCTATTTACATTTAGTGCAGTCAGTGCGTCCTGCTCACAGTGTTCAGCTAGATCCGTTCCTGCTATTTACATTTAGTGCAGTCAGTGCATCCTGCTCACAGTGTTCAGCTAGATCTGTTCCTGCTATTTACATTTAGTGCAGTCAGTGCGTCCTGCTCACAGTGTTCAGCTAGATCCGTTCCTGCTATTTACATTTAGTGCAGTGCGTCCTGCTCACAGTGTTCAGCTAGATCCGTTCCTGCTATTTACATTTAGTGCAGTGCGTCCTGCTCACAGTGTTCAGCTAGATCTGTTCCTGCTATTTACATTTAGTGCAGTCAGTGCGTCCTGCTCACAGTGTTCAGCTAGATCTGTTCCTGCTATTTACATTTAGTGCAGTCAGTGCGTCCTGCTCACAGTGTTCAGCTAGATCCGTTCCTGCTATTTACATTTAGTGCAGTGCGTCCTGCTCACAGTGTTCAGCTAGATCTGTTCCTGCTATTTACATTTAGTGCAGTCAGTGCGTCCTGCTCACAGTGTTCAGCTAGATCCGTTCCTGCTATTTACATTTAGTGCAGTGCGTCCTGCTCACAGTGTTCAGCTAGATCCGTTCCTGCTATTTACATTTAGTGCAGTGCGTCCTGCTCACAGTGTTCAGCTAGATCTGTTCCTGCTATTTACATTTAGTGCAGTCAGTGCGTCCTGCTCACAGTGTTCAGCTAGATCCGTTCCTGCTATTTACATTTAGTGCAGTGCGTCCTGCTCACAGTGTTCAGCTAGATCCGTTCCTGCTACTTACATTTAGTGCAGTGCGTCCTGCTCACAGTGTTCAGCTAGATCCGTTCCTGCTATTTACATTTAGTGCAGTGCGTCCTGCTCACAGTTCAGCTGGATCCGTTCCTGCTATTTACATTTAGTGCAGTGCGTCCTGCTCACAGTGTTCAGCTAGATCTGTTCCTGCTATTTACATTTAGTGCAGTCAGTGCGTCCTGCTCACAGTGTTCAGCTAGATCCGTTCCTGCTATTTACATTTAGTGCAGTGCGTCCTGCTCACAGTGTTCAGCTAGATCCGTTCCTGCTATTTACATTTAGTGCAGTGCGTCCTGCTCACAGTGTTCAGCTAGATCTGTTCCTGCTATTTACATTTAGTGCAGTCAGTGCGTCCTGCTCACAGTGTTCAGCTAGATCCGTTCCTGCTATTTACATTTAGTGCAGTGCGTCCTGCTCACAGTGTTCAGCTAGATCCGTTCCTGCTATTTACATTTAGTGCAGTGCGTCCTGCTCACAGTGTTCAGCTAGATCCGTTCCTGCTATTTACATTTAGTGCAGTGCGTCCTGCTCACAGTGTTCAGCTAGATCTGTTCCTGCTATTTACATTTAGTGCAGTCAGTGCGTCCTGCTCACAGTGTTCAGCTAGATCCGTTCCTGCTATTTACATTTAGTGCAGTCAGTGCGTCCTGCTCACAGTGTTCAGCTAGATCTGTTCCTGCTATTTACATTTAGTGCAGTCAGTGCGTCCTGCTCACAGTGTTCAGCTAGATCCGTTCCTGCTATTTACATTTAGTGCAGTGCGTCCTGCTCACAGTGTTCAGCTAGATCTGTTCCTGCTATTTACATTTAGTGCAGTCAGTGCGTCCTGCTCACAGTGTTCAGCTAGATCTGTTCCTGCTATTTACATTTAGTGCAGTCAGTGCGTCCTGCTCACAGTGTTCAGCTAGATCCGTTCCTGCTATTTACATTTAGTGCAGTGCGTCCTGCTCACAGTGTTCAGCTAGATCCGTTCCTGCTATTTACATTTAGTGCAGTGCGTCCTGCTCACAGTGTTCAGCTAGATCCGTTCCTGTTATCTTCCTACTGACAGGCAGGCTTGTCTGGTTACAGTATATAAAGCTACCTGAAGAAAATTACAGGTGTTCTATCCCAGCTTAGTGCAGCTACAGGCCATTAGTATGTCTGGAAGGCCAAGAAGGAGAGGCAGACAGTCACAAGCCAATAAGAGAGGGCAAGCAGGCTCTGTGTCTAGCGCTGGTCGTGGAGACGGTGCATCCTCATCAGCACGTGGCCATGGGACACGCTTGGCCTTTTTTTCGGCAGCTGGCCGTGTTGAGCTGCAACATGCGGAAGACTTGGTCGAGTGGATGACCAAGCCGTCCTCATCCTCCTCATCCTCTCTCACCCATGCCCAGGGTGCTTTGTCTGGCAAAGCAGCGGCCTCTTCCCTCAGCTCAATGTCATCAGTGACTCCTTCCCTAGCTCCACCATGTCCTCCTGAGGATTCCCTCGAACTGTTTGACCACAGTGTTGGGTACATGCTCCAGGAGGATGCCCAGTGTTTGGAAGGCTCTGATGATGATACTGAGCTCGATGAAGGCAGTAACATGAGCATGGACAGAGGGGGTGCCCAAGAAGGACAGCAATCTGGCAGTCATGCTCCCCCTGCTGCAGCATACTGCCAGGTTTGCTCCAGTGATGAGGAGGGAGGGGATGATGAGGTCACTGACTCAACGTGGGTGCCTGATAGGAGAGAGGAGGAGGAGGAGGAGGAGGCGGCACATCACCAACGAGGCAGGATGCCCTCCAGGGGCCAGCCTAAGGGCAGCACACCCCAAAGCTCCACATGTGCAGGGCGCTGCAGTCTCTGCGCGTTATTCAAAAAGTTCTTTGGTGTGGGCCTTTTTTGAGACCAGTGCATCAGATCGAACCGCTGCTATTTGCAACATATGTCTCAAGCGTATCTCGCGTGGCCAAAACATCTCCCGCTTGGGTACCACATGCTTGACCAGACATATGTTGACCTGCCATGCAGTTCGTTGGCAAGCGTATCTAAAAGACCCACACCAAAGAACAAAGAGGATCTCTCCTTGCTCCTCATCAGCTGAGATTTCCAACCCCACTAGACCTTCAGTCCTCTCTGAGACCTGCAGTGAGAGGAATGAAGGTGTAGAATTAGGTGTGTCACAGCCAAGTACTTGTGGGCAATCTGCTTTTGGTACACCGACGTCAGATTGTACCAGGCAAATTTCCCTGCCCCAGCTGCTGCACCGCCGAAAGAAGTTTGCTCCCAGCCATCCACATGCCCAGCGGTTGAATGCTAGCTTGGCAAAATTGCTAGCACTTCAACTGCTGCCTTTTCAGTTGGTAGACTCTGCCCCCTTCCGTGAGTTTGTGGAATGTGCGGTTCCTCAGTGGCAGGTACCCAAACGCCACTTTTTCTCACGGAAGGCGATTCCGGCTCTCTACTGGCATGTGGAAGGCAATGTCCATGCCTCGCTGGACAGGGCGGTCAGCGGTAAGGTGCATATTACAGCTGACTCATGGTCCAGCAGGCATGGACAGGGACGTTACCTAAGTTTCACGGCGCATTGGGTGACTCTGCTGGCAGCTGGGAAGGATGCAGGACAAGGTGCAGTAGTGTTGGAGGTTGTTCCGCCACCACGCCTCCAAAATGCTGATTGTGACACACCTCTCTCCTCCACCCCCTCCTCTTCTTCTTCCTCCATGGCCTCTTCCTCGGAACCAGCGGTGCTCCGTAGGCGTTCAAGGGGCTACGCAAGTACGCAGGCCAAAAGATGCCATGCGGTGCTTGAGCTGGTGTGCTTGGGGGACAGGAGCCACACTGGGGCAGAGGTTCTGTCAGCTCTGCAGGGGCAGGTTCAGAGGTGGTTGACGCCACGCCAACTTAAGGCAGGAATGGTGGTTTGCGACAACGGCACCAACCTCCTCTCTGCCCTCCGACAGGGACAACTGACCCATGTGCCCTGTTTGGCTCACGTCCTTAACTTGGTGGTGCAGCGGTTCTTGGGCAGGTACCCGGGCTTACAGGATGTCCTGAGGCAGGCCAGGAAAGTCTGTGTGCATTTCCGCTGGTCATATAATGCCAGTGCTCGGCTGACGGACCTCCAAAAGGAGTTTAACCTGCCCAAGAACCGCCTAATCTGTGACATGCCCACCAGGTGGAACTCAACGTTGGCCATGCTGCAGCGGCTGCACACGCAGCAGAGGGCCATCAATGAGTACCTGTGCGACTATGGCACCAGGACAGGGTCAGGGGAGCTTGGTTTTTTTTCCCCACGCCAGTGGGCCATGATCAGGGATGCATGCACTGTCCTGTCACCATTCGAGGAGGCCACGAGGATGGTGAGCACTGACAGTGCATGCATCAGTGACACTGTCCCCCTTGTCCACCTGTTGGAGCACACGCTGCATGGAATAATGGACAGGGCACTTGAGGCAGAACAGAGGCAGGAAGAGGAGGACTTCCTTAGCTCTCAAGGCCCCCTTTATCCAGACAGTGTTCCTGCGTGCCCGCCGATCACACAGGAAGAGGACGAGGAGGAGGAGGAGGAGGAGGAAGATTGTGTCAGTATGGAGGTGGAGCCTGGCACTCAGCATCAGCAGCAGTCTTTAAGGGATCAGTCCCAAGGAACACATGGACTTGTACGTGGCTGGGAGGAGGTGGCTGCGGACGTTGTTGTCCTTAGTGACCCAGAGGACTCCGGACCGAATGCCTCAGCAAACCTACGCTGCATGGCCTCCCTGATCCTGCAAAGCCGGCGTAAGGATCCTCGTATTCGTGGTATCAAGGAGAAGGACCAATACTGGCTGGCAACCCTCCTTGATCCACGTTACAAGGGTAAGGTTGCGGACCTTATCTTGCCATCGCAGAGGGAGCAGAGGATGAAACATCTTCGGGAGGCCTTGCAGAAAGGTCTGTGCAACGCGTTCCCAGAGACTGGGAGGTTACAAACTCCTGTTTCTGGACAACGTGTTGCTGAGGCTTCGGTCAGTCAAAGAAGGAGCGGTGGAGAAGGTGGCCGTCTGACCGATGCGTTCAGACAATTTTTTGGTCCGCAGCCCCAAGGTATGATCGGTTCCAGCAACCATCGCCAGCGTCTGTTTTACATGGTGCAGGAATACCTAGGGGCAAGATCAGACTTGGACACCTTTCCCACCGAAAATCCTCTGGGTTACTGGGTCTTGAGGATGGATCACTGGCCAGAGCTTGCACAGTATGCAATTGAGCTACTGGCCTGTCCTGCATCCAGCGTTCTTTCAGAACGCACATTCAGTGCTGCTGGAGGCGTGGTAACCGATCACAGGGTGCGTCTGTCCACCGACTCGGTCGATCGGCTGACCTTCATAAAAATGAATCAGTCTTGGATCACCACCAGCTACCAAGCACCTGATGCTGATGTAACCGAATAATTTTTTTTGAAATCTCAGATCCCTTCAAAGACTGCCTATGCTGATGCTGAGTGACTATCCCTGAGTAATTATCCTCTTCCTCCTCAATCATCACGCTGATAGCTTGTAAGAACATTTTTGGTTCTGGGCGCCACCACCAGTGCCTAAGGCACAATTTTTCAGCCCCTCTTTAACAGGGGTGTGTAATTACAATTTTTGATGTAATACTTTGCAGCAGGGCTCGTTCCTGCATTCCAACTAGAGTGTCTGTGAGGGGTTGCAGTGTTGTGGCACCAGCACCAGTGCCTAAGGCCCAATTTTTCTGCCCCTGTCTAACAGGGGCGTGTAATTACAATTTTTGATGCAATACTTTGCAGCAGGGCTCGTTCCTGCGTTCCAACTAGAGTGTCTGTGAGGGGTTGCAGTGTTGTGGCACCAGCACCAGTGCCTAAGGCCCAATTTTTCTGCCCCTGTCTAACAGGGGCGTGTAATTACAATTTTTGATGCAATACTTTGCAGCAGGGCTCGTTCCTGCGTTCCAACTAGAGTGTCTGTGAGGGGTTGCAGTGTTGTGGCACCAGCACCAGTGCCTAAGGCCCAATTTTTCTGCCCCTGTCTAACAGGGGCGTGTAATTACAATTATTGAAGCAATACTTTGCAGCAGGGCTCGTTCCTGCGTTCCAACTAGAGTGTCTGTGAGGGGTTGCAGTGTTGTGGCACCAGCACCCGTGCCTAAGGCCTAATTTTTCAGCTCCTGTTCAACAGGGGCATGTAATTACAATTCTTGATCTAATATTTCACAGCAGGGCCCTGTGAGGGCTTACAGTGTTGTGGCCACAACAACACCTAAGGCCCAAATTTCTGCTGAGTATATAGGGCAGGACCCTACTTTCAAACATCTAACTTACAAACGACTCCTACTTGCAAACGGAAGGAGACAACAGGAAGTGAGATGAAATCTACCCCTAGGAAGGGAAATTCTCTCCTGTAAGAGTTAATATGGGAAAACAATTTCTCCTTTCCACTGATGCTTTCCAATCCTTGTTCCACAAAAAACCCAAATTTTCAAAAAACATTTTTCATTGGGACAAAAAAGTGAGGTGAAATCTTCTGAAGAGGAGGAAAGAAAGCAAAACAAATGTCACAGGGGTGATGTTTTCCAAAAAGCTTAAAAAAGATTTTTTGGCTGGAGCTAAACACGTTAAAAATGTACCCGTTCAAAATTACAAAGAGATTCTACTTAACAACAAACCTACAGTCCCTGTCTTGTTTGCACCGCCTGTATACTGCTGTTCAGAGTATATAGGGCCTTTCCTTATTTTAATTTGGGTGCGGGGTTCCCCTTAATATCCATACAGGACCCAAAGGGCCTGGTAATGGACTGGGGGGGTACCCATGCCGTTTGTCTCACTGATTTTCATCCATATTGCCATGACCCGACATGACATTAAACCCGCAAGCAGTTTTAAATGAGATTTTTTCCTTTAAAAATGACATTTGGTGCAGGGACTGTTCTAAACATGGGAAACACGTGTCACTTTACAGGCATACTATAGACACCCCCCAGGTACGATATTTAAAGGAATATTTCACTTTTTTTTTTACTTTAAGCATCATTAAAATCACTGCTCCCGAAAAAACGGCCGTTTTTAAAAGTTTTTTTTGCATTGATACATGTCCCCTGGGGTAGGACCCGGGTCCCCAAACCCTTTTTAGGACAATACCATGCTAATTAGCCTTTAAAATGAGCACTTTTGATTTCGAACGTTCGAGTCCCATAGACGTCAATGGGGTTCTAACGTTCGTGCGAACTTTCGGTCCGTTCGCGGGTTCTGGTGTGAACCGAACCGGGGGGTGTTCGGCTCATCCCTAGTCTTCAGGATGGGCCACTGGCCAGAACTTGCTCAATATGCAATACTGGCCTGTCCTGCATCCAGCGTGCTTTCTGAAAGCACATTCAGTGCTGCTGGAGGGTTTGTAACAGATCAAAGAGTGCGCCTATCCACAGACTCTGTTGATAGGCTCACATTCATAAAAATGAATCAGTCTTGGATCAGCAGCTATCAAGCACCTGATACTGATGAAACTGATTGAATTTGCTATGGATGTGTTATCCCTTGAAGACTGCCTATGCTGACTATCCTATTCCTCCTCAACCTGGATGATGCTAGCTTCCAACAATATTTTTGGTTTAGGGCACCACCACCACCCAAAGCCCCATTTTTCTGCCCCTGTTTAACAGGGGCATGTAATTACAATTTTTGATCTAATATTTCACAGCAGGGCCTGTTCCTTCACCCAACAAGAGTATCTGTGAGGGGTTACAGTGTTGTGGCACCACTACCACCACCACCCAAGGCCCAATTTTTCTGCCCCCATTTAACAGGAGCATGTAATTAACATTTTTGCTCTAATATTTCACAACAGGGCCCATTCTTGTGCCCAAGAAGAGTATCTGTGAGGGGTTGCAGTGTTGTGGCTCTGCAACCACCACCCAAGGCCCAATTTTTCTGCCCCTGTTTAACAGGGGCATGTAATTACAATTTTTGATCTAATTTTTCACAGGAGGGCCCATTCCCGTGCCCAACAATAGTATCTGTGAGAGGTTACAGTGTTGTGGCACCACTACTACCACCCAAGGCCCAATTTATCTTCCCCTTTTAACAGGGGCATGTAATTACAATTCTTGATATAATATTTCACAATATTTCAACTGTGAGGGTTTACAGTACAGGGTTACACCACCACCAAAGGCCCAATTTTTCTGCCCCTGTTTAACAGGGGCATGTAATTACAATTCTTGTTATAATATTTCACTGCAGGGCCCGTTCCTGCACCCACCAAGAGTAACTGTGAGGGCTTACAGTATTCTAATACCAAAAGGGCCTGGTAATGGACTGGGGGGGGGACCCATGCCGTTTTTTTCAATGATTTTCATCTATATTGCCAGGACCCGACAATACATTACAGCCGTGAGTAGTTTTAAATTACATTTTGTCCTTTAGAAATGTCATTTTTCTGTGGTATTGTTCTAAACATGGGGAAAATGCGTTACTTTACAGGCGTACTAATGACACCCCCCAGGCATGATATTTAAAGGAATATTTCATTTTTATTGTTTCACTTTAAGCATTATTAAAATCACTGCTCCCGAAAAAAACGGTCATTTTTAAAACTTTTTTTGCATTGATACATGTCCCTTGGGGCAGGACCCTGGCCCCAAACACTTTTTATGGCAATAACTTGCATATAAGCCTTTAAAATACCCCTTTTATTTTTCATGTTCGTGTCTCATAGACTTTAACAGTGTTCGCGTGTTCGAACTAATTTTTGGCCCGTTCACATGTTCTGCTGCAACTGAACTGGAGGGAGGAGTGTTTTGGCTCATCCCTATTAACAACCCACTTTGACTTGCAAGCTCCTAAAACCCCAGGAGTTTGTTTACTTGGGGTCTTGGATAAATATATTCCTCTTATATTCAAACTTATTATGTTTCGCTTGATCCTTTTCTATTACAAAAAGGCCATCCTGTAACATTGGAGAAATTCAGTTCTGCCTACCCTGTCATATGTGTGCCGTCTGATCAACCAGGCACTGCCGCTATACAAACTTATTTACAAGGGGCGTGCCTGCTCAAAAAAATTTACTAAAGTGTGGCAGCCATGGCTGGACAGCACGGCTTCTCAGGTGGCGGATTTGGTCTCCTCTCAAACATCTCTTTAATGGGTCTGTGGTGCATCTTATAATGCAGCTGTTGAGAGCAATGTCTGTGTGTGTGAATATGTATGCATGTTGCAGTGTGTGGTTGTGTGTGAATGGCTGTGGGGGGGGGGGTGTTTTCTATCTTTTTCTGTACCCCTAGTTGCTATAGCAGGCCCAATATGTTGTACAGATTACTTGGACTATTTTTTTAGATTAAGGTCACGCTATCCTGCATTGGTCCAATATAAGTTATCCTGATCTGTATCTTTTGACAAGCTCTGCGTAGCTATCATTACTACTACTATTGATATGTAAATGTCATAGTCTCGTTTGTTTTTGTTTTTTTTGGGTTGTTTATAATGAAAATCATAAATAAACACAATAAAAAAACCCCATAAATTAATTAAACTTAGTGCTGTTTCCACTTATTAAATCATATATGCTAAATCATATACATCTATATATATATAAAGTGCCAGTACATCAAATAAATAAACAGTCCATCAGTGCAAACAGAGTGCCAGTGTTGAAAAAAAGATTTTATTTCTATCGTCATAGAGTGGTACTGTGGATACAAAGATATGTAGAAAAGTGCCATGTCCAGATAAATTTGCAAGACAGAATGGGGAGTAAGTGATGGACTTTGTAGGCACCACAATAACAACTTATTAGACCCGGAACCAACTAAGCGTATATCCAGATACTACAAGGAGATAGGACTGGGAGGCCCTGACCTGACTGTTAGGACTAGAACTAGATGGACAGCGTTTATACCAGAACTGACTGAGGAATTCTGGCAGGAGGTGCTCGATACATATCTTGTATCGGTTATTTCCTCCACAGATAGAATGATACAGCTTAGATATTTACATCAGGTGTACTACACTCCAACCAGGCTATTTAAAATGCACAGAAGGGACAATCCTGAGTGTCATAAATGTAGGGGAAATGAGGGAACTTTCCTTCACATGGTATGGGATTGTCCTAAGATAAGACCATTATGGTCCCAGGTGACCGAGTTCATATCTGACCACTTTGATCTTCCAAACATATGTTCTCCCATGAGATGTCTGTTGGGGGTCTTTGATCAAGAAGAGATTAATGCAAATACAAAATTGTTTCTCAGACTTCTCTACTTCGGAATGAGAAAACTGATCGCTCGAAGATGGATTCATAATGAACAACTCACTTTGGGAATGTGGATAAGAATAATAAATGCTGATATACCTTTATATAAAATGACATATGAGGTGAGGGGAGCCCCCACAAAATTTAGGAAAATGTGGTACAGGTGGACTGAGTCCAAAAATACTTTAACAGAAGAAGAGGAAGGGGGCAATAGAGATGAACGAACGTAGGCAGTGATGAATGTAAACAGTAATGTGATAAAGGAAAGGATGCATACAATATTATGAGCAGATTAATAATGAGGGGGGGGGGGGGATCCATCTGTTTTTTTTTTTTGGCTGAAACTATGTTTCTATGGTTAGTGTCGATTGTTCCGACGCTCTTTTCTTTGAGTATTTCTTTATTAAAAAAGAAGAGAGCAAACACTTAGGTTGGATGAAGTAAAGGGATCTCTACCATAAACAGGGAGAACTATTAAAAAGTGAAGCTAGATGTTTTTTTGTGAGCAGAGATAATATGATGTCTTTAATGTAATGTATGACAACCTATTGTTTGAAGAATGTGATGTAACATGTCAATATGCTCAATAAAATCTTTGTTTAAAAAAAAAAAAAATTCAATACATTTTATTACAGAATAACACTGCTAAAAATGTTAACTATTCATGGTACAATGATTGTGCCATTGGAATATATGAACGCACCACCTATTAAGACAAAATTGTTAGGCTAACTATTCATCAAGGGATTCATGGATTGTAATCTTTTGATATTGTTACATTGAATGTAGTACTGACGAATAGGAGGTGTGCCGTAACGCAGCTCAACTCTACATGTTGCGCGTGTGAACGCTTCTTCAGAAGCATATTCTACATAAAAAGAAAATAGACAATACATTTCACAAACATTAATATCTAAAAACAATTGTTTATATAGTTAAATAGTATAGTATTACAGGCTTACTGTCCCCCACTCCAAGCACAACAAACCACAGACCACAGAAAACCAGGTGCAGCATGGGCACACCAGGACTACGGGGACATGTATAACATTAGTATGTTAGTTCCTAATGAAATAAATAAATATATAAACAGCCAATGTTAACGCATGCAGGAATTGCCACTTCATAGACAGGTCTATCTATCTATCTATCTATCTATCTATCTATCTATCTATCTATCTATCTATCTATCTATCTATCTATCTATCTATCTATCTATCTATCTATCTGTCTATCTTATCTATATATATATATATATATAAAAATATATAAAAGGGGGTGCTTAAAAATGCCACCAAAAAAGGGGGAGATGAAAAACGTATTTTCCAGCATGGTAACGTACAATCAAGGCAGATATCCAGGATACAGTATAGAATACAGGGATGTAACACCAAAAATTGTGCTGATCTATTTATAAAGATGAATGCCAATTAGAAAAAAGGAGGTAAACAGAGGGCTTGCTTTAGGGTACAGAGGGACTTGTCACTGGATATAAACAAATGGTATCTCACCTGTATATAGTACAGTGACCCAGCTCAATAGTACTTTGTAGTTACGGTAATAAAAATATCAACATGGGATAGACATAGGTAATTTTGGCTTGGGTACTGTTCGGTCATTTGAGATTACAGGAGATTATCAAAAACCTATCATAAATTTCTATATGTTGTAGTGTATTCGCATATCTTCACCTAATTGGACATATATAGAATAAAGACATTACCATATGTCCCTTAAAAAAAAACCCAAACCAAAGCAGCCCAGATAAACAGCCGCCTAGAATAGAACATACCATTTGAAGGAAAATCCCACTGCAGAGCTCCACTGTAGCTGTACCACCCAGCGTGCTAATGGTAGCTGTAAGAGAGACGCTGACCCTTTGTATACATGTCCCGGTCATGACGTCAGATTGGCCCCAGTGGATCTGGCGTCAAATGACCCGGCCACTAGTGTTTTTATATTTTTTTAATTAAAATCTTTGTTTCTTTATTACTTTATTTCATCATTTATATGGTTTATGCACTAACACGTACAGTAAGTGCACATAATATACAACCACTCACAACTGTATTGCTTGTGACATTGAAATAAAGTTCAGTGAAAAAAGTGAATAGTGCTATGAGCAGGAATTGGCGAAATTGCCGCCTCTTTTTTTTTTTTTGTTTCAATAGTTTTTTATTGAAATTTAAATTTACACAAAGTTGTCGTGTATACATTGTAAATCAATATCATTAAGCAAGCACATAAATGTATGCGTTGATTAATCAATGGTTAATCATCAATAGCACAAAATATAACACAAAATAACACAAAATATAACAGAATTTTGGACCTGTCTTGTTCGTATTAGGGAATATCTGAGGTTGAATAGTTACATATAGCTCCGCCCTCGGGGGCCCCATTGGGAGCTATTTGCCTCCCGAGGGGGTCTATTTCTATGTACAGAGTCCAACGAATACACATTAGATAGCATGAACCAGCAGTAGGAGTGGATGGTAATAACTAACATAACTCTAGGTGATTGTTGTATGTCAAGATAGAATATCAGGTTGCCGTTAATTTATAGGAATTTCTCGGCCCCAGCCCATGACTCCCACGGTCTCCATTTTGACCCTTCTTTATTCAAGCGGCCTGCACTGGAGGCCATCATTATTTCAAAATTGTAATGAAGGTTCACTGTGTCAAGAGTTTGTTCTACTGTTGGGGGTTTGTCAGATTTCCACGATCTTGCTATGGACAGTCTCGCTGCGAGCAAGACGTGGGTCAGGACATGCCGGTATTGTGGTAGGACAGAGTCTATATTGAGGTTTAGTAATGCCAGGTCAGGGGAAGGGAGTATGGTTTGGTTTGCAATGTCTGTCAGTATGAGAAATATTTTTTGCCAATATTTCTGGAGCCGAGAGCAGGACCAAAAAATGTGGAGCATGTCTCCCTTGGCTGATTTGCATCTCCAACATTGGTCGCTTGTGGAAGAGCTGAACTTAGCTAGCTTCGAGGGGGTTAGATACCACCTAAGGGACAGTTTTTGAGTTGTCTCCCAAAGTGCGGAGCATTTTGTGGCCGCGTATGTAGACCTAAGTGCTCTTTGCCATTGGTGTACCGTGTATGATTGTCCTAGGTCACTTTCCCAGTGTACGTGGGGTTTTTTTTTAGTAAATTGTAGTTTGTGGTTTAGGATATTGTAGAATAGGGATATGCCTTTCTGTTTGGGGGAGGAGGTCGTGAAGTACTCCCATGCATTGGATTGTAATGTGTATAGAGGAAATTGGATGACTTTAAGGCAATGGGTAACGCGTACGTAAGTGAAGAGGTCTGATGGGGGCAGGTTGAATTCGCGTTGAAGTCGGGAGAAGGGTTTCGGACTGTCTTTTTGAAGGATATCTTGTATGTTTTTGATTCCCTTTTTGGACCACTGGCCTAGGTGTAAATCGGGTGATAAATGTTGGAGAAATCGGGATAGGTATGGAGGGGGTGTCAGGGATATCGCGACCATTGTGTAGTAGTTTTTTTCCATGCCGTGATTGTCGCTAACATTGTAGGGGGTAAAGCCGGCGATATTTTTGGACCCCAGGGTGTGCTCATCGCCCAAAATTTTAAATTTGGACGGAGCAAGGTAGAGTTCTCGATGGAGCTCCAGAGCTTGTTAGGACTGGACTGGAACCATTCGTCCATTTGAGCTAGGATTGCCGCTGTGTGATAATCTTCAAACTCGATAGTGCCCGAGCCTCCCGCCGTTCTATGGTGTCTGAGTATAGCGTGTGCGCATCTGGGTTTAGTTCTGTTCCAAATAGCTTTGTTGAACATAGTTTGTAGGGATTTGAAATATTGTCTAGGAATGGGGATGGGGAGAGTTCTGAACATATATAGGATCTGTGGTAAGTGGATCATTTTGAACGCTGCGAGTCTCCCGGACCAGGAGAGGTTGTGTTTGGTTAGGTTTAGTGTTTCATTTTTTAATTTGGCTAGGAGAGGTTTGAAATTGGCTGTGAAGAGTTGCTTGGTTGATTTAGTTAAATGAATTCCCAAGTAGGATATACTGTTGTCTGCCCAGGCAAAGGGGAGTTGCGCCTATAAAAGATGTCTGGTGGTGGCGTCTATTTTAACCACTTGCCGACCGCCTCACGCCTATATACGTGAGCAGAATGGCACGGGCAGGCAAAATCACGTACCTGATACGTGATGCCTTCCCGCGGGCGGGGGGTCCGATCGGACCCCCCCCCAGTGCCAGCGGCGGTCGGCTTTGGTCTGGCAGCGATCAAAGATGAGGGGGAGGCCATCCGATCGTGGCCCCCCCCTCGCGATCGCTCCCAGCCAATGAGAAACATCCCCTGCCTCTGTATAGTACACAGAGGCAGAGGATGTGATGTCATCTCTCCTCGGCTCGGGAGTTTCCGTTCCGGGCCGAGGAGAGAAGACATGTGAGTGACTGCACCAACACTACACAACACAGTAGAACATGCCAGGCACACTAAACACCCCGATCCCCCCCCCGATCGCCCCCCGATCCCCCCCCAATCACCCCCCCCCCCTGTCACAAACTGACACCAAGCAGGTTTTTTTTTTTTTTCCTGATTACTGCATAGTGTCAGTTTGTGACAGTTAGAAGTGTTAGGACAGTGAGTATTACCCCCCTGTAGGTCTAGGGTACCCCCCTAACCCCCCCTAATAAAGTTTTAACCCCTTGATCACCCCCGTCACCAGTGTCACTAAGCGATCATTTTTCTGATCGCTGTATTAGTGTCGCTGGTGACGCTAGTTAGGGACGTAAATATTTAGGTTCGCCGTCAGCGTTTTATAGCGACAGGGACCCCCATATACTACCTAATAAATGTTTTAACCCCTTGATTGCCCCCTAGTTAACCCTTTCACCACTGATCACCGTATAAGTGTTACGGGTGACACTGGTTAGTTCGTTTACTTTTTATAGTGTCAGGGCACCCGCCGTTTATTACCGAATAAAGGTTTAGCCCCCTGATCGCCCGGCGGTGATATGCGTCGCCCCAGGCAGCGTCAGATTAGCGCCAGTACCGCTAACACCCACGCACGCAGCATACGCCTCCCTTAGTGGTATAGTATCTGAACGGATCAATATCTGATCCGATCAGATCTATACTAGCGTCCCCAGCAGTTTAGGGTTCCCAAAAACGCAGTGTTAGAGGGATCAGCCCAGATACCTGCTAGCACCTGCGTTTTGCCCCTCTGCCCGGCCCAGCCCAGCCCAGCCCACCCAAGTGCAGTATCGATCGATCACTGACACTTACAAAACACTAAATGCATAACTGCAGCGTTCGCAGAGTCAGGCCTGATCCCTGCGATCGCTAACAGTTTTTTTGGTAGCGTTTTGGTGAACTGGCAAGCACCAGCCCCAGGCAGCGTCAGGTTAGCGCCAGTACCGCTAACACCCACGCACGCATCGTACACCTCCCTTAGTGGTATAGTATCTGAACGGATCAATATCTGATCCGATCAGATCTATACTGGCGTCCCCAGCAGTTTAGGGTTCCCAAAAACGCAGTGTTAGTGGGATCAGCCCAGATACCTGCTAGCACCTGCATTTTGCCCCTCCGCCCGGCCCAGCCCAGCCCACCCAAGTGCAGTATCGATCGATCACTGTCACTTACAAAAGACTAAACGCATAACTGCAGCGTTCGCAGAGTCAGGCCTGATCCCTGCGATCGCTAACAGTTTTTTTGGTAGCGTTTTGGTGAACTGGCAAGCGCCAGCGGCCTAGTACACCCCGGTCGTAGTCAAACCAGCACTGCAGTAACACTTGGTGACGTGGCGAGTCCCATAAGTGCAGTTCAAGCTGGTGAGGTGGCAAGCACAAGTAGTGTCCCGCTGCCACCAAAAAGACAAACACAGGCCCGTCGTGCCCATAATGCCCTTCCTGCTGCATTCGCCAATCCTAATTGGGAACCCACCGCTTCTGCAGCGCCCGTACTTCCCCCATTCACATACCCAACCAAATGCAGTCGGCTGCATGAGAGGCATTTTTATGTCCTCCCGAGTACCCCTACCCAACTAACCCCCCCAAAAAAGATGTTGTGTTTGCAGCAAGCGCGGATATAGGCGTGACACCCGCTATTATTGTCCCTCCTGTCCTGACAATCCTGGTCTTTGCATTGGTGAATGTTTTGAACGCTACCATTCACTAGTTGAGTATTAGCGTAGGGTACAGCATTGCACAGACTAGGCACACTTTCACAGGGTCTCCCAAGATGCCATCGCATTTTGAGAGACCCGAACCTGGAACCGGTTACAGTTATAAAAGTTACAAGTTTGCAAAAAAAACACAAAAAAAAAAATAGTTGTCGTTTTATTGTTCTCTCTCTCTCTATTCTCTCTATTGTTCTGCTCTTTTTTACTGTGTTCTATTCTGCAATGTTTTATTGTTGTTATGTTTTATCATGTTTGCTTTTCAGGTATGCAATTTTTTATACTTTACTGTTTACTGTGCTTTATTGTTAACCATTTTTTGTCTTCAGGTACGCCATTCACGACTTTGAGTGGTTATACCAGAATGATGCCTGCAGGTTTAGGTATCATCTTGGTATCATTCTTTTCAGCCAGCGGTCGGCTTTCATGTAAAAGCAATCCTAGCGGCTAATTAGCCTCTAGACTGCTTTTACAAGCAGTGGGAAGGAATGCCCCCCCCCCACCGTCTTCCGTGTTTTTCTCTGGCTCTCCTGTCTCAACAGGGAACCTGAGAAAGCAGCCCGTGATTCAGCCAGCTGACCATAGAGCTGATCAGAGACTAGAGTGGCTCCAAACATCTCTATGGCCTAAGAAACCGGAAGCTACGAGCATTTTATGACTTAGATTTCGCCGGATGTAAACAGCGCCATTGGGAAATTGGGGAAGCATTTTATCACACCGATCTTGGTGTGGTCAGATGCTTTGAGGGCAGAGGAGAGATCTAGGGTCTAATAGACCCCAATTTTTTTAAAAAAGAGTACCTGTCACTACCTATTGCTATCATAGGGGATATTTACATTCCCTGAGATAACAATAAAAATGATTTAAAAAAAAAATGAAAGGAACAGTTTAAAAATAAGATAAAAAAGCAAAAAAATAATAAAGAAAAAAAAAAAAAAAGCACCCCTGTCCCCCCTGCTCTCGCACTAAGTCGAACGCAAGCGTCGGTCTGGCGTCAAATGTAAACAGCAATTGCACCATGCATGTGAGGTATCACCGCGAAGGTCAGATCGAGGGCAGTATTTTTAGCAGTAGACCTCCTCTGTAAATCTAAAGTGGTAACCTGTAAAGGCTTTTAAAGGCTTTTAAAAATGTATTAATTTTGTTGCCACTGCACGTTTGTGCGCAATTTTAAAGCATGTCATGTTTGGTATCCATGTACTCGGCTTAAGATCATCTTTTTTATTCCATCAAACATTTGGGCAATATAGTGTGTTTTAGTGCATTAAAATTTAAAAAAGTGTGTTTTTTCCACAAAAAATGTGTTTGAAAAATCACTGCGCAAATACCGTGTGAAAAAAAAAAATGAAACACCCACCATTTTAATCTGTAGGGCATTTGCTTTAAAAAAATGTATAATGTTTGGTGGTTCAAAGTAATTTTCTTGCAAAAAAAAATAACTTTTTCATGTAAACAATAAGTGTCAGAAAGGGCTTTGTCTTCAAGTGGTTAGAAGAGTGGGTGATGTGTGACATAAGCTTCTAAATGTTGTGCATAAAATGCCAGGATAGTTCAAACCCCCCCCAAATGACCCCATTTTGGAAAGTAGACACCCCAAGCTATTTGCTGAGAGGCATGTCGAGTCCATGGAATATTTTATATTGTGACGCAAGTTGCGGGAAAGAGACAAATTTTATTTTATTTTTTGCACAAAGTTGTCACTAAATGATATATTGCTCAAACATGCCATGGGGATATGTGAAATTACACCCCAAAATACATTCTGCTGCTTCTCCTGAGTACGGGGATACCACATGTGTGAGACTTTTTGAGAGCCTAGCCGCGCACGGGACCCCGAAAACCAAGCACCGCCTTCAGGCTTTCTAAGGGCGTAAATTTTTGATTTCACTCTTTACTGCCTATCACAGTTTCGGAGGCCATGGAATGCCCAGGTGGCACAAACCCCCCCCAAATGACCCCATTTTGGAAAGTAGACACCCGAAGCTATTTTCTGAGAGGTATAGTATATAGTGTATAGTGAATTTTTTTTTTTTTGTCATTATTCAATCACTTGGGACAAAAAAAATGAATATTCAATGGGTTCAACATGCCTCTCAGCAATTTCCTTGGGGTGTCTACTTTCCAAAATGGGGTCATTTGTGGGGGTTTTGTACTGCCCTGCCATTTTAGCACCTCAAGAAATGACATAGGCAGTCATAAATTAAAAGCTGTGTAAATTCCAGAAAATGTACCCTAGTTTGTAGACGCTATAACTTTTGCGCAAACCAATAAATATACGCTTATTGACATTTTTTTTACCAAAGACATGTGGCTGAATACATTTTGGCCTAAATGTATGACAAAAATTTAGTTTATTGGATTTTTTTTATAACAAAAAGTAGAAAATATCATTTTTTTTCAAAATTTTCGGTCTTTTTCCGTTTATAGCGCAAAAAATAAAAACGGCAGAGGTGACCAAATACCATCAAAAGAAAGCTCTATTTGTGGGAAGAAAAGGACGCAAATTTTGTTTGGGTACAGCATTGCATGACCGCGCAATTAGCAGTTAAAGCGACGCAGTGCCGAATTGTAAAAAGTGCTCTGGTCAGGAAGGGGGTAAAATCCTCCGGGGCTGAAGTGGTTAATGTCCATAATGTGTGATTTAGTTACATTCAGTTTGTAGTATGAGACTCGCCCAAACCACTCTAGCAGTTTTTGGGCTGCAGGGAGGGAGGAGTTAGGGTTGGTGAGTATTAGTATGACGTCGTCTGCGAAGAGACTAATCTTGTGTTGGGTTTTGCCTATCTTTAGACCAGTAATGAGGGGGTTTGAGCGAACGTGTTCTGCCAAAGGTTCTATTAGCATATTAAAAATTAGTGGAGATAGCGGGCACCCCTGGCGAGTTCCATTCATTATGTGAAAAGGCCGTGATAACATATCTGCAGAGTAGACCTGTGCTGATGGGCTAGTATATAGTGCCATTATAGCGTCATATATAAAATTCCTGAACCCAAACTTGGTCAACACCTCTCGTAGGTAGGACCAGTGGACCCTATCGAACGCCTTCTCTGCATCCAAGGAAAGGAGCAGAGAAGGCGTTCCACTAGACTCAATGTGATGTATCAGATTTATCATCCTTCTTGTGGCGTCGGGAGCCTGTCTATCTTTAATGAACCCGGATTGATCTTTGTGTATGAGATCCGGCATTACCGTCATCAGGCGTCTGGCAATTGTTTTGGCATATATTTTAACGTCTAGATTTAACAGAGATATTGGACGAAAGTTTGGGGGAGAGGTTTAGTCTTTTCCCGGCTTCGGGATGGTAATAATGATAGCATTGAGGGATTCATTTGCGAGTGTGGAAGAGGAGGCAGCAATATTGAAGTATTCAGTCAGATGGGGAATTAGGTGGCTGGAAAATTGCTTGTAGTATTCTCCCGTGAACCCATCAGGTCCGGGAGCTTTGTTCAAAGGCAGAGATGAAATCGTGTTTAGGATTTCCTGTTCTGCGAACGGTTTGCTTAGAGAAGCTAATTGGGAGTTTGTCAGGGTCGGTAGTTTAATTTGGTGGAGAAAGTCAGTAATGTCAGCAGAGGATGGTTGGTAAGTATCGGGGTCCTGTTTGATGTTGTACAAGTTGTTATAATATTCGCTAAATGCGTTCGCTATGTCTTGGGGGTTGGTTAGTTTAGCATTAGAGCGGGGGTGGAATAGGTGGGTTATTCTGGACTTGGTTTTGAGTCCCTTGAGGCGTTGGGCCAATCTCTTGCCCGCCTTGTTGGATGTGGAGTACATATTGGCTTTGATTTTGCGTTGGAGTTGTTCATATGAATATAGAAGTAGGGAGCGTAGGTCGCGTCTGAGGGTCAGTAGCTGCAATTTGGGATGTAAGGGTGTCTATTTGCTGCGTCCTCTTTCTCTTGCATATTGCACTTAATTTCATAATCGTACCTCTGAGAACTGCTTTGTGTGCGTTCCACACCGTGACGGGGTCCCCCACCGAACCTTTGTTTAAATCAAAATATTCCTGCAATTGTTGTTTGATATCTTGGGAGTAGGTTGGGTGTTGCAGAATGTAATTGTTCGCACGCCATAGGAATGTATTCCGCTGGGGTGCAGTGTCATTTATAGAAATAGTGATAGGAGCATGGTCCGACCACGTCACGGTGTGGATTACAGATGCACCAATGTTTTGTAGTAGCCACTTGTCTGTGAGGAACATATCAATCCTGGAATACGATTTGTGGTGTGGAGAAAAGTAAGTATAGTCCTTTTCAGACCCATGGTGGCACCTCCACACGTCAAAGACCTGCTGTGACGTGAGGAACTGTCCCAGGGGTGACTCCCTTCTTTTTGCAGCTGAAGTAGAGTCCATGTGGATGTCTGCGACCATATTGAAGTCTCCACAAATGATCAAGTGGCCTTGCCGTGCCTCTCGTGCTTTGAGGAAATCTCTTCGAAGGAAACACATCTGGCGGGTATTGGGAGCATCTATGTTCATCAAGGTGTAGGTGATCTTGTTGAGGGTGAATATTAAGATGAGGTAACGACCACTGGGGTCAGGGATTTCTTGTATCAGGTGGAAGTCTAGACCATTTTTAATGGCGATTAGGACTCCCCGTTTCTTGGAATTGTAGGTGGCGTGGAATATTTGGGGATATTTACTATTGAGACAGAGAGCTGTAGCTGTGGAAAGCAGGTGTGTTTCTTGGACACATAAGATATCACTGTTCAGTTTGACTGCCGTGTGCCATAGCGAGTGGCGCTTTGCCGGATGGTTGAGCCCCTTGGCATTGAGGGACAAGATGTTGCATGGCATGGTTTCTTGTTGAGAGTGTCGGAGATGCAAAGAAATGAGTAACACTTACAGTTAGTTGAATCAAGGGTGTGATGCGTAGGTGTTCCCACTGCGAGGGAGGGAGAAATCCTGTTGTGCGTCGTCGTGGAGTAGAATTCCTGGAGTAGACGCGGTGGAAGATGGCTGGGGGGAAAGTAACAAGTCAGCAGGCTAGATGATAAATGCGTGAGGATGATACCTCAAGACAACAATCAAAAAAGGAGAAAAAAAAGAGAGAAAAAAAAGAGATTGTAACAGATCTTCTGGTATGCTATAACTGAGTGGTAAAAAGAATGTGGCGGCGTGGGTAACAAGAAGCTACGTATAGCTATGCCGCAAGAGGGGGAAACCAGTTTGTAGGTAATGGAACCGAAGAAAAGAATTCACACAAGGTAGCAAGGGAGAAATGTGGTGGTGGTTGTGACCCGACATGTTCAGGTGTTGATTTGGGGTTGGTGCGCTCTGGAGGTTTGGTTGGTGCGCCTGTGAGGTGACGTGCGTTGTGGCAGGGGTGGTATTCCTTCTGCTGGGGGTTCAAGAATGATACCCCAGTCGTGGAGTAGGCGCAGTCCTTTCATGAGGTCGCTGACAACGTGGGTGGTGCCATTTTTTGCAATGAGCAAAGTCGCAGGATATTGCCATTTGTACTGAACTTTATGGTTGAATAGGCCTTTGGTTATGGGGTTTAGCTTTCTTCTTTGTTGTAGCGCGTGTTTGGACAGGTCAGGGAAGATCTGGATTCCGTCATAAGGTCTGGGCAGTGGGCCTTTGGATCTGGCTTCTGACATCATCTTTTCTTTGATGTGAAAAAAGTGAATTCTCATGAGAACGTCTCTTGGGACTGATGCTGCTAGGTGTGAGGGTTTTGCAATCCGATGGATTCTGTCAATGACAATGTCTCTGGGAGCTGCATCGGGTATGATAGTATGTATGAGATCTTTGGCGTATTTCGGAAGATCACCCGGGGGAACCGTTTCAGGGACCCCCCTCAGCTTGACGTTGTTACGTCGTGAACGGTCTTCCAAATCGGCTAATTTGGCCCGGACCCAATCTTGTTCCCCTTTAATTTCATCCACTGCATCAATTATGTCATTAACTTTGGTGGAGCAATCTGTCATGCCCTGCTCTATGGTGGATATTCTGTTGCCCATAGAGTGCATGTCTGTGGAGATTTTTGTGAACATGGATGTCAGATCCGTCATCAAAGAGGTTTGCAGGGACATGAGCATCTCTTTGAGAGTGGTGTCAATAACTGGGAGACCAGATGTGGGGAATGAAGCCATAGAGTTATGCAGGGCCTGGTTGGAAAGGAATGGAGTGAAGGCCTGGGCCTGAGTTATTATCCTAGCAGGAGGAGTCTGCTGGTGCGATGCATCCATCCGCATCCGAGCTTTGGCTGGGCTGGAGGTAAGAGGGTCAGAGCCTGGGTCTTGTGTGGGGGATAATGGCAGTGGAGCAGTGCCCATTTCTGCTAGGATGGCGTCTGGGAGGTCAGTGTAAGCCTCTCTCTGCTCCGTCATGCCGCTGGCGCCATCTTGGATCACACTGACCTTGTCCTGAGGGAACATGAAGGTGGTGAGCTTCCTGATGCCGTGTTCGCCCATCCGCTTGCGGGACATCGTCGGTCGGCCCCTGGGGAAGCTGTGTGGCGATTTTGGGGTGATTCTGTGGGGTCTGTCGGGTTCTATACATTCCGGTGTTCTCCCTTGCTGAGGAGCTGTGTATTCAGGCGTCCATCTTCAGCGCCGGCTAGCCACGCCCCCCGAAATTGCCGCCTCTTGATAACGTCTGTGTGACGAAACGCATCAGTCGGTAACGGATGTGACGCCATCAAGCACACTACACCAGGAAGCGATGTCTGGTGCACCCAGGGCAGTCCAGGAAGGAGCTAGCGAGAGTAGTAATGCATGACACAACATAAAGTTGATGTAGCGAGTTCATATTCCTTGGTGCGAGATGTGGTCTCACTGCATGTGAGTAGGAGTATTGCGTTTTTAATACAAATAAACGGGTTTACACTATGCTGGTCCCCCTTTGCTCATGTGACGTCTGAATGGGCTATGTGAGAGGATTGCTGGTTAAACAACATAGAGGAGGAACATCACAACCATTGGGAATCCCATTATAACAACATGCTATACATGACCTACCTGTAGTGGGTGGTCATGGAGATCTGGTGAGTTCTCTGGTGTGGCAAAGGTGGTGGAGCACCGGAGCACTTTGTTGGAAGATTGGGAACACATTGTATATTGCTTGCACAGCATGGTGGCACTTTTTAAAAGTTTGGAAGAACCTTAGGACACTTTTCTTAAACTGTTTGACACAGCACCAAAGCACATTTTACTATAGTATTGTATATTGTATATGCACAAAACAGCACTGTGACACTTTAAAAAAATTTGAGGATTTACTCAACACTTCTTATGGACTTTTTTTTGTACAGCACTATAGCATCTTTTAGTGGCATAATAATAGATTTGTATGCACTGGTATATAAAAATGATATGTATATATTTTTACTTCTTAAGTAATTTAAATTTAATTTAAATTTAAATTTAATTTAAATTGATGCTACAGGTCAGTGCTGTATATATAGCGTGAAGGAGTATTGTGTTATCCCTTGTTATAGGGATTGACATAAAGCTGCTTTACCTGCAATCTAATCCCAGCACTGGCATCACCTATATCTATATCTAAGAGTGGGAGTTGCATCAGAACTGTGTCTTGAGAGGGCCGTGCCATCTGTGCAATTTTGCAGCTCGACGAAGTGAATGAGCCCTAAATTCATTTTTTACTAAAAAAAATTGTGAGGATCACTCACCCTATGGGTTGATTTACTAAAACTAGAGAGTACATAATATTCTACAGCTGTGCCAATCAGCATCTAACTTCAGCTTGTTCAATTAAGCTTTGACAATAAAAAAAAAAAATGGAAGCTGATTGGTTTCTCTACAGAGCTGCACCAGATTTTGCACTCTCTAGTTTTAGTAAATCAACCCCTATGTCTATATTACTGCATAAATCAGTATGAAATTAGTATTTTATAATAATAAAAAAAATCAATATATAGAGAAATTTGTAACAATGAAAGAAAACTGAATCTACTATGGTCGACTTCTTGTAATACTGTACTCCTACTTCATACTCCTTCATTACTAGGCCATTTTTCAGTTTTTGGTTTGACAATTACTACCGCACACAAATATTTCTTTGAAACAGATAAACAGAACATTTTTGTTGGTATTAAAGCGGTTGTATACCCGCTGTCATTTTTTTTTACACCTGCAAGGGAAAAGGCATAATGAGCTAGTATGCACCGCATACTAGCTCATTATGAGATACTTACCTTAGAACGAGGCGTCGGCATCTCACCTGGTCCACGCCGAGGGAGCCGACATCTCCCCTCGGCGTGTCTTCCGGGTATCGCGGCTCCGGCGCTGTGAGTGGCCGGAGCCGCGATGTCGTCACTCCCGCGCATGCGCGCGGGAGACTTTTGCCCGGCAAGCTCCGGAGTTTGCCGGGCTGTCAGCCGAGAGTCCCCTGTGCGCATGCGCCGCTGCAGTTAGCGGCTCATTGCGAGGGGAATATCTCCTAAACCTTACAGGTTTAGGAGATATTTTTTTTACCTACAGGTAAGCCTTATTATAGGCTTACCTGTAGGTAAAAGTTACAAATATAGGTATACAACCGCTTTAAATAACCACTTTTTTTATATATATACAGTATCTCACAAAAATGAATACACCTCTCACATTTTTTTATTATATCTTTTCATGTGACAACACTGAAGAAATGACACTTTGATACAATGTAAAGTAGTGAGTGTACAGCTTGTATAACAGTGTAAATTTGCTGTCCCCTCAAAATAAATCAACACACAGCCAATAATGTCTAAACTGCTGGCAACAAAAGTGAGTACACCCCTAAGTGAAAATGTCCAAATTGGGCCCAATTAGCCATTTTCTCTCCCTAGTGTCATGTGACTCATTAGTGTTACAAGGTCTCAGGTGTGAATGGGGAGCAGGTGCGTTACATTTGGTGTTATCGCTCTCATTCTCATACTGGTCACTGGAAGTTCAACATGGCACCTCATGGCAAAGAACTCTCTGAGGATCTGAAAACAAGAATGTTTGCTCTACATTAAGATAACCTAAGCTATAAGAAGATTGCCAAGACCCTGAAACTGAGCTGCAGCACGGTGGCCAAGACCATACAGCGGTTTAGCAGGACAGATTCCACTATGAACAGGCCTCGCCATAATCGACCAAAGCAGTTGAGTGCACGTGCTCAGCGTCATATCCAGAGGTCATTTTTGGGAAATAGACCTATGAGTGCTGTCAGCATTGCTGCAGAGGTTGAAGGGGTGGGGGGGTCAGCCTGTCAGTGCTCAGACCATACGCCACACACTTCATCAAATTGGTCTGCATGGCCGTCACCCAGAAGGAAGCCTCTTCTAAATATGCACAAGAAAGCCCACTGAAGACAAGCAGACTAAGGACTAGGGATGAGCCGAACACCCCCTGGTTCGGTTCGCACCAGAACCTGCGAACGGACCGAAAATTCGCATGAACGTTAGAACTCCATTGACGTCTATGGGACTCGAACGTTCGAAATCAAAAGTGCTCATTTTAAAGGCTAATTTGCATGGTATTGTCCTAAAAAGGGTTTGGGGACCCGGGTCCTACCTCAGGGGACATGTATCAATGCAAAAAAAACTTTTAAAAACGGCCGTTTTTTCGGGAGCAGTGATTTTAATGATGCTTAAAAAAAAAAGTGAAATATTCCTTTAAATATCGTACCTGGGGGGTGTCTATAGTATGCCTGTAAAGTGACACGTGTTTCCCGTGTTTAGAACAGTCCCTGCACCAAATGTCATTTTTAAAGGAAAAAATCTCATTTAACCAGTTGCCGACCGCCGCACGACGATGTACGTCGGCAGAGCGGCACGGGCAGGCTTACAGGTACGTCCTTGCCTGCCCGCGGGTGGGGGGTCCGATTGGACCCCCCCCCGGTGCCTGCGGCGGTCGGCAAATCTCCCCCGGCGATCGGTGGTGAGGGGGAGGCCATCGATTCGTGGCCCCCCTCGCAATCGCTCCCAGCCAATGGGATCATTTCCCTGCCTCTGTATTGTACACAGAGGCAGAGGAAATTATGTCATCTCTCCTCGGCTCGGTATTTTCCGTTCCGGCGCCGAGGAGAGAAGACTGGAATGTGAGTGCACAACACACACACACAGTAGAACATGCCAGGCACACAAAACACCCCAATCCCCCCCCCCCCGATTCGCCCCCCGATCCCCCCCCAATCACCCCCCCCTGTCACAAACTGACACCAAGCAGGTTTTTTTTTTTTTTTTCTGATTACTGTATTGGTGTCAGTTTGTGACAGTTACAGTGTTAGGACAGTTACTGTTAGCCCCCTTTAGGTCTAGGATACCCCCCTAACCCCCCCTAATAAAGTTTTAACCCCTTGATCACCCCCTGTCGCCAGTGTCACTAAGCGATCATTTTTCTGATCGCTGTATTAGTGTCGCTGGTGACGTTAGTTAGGGAGGTAAATATTTATGTTCGCCGTCAGCACTTTATAGCGACAGGGACCCCCATATACTATCTAATAAATGTTTTAACCCCGTGATTGCCCCCTAGTTAACCCTTTCACCACTGATCACCGTATAACCGTTGCGGGTGACGCTGGTTAGTTTGTTTATTTTTTATAGTGTCAGGGCACCCGCCGTTTATTACCGAATAAAGGTTTAGCCCCCTGATCGCCCGGCGGTGATATGCGTCGCTCCAGGCAGCGTCAGATTAGCGCCAGTACCGCTAACACCCACGCACGCAGCATACACCTCCCTTAGTGGTATAGTATCTGAACTGATCAATATCTGATCAGATCTATACTAGCGTCCCCAGCAGTTTAGGGTTCCCAAAAACGCAGTGTTAGCGGGATCAGCCCTGATACCTGCTAGCACCTGCGTTTTGTCCCTCCACCCGGCCCAGCCCAGCCCACCCAAGTGCAGTATCGATCGATCACTGTCACTTACAAAACACTAAACTCATAACTGCAGCGTTCGCAGAGTCAGGCCTGATCCCTGCGATCGCTAACAGTTTTTTTGGTAGCGTTTGGTGAACTGGCAAGCACCAGCCCCAGGCAGCGTCAGATTAGCGCCAGTACCGCTAACACCCACGCACGCACCGTACGCCTCCCTTAGTGGTATAGTATCTGAACGGATCAATATCTTATCTGATCAGATCTATACTAGCGTCCCCAGCAGTTTAAGGGTTCCCAAAAACGCAGTGTTAGCGGGATCAGCCCAGATACCTGCTAGCACCTGCATTTTGCCCCTCCGCCCGGCCCAGCCCAGCCCACCCAAGTGCAGTATCGATCGATCACTGTCACTTACAAAACACTAAATGCATAACTGCAGCGTTCGCAGAGTCAGGCCTGATCCCTGCGATCACTAACAGTTTTTTTGGTAGCGTTTTGGTGAACTGGCAAGCGCCAGCGGCCTAGTACACCCCGGTCGTAGTCAAACCAGCACTGCAGTAACACTTGGTGACGTGGCGAGTCCCATAAGTGCAGTTCAAGCTGGTGAGGTGGCAAGCACAAGTAGTGTCCCGCTGCCACCAAAAAGACAAACACAGGCCCGTCGTGCCCATAGTGCCCTTCCTGCTGCATTCGCCAATCCTAATTGGGAACCCACCACTTCTGCAGCGCCCGTACTTCCGCCATTCACATCCCCAACCAAATGCAGTCGGCTGCATGAGAGGCATTTTTATGTCCTCCCGAGTACCCCTACCCAACTAACCCCCCCAAAAAAGATGTTGTGTCTGCAGCAAGCGCGGATATAGGCGTGACACCCGCTATTATTGTCCCTCCTGTCAATCCTGGTCTTTGCATTGGTGAATGTTTTGAACGCTACCATTCACTAGTTGAGTATTAGCGTAGGGTACAGCATTCCACAGACTAGGCACACTTTCACAGGGTCTCCCAAGATGCCATCGCATTTTGAGAGACCCGAACCTGGAACCGGTTACAGTTATAAAAGTTACAGTTACAAAAAAAGTGTAAAAAAAAAAAAAACACAAACAAAAATATAAAATAAATAATAGTTGTCGTTTTATTGTTCTCTCTCTCTCTCTATTCTCTCTATTGTTCTGCTCTTTTTTACTGTATTCTATTCTGCAATGTTTTATTGTTATTATGTTTTATCATGTTTGCTTTTCAGGTATGCAATTTTTTATACTTTACCGTTTACTGTGCTTTATTGTTAACCATTTTTTTGTCTTCAGGTACGCCATTCACGACTTTGAGTGGTTATACCAGAATGATGCTTGCACGTTTAGGTATCATCTTGGTATCATTCTTTTTAGCCAGCAGTCGGCTTTCATGTAAAAGCAATCCTAGTGGCTAATTAGCCTCTAGACTGCTTTTACAAGCAGTGGGAGAGAATGCCCCCCCCCTCCGTGTTTTTCTCTGGCTCTCCTGTCTCAACAGGGAACCTGAGAATGCAGCCGGTGATTCAGCCAGCTGACCATAGAGCTGATCAGAGACCAGAGTGGCTCCAAACATCTCTATGGCCTAAGAAACCGAAAGCTATGAACATTTTATGACTTAGATTTCGCCGGATGTAAATAGCGCCATTGGGAAAATGGGGAAGCATTTTATCACACCGATCTTGGTGTGGTCAGATGCTTTGAGGGCAGAGGAGAAATCTAGGGTCTAATAGACCCCAATTTTTTAAAAAAAGAGTACCTGTCACTACCTATTGCTATCATAGGGGATATTTACATTCCCTGAGATAACAATAAAAATGATTAAAAAAAAAAATGAAAGGAACAGTTTAAAAATAAGATAAAAAAGCAAAAAAATAATAAAGAAAAAAAAAAAAAAAAGCACCCCTGTCCCCCCTGCTCTCGCGCTAAGGCAAACGCAAGCGTTGGTCTGGCGTCAAATGTAAACAGCAATTGCACCATGCATGTGAGGTATCACCGCGACGGTCAGATCGAGGGCAGTAATTTTAGCAGTAGACCTCCTCTGTAAATCTAAAGTGGTAACCTGTAAAGGCTTTTAAAGGCTTTTAAAAATGTATTTAATTTGTTGCCACTGCACGTTTGTGCGCAATTGTAAAGCATGTCATGTTTGGTATCCATGTACACGGCCTAAGATCATCTTTTTTATTTCATCAAACATTTGGGCAATATAGTGTGTTTTAGTGCATTAAAACGTAAAAAAGTGTGTTTTTTCCCCAAAAAATGCATTTGAAAAATCGCTGCGCAAATACTGTGTGAAAAAAAAAAATGAAACACCCACCATTTTAATCTGTAGGGCATTTGCTTTAAAAAAATATATAATGTTTGGGGGTTCAAAGTAATTTTCTTGCAAAAAAAAATAATTTTTTCATGTAATCAAAAAGTGTCAGAAAGGGCTTTGTCTTCAAGTGGTTAGAAGAGTGGGTGATGTGTGACATAAGCTTCTAAATGTTGTGCATAAAATGCCAGGACAGTTCAAAACCCCCCCAAATGACCCCATTTTGGAAAGTAGACACCCCAAGCTATTTATAGGCGCTATAACTTTTGCGCAAACCAATAAATATACACTTATTGACATTTTTTTTACCAAAGACATGTGGCCGAATACATTTTGGCCTAAATGTATGACTAAAATTGAGTTTATTGGATTTTTTTTAAACAAAAAGTAGAAAATATCATTTTTTTTCAAAATTTTCGGTCTTTTTCCGTGTATAGCGCAAAAAATAAGAACGGCAGAGGTGATCAAATACCATCAAAAGAAAGCTCTATTTGTGGGAAGAAAAGGACGCAAATTTCGTTTGGGTACAGCATTGCATGACCGCGCAATTAGCAGTTAAAGCGACGCAGTGCCAAATTGTAAAAAGTGCTCTGGTCAGGAAGGGGGTAAATCCTTCCGGGGCTGAAGTGGTTAAAACTGCTTGCGGGTTTAATGTAATGTCGGGTCATGGCAATATGGATGAAAATCAGTGAGACAAATGGCATGGGTACCCTCCAGTCCATAACCAGGCCCTTTGGGTCTTGTATGGATATTAAGGGGAACCCCGCACCCAAATTAAAATAAGGAAAGGTGTGGGGCCACCAGGCCCTATATACTCTGAACAGCAGTATACAGGCGGTGGAAACAAGACAGGGACTGTAGGTTTGTTGTTAAGTAGAATCTGTTTGTAATTTTGAACGGGTACATTTTTAACGTGTTTAGCTCCAGCCAAAAAGTCTTTTTTAAGCTTTTTGGAAAACATAGGGAAGGGTTATCACCCCTGTGACATTTGTTTTGCTGTCTTTCCTCCTCTTCAGAAGATTTCACCTCACTTTTTGTCCCAATGACAAATGTTTTTTTGAAAATTTGGGGTTTTTTGTGGAACAAGGATTGGAAAGCATCAGTGGAAAGGAGAAATGTTTTTCCCATATTAACTCTTACAGGAGAGAATTTCCCTTCCTAGGGGTAGATTTCATCTCACTTCCTGTTGTCTCCTTCCGTTTGCAAGTAGGAGTCGTTTGTAAGTTAGATGTTTGAAAGTAGGGTCCTGCCCTATATACTCAGCAGAAATTTGGGCCTTAGGTGTTGTTGTGGCCACAACACTGTAAACCCTCACAGGGCCCTGCTGTGAAATATTAGATCAAGAATTGTAATTACATGCCCCTGTTGAACAGGAGCTGAAAAATTAGGCCTTAGGCACTGGTGCTGGTGCCACAACACTGCAACCCCTCACAGACACTCTAGTTGGAACGAGCCCTGCTGCAAAGTATTGCATCAAAAATTGTAATTACACGCCCCTGTTAAACAGGGGCAGAAAAATTGGGCCTTAGGCACTGGTGCTGGTGCCACAACACTGCAACCCCTCACAGACACTCTAGTTGGAACGCAGGAACGAGCCCTGCTGCAAAGTATTGCATCAAGAATTGTAATTACACGCCCCTGTTAAACAGGGGCAGAAAAATTGGGCCTTAGGCACTGGTGCTGGTGCCACAACACTGCAACCCCTCACAGACACTCTAGTTGGAACGCAGGAACGAGCCCTGCTGCAAAGTATTGCATTAAAAATTGTAATTACACGCCCCTGTTAAACAGGGGCAGAAAAATTGGGCCTTAGGCACTGGTTCTGGTGCCACAACACTGCAACCCCTCACAGACACTCTAGTTGGAACGCAGGAACGAGCCCTGCTGCAAAGTATTGCATCAAGAATTGTAATTACACGCCCCTGTTAAACAGGGGCAGAAAAATTGGGCCTTAGGCACTGGTGCTGGTGCCACAACACTGCAACCCCTCACAGACACTCTAGTTGGAACGCAGGAACGAGCCCTGCTGCAAAGTATTGCATTAAAAATTGTAATTACACGCCCCTGTTAAACAGGGGCAGAAAAATTGGGCCTTAGGCACTGGTTCTGGTGCCACAACACTGCAACCCCTCACAGACACTCTAGTTGGAACGCAGGAACGAGCCCTGCTGCAAAGTATTGCATCAAAAATTGTAATTACACGCCCCTGTTAAACAGGGGCTGAAGAATTGTGCCTTAGGCACTGGTGGTGGCGCCCAGAACCAAAAATGTTCTTACAAGCTATCAGCGTGATCATTGAGGAGGAAGAGGATAATTACTCAGGGATAGTCACTCAGCATCAGCATAGGCAGTCTTTGAAGGGATCTGAGATTTCAAAAAAAATTATTCGGTTACATCAGCATTAGGTGCTTGGTAGCTGGTGGTGATCCAAGACTGATTCATTTTTATGAAGGTCAGTCGATCGACCGAGTCGGTGAACAGACGCACCCTGTGATCGGTTACCACGCCTCCAGCAGCACTGAATGTGCGTTCCGAAAGAACGCTGGATGCAGGACAGGCCAGTAGCTCAATTGCATACTGTGCAAGCTCTGGCCAGTGATCCATCCTCAAGACCCAGTAACCCAGAGGATTTTCGGTGGGAAAGGTGTCCAAATCTGATCTTGCTCCTAGGTATTCCTGCACCATGTAAAACAGACGCTGGCGATGGTTGCTGGAACCGATCATACCTTGGGGCTGCGGACCAAAAAATTGTCTGAACGCATCGGTCAGACGGCCACCTTCTCCACCGCTCCTTCTTTGACTGACCGAAGCCTCAGCAACACGTCCAGAAACAGGATTTTGTAACCTCCCAGTCTCTGGGAATGCCTTGCACAGACCTTTCTGCTAGGCCTCCCGAAGATGTTTCATCCTCTGCTCCCTCTGCGATGGCAAGATAAGGTCCGCAACCTTACCCTTGTAACGTGGATCAAGGAGGGTTGCCAGCCAGTATTGGTCCTTCTCCTTGATACCACGAATACGAGGATCCTTACGCAGGCTTTGCAGGATCAGGGAGGCCATGCAGCGTAGGTTTGCTGAGGCATTCGGTCCGGAGTCCTCTGGGTCACTAAGGACGACATGGTCCGCAGCCACCTCCTCCCAGCCACGTACAAGTCCATGTGTTTCTTGGGACTGATCCCTTAAAGACTGCTGCTGATGCTGAGTGCCAGGCTCCACCTCCATACTGACACAATCTTCCTCCTCCTCCTTGTCCTCTTCCTGTGTGATCGGCAGGCACGCAGGAATACTGTCTGGATAAAGGGGGCCTTGAGAGCTAAGGAAGTCCTCCTCTTCCTGCCTCTGTTCTGCCTCAAGTGCCCTGTGCATTATTCCACGCAGCGTGTGCTCCAACAGGTGGACAAGGGGGACAGTGTCACTGATGCATGCACTGTCACTGCTCACCATCCTCGTGGCCTCCTCAAATGGTGACAGGACAGTGCATGCATCCCTGATCATGGCCCACTGGTGTGGGGAAAAAAACCAAGCTCCCCTGACCCTGTCCTGGTGCCATAGTCGCACAGGTACTCATTGATGGCCCTCTGCTGCGTGTGCAGCCGCTGCAGCATAGCCAACATTGAGTTCCACCTGGTGGGCATGTCACAGATTAGGCGGTTCTTGGGCAGGTTAAACTCCTTTTGGAGGTCCGTCAGCCGAGCACTGGCATTATATGACCGGCAGAAATGCACACAGACTTTCCTGGCCTGCCTCAGGACATCCTGTAAGCCCGGGTACCTGCCCAAGAACCGCTGCACCACCAAGTTAAGGACATGAGCCAAACAGGGCACATGGGTCATTTGTCCCTGTCGGAGGGCAGAGAGGAGGTTGGTGCCATTGTCGCAAACCACCATTCCTGCCTTAAGTTGGCGTGGCGTCAACCACCTCTGAACCTGCCCCTGCAGAGCTGACAGAACCTCTGCTCCAGTGTGGCTCCTGTCCCCCAAGCACACCAGCTCAAGCACCGCATGGCATTTTTTGGCCTGCGTACTTGCGTAGCCCCTTGAATGGCTACGGAGCACCGCTGGTTCCGAGGCACAGGAAGAGGCCATGGAGGAAGAAGAAGAGGAGGGGGTGGAGGAGAGAGGTGTGTCACAATCATTAGCATTTTGGAGGTGTGGTGGTGGAACAACCTCCAACACTACTGCACCTTGTCCTGCATCCTTCCCAGCTGCCAGCAGAGTCACCCAATGCGCCGTGAAACTTAGGTAACGTCCCTGTCCATGCCTGCTGGACCATGAGTCAGCGGTAATATGCACCTTACCGCTGAACGCCCTGTCCAGCGAGGCATGGACATTGCCTTCCACATGCCTATAGAGCCGGAATCGCCTTCCGTGAGAAAAAGTGGCGTTTGGGTACCTGCCACTGAGGAACCGCACATTCCACAAACTCACGGAAGGGGGCAGAGTCCACCAACTGAAAAGGCAGCAGTTGAAGTGCTAGCAATTTTGCCAAGCTAGCATTCAACCGCTGGGCATGTGGATGGCTCGGAGCAAACTTCTTTCGGCGGTGCAGCAGCTGGGGCAGAGAAATTTGCCTGGTACAATCTGACGTCGGTGTACCAAAAGCAGATTGCCCACAAGTACTTGGCTGTGACACACCTAATTCTACACCTCTCAGTGCAGGTCTCAGAGAGGACTGAAGGTCTAGTGGGGTTGGAAATCTCAGCTGATGAGGAGCAAGGAGAGGTCCTCTTTGTTCTTTGGTGTGGGTCTTTTAGATACGCTTGCCAACGAACTGCATGGCAGGTCAACATATGTCTGGTCAAGCATGTGGTACCCAAGCGGGAGATGTTTTGGCCACGCGAGATACGCTTGAGACATATGTTGCAAATTGCAGCGGTGCGATCTGATGCACTTGTCTCAAAAAAGGCCCACACCAAAGAACTTTTTGAATAACGCGCAGAGACTGCAGCGCCCTGCACATGTGGAGCTTTGGGGTGTGATGCAGTCAATGTGCTGCCCTTAGGCTGACCCCTGGCGGGCATCCTGCCTCGTTGGTGATGTGCCACCTCCTCCTCCTCCTCTCTCCTATCAGGCACCCACGTTGAGTCAGTGACCTCATCATCCCCTCCCTCCTCATCACTGGAGCAAACCTGGCAGTATGCTGCAGCAGGGGGAGCATGACTGCCAGATTGCTGTCCTTCTTGGGCACCCCCTCTGTCCGTGCTCATGTTACTGCCTTCATCGAGCTCAGTATCATCATCAGAGCCTTCCAAACGCTGGGCATCCACCTGGAGCATGTACCCAACACTGTGGTCAAACAGTTCGAGGGACTCCTCAGGAGGACATGGTGGGCCTAGGGAAGGAGTCACTGATGACATTGAGCCGAGGGAAGAGGCCACTGCTTTGCCAGACAAAGTACCATGGGCATGGGTGAGAGAGGATGAGGAGGATGAGGACGGCTTGGTCATCCACTCGACCAAGTCTTCCGCATGTTGCGGCTCAACACGGCCAGCTGCTGAAAAAAAGGCCAAGCGTGTCCCACGGCCACGTGCTGATGAGGATGCACCGTCTCCACGACCAGCACTAGACACAGAGCCTGCTTGCCCTCTCTTATTGGCTTGTGACTGTCTGCCTCTCCTTCTTGGCCTTCCAGACATACTAATGGCCTGTAGCTGCACTAAGCTGGGATATATATATATATATATATATATATATATATATATATATATATATATATGTACTGATACTGCAGCTAGCAAAATCAACTGCCTGCCTGTAGTATGAGAACACCACCAACCTTCTACAGGTAGCTTTAGCTGAACACTGTGAGGTGGATGCACCCCACTTACTTGTACATTTAGCTGAACACTGTGAGCAGGACGCACCCCACTTACTTGTACATTTAGCTGAACACTGTGAGCAGGACGCACCCCACTAACTTGTAGGTTTAGCTGAACACTGTGAGCAGAATGCACCCCACTAACTTGTAGGTTTAGCAGAACACTGTGAGCAGGACTCACTGCACTAACTGTAAATTGACTAGCTGCCTGACTATGGTACTAATAGGATCAAAAGAACACCAGTAATTTGCTTCAGGTAGCTGTATATACTGTAACAAGACAAGCCTGCCTGTCAGTAAGAAGATAACAGGAACGGATCTAGCTGAACACTGTGAGCAGGACGCACCCCACTAGCTTGTAGGTTTAGCTGAACACTGTGAGGTGGACGCACCCCATTAACTTGTAGGTTTAGCTGAACACTGTGAGCAGGACGCACCCCACTAACTTGTAGTTTTAGCTGAACACTGTGAGCAGGACGCACTGCACTAACTGTAAATAGTCTAGCTGCCTGACTGTGGTACTAATAGGATCAAAAGAACACCAGCAATTTTCTTCAGATAGCTTTATATACTGTAACAAGACAAGCCTGCCTGTCAGTAAGAAGATAACAGGAACGGATCTAGCTGAACACTGTGAGCAGGACGCACTGCACTAACTGTAAATAGTCTAGCTGCCTGACTGTGGTACTAATAGGATCAAAAGAACACCAGCAATTTTCTTCAGGTAGCTTTATATACTGTAACAAGACAAGCCTGCCTGTCAGTAAGAAGATAACAGGAACGGATCTAGCTGAACACTGTGAGCAGGACGCACTGCACTAACTGTAAATAGTCTAGCTGCCTGACTGTGGTACTAATAGGATCAAAAGAACACCAGTAATTTTCTTCAGGTAGCTGTAAATACTGTAACAAGACAAGCCTGCCTGTCAGTAGGAAGATAACAGGAACGGATCTAGCTAAACTAAATACAGTGTATATATATATATGCAACACCTATCTAACTCAAATCAAATGTCACTGTCTGTCTCTCTCTCTCTCTCAATGAACGCCGGAACACACACTACACAGGGCCGCCGTGAAGGCGGCGTTATATAGTGTGGGGCGTGTACTAAATCCCCTGAGCCATAATTGGCCAAAGCCTCCTTGGCTTTGGCCAATTACGGCTCTCTGTTCAGGCGGCGCTGTGATTGGCCAAGCATGCGGGTCATAGTGCATGCTTGGCCAATCATCAGCCAGCAATGCACTGCGATGCCGCAGTAAATTATGGGCCGTGACGCGCCACACGAATTTGGCGCGAACGGCCCATATCGTTCGCAATTCGGCGAACGACCGAACAGCCGATGTTCGAGTCAAACATGGGTTCGACTCGAACACGAAGCTCATCCCTACTAAGGACATTGATTACTGGAACCATGTCCTGTGGTCTGATGAGACCAAGATAAACTTATTTGGTTCAGATGGTGTCAAGCGTGTGTGACGGCAACCAGCTGAGGAGTACAAAGACAAGTGTGTCTTGCCTACAGTCAAGCATGGTGGTGGGAGTGTCATAGTCTGGGGCTGCATGAGTTCTGCGGGCACTGGGGAGCTACAAATCATTGAGGGAACCATAAATGCCAACATGTACTGTGACATACTGAAGCAGAGCATGGTCCCCTCCCTTTGGAGACTGGGCCACGGGGCAGTATTTCAACATGATAATGACCCCAAACACACCTCCAAGTCGACCACTGCCTTGTTAAAGAAGCTGAGGGTAAAGGTTATGGACTGGCCAGGCATGTCTTCAGACCTAAACCCTATTGAGCATCTGTGGGACATGCTCAAATGGAAGGTGGAGGAGCACAAGGTCTTTAACAGCCACCAGCTCTGTGATGTCATCATGGAGGAATGGAAGAGGACTCCAGTGGCAACCTGTGAAGCTCTGGTGAACTCCATGCCCAAGAGGGTTAAGGCAGTGCTGGAAAATAATGGTGGCCACACAAAATATTGAGACTTTGGGCCCAATTTTGACATTTTCACTTAGGGGTGTGCTCACTTTCGTTGTGTTGAGTTATTTTGAGGGGACAGCAAATTTACACTGTTATACAAGCTGTACACTCACTACTTTACATTGTAGCAAAGTGTCATTTCTTCAGTGTTGTCACATGAAAAGATAGAATAAAATATTTACAAAAATGTGAGGGGTTTACTAACTTTTGTGAGATACTGTATTATATATATATATATATATATATATATATATATATATATATATATATATATATATATTTTTATATATATATATATATTTATATATTTATTTTTTTGGTACACCTCAATTATTCAAACTACACTAAACAAATTATAAACACTATTCTATTTACAAGACACTTATTTGTTTTTCTGTACCATCATATCTAACAGTGACATAAAAACAAACTTAATTTGGGAACACCAACAGACTAACTAGCTGCTTGTCACTGACCTTTGTTACTCTGTTCTCACTCCTGACAGATATTCATTACATCCAAATTCTTAATCATTGTCACAAGACAAAGTCCTGGACAGGTCACTAATTGTTTGGGAATACGTTTTCCACAGTTGGTGTCACATTACAGACTAAATACAAGGTTGTTCTAAACCTTTGCTGAAAAGAGAGCACTTCCAAGGGACTGTTAAAAGATGTACAAGGCTTATCAGTCACTTTTCATTAATATTATATCATTGTATAATGGTCGACTAAAGCATGGTTTGAACTTAAAATTGCTACAAAAATGTCTGTGACAAATCCTTTACATGAGGAAGCCCCTATAATAAAGCATATATTTTTTTTCTAGGTTTGGGCACAATTAGTCTTAAAAGATATAACACCCCCCCCCCCCCCCTTGTGGTCTCTCCAAACATGAAAATATGAAATTGGGCTTTCAACCTACACTACCGTTCAAAAGTTTGGGGTCACCCAAACAATTTTGTGTTTTCCATGAAAAGTCACACTTATTCACCACCATACGTTGTGAAATGAATAGAAAATAGAGTCAAGACATTGACAAGGTTAGAAATAATGATTTGTATTTGAAATAACATTGTTTTTACATCAAACTTTGCTTTCATCAAAGAATCCTCCTTTTGCAGCAATTACAGCATTGCACACCTTTGGCATTCTAGCTGTTAATTTATTGAGGTAAGCTGGAGAAATTGCACCCCACGCTTCTAGAAGCAGCTCCCACAAGTTGGATTGGTTGGATGGGCACTTCTGGCGTACCATACGGTCAAGCTGCTCCCACAACAGCTCAATGGGGTTCAGATCTGGTGACTGTGCTGGCCACTCCATTACCGATAGAATACCAGCTGCCTGCTTCTGCTGTAAATAGTTCTTGCACAATTTGGAGGTGTGTTTAGGGTCATTGTCCTGTTGTAGGATGAAATTGGCTCCAATCAAGCGCTGTCCACTGGGTATGGCATGGCGTTGCAAAATGGAGTGATAGCCTTCCTTATTCAGAATCCCTTTTACCCTGTACAAAGCTCCCACCTTACCAGCACCAAAGCAACCCCAGACCATCACATTACCTCCACCATGCTTAACAGATGGCGTCAGGCATTCTTCCAGCATCTTTTCATTTGTTCTGCGTCTCACAAACGTTCTTCTTTGTGATCCAAACACCTCAAACTTGGATTCATCCGTCCACAACACTTTTTTCCAGTCTTCCTCTGTCCAATGTCTGTGTTCTTTTGCCCATCTTAATCTTTTTCTTTTATTGGCCAGTCTCAGATATGGCTTTTTCTTTGCCACTCTGCCCTGAAGCCCAAAATCCCGCAGCCGCCTCTTCACTGTAGATGTTGACACTGGTGTTTTGCGGGTACTATTTAATGAAGATGCCAGTTGGGGACCTGTGAGGCGTCTGTTTCTCAAACTAGAGACTCTAATGTGCTTATCTTCTTGCTTAGTTGTGCAACGCGGCCTCCCACTTCTTTTTCTACTCTGGTTAGAGCCTGTTTGTGCTGTCCTCTGAAGGGAGTAGTACACACCGTTGTAGGAAATCTTCAATTTCTTTGCAATTTCTCGCATGGAATAGCCTTCATTTCTAAGAACAAGAATAGACTGTCGAGTTTCAGATGAAAGTTCTCTTTTTCTGGCCATTTTGAGCGTTTAATTGACCCCACAAATGTGATGCTCCAGAAACTCAATCTGCTCACAGGAAGGTCAGTTTTGTAGCTTCTGGAAGGAGCTAGACTGTTTTTAGATGTGTGAACATGATTGCACAAGGGTTTGCTAATCATCAATTAGCCTTCTGAGCCAATGAGCAAACACATTGTACCATTAGAACACTGGAGTGATAGTTGCTGGAAATGGGCCTCTATACACCTATGTAGATATTGCACCAAAAACTAGACATTTGCAGTTAGAATAGTCATTTACCACATTAGCAATGTATAGAGTATATTTGTTTAAAGTTAGGACTAGTTTAAAGTTAGCTTCATTTAAAAGTACAGTGCTTTTCCTTCAAAAATAAGGACATTTCAATGTGACCCCAAACTTTTGAACGGTAGTGTATATAAAGCTAAACAAGTGTTGGTCTTGAAGGCTCTTTAATTTCTTCTTCTTTTTTTTTTACAAATTAGGTAAATAAAATTGTATGTGTAGCACCATAAGATTCAATTTAAATCAGTTTGAAATAAAATGCCAATGTGAAAGAGTGTTTTTTTTTCCATGAACCAGAGGTTCTACATCGGGCAAAATAACAAATTCACTTCATAGCAGAGAGTTTTCAGATTATTTACTTGATTTCAACCTACCTTCCTACCTTTCCCTGGCTGCTCAGGTCCGCCACTCAGAGACGGGAGTAATACACCTTACTTTCAGGATTGTAATAAAATACTTTTATTTGAGAGAAAATTCTGCACTAGGTAATAACTATATATATATATGGAAGAAAACAATAATGTGAGAAAACAATAATTAAAAAAAAGTATCTGAATACAGAATACTGAGCATACATTTTAAACATATATTGCATTACCCCTTTAAGAGTGCAATCCTTGCACCAGCGACTGGCACCATCTTTTTGTGAAGAAACACGTCAGGCGAAGCTTAGCAGGCTGACGTCATCATGTCAGCAGGTGGGCGGCATTGTATCTGCCCATGCTGATGCTTTCTTTCCTTTTGTGACTTTTCATCAATTTAACAAATAAATTAAACCTTTAATATAGGTAATAGGTAAATAGGTAATGTGCTCTGTCTCTTTCCTTCTTATGGTCCATATATAACACTACTGTGGTTATTCATAGCAATGCAGTTGTGTTTTAGCTGGATCTTCAAATTAATGCATATACTGTATATGCACTTATGACCTCACTTTATGAAGGTTCTGTGCTTCTGGTAAGAGTCTTGGATTTTATACTGGTGGTGAATCACCAAAGTTGGCATGTCTAAATATTCTACACTGGTACAAATGGCGCCACCTATAATCAAGAAAATGTGCAAAAAATATTTTTAAATGTGTGACAGCTGCCACTTTAAGTGTAATGCCGCGTACACACGATCAGAATTTTCACCGGAAAAACCTTGGATGGTTTTTCGGACGGAATTCCGCTCAAGCTTGTCTTGCATACACACGGTCACACAAAAGTTCTCTGACCGTCAAGAACGCGGTGACGTACAACAAGTATGACTGGACTAGAAAAGAGACGTTCCATACAAAGCGTGCCACCCTTTGGGCTCCTTCTGCTAATCTCGTGTTTATCTCGTGTTAGTAGAAGTTTGGTGAGAGACGATTCGCGCTTTTCAGCCTCGTGCTTTTCCGAACGTTACTGCCCTTCAGTTTATGCTTGTGGGTTCGTATCTGTTCTTCAGTGCGTGTAGTCAGTTCACATCTAGGTTTCAGTGCGTATTATTATTATAGTACGTATTTGTTTTCCAGTGCGTTCTTGTCCACTCGTTTCTGATTTTCAGCTCGCTCTTCTCAGGCCTTTCTGTTTTTCAGTGCTTTCTGTTAGTTTGTTCTGACCAGTCGACCGTTTCTAAGCCATGTTGGGGTTACGTACTCGTCGTAGAGTTTGTGCTATGCGGGGGCTTTGTGTTGGGGTTCTTGCTTTGACCCAAGCCCAGTCCATGAACAGGGTGGGGAGGAGTTCATGGACAAAGAATTGGTTGCTCCAGCATGACCAATTCTGTCATATGCCTTTGTTGAGGGAGATCCAGGAGAATAATCCTGATGAGTTCAGGAATTTGATGGACCCCGTTTTTCACCGTCTGTTGGCTTTGCTGTCCCCTTATATTACAAAGCAGGACACCTGCATGTGACAAGCCATCACTCCCGAGCAGAGGCTAGTCGCCACGTTGTGGTACTTGGTGACAGGGAGAAGTCTGCAGGACCTCAAGTTCTCGACAGGCATCTCCCCCCAGGCTCTGGGGATAATTATTCCAGAGACCTGTTCTGCCATTATACAGGTCCTGCAGAAGGACTATATTAGGGTAAGTTTTCTCCTTTAACATCACATTCTATGTATTTAATTTTTGATAATGTATTGTATTTCTTTCATCATTCCATAATTACCATGATTGTAATATGCTGTGAATGTCCTCTTTGTCCTCATGCATGCTGGAGGTTTTTAATGCTCATTTTTTGTCCTTAATGCATATTTCCCTTCACTAAACTCCCCAGCATGCTATCCTGGGCCCATATATACCTAGCCTAGTCACTTAACAATGTATTTTGTCAGTTCCATAGTAGTGATTTACCCTAAACATCCCCAAAAATGTGTACAAATGTTATTTGTGTCCTCTAATTTAGACCACATCGTCCCACCACCCCACTCGGGGTCATACTATTTTAACTATAAGGGGTTTCATAGTATAGTGTTGATGGCGGTGGTGTCGGCGACATATGAGTTTCTCTATGTGGACGTGGGGAAGAATGGCCGGATGTCGGATGGTGGAGTCTTTGCTCAGACCGAGTTCTACAGACGTCTCCAGAGTGGTGGCTTGGGATTGCCACCTGCGGAAGAGAACGTGGAAGGACTCCCATTTGTGTTTGTCGCAGATGAAGCATTTGGTCTGGATGAACATCTGATTAGGCTATTCCCCCAGAGGACCCTCACCCTGGAGAAGAGGGTTTTTTACTACCGGCTGGCCTGAGCCAGAAGAGTGGTGGAGAATGCGTTTGGTATAATAGCCAGCTGGTTCCGCCTATTCCTTATGGCAATCAATATGGCGGAGTATAAACTGAATCACATAGTGCTAGCGTGTTGCATTCTCCATAATTATTTAAGGAGAAATGCTCCAAACTATGTGGCCTCAGTTGGGCCTGAGGCCGCAATTCAGGACATAAATACAATGACAGCCCTGGAAGCTGGTCGTTCTGGCTTGCCCCTCCAAAGCACCCGTGATTTGCATTAAAAGTATCTGGACTATTTTACGGGTAGGGGGGCCATTGCTATATCAGCAAATTTTTGATTCTTTTATAAATCAAAAAAATATTTTGATCTAAAATCATCTTGAATTTGATTTACTGCTTGTATTTCTTTTAGCTGCCTCCTAGGTTCTCCTAGTGCACTTGTAGTGCCAAGTGGATTTTGCTTTATTAAATAACCCCCATTGTCACTGTAAACACCTTAATACAAAAACTGGTATTGAGCATTGAAAGAAGAAGCCACACATTGTTGAGTATAAAAACTTTTACTCCGTGCACATTCACATGTGCGTTGTAAAACTTGTAAAATTTTTCCACCAAAAATACATCTTTGTTTAATTAAGTTTGATATTTTTAGTTTTATATTTTGAAATAACAGGCATGTTTCAAACCATAACATACACAACTTTAGAACTTACAAAGTTCAACGTACAAAAAGTGAAGGCAATATCAGACATTAGTATATCAAAACTGTGTTGATATTGCCTTCATCAGATGGGGTGATGTCACCCCTGTAAAAGTCAAATTTTGAAGATGCACAAAAATTGGGATTCAAAATGGGGATTTCCCTCTTGATCCCATGCCTAATGTCAACATGCGCTAGCTCCCATCATGGGTGATCAATGGACGTGTTTTGGGGGTGCAACCCCTTCCTCTCACCTACCTGAGTTGCGAGGAAGAGGTTGCACCCACAAAACGCGTACAATAATATCCCATGATGGCAGATAGCACATGTTGACACACTGGGGGTCATTTACTAAGATGAATGCACTGCGCTGGTTCAGACCTTAATTGGTGCGCTGGATAGATCCTTAATTCAGCCTGTGAACCGACGTACACACAGGAGTACCTACACGCTTCGCCGTTTCGAGAGCGATGAGATCGCGCTGGTTCTCGGCGAGGTACATCTCGCGCTCACTGCAATAGGAAAAACACATCTTCCTATTAAAGCAGCGCGAGAAAAACCGGCATGGGTTCCCCCCCGGGTGCATGCCAGGCCCTTTGGTCTGGTATGGATTGTAAGGGGAACCCCCTAAGCCGAAAAAATGGCGCGGGGGTCCCCCAAAATCCATACCGGACCCTTATCCGAGCACGTGGTCCGGCCGGTCAGAAAAGGGGGTGGGGAAGAGCGAGCGCCCCCCCTCCTGAACCGTACCAGGCTGCATGCCCTCAACATGGGGGATGGGTACTTTGGGGAAGGGGGGCGCGCTGCGCCCCCCCAAAGCACCTTTTCCCCATGTTGATTAAGACAAGGGCCTCTTCCCGGCAACCCTGGCCGTTGGTTGTCGGGGTCTGCGGGCGGGGGGCTTATCAGAATCCGGGAGCCCCTTTAATAAGGGAGCCCCCAGATCCTGACCCCCACCCTACGTGAATGACTATGGGGTAATTTATTTGGCAGCTCCGGGGGGTCTTCTTCCTCAGACTTCGGGGGTCTTCTTCCGCTCTCTCCACATCTTCTCCCGGTGTCCGACATCATGTAAACATCGGAAGAAGAGAAGAGGGGAGAAGAAGAAGACCGAGGCCCCGCTAGCAAAAGAGCTAGAAGAAGATAATGGGGGATCCGGCAGAGGATACCGGAGAAGAACCGGACAGCGACAGAAGATCCGGACAGCGGCAGAAGACCGGGCCCCCGCTAGCAAAAGAGCTGGAAGAAGATAGCGGGGGAAGCCGGCGGAAGATACCGGAGAAGAACCGGACAGCGGCAGAAGACCTGGTCCCCGCTAGCAAAACAGCTGGAAGAAGATAGCAGGGGAGGCCGGCAGAAGATACCGGAGAAGAACCGGGCAGCGGCAGAAGACTGGGGCCCCCCAAGCAAAAGAGCTGGAAGAAGATAGCGGGAGAGGCCGGCAGAAGATACCGGACACCGGGAGAAGAGGCCGGACAGCGCGAAGAAGAGGCCGGACAGCGCGGAGAAGAACCGGACACCGGGAGAAGATGCGGAGAGCACGGAAGAAGACCCCCTAAGTCAGAAGAAGACCCCCGGAGCTGCCTAATAAATTACTTTAAAAACCTGTGTAGTGTGTTTTTTTTCTTGACACTTTTCTCCCCCAGGTGAATGGGTAGGGGTACCATGTAGCCCATCAGAGTACCCGATTACCTGTCACCAGTCCATTAGAGTAACCGAGTACCTGTCACCAGCACATCAGAGTACCCGAGTACTGAGTACCTGAGTACCTGTCACAGTTCATCTGAGTACCAGAGTACCTGTCACAGTCCATCTGAGTACCTGAGTACCTGTCACAGTTCATCTGAGTACCTGAGTACCTGTCACAGTCCATCTGAGTACCCGAGTACCTGTCACAGTTCATCTGAGTACCCGAGTACATGAGTACCTGTCACAGTTCATCTGAGTACCTGTCACAGTTCATCTGAGTATCCGAGTACCTGAGTACCTGTCACAGTTCATCTGAGTACCCGAGTACCTATCTGTAGCCCACCAGAGTACCCGATTACCTGTAACCAGTCCATTAGAGTAACCGAGTACCTGTCACCAGCACATCAGAGTACCCGAGTACTTGTCACCAGCTCATCAGAGTAACCGAGTATCTGTCACCAGCCCAACAGAGTACCCGAGTACCTGTCTGCAGCTCATCAAGTTACCCGAGTACCTGTCTCCAGCCCATCAGAGTACCCGAGTACCTATCTGCAGCCCATCACAGTACCCGAGTACCTATCTGCAGCCCATGCCTCATAGAATATACGTTGGGGTGTTTGCTTTCCAAAATGGGGTCATTTTGTGGGTAATTCCACTGTCCTGTTGCTCAAGGACCTTCAAAAGTGTGATAGGTAGGAATGAAATGACATGTGTAATTTATGCTCCTAGAACGCCTGAAGGTACTACTTCAATGTTGGGCCTATGTATGTGGCCAGGCTGTGTAATCAAACTGTCATGTGGTATCGCCATACTCAGAAAGAGTAGCAGAATGTATTTTGGGGTGTAATTTTTGCTATATACATGCTATGCGTTAGGAAATATCTTATAAATTGACAACTTTGTGTAAAAAACAAATGCATTTTCATTTTTTTTCCACATTTTCCAAAAACTTCTGGAAAAAAATAAACCATTCAAAAGACTCCTTATGCCTCATAGATTATACGTTGGGGTGTTTGCTTTCCAAAATGAGGTCATTTTGTGGGCAATTCCATTGTCCTGGTGCTCCAGGGCCTTCAAAAATGTAATAGGTGGTTGAGAAATGAGATGTGTTATTTAAGCTCGTAGAATGCCTGAAGGTGCTACTTCAATGTTGGGCCTTTGTATGTGGCCAGGCTGTGTAAAAGTCTCACACATATGGTATCACGATACTCCGGAAGAGTAGCAGAATGTATTTTGGGGTGAAATTTTTTATATGCATATGCTATGTGCGAGAAATAACCTGATAATATGACAATTTTGTAAAATAAAATCCTCATTTTGCAAAGAATTGTGGGAAAAAATACAACTTAAAAAATTCACCATGCTACTTACTTAATACCTTGGAATGTCTACTTTCTAAAAAGGGGTCATTTGGGAGGTGTTTGTACTTTCCTGACTTGTTAGTGTCTCAAGAACTGAGATACACCTGATGTACCGAAGGCCTGATCAGATGTGATCAATTTTCACTGATTGGCACCATTATTTTTTACCAAAGATATGCAGTAGTATAAATTTTGGCCAAAATTTATGAAGAAAAATTAAAAGTTTTCAAAATTTTATGGCAGAAACAAAGAAAAAGGCATTTTTTTTCACAAAATGTACAGTCTTTTTTTATTTATAGCACAAAAAAAAAAACCCACTCGTGATTAAATACCAGCAAAAGAAAGCTCTATTTGTGTGAAAAAAGGACGCAATTTTTATATGGGTGTACAGTGTTGCATGTGCTGCATGACTGAGTAATTGTCATTCAAAGTGTGAGTGAAAATTGGTCTGGGCAGGGCTGTAAGTACCCTGGATTGAGGTGGTTAATGACCAGGCCATTTTTTGTGATACAGCACTGAGAATTGCGCGGTCATGCAGAGCTGTACCTAAACAAAATTGACGTCCTTTTTTTCCCCCAAAAATAGAGCTTTCTTTTGGAAACTCTGTGCATCTTTGGCTCTGTTTCAATGCCAAATTCAGGCAAAGATTCGGCCCTGATTCGTCCCTGAAACGGAGAACAGGGATGCACAGCGTTCCTGTGCAATCTGCGGCCGTCTTAGGTGTGAGCCGAGCCCCAATGTCACTGGCAGGGAAGGGGTTAACACTAGGGGCAATAAAGGAGTTAAGTGTTCCCTAGAGAGCTGTTTCTAACTGTGGGGGAGTGTAGTGACTGGAGGAGGAGAGAGATCGCTGCTCCTGATCACTAGGAACAGACGATCTCTCTCCACTCCCCTGTCAGAACAGGGATCTGTCTGTTTACATTGACAGATCCCTGTTCTGGCTCTCTGAGGAGCAATTGTGGGTGGCCAGTAGACATCGTGGCCGGCCACGTGCATTGGTTCCAGGGTTGCGCCGCGGGCACCCCCTATAGCCCTTAAAGTGGCCACCGTACAGCTACGGCAATTCGCGCAGGGGAGCCAACCTGCCACCGTATAATGATGGCGGCTGGTCGGCAAGTAGTTAACAAAAATAAGAGCAAAAAAAACAGAAAAGAAAATAGGAATCTCCCGCTCTGAGGCTACCCATACCAGGAACTGTCCACTAGATTATGTAGGAGGTATTGCAGCACAAAGAGTTTGGATAAATTAGGGCTTTCGGTGGTCTTTATAGCGTAGCTTATTTTTATAGATCCAGATGGGCATCCTTTACAGCACACTGGCTGCAGGACAAAGTTGCTTTCTCAAAGCATTTAGATTTGTTGTGGACTCCACCGATCAATTAAGACCTATTACTGCTTGTTAAAAATCAAATGTAACATGCAAAACTACTTAAAAAAAGTATTTTTTTTCCCAGTGGAAATGAATCAGATTTGGTTGCTGATTTTGTATTTAGGCAAAGCTAAATGTAAAGTAAAAAAAATCTATTACACATCCAAAATAGGTGATGCCACAACACAGTGTCCCCGATGCTGTCCATGAAAATCGTAATGTTATGTAACACAACATGCAAGCTAGGCATCTCAGAAGCAAACCATTAAAAGGATTGGTGTTTTTTCCATGTTACCCTCAAAGTCACAATAAAAGGACCCTCTCCACCCTGTAAAAGTATTTTTTTAAATAAATTATGCTTTGATAAATGTCCCCCATGGCAGTGCCCAATTTCCCATGCCATTTTTTTTAATACAATAAGGTACCTATTAGCCTTGAAAATGGCCAAAATTTGTATCAAGTTTCACCACCCATGTACCTCAGTGGGATTTGCTGCTAAATTACTGTTTTGTTTTGTTTTTTATTTCAAATAGGTTTCGACTAAACCCTTGCAAATCGAAACCAGGCATATTTGTCTATCCCTACAGCTAACTAAAAAAGAAAGCAAGTGCACAAATCATGAGGTCACATTAACTCATAACTGTGGGCATTCCTCCACAAAGAATGTAAGAATAGTTAGAGCTCAGAGAGCTGGCATTTCAATTCAAGTATCTTCAAATTACAAACATATCTTTTATAATGTATTCCATCTATTTTTACGTTTGTCTTCATTTCCTTGGGACTGTCAGTTTTGAAAATGCTCTAATTACACTTACATTGTTTTTTAAAATCTGGGAAGTTGTGGCAAGAGATAATTGATGCTGTTCTGTGTCTTTGTCTCAGAAGTTATAACTGACTGCCATATTTCCACTTTTAGTTCCTGAATGTTGTGGTATTTGATTCTGATTTGCAATCAACTTTTGCAACAGGATATTTTGATGAGCAATCAGTCTTTTTTTTGTCCTTTTTTGTCTCTGCCAAAATATTCCTGTCCGATTTTCCCATCTTTTATTTGCCTCAGCTAGCCAGTGGCCATGCTTGCTCAGCTTTTAGCTTTTGGATTGACTGATCCAGTGCTGCATCCTTTTAATATCTTGAGCTGAAGGTCTGAATATTGGATTCTGTTTTGTTCACATTACCAAAAAATGTGCTTTAAAGGAGGAGTAGGGCCAAAGCTCTTTTGGCCCTACTTCTCCTCTGGGTCACAGTAGTACACTTAGTTCTCCATTCTCCAGGCTAAATGCCACTGTCGGCTGACATCACTCTGCCGGTCCAAGTTTGAAACACGAAATTATAAATTATAATATAATAGATAACTATAAATAATTATAAAAAATTATAATAAAATAATGATAAAATTAATTTCCCCGTGATTCACTATCGCTCAATTCTGCAAGTTTTCTAATTTACTATCGCTGTTTTCTAGCTGGTCTAAAACCACTTTTGACATAAAGGGACACTTTTTGGTTGCCATAGACAATCTCATATTTCCAGGCAGAAAGAACAATATAAATGATATAAAACTGCATGCAGGGCACTGGACACAGCACTAGGGACAAAGGGATGTGAAATAATTTGATACAGTAATGTAGACTGTAAGATTACAGTGCACTGTATGTGTTCTGTTTTGTGTACTTTTTGAATTTGCCGCTGGACTCCGTTCCCTGCAAGCGTCGCGACGCATGGAGGCGGAGCTCGGCAGTAAATTCAAAAAGGAGGAGGACACAGCCCGCAGACACAGTGGGGGGACATCGCAGGATCCTGGTGACAAGGTAAGTAACCTGGACCAGGATTCTGCAATGCAATCCTGAGTGTGACACGGGGTTACCGCTAATTGTACTGAAATTTAACCCCGAGGCACAATCGGGATTACCGCCAGGGAGGTTAAAGCTGAAGTTTAGCTAAAAATGGTTTTAGTCCTACAACTTTAGAGAACTAACTTACCAGTAATGAAATATATCCCACATCATGCAGACATCTGGTTTCAGTAGAAATTTTAAAGCAGGGATGCCCTGTCTTCTTCCTGTCTTTAAACATCTAATGTGCAGGGGGTTAGACGCTTCAGGTCTCCAGGCTGAATTCAATGGAAAAGTTCCCGACAGGGACCTGACCCTTCCCTGTCATCCATTGAGAAAAGTGCTTTCACTACCTGTAACATGATCTCTGAACGCAATGGAATCTAAAGAGTCACAGGTTCCTCTCCCCCATTCAGAGATTATGTTACACTCAGTGAAAGCATTAAAATAATTTTCTGAATAGATGAGAGGAGGGGGCAGGTCCCCATTGGGAACTTTTTCTATTGCAATCAGCCTGGATACCCAAAGCTATTAACCCCCTTCATATCAGAATTTAAGAAGTAGAAAGAAGATGGGCATCCCTTAAGTGAAGGTTTCCACAGGATTGAACAGCCTGCACGATGTGGGACATTAGAGGTGATTTAGGTCACTAAAGCTGTTGGGCTAAAAATTATTTGTTAGCTAAACTTCTGCTTTAAGCTGCTTTGATTGAATTATACAAAATAGCAGTGTAGTGGAGGGCCTAATTAATTACCCTCAGATGCAGGTGCAAGCCCCTTTAGCTTTATTTTCCATAACGCCATGGCATGACATTGATTTACATACAGTGGGGATGGAAAGTATTCAGACCCCCTTAAAATTTTCACTCTTTGTTATATTGCAGCCATTTGCTAAAATCATTTAAGTTCATTTTTTTCCTCATTACTGTACACACAGCACCCCATATTGACAGAAAAACACAGAATTGTTGACATTTTTGCAGATTTATTAAAAAAGAAAAACTTAAATTTCACATGGTATTCAGACCCTTTGCTCAGTATTTAGTAGACACACCCTAATACAGTCATGAGTCTTTTTGGGAAAGATGTAACAAGTTTGACACACCCTAATACAGTCATGAGTCTTTTTGGGAAAGATGTAACAAGTTTTTACACCTGGATTTGGGGATCCTCTGCCATTCCTCCTTGCAGATCCTCTCCAGTTCTGTCAGGTTGGATGGTAAACGTTGGTGGATAGCCATTTTTAGGTCTCTCCAGAGATGCTCAATTGGGTTTAAGTCAGGGCTCTGGCTGGGCCATTCAAGAACAGTCACTGAGTTGTTGAGAAGCCACTCCTTCGTTATTTTAACTGTGTACTTAGGGTCATTGTCTTGTTGGAAGGTAAACCCTCGGCCCAGTCTGAGGTCCTGAGCACTCTGGAGAAAGTTTTCTTCCAGGATATCCCTGTACTTGGCCGTATTCATCTTTCCCTCAATTGCAACCAGTCGTCCTGTCCCTGCAGCTAAAAAACACCCCCCACAGCATGATGCTGCCACCGCCATGCTTCACTGTTGGGACTGTATTGGACAGGTGATGAGCAGTGCCTGGTTTTTTCCACCCATACTGCTTAGAATTAAGGCAAAAAAGTTCTATCTTGGTCTCATCAGACCAGAGAATCTTATTTCTCACCATCTTGGAGTCCTTCGGGTGTTTTTTAGCAAACTCCATGCGGGCTTTCATGTGTCTTGCACTGAGGAGAGGCTTCCGTCGGGCCACTCTGCCATAAAGCCCCAACTGGTGGAGGGCTGCAGTGATGGTTGACTTTCTACAACTTTCTCCCATCTCCCGACTGCATCTCTGGAGCTTAGCCACCATGATTTTTGGGTTCTTCTTTACCTCTCTCACCAAGGCTCTTCTCCCCTGATAGCTCAGTTTGGCCGGACGGGAAAGGGTTCTGGTTGTCCCAAACGTCTTCCATTTAAGGATTATGGAGGCCACTGTGCTCTTAGGAACCTTAAGTTCATCAGAAATTTTTTTGTAACCTTGGCTAGATCTGTGCCTTGCCACAATTCTGTCTCTGAGCTCTTCAGGCAGTTCCTTTGACCTCATAATTTTCATTTGCTCTGACATGCACTGTGAGCTGTAAGGTCTTATATAGACAGGTGTGTAGCTTTCCTAATCAAGTCCAATCAGTATAATCAAACACAGCTGGACTCAAATGAAGGCGTAGAACCATCTCAAGGATGATCAGAAGAAATGGACAGCACCTGAGTTAAATATATGAATGTCACAGCAAAGGGTCTGAATACTTAGGACCATGTGATATTTCAGTTTTTCTTTTTTAATAAATCTGCAAAAATGTCAACAATTCTGTGTTTTTCTGTCAATATGGGGTGCTGTGTGTACATTAATGAGGGAAAAAAATGAACGTAAATGATTTTAGCAAATGGCTGCAATATAACAAAGAGTGAAAAATGTAAGGGGGTCTAAATAGTTTCCGTCCCCACTGTATGCCACAGTGTAAGGGACTGAGTAGGATAACCTGGCTGGTGTGACGCCAACGGATGACTGAAGGAATTATTTGCAGATAGACTGCTTTCCAACAAGATCAGACAAAACTTGCAAGAGAAAGATAGAATCAACCCTAGGCATGTGCAAAATGAAAAAATTTGTTTCGTTTCGTTTCGTTTTAATTCGTTATTTAATTAATTTAGTTTAGTTAGATTCGTTAAATTCATTAAATTCGTTTTTCAAATCAGTTTCGTTTTCGACCGAATTCGAAAATCGGTCGAATTCGAAAATATTTCAACCGGATTCGATATTATTTCAACCGCATTCGAAAATATTTCAACAGCATTCAAAATTATTTCAACTGTATTAGAAATTATTTCAATCGTATTCGATAATATTTCAATCGCATTCGAAAATATTTCTACCAAATTTGATAATATTTCAACCGCATTCGAAATTATTTCAACTTTATTCAAAATTATTTCAATCGGATTCGATAATATTTCAACCGCATTCGAAAATATTTCAACAGCATTCGAAATTATTTCAACTGTATTAGAAATTATTTCAATCGCATTCGAAAATATTTCTATTTTCGAATTTGATAATATTCAGATAATATTCAGATAATATTCCTCTTCAGCAAACCAGAAGAACGCTGCATGGTTTCGCGTCACCATGGCAGTAAAAGCTGTGAGAGGGATTGAGCGCACCCCAGACTGCATCCGTCATTGGTAAATAAAAATGATTACATTCTCTTTCTCTCTCTCTCTGTGTCTCCCAGAGGCATATCTAGTGAAAATGGCACCTATGGCAAGCACTGAAACTGCGCCCCTGTCAAAAAAAAAAAAACAGCTAATAAAACTACAAGTCTTTAACCACTTCAGCCCCGGAAGAATTTACCCCCTTCCTGACCAGAGCACTTTTTGCGATTCGGCACTGCATCGCTTTAACTGAAAATTGCGCGGTTGTTCGACCTGGCTCCCAAACAAAATTGAAGTCCTTTTTTTCCCATAAATAGAGCTTTCTTTTGGTGGTATTTGATCACCCCTGCGGTTTTTATTTTTTGCGCTATAAACAAAATAAGAGCGACAATTTTGAAAAAAACGCATTATTTTTTAGATTTTGCTATAATAAATATCCCCCAAAAATATATAAAAAAACATTTTTTTTTCCTCAGTTTAGGCCGATACGTATTCTTCTACATATTTTTGTTAAAAAAAAATTGCAATAAGCGTTTATTGATTGCTTTGCGCAAAAGTTATAGCGTTTACAAAAAATAAATAAATAAATATATATATATATATATATATATATATATTATTTTTTATTCTATTCTGTTCTATTGTTACTCTATTCTATTCTATTTTTTTCTATTCAAATTTGAATAATATTATATATATATATATATATATATATATATATATATATATATATAATATTTTATTCTATTCTGTACTATTTTTTTCTAATATATATATATATATATATATATATTTATACATATATATATGTATGTATATATATATATATATATATATATATATATATATATATATATATATATATATATACATATATATACATATATATATATATATACATATATATATATATTATATATATATATTTTTTCTGATCTGATCTATTGTTTTTCTAAGATATTATTTTCTATTCTATTTCAATTCAATTTCATTCTATATGAAATTCGAATTTCGGAAATTATATATATATATATATATATATATATATATATATATATATCATAGAAAAACAATAGAACAGATCAGGGAAAAAAAATTATACACATCTTTTGAAATTCGAAATTCATATAAAATGAATTCAAATTTGAATAGAAAAGATTAGAATAGAAAAACAATAGAACAGAAAAGAATCTAATATATATATATTATATTTTATTCTATTCTATTGTTTTTCTAGTCTATTTTCTTTTCTATTCGAATTTGAATTCATTCTATATGAATTTCTAATTTCAAAAGATGGTTATATATATAAATATAAGTATAAGTCGTTCTGAGTATAAGTCGAGGCCCTAATTTACCACAAAAAAATGGGAAAAACTTATTGACCTGAGTATAAGACGAGGGTGAGAAATGCACAGCTACTGTAGGTGGAAAAGAGGGTCAACAATGCCCATTTGCATGCCTCACTGTGCCCATTTGCAGCCATAGGTCCCCTGAACTTCAAACTCGTTAGTTAAGGGTTCCTAGATGCCCCCTAGCTGCAGCCAAAATTTGGGGTCTCTGAACCCAAAGGGTCCCAAAATGACATTGCTGCAGATGGACACAGTTGACCAAATTTGGGGCCCCGTATCTTGGGGCCACTTAGTGCTAAGAACCCCAAATTTGGTGTGCAAACCCAGTGGAACTAGCGCCATAAAAGTTCCAAAGCTGAGGTTTCTAGCACCAAGTGGCCCCGAGATACAGGGCCCCAAAAATCAGTTCAGAAAATGTCAAGCACTTTTCTGCAGCAGAGAATGACATTTTCCGAACCGGTTTTGGGGCCCCGTATCTCGGGGCCACTTAGTGCTAGGAACCCCAGCCTTGGATATGTTATGGTACCAGTTCCACTGGGTTAGCACACCAAATTTGGGGTTCCTAGCACCAAGTGGCCCTGAGATACGGGGCCCCAAAGTCGGTTCGGAAAATGTCAAGCACTTTTCTGCAGCAGAGAATGACATTTTCTGAACCGATTTTGGGCCCTGTATCTCGGGGCCACTTAGTGCTAGGAACCCGAGCTTTGGATATGTTATGGTACCAGTTCCACTGGGTTAGCACACCAAATTTGAGGTTCTTAGCTCCAAGTAGCCCTGAGCTATGGGGCCCCAAACTCGGTTCAGAAAATGTCAAGCACTTTTCTGCAGCAGAGAATGACATTTTCTGAACCGATTTTGGGGCCCCGTATCTCGGGGCCACTTAGAGCTAGGAACCCCAGCTTTGGATAAGTTGTGGTATCAGTTCCACTGGGTTTGCACACCAAATTTGGGGTTCCTAACACCAAGTGGCCCTGAGATACGGGGCCCCAAAATCGGTTCGGAAAATGAAATTTTTTGCTGCAGAAAAAGTATTTATATATATATAACCATCTTTTGAAATTCGAAATTCATATAGAATGAATTCAAATTCGAATAGAAAAGATTAGCATAGGAATACAATAGAACAGAAAATAATCTAATATATATATTATATTTTATTCTATTCTGTTCTATTGTTTTTCTAGTCTATTTTCTTTTCTATTCGAATTCGAATTCATTCTATATGAAATTCGAATTTCGGAAAATGGTTTTATATATATATATATATATATATATATATATATATATATATATATATATATATATATATAACCATTTTCCGAAATTCGAATTTCATATAGAATGAATTCGAATTCGAATAGAAAAGAAAATAGACTAGAAAAACAATATTTTACTCAATTGTGTTCTATTGTTTTTCTAGTCTATTTCCTATTTCTAGTCTAATCTTTTCAATTCGAATTCGAATTCATTCTATATGAAATTCGAATTTCGAAAAATGGTTTTATATATATATATATATATATATATATATATACATATATATATATATATATACATATATATATATATATATATATATATATATATATATATATATATATATATATATATATATATATATATATATATATATATATATATATAAAACCATCTTTTGAAATTAGAAATTCATATAGAATGAATTCAAATTCGAATAGAAAAGAAAATAGACTAGAAAAACAATAGAACAGAATAGAATAAAATATAATATATATATTAGATTATTTTCTGTTCTATTGTTTTTCTATTCTAATCTTTTCTATTCAAATTTTAATTCATTTTATATGAATTTCGAATTTCAAAAGATGTATATAATTTTTTTTTTCCTGATCTGTTCTATTGTTTTTCTATGATATTCTTTTCTATTATTTTCTAATCTATTCTAATCTTGTATATTCAAATTCGATTTCATTCTATATGAAATTCGAATTTCAGAAAATGGTTATATATATATATATATATATATATATATATATATATATATATATATATATATATATATATATATATATATATATATATTTTTTTTTTTTTCTAATCTGATCTATTGTTTTTTTATGATATTATTTTCTATTCTATTTAAATTCAATTTCATTCTATATGAAATTCGAATTTTGGAAAATGGTTTTATATATATATATATATATATATATATATATATATATATATATATATATATATTAGATATTTATTTATATATAACGATCTATTGAAATTCGAAATTCATTTAGAATGAATTCAAATTCGAATAGAAAAGATTAGAATAGAAAAAAAATAGAACAGAATAGAATAAAATATAATATATATACACATTATATTTTACTCAATTCTGTTCTATTGTTTTTCTAGTCTATTTCCTATTTCTAGTCTAATCTTTTCTATTCGAATTCAAATTCATTCTATATGAAATTCGAATTTCGGAAAATGGTTTTATATATATATATATAAATATATATTTATATTTATATATAAATATATATTTATATATATAACCATTTTCCGAAATTCGAATTTCATATAGAATGAATTCGAATATATATATATATATATATATATATATATATATATATATATATATATATATATATATAAATTGTTATTTTCCAATCTATTTTCGAATTCGAATTTATACTATTCGAAATTCGAATTTCAGAAGATGGTCATATTCTGTTGTATTTTATTAAATTCTATTAAATTCTGTTCTATTCTTTACGATTCTTTTATGTTTATTCTATTGTTTTATTATTTTATATTCTATTTTATTGTATTTTTTTTTAGAAATCAATTTATATTTTTTCTAATTCGATTCGAATTTGTTTTCGAATTCGAGTCGAATAGATTTCGAATTTGTTTTCGAATCGAATATATTTCGAATTTGGTTTCGAATTCGATTCGAATTCGATTCGAATTTCGGCCGTGGGTTTTCAATTCGAAACATTTCGGATTCGTTTAAATTCGTTAGTATTGTAATTCGGTATTTCGGATGCATCCGAATGTCCGAATAATGAAAATTTCGTCCGAATTTCGATTCGGAACTAAACGAAATGCACATGTCTAATCAACCCCATTTTGATGCTTCATGAACTGTTAGAAGCAGGCAGAGCATGTCAGAAGTAGAGGCATACAGGTTAAGATGCAGCCATGGCCACTGCAAAGGGGAAATCGATAGACCTGCAACCAGACAGCTCAATGGGAGAGGGAATTTGGAAACTGACATAAAGGATGGCCTCAGATCTAGACTGCCCAACTACCAACAATAAACCGGCATGGGAGCAAAATGGAACAATTGCCTATTTAGGAACCAAAGATATGGTGGTCCACTGTCCTGTTGTGTGCAGATACTTCAAGAGCCAAGAGATGTGTACCTCTTCAATACTTATTCCTACATATGAAAAGTGTTGGTGCCCCCCTGCACTAAATAAATAAAAACTACCATATGTGATAAATGAAACTGCTGCTAAATCCAGTATTTTTTACAAATAACAAACAATAATAAATGTGTATAAAGTGATAAGCGCAATTTCTCAACATAAACAACAAGTGAATATGACTATATAAACATCAAATATAGAAAAGTGACAAACTCAATTATATCTCCACTAATAAAGTGCGAAGTGCAAAGTGGATAAACAGTCCAAAATAATCTTCCAAAATTGAGAGAGTAAATAAATTGTCCTTCAAAAACTATCCCCTTAAAACGAGTAATGTTGAAACTTCACACAACTGCTCAGTGCTCACAGAACTCTCACCTCCATAAAATGATGAATCAGCCTTAAGAATATCCCCGGTGATGGTGATCTCCCACTTCCAGACTCCTGGCAATCAGCTCTCGATATTTCCCTCAGGATTCCAGACGACACGTAGGAATGAAATAAATACCGCCCATAGTATAGTATATTTAAAAAATCAAAGATTTATTGAAAGACAAATGGAAGCTTACATATGAAAAGGTTAAAAATGCATTGAATAAAACAGTGGCATTACAGACGCCTCTCACATCACTTCCATTCCTTTCCTTACTTCCGGCCACGCCCTACGCATTACTTCACGTGACTTCATCAGGGGGTAACATCACTTTTTTATTCTATGCACTTTTTACCTTTTTAAATGTAATCTTCCATTAGTCTTTCAATAAATCTTTGATTGTTTAAATATACTAAATGGGAATATATTTCATTCCCACATGTCGTCTGGAATCCTGAGGGAAATATCGAGAGCTGATTGCCAGGAGTCTGGAAGTGGGAGATCACCCACACGGGAATATCCTTAAGGCTGGTTCATCATTTTATGGAGGTGAGAGTTCTGTGAGCATTGAGCGGTTGTGTGAAGTTTCAGCATTACTCGTTTTAAGGGGATCGTTTTTAAAGGACTATTTATTTCCTACATAGACCACTGAGGAACTGACCTCCACTCAGTAAGGCAACTATTGGATATGTGGTTAGAGATGCAAGCTCTTGATTGAGCCCATTACAAGAATGTTACAGTTGGTAGGCTGCAAAAACAGTTGTTTTAAATCACCAGTCATGAAATCATTTAGTGAGAAGACATTTTGTTTTATGGAGAACACAATAAAAGCATATATATTCTAAACTTTTAATAAGGAAGGGGACGCGTGAGACATCTCAGCAACTTTGTGCAAAATGATTTTCAGGGTCCAAATTTACAATGTAAAGTTTGTAGTAACAGTATCAACTTGCAACCAGACTGCGACCCAGATGGTATAGAAGCACTTATGCCTTCCTTATGGCTGTCTGCAGATTAAATATTTAGACCAACAATCCTGTTTCTAAAGCAAGTTTTTCCAAGGGAGGTTCCACTTACTCGGCAATAGTGATGAGCGAATGTGCCTGGGTTCATTTTACTGGCTATTCATAAAAAAGTCATTGTAAATTCCATAAAATGCAAACTTTTTATCTAAAACCCATTGAATTCAGTGGGTGGTGGGGTGGCTGAATCTCGAAAATCAGTTCAGTTGAGGCTATTTTAAGGCTAATAGGCAAGAGATTGTCAAACAAAGGGCACTTCCTCACATTCCCGAGACAAGGCAATTGTTATGCTGAAATTAAAATGACAGTGCCATATTTCAGACACAATATCCAGGCATATGGCACAATGCCTGGAGAATATGTGAGCAGCTTGATTGGGCTGCAATGTAAGAGGGAGAGATGAGGCAGTTTTAATGAAGAAATAAAAATGAGAGTGAGTTAGCTCAGAGGCAGCAGCCATAAATTTTGTAGATTTACAGCGCTATATGTAAGAAGGTTTAATTGTAAGAGGGAGAGACAAGGCAGGTTATATTGTGAGATTAAAATTATGGTTGTCAAGGACAACAGCCGTAAATATTGCACAAACATGCTGCACATTGTGTAAGTGGTTTTACTAGGCCACAAAGGCTAAATTGGCTAAACTATATCCCCATTTACCTTTGGAGGACCAAAAAATTTAAAATTTATATATTTTCAGGTGAAAAAGAGGTAATATGCTACACATGGCATACATAACATTTTCACAATTTCTTGTAGACCAAATTGTCTGAACCATATCCCCATTTAGCTTTTGAGGACCAAAAAAGAATTTGAATAAGACTTTTTCTGATTAAAATAGAAGTAACATGCTACACCCAGCTTACATAGTATTTCTACAATTTCTTGTAGGGTGTATTGTCTAAACCACATCCCAATTTGGCTTTGGAGGACCAAAACAAATACAATTTGATATTTTTAAAATTAAAATAGAAGCGATATGCTGCCTACCGCATACATAGTATTTTTATAATGTCCTGTAGGCCTCATTGGTTAAAAAGCCATTTAGCTTTTGAGAACCAATAAAAGACAGCTTATATTTTTCAAATCAAAATGGAGGTGATATGTTATACACAGCATACACCATATTTATTGTAGGCCACATTTGCTAAACCACATACAGCATGTACTTAGCATTAGCACTACATGGACATAATTTTTCCAAAAAATTCTTGGATGCTTCATTTGATTAAACACCAACCCCAAGCTTTTGAGGACAAACAAAAACAAAAAAGTGTATATTTTTAACTGTTGAAATTAATGATTAGTTGAAAAAAAATGAATGTGTATACCCTGGTTAAATCCGATGTAAATCACATTGTCAAGCAAAGTAGATACGATGTCAATCATGATGAATGAGACCACAACCTGTCAATACCAGTGCTGCTACTCCCTCCGATTTTGGTACTTTTGTCACACACCATATTTGGTCAATGACATCACTCAACATACCTGGTTGGTTTGTTGAGATTTGCCAGCCAGCTAGAAAGATGTCATATGCAAAAGCAGTAGCAGCGGGAGAGTATTGTCCTATCTGAAAGCTCACGGGGCATCACTTATCTTGATTGACACTGGATCTACATCACTAGCTGATGTATTCAAAGTTGAATTTACTTTGTGGGATATTGCTTATTTATTCTACTATAGGTATTTGTCAGGGTGTTTGTATTTTTTACTTTGTAATTTTTTGGTAAATGGGTAAAAAGGTGTACTTTGTACCCCACACTCATTCACCTGGGGGATATGTATCTGAGGGTCCCATAATCTTCAAGTGAATTTCCAGACTGTGACAAGTTTTCCCTGCAGACTCTCCATCCATCAGGTCAAGAATGTGGGGATGAGGACCTTATCCTCACCAACATGGGGACATTTGCTGGTGCCTTTCCATGGGGTCCCTCAGACCAGGGGCGTCTGGTATGGATTTGGGAGAGGGGACCAACGTTTTTTGGGGGATTTCCCTTCAAATCTATATGAGACCCTTATCCTCCTTTATGTGTGATAAGAGTCTGGTATTGGCATTGGAGGGGACCCCATGTCATTTTGTTAACAAACAATATTAGTGGCAACTGTTTTTTTTTATTGTTTCTTTTGCAGAAGGATCCTATAGATGTACCAGGTTTAAAGCATCCTCCTAAGTAACTTACAGTGTTTTAAGGAATTGTGAATTTTAATGTTGCCCTTAACCCTTATTACAAGGCCTGATACCCACCCAGTATTTTTTTCAATGTTTGTATTGGTATATACCCCATGACAGTGCCCAGCTACCCTTGCCTTTTGTTACTAACAACTTGCCAATTGTCTTTGAAAATTGCCATAAAAAATGACAAGATCGATCTGGCTTCTACATATATATCAGTGCCTGATCTCCAGGATACACTGCACAATTTGAGGTAGAGGTGCAGATTTGGCGCTGTAGAAAAATGGACCCAAATGTTGCAGCTGGGAAACATGTGTGGCTCCTTGACAACACAGCACCAGAATAGGAAAGAAAGGGCAATGCAAGATGGTAATGGTGGCAGGCCGGCAGTGGTGGCAAAACTGGTAATGCTGTAAGATATAAATCACTTTTGGGCCACATAAAAAAAAAAATACTTGTTAGCATCAGCTGCAGGGGTTTGCTACTCATTCCCGATCCAGGACTGGTTCATTTTTATACAATTGAGTTGGTCAACTATGTCAGGGGACAGGTGGATTTGTTTCTGTCACAAAACTGCCCACTGGGCTGAAGATGAATTATATATTTGAAAGCACAATGGCCAAATGGCAAGTCAGCTTGCATACTGGGCAATCTCTGGCCAGTGGTCCAGCCTAAACACCCAAAGGTCCAAGGGGTCCACTGTTCTAATGCCCCGTACACACGGTCAGACTTTGTTCGGACATTCCGACAACAAAATCCTAGGATTTTTTCAGACGGATGTTGGCTCAAACTTGTTTTGCCTACACACGGTCGCACAAAGTTGTCAGAATTTCCGATCGCCAACCACGCGGTCACGTACACCACGTACGACGAGACTAGAAAAGGCCGGTTCAGAACCAAGCGCGGCACCCTTTGGGCTCCTTTTGCTAATCTCGTGTTAGTAAAAGTTTGGTGAGAGACGATTCGCGCTTTTTCAGACTCGTGGCTTTTAGATTGTTTTCTGCCGTTCAGTTTGTGCTTGTGGGTTTGTATCTGCTCTTCAGTGCGTGCAGTCAGTTCGTATCAGAGTTTTCTGTGTGATCTTGCCTGCTCGTTGCTGTTTTTCAGGTCGCTCTTCACAGGCCTTGCTGTTCTTCAGTGCGCTCTGTTACTTCGTTCTGAGCAGCCGACCGTTTTCTAGCCATGTTTCGTATGCGTACTCCTCGTAGAGTTCGTGCTGTGCGGGGGCTTGTTGTTGGGGTCCTGACCTTGACACAAGTCCAGTCCATGAACAGGGTGGGGAGGAGTTCATGGACCAAGAATTGGTTGCTTCAGCGTGACCAGTTCTCTCATATGCCTTTGCTCCGTGAGATCCGTGAGAATAGACCTGATGATTTCAGGAACTTTCTCCGGATGATGGACCCCGTATTTCACCGTTTGTTGGCTTCACTGACCCCCTATATCAGCAGGCAGGATACCTGCATGAGGCAAGCCATCACTCCGGAGCAGAGGTTGGTCGCTACCTTGCGGTATTTGGCCACAGGGAGAAGCCTGCAGGACTTGAAGTTCTCGACAGGCATCTCCCCCCAGGCTCTGGGGATCATTATCCCAGAGACCTGTTCTGCCATCATCCAGGTCCTGCAGAAGGAGTATATGAAGGTAAGATTTTTATCCTTTTATATCACATTTTATTGTATTGAATGTTTGCTAATATATTGTATTTCTTTCCTCATTCCCTAATTACCATGATTGTAATATGCTGTGAATGTCCCCTTTGTTCTCATGCATGCTGGATTTTTATGTAATTATTATTTTAGGTCCTTCATACATATTTGCCCTTCAATAACCTCCCCAGCATGGTCTCTCCTGGCCCTATATTCACCTCATGTAGTCACTTAACAATGTATTTTATCAGCTCCAAAGTAGTGCTTTACCCCAAACACCCCCTAAAATGTTTGTAAATGTTATTTTTGATTTAAATTCATGCAGAGTGCCAGAGGCTTTTTTTTGTGGTGTCCCCAAATAATTTTTAGTAACCCTCCCAACCCCCAACTGCTAAGTCAGCTGATCCCAATTCTCTATCTATCCTCAATCATCTATCTGCTGACTTTGCCAAACCCATACACACTATACCCATCTCTTTACTGGTCAGATTTATGGATGAATTCCCCAAAGCATGTAGTGCAAGGGCCTGCCTGTATACTTTCAAATCGTACTGTTTAAAGTTTTTGTATCCTATTATTATCTTGATAGGTAATAGCAGAATGTCCAAATGTCCTCAAATATGTACAGTGTGTATTTATATCTTTGTATTATGACACTTACCTGTCCAGTGGGCTGCCAATAGTGTAACTAAGGAGGGTCTGTTCCAAGTAATACCCTGTATTTAGGCATTCATCTCTCAATGAAGTGAAGAGGGTTACCTGTCCAAGAGTTCCCCCCCCTATAATGTTAGAAATGGCCCATGAGAGGGGGGGAGGGGGGATATGATAGGTGTACCTTATACTTTGGCGTTGTTAAATTCCCCTTAATAAATGCTATCTGGAGGTTGCCCCAGAATGTTTGTGTCTAATCTGCTTGCCATGTTTCTGTGAAAAAATAGTAATATTTATTGTTTTTTCCTCAACAGTTTCCTTCCACGCCACAGGAATGGCAGACTGTGGCCTCCCACTTTGCCCAGCGGTGGGACTTTCCTAACTGCGGAGGGGCAATTGATGGGAAACACGTCCACATCGTCCCACCACCCAACTCGGGGTCGTACTATTATAATTACAAGGGGTTTAATAGTATAGTGATGTTGGCGGTGGTGTCGGCTAATTACGACTTCTTGTATGTGGACGTGGGGAAGAATGACCGGATGTCCGATGGTGGAGTCATCGCCCAGACGGAGTTCCACAGGCGTCTCCAGAATGGCAGCTTGGACTTGCCAGCTCCAGAGCACAATGTGGAAGGTCTCCCATTTGTGTTCGTTGCTGATGAAGCGTTTGCGCTGGGGGACCACCTGATGCGGCCATTCCCGATGAGGACCCTCACCCCGGAACAGAGGGTTTTTAATTACCGGCTGGCCAGAGCCCGAAGAGTGGTGGAGAACACATTTGGAATCCTGGCCAGCCGGTTCCGACTATTTCTGACACCCATCCATATGGCGGAGTATAAACTGAACCATATAATACTTGCGTGCTGTGTTCACCATAATTTTTTAAGAAAACATTCGGCCAACTATGCTGGCTCAGTTGGGCCTGAGGCCGGAATCCTACATCCAACAACACTGACGGCGCTTGAAAGTGGCCGTCCTGGCTTGCCCTCCCTGAGTGCCCGTGATGTCCGGTTACGCTACCTGGAGTTCTTTGCAGGTAGGGGGGCTATCAATATGCCAGACAATATGTGAAGCCTTTTTCTAATAAAAAAAAACCAAAATAAATTCTTTGTGGACATTTACTGCTTGTGTTTGTTTTAGCTGACCCTGACAGAAATGTGTTGAGTGCAGAAAATGTCGTGATTGGGTAACCTTATAAAAAACACTGTTGGCTGGTATTTCCTAAATGCAAAAACACATTTCACTACAAGTGCACTTGCAACTGCACTGAAACTGCACTTGTAGTGCAAAGTGGATTTGCCCTTAGGAAATAACCCCCATTTTTGCATAAAACAGCTATTACATCACCCCAAAAGTGTTGTAGTGTTGAGACAATAATCCACACATTCTTGAGTAACCAACTTTTTTATACCTGCACAATCACATGTGCATTTACCAAAGGTTTTTAAAAAAAAACAACATGTTTTTTGTATAACAATTTTTGCAGTAGCATTATCAAAAATCAAAATGTCCATTTAAGATAAAACAGGCATGTGTAAAACCCAAAAGAAAGCCAAAAAACTTGAACTTACAAAGTTCACATTTTGAAAAACCTGAAGGCTATATCAGACATCAGTATTTAGGAACTGTGTTTGATATAGCGTTCAGATGGGGGGAAATCACCCCTGGAAAAGCCAAATTTGGAAGATGCACACCAAGTTCCGAATGTCAACATGTGCTATCTGCCATCACGGGGGATCAAGGGACGTGTTTTGGGGGAGCAAGCCCTTCCTCAACGCTACTTTATAATTGAGGAAGGGGTTGCACCCCCAAAACGCGTCCATTGATCTCCCGTGATGGCAGATAGCACATGTTGACACACTGTGTGCATCCTCCAAATTTGGCTTTTCAAAACATTGCAAAAAGATTTTAAAAATTGGAACACAATCCCAAAAATATATTTTGTGGGCTCTTAAATTCGCCCCAAAACATCAATGATGTTATTATTTTTTTTAATAACATCATTTATTTTTTGCTGTATGTTGTGCAATTCGAGATTACACCCCATGATCTCCCCGATCAGGATCTGGGCACTTTCTGAAGTAAAGCGTTCTGGATCCACAACCTCACGATCACCTAAAAAGAGAGAAACAAAACAAAAACAGGTATCAAAATTCTGCCACCATCCATATCGGTAACCTGAGCCTATGGTCGCAGACACTCACCTGTTGTGGTGCCAATCTCCACCACATCTTCTTCTTCCTCCTGCTCTTCTTCGTTTGGGGGTATTTCACCTTCTTCCATAGGTGGGGGGTCTGTGATCTCCTCGGATGAGGGGTGTCCTCCGAGTCTTTTCTCCCCTATGTAAAACAAAAATGGTATACTTAGCACACAGATATTTGATGGCAGAACTAGAAATAGGAAACATTGCTTGGAAGTGGGGTACAATTGTCTATTTTAGCCGAGTTCCAAGATGTAATTTTATTATTGCCCTTTGTCAAGCTGCAATACTTTACAGGTTTAGTACAAGCTTCACAGATGGAGACCCCCCTATAGCATACACTGGAGCACCTGTGTGGCCCCCCTAATAAAAATGGTGTTCTTGTGTCCCACACTAGTGCTCCAGTGTCCAGATGTGAAAACAAGAAAAGGGGGGGGGGTGCTGCGCTAACCAGAGAGTCTCTAAAATAGTTAATTACTAATAGCTTAGTGATGTGGAACAAGAGGCATCAGCGAAATGGAATAAATATTCGTGTAGAAATCGCATAAAACTAGAGTGTTAAAACCGCATGAGTTGGTGTAATAACTAAAAATCTTGTGAAATAAGAAAAAGTGATTTAAATATGTGTTGATCCAAAGGAGTGATAAACATAGATATGAACAATAAAACATATGTCTAAAATCATCCGATCAAATAAATGAGTATTATCAACCAAATATGTCAAAGTGCTGGTGCTCTAGTGCCTTGATTACAATAATGCAGACTGATAAATATCATATCATAAAGTGCATGAATGAATAAATAATAATGAAATAATAAATAAGTAAATCAGGTGAGGAAAAAAGGAATAATCGCCAAATCCTGGTGTTGCAGCAAGTGCAGTGTGTAAAGTCCGGTGTGGATGATCAAATAAATAAATAAATATAATGATCAAATCCGATTGCTAGTGTCCAAAATTAATATAGTGTCCAAAGATAATATATATACTATTAGTGAAACCAACAAATACGTGCAAAACAAAAGCAAATCTCATCAATGGTGCACAAAAAAAGTGCTCAAACACAGCAATGGATGACAGTGAGGTGATGGTATGCAAAAAAAAAAAACACTCTGTGTCCTCTTCATGCAGCATGCGCTAGTGTAGGTAATGGCCCCTTACCTAGCGGTGCTAGGTCAACCGCATATAAGTTGTTTAATCATAGGATCCTGGGTCTCTACTGCGTCTTTGTGTCCACGCTTGCCGACTCCGCGGGATCCTATCGGTAGCTGGGTGTGTATGGCTATGGTCCTAGCTGGGGTCCTGGGACAGTGCGGCTCCTAGCTCCTCCTCCACATCTCAGATGTATATAAAATATAGGACAAGGTACCCAAATAGTGAAGTATGTTTTCATAGGGGTCGCTTTATTTATGTACACATATAGACAGAGTACTCACATTAAGCAGTTTGTTATCACAGCCTTTATCCTACGAGCAGCGAGCTCGTAATGCTTACAGCAGAGAAAACAAGCCTATTCCGTCCCTACGCGTGACGTCACCGATCACGTGACTTCTTCAGGGGATCACGTGATCGGTGACGTCACGCATAGGGACGGAATAGGCTTGTTTTCTCTGCTGTAAGCATTACGAGCTCGCTGCTCGTAGGATAAAGGCTGTGATAACAAACTGCTTAATGTGAGTACTCTGTCTATATGTGTACATAAATAAAGCGACCCCTATGAAAACATACTTCACTATTTGGGTACCTTGTCCTATATTTTATATACATCTGAGATGTGGAGGAGGAGCTAGGAGCCGCACTGTCCCAGGACCCCAGCTAGGACCATAGCCATACACACCCAGCTACCGATAGGATCCCGCAGAGTCGGCAAGCGTGGACACAAAGACGCAGTAGAGACCCAGGATCCTATGATTAAACAACTTATATGCGGTTGACCTAGCACCGCTAGGTAAGGGGCCATTACCTACACTAGCGCATGCTGCACGAAGAGGACACAGAGTGTTTTTTTTTTGCATACCATCACCTCGCTGTCATCCATTGCTGTGTTTGAGCACTTTTTTTGTGCACCATTGATGAGATTTACTTTTGTTTTGCACGTATTTGTTGGTTTCACTAATAGGATATATATTATCTTTGGACACTATATTAATTTTGGACACTCGGATTGGATCATTATATTTATTTATTTATTTGATCATCCACACCGGACTTTACACACTGCACTTGCTGCAACACCAGGATTTGGCGATTATTTCTTTTTTCCTCACCTGATTTACTTATTTATTATTTCATTATTATTTATTCATTCATGCACTTTATGATATGATATTTATCAGTCTGCATTATTGTAATCAAGGCACTAGAGCACCAGCACTTTGACATATTTGGTTGATAATACTCATTTATTTGATCGGATGATTTTAGACATATGTTTTATTGTTCATATCTATGTTTATCACTCCTTTGGATCAACATATATTTAAATCACTTTTTCTTATTTCACAAGATTTTTAGTTATTACACCAACTCATGTGGTTTTAACACTCTAGTTTTATGCGATTTCTACACGAATATTTATTCCATTTCGCTGATGCCTCTTGTTCCACATCACTAAGCTATTAGTAATTAACTATTTTAGAGACTCTCTGGTTAGCGCAGCATCCCCCCCCCCTTTTCTTGGTTCATTTGTTTCGGGCTTCTGTCTGGGCCCTTGTCTTGGTGCATGCAGCTGTCCAGTTGCATATGTTCCATGCAGTCTCCGAATTTTGTTTGAATTTTGTTCAGTTGTTTCACTTCTTTTTTCCAATTTGGTAGCGCAGGAATAGCTCCCACTTTTATTTCAGATGTGAAAACAGCTGCTGAGTGTCCTCTCCTTACACACAATCTAGTTGGCATTTCATTCTAGTAACAAACCCATCTACACAAACAACTATTTGGCATCCAAGTAGGCCCAAAAAAAATGTGGGAAAATGCATATGGCCTAAACAATGGTGTTTTAGAGGCCAAAAGAAAAATGTTTGATACGAACGAATAATGGGCCCATGAACATTAAAGTTGCCCTTTTAAACGTTACAATTACTAAAAGCATATGGAGCAGAACGAACGGAATAAAGACAGAAAGAATAGGAACACAGCACAACTACTTACTTTTTTGCAGCACTCTCTGGATCTTTCGGTACTGCTCTGGCTCTCTTAATTTCAGGTCCGACCACCGCTTCCTGAGCTGATCTTTTGATCTTCGGACCCCGAAATTCCTCTCAAGACTCCTGACCACTTTCGCCATGATCTTGGCCTTTCGGATGTTCGGGTTGGGGTAAGGCCCATACTTCCCGTCATAGTCGGACTTCTTCATGATGTCGACCATCTCCAACATCTCCCCAAAGGACATATTTGTGGCCTTAAAACGTCTGCTTCTGGATCGGGACGTGTTCGGATCCGGGCTTTCCTCCTCCTCCTCCTCGTTCCTGCAATTAGCACGCACCTGCCGTGACTCCGCCATGTGCTCTTCCCCCACTGCGCCGAACGAAAAGGGGCGGGGAATAGAATAGAAAGAACGTCAGGGGCGGGCGGAGTTACACGCATGCGCAGTGTGTATAAAGCATAACACGCGTGCGTATTACGTACGATCTGTGAGCGGAGGAAGGAGCATTGGACGCGCCGATCGTAAGAACGAAGGTAAGAGACAAACTTGTGCCTATACTGCTTCTACATTGAGGCCTATATTGTAACAAGATTAGGAGAGTTTTGTCTGACATTAGGCTTTGTCTTGTGTTGTGTCTTGCAGTGAACATGGATATGGTACTCAAAGATAATGACTTCATGTCAGTATTCATAGATATGCTAAGGGAGCTGCCCTGTCTGTGGGAGATTAACCACCCCCATTTCAAGAACCAAGCAAAGAGGGAGGCAGCACTGGTGCAATTGTGTGAAATTGTGAAGCAGGTGATCCCCACGGCAGACATCAACTATTTAAATAAATTAATTGGTGGCCTGAGGAGCACATATCTAAGGGAGCGCAAGAAAGTCCTGGATTCAGAGAGATCCGGAGCAGCAGATGACATCTATGTCCCCAGGATGTGGTACTACGACAGGCTGCATTTTCTGGCAGGCCAGACTGAACCCAGGCCATCCCTCTCCAGTCTTCCTTCCACGCTTCCTTCCCCCCCGTCTGAGGCTTCTGACGCCCAACCTGGGCCTTCCAGGTCACATGTGGAGGAGCCCAGATTGAGCCAGGTATAGCATTCCTCTAAATATTTCTGCTTGTCCAATCAATGATGTTAACTAGATGTTAGTTGGGAGTACTAATTTAGGATTGTGATTGATGATGCAAAACATTAAAACCATGTCCCTTTTTCATACACAGGGAAGTCTCAGCCAGGAGGTGGCCGGGCCGAGCCGGCTGGCTGATCTGCCGGTCCCTCCACCCCCCTGGAAAGAGAAAGTGGCAGGAGGAGTGCCCTAGAGGAGGCTACCAGAGGACTCTTTTGGAGGGCTACAGGGGTCCTGGGAGCACGACAGACCGTGGAGGAGGACATTGCTGCCGTCATTGCATATAAAATGCAGAGGATGGAGGAGGGCCAACAAGTCATGTGTGAGGCCCTCATATCGGAGGCTCTGGAGAAAGGTATGAGGGGCGAAATTACACCTCAGACACACCTTCGCGATGGTCCTCCTCCTCCTCCTCCTGCAGGTCCTCCTCCTCGTCCTCCCTCTCCTCCAGGTCCTCCCAGTCCTCCTCCAGGTCCTACTCCTCCTCCTGCCACATCTCCAACTGCACAGCCACAGCCCGGAAGGAAGCGTGGAAGGAAGACCAGAAAGTGAGGACCCTGGATCCAGTCTGGTCGGCCAAAAAATGCAGCCTCTTGTGGTACCACAGCCTGGGGACACAGATGTCATCTGCTGCTTTCCGGATCTCTGCGAATTCTGGACCAGACTGCCCTCCCTTACATATGGACTCCTCAGGCCACCAATTTTGATGTTCAAGAATTGATGTCTGCCGTGGGGGTCCCAGGCTTCGCTAATTTCTCATGTTGATCCAGTGTTGCCTTCCTCTTTGTTTGGTTCTGATCCCTTAATAAAGGAATTTTTGTTTGAATTATACTCTCCTATGTGTTTTACTTCAAAAATGACAGTTTGTGAGGGTTCAGGTACATTTCAAATATACAATGTGAAATTAACAAGGGACACCAACAACAAACAATCTCCTTGAGATTAAATAATAAAAGATATCAATGGTGTTGGGGTAACTTGACACACAAAACACACACAAAAATATTCTGGAGTAAAAATAAAAATAACATTGAACAAAGATCAGCCTTTGAAAAAATCCAAACATTACAAAAAAAAAGGCTTAAAATCAAAAAAAAAAAAAATAATAATATAAAACTGTCAGATGTGACAACTAATAACAATATATTGAGGGAATCCCAAAAAATAAAACACAAATAAAACTTTGTGAGAAGTGTGTGTGAATATGAGCAGCAAAACTACTTAAATCTTCGCACATTATAAAGAAGAAGAGAGTGCGCTGTATTAAACCATTTTTTAACATTGCAGCGTGACGAAAGTGCTGTATCCATTGCGAACGCTAAGTTTACCAGAACGAGCTGTCCCGTCTCGGAATTTCTTCTGAGCATGCGTGGCACTTTGTGCGTCGGAACAGGCCACACACGGTCGGAATTGACGCGATCGGATTTTGTTGTCGGAAAATTTTATCTCCTGCTGTCCAACTTTGTGTGTCGGAAAATCCGATGGAAAATGTCCGATGGAGCCCACACACAGTCGGAATTTCCGACAACACGCTCCGATCGGACATTTTCCATCTGAAAATCCGACCGTGTGTACGGGGCATAAGGGTGTCTACATCAACCCTAGACCCCAGATAATCTGAGATTATATGGTTTAAGCATTTCCTGTGACTGCTGCCAGCAACTAGGCCTGGCCAATGTATTCTAAACTATTTTAAAGCTTCAGTGAGAAAGCCACCTCCACTGATACTCCTTCTTTCACTGACCTCAGGATCTGAGGCAAACTGACCATGAAAAGGGATCCTGTACCTCTGTGGAAAAGTGGTTTAGAGGCTCCCCCACAGCACCTTGTCCAAGTGGCACTTTATTTGCTCTCTCTGTGGTAGCAGGATTCGATCTGGCATTTTCTTCTTGTATTGGGGATCAAAAGGATGGCCAACAGTATTGGTCACTCTCCTTTATGGAGAGTTCCTATCCTGGGGTCCTTGTACAGGCACTGCAGCATGAATAAGGTCATGCAAAAAAAAAGGGTGAGGAACCTGCTAAGGACAAGGGTGTCTTGAATAAGTAACCCGCTGAAGTACAACTCCCAAAGTTTCGGAGGAGTAAAACTTATCCTTGGAAGCCTGCCTCATGTCCTCACTCTTCCTGCTGCTGGCACCCCAACACTCCTCCTCTGCCTGCTCATGCCTTAGAGAGATGGAATAAGTTGTGAAAAGACCAGGAAGTCCTTCTCTTCCTTCTTCTGCTGTGCACCAGTGCCCGGTCTATTACACTATGCAGTTTGTGCTTCAGCAGAAACAACACAGAGATCATGTTACTGATCCCTGCCTTGTTACAGTCATCCATTCTGGTTGCTCTTCTTTGAGTGGTGACAAGATGGTACCCACATTCTCAATCAGAAGCCACTGACTTGGAGAAAAAAAATGTTCCTCAAATTTTGTCCTTGTCCTGTACTCACTCAAATACTCATTGACAGCCTACAGTTTGTAAAACACAAAATCCATCATCTGTATTCCCTATAGTCTTCCACTATCACAAAGCTAACACCACACCAAGTAAAAAAGAGGAGAAGGATGTTAAAGCTGAACAGTCAATGGTCCTGTAGTATAGGGACAGCCCTGCAAGCAGAAGTCAGCAAAAAGGAGGAGGTGAACATACTTAGGTAAATATAAAGCATAAAACAAAAGGGTATATATAAATTTTAAAAAAAGATTGCTATAAACAATGGCTCATTGAGTGTGAAGGGCCACATGAAGACCTACATCTGATAAAAGAAAACTGCAATGGTATTTAAAAAAGAGTGTAGTCAAGTGTCCAGTATATAGGGGTGGAAGCCCTTCCTCCCCTGGGCTCACCCATAGTCCGATTGGACCACTAAGATTGACTATTTAACGTCATCTTTGGCCTAGGCTGCAGATGACACCAACAATGCCACCCCAAAGACCGGATGAAAAACCCACAACAATGATGTCATCTCCACAGGAAGTGATGTCTGCTCTCCAATGGCGCCAAAAGAACTGAAAAAATTACTGAAAACTTGACCTTTCTGTAGCCCTTTGCGCCACCATTCATTCATTTTTTCATATTTCAGGAAACTTGGTCAACCAAACGTATCCTGAGGTGGGTTATTTTTGTGTTTTCTCTCTTCATTATTTGTCTGGTGTCCTGTGTATGTCTGTGGATTCCCCATTTGTATGCCCCTCCCCCTGGACCAGTAGAGGGAATAGGGCCAACGATTGATGTGATGCCAGTTCTGTATGGTGTCTCTACACTAAAATTGTATTTTAATGTACAGTATATAAACAATAAATATTGGTTTATGAATACATTCAATTGTAAATTTAACTCCTCAAGGTACAATAAAAATCCTATGTCTCTCCTCCCCGTGATGTCATGAGGGGATTCTTCTGTTGTTTTAAGTTCAGCTTTAAATAGAGTTGAGTCACAGGCTGGGTCCAGTAACAGCTAAACAACAAGGCACCAAATCATAGGCAGGATCAGAGTCAGGAATAAACAGAAGTCAACAATATGCAGGCAGCAATGTACAAATATGACGAGCGGAATCTTGGTTGTAAGTCTGAGATCGGTAACAGAGATGAGTAGCAAACATAAGCAAACAAGACAAATCCAAACGCAGGTCAGGTAGAAGCTGGATCAATAACAAGGTCAGTATCAGTATTAGGATCAGGAATATAGGAGCAAGATTGAAAACTGTTAGGAGCTAAGATTTAAATAGCCTGCTTGGTGGCAATGAACGTGCCTGCTTGCCCATGCTTGTGCATGTAAGCGTACACAACAATGTCTGTGTAGTTAGAATTGTTTGTCCATAAATATGTGCAATTTTATGTGCACACTCATTAGGCTGGTGTTTGGCATGATCTTTCTGACACTAATGTTGTCCTAAACAGTCCATTCCAGAAGTAGCAGTCTTTGACATCCAGAGAGAAGGATTGCAAGAAAAACTGAGATGCCTACACTGTAAACTCCTCAAACCCATTAAGATCCACAGAGAGGCCCAAAAGGGGTTTTTCGAGGAATCGATCCAAGTTCATGAGCCATACACATTTCTACCACCAGAGATCATACACATTTCTGCCACCAGAGATTTAATTATGGTTGCCACTAGGGATGAGCCGAACACCCCCCGGTTCGATTCACACCAGAACCTGCGAACGGACCGAAAATTCGCACGAACTTTAGAACCCAATTGACGTCTATGGGACTCGAACGTTCGAAATCAAAAGTGCTCATTTTAAAGGCTAGTTTGCATGGTATTGTCCTAAAAAGGGTTTGGGGACCCGGGTCCTACCCCAGGGGGCATGTATCAATGCAAAAAAAACGTTTAAAAACTGACGTTTTTTCGGGAGCAGTGATTTTAATGATGCTTAAAGTAAAAAAAAAAAAAGAAATATTCCTTTAAATATCGTACCTGGGGGGTGTCTATAGTATGCCTGTAAAGTGGCGCGTGTTTCCCGTGTTTAGAACAGTCCCTGCACCAAATGGAAAAAATCTCATTTAAAACTGCTTGCGGGTTTAATGTCATGTCGGGTCCTGGCAATATGGATGAAAATCAGTGAGACAAACGGCATGGGTACCCCCCAGTCCATTACCAGGCCCTTTGGGTCTTGTATGGATATTAAGGGGAACCCCGCACCCAAATTAAAATAAGGAAAGGTGTGGGGCCACCAGGCCCTATATACTCTGAACAGCAGTATACAGGCTGTGCAAACAAGACAGGGACTGTAGGTTTGTTGTTAAGTAGAATCTGTTTGTAATTTTGAACGGGTACATTTTTAACATGTTTAGCCAAAAAATCCACTTAACGACCGGCCACTGTATATATACGTCATTTTTTTTAAAGATGGATATCTCGGTAACGGCAGCAGCTGCTGCCACAACCGAGGTATTCATTTTAGGGCCGGCGTTTCTGTACACGATAATGGTGGTCTCTGCGGCTGGTTCACCGCGAGATCACCATTATCGGTGGCGGGAGAGGTGCCACCCCCCCCTCCCGCCGCTCTCCCGCGCCCTCCGCGGCTTACCGGAGCCGTCGGTAGCGGCGGAGGAGATCGGGACCTGTCACTGCTGAGGTATAGAGATGAGTGAGGCCAAGATGGCCCCCACCCGTCTCTATACCATAGGACGGCCGGAGCGACGTCATTACGTCGGCTCCGCCTACTTCTCTTAAAGGCACAATTTTTTTTGTGTCATTTTTTTGACCCCAGATTTTTTGGACTTTTTGACCCCAGATCTCATATTTAAGAGGACCTGTCATGCTTTTTTCTATTACAAGGGATGTTTACATTCCTTGTAAAAGGAATAAAAGTGATCCAATTTTTTTTTTTTAAAACAGTGAAAAAATAAATAAAATAAAGTAAAATAAATAATTAAAAAAAAAAAAATTTAAAGCGCCCTGTCCCAACGAGCTCAAGCGCAGAAGTGAACGCATACGTGAGTAGCGCCCGCATATGAAAACGGTGGTCAAACCACACATGTGAGGTATCGCCGTGACCGGTAGACCTAGACCTAGACCTCCTCTGTAACGCAAAACATGCAACCTGTAGAATTTTTTAAATGTCGCCTATGGAGATTTTTAAGGGTAAAAGTTTGACGCTATTCCACGAGCGGGCGCAATTTTGAAGTGTGACATGTTGGGTACCAATTTACTTGGCGTAACATTATATTTCACAATATAAAAAAAATTGGGCTAACTTTACTGTTGTCTTATTTTTTTATTCAAAAAAGTGATTTTTTTCCAAAAAAAGTGCGCTTATAAGACCGCTGCGCAAATACGGTGCAAAAAAAAGTATTGCAATGACCGCCATTTTATTCTCTAGGGTGTTAGAAAAAAAACAATATATAATGTTTGGGGGTTCTAAGTAATTTTCTAGCAAAAAAAAACTGTTTTAAACATGTAAGCACCTAAAATCCAAAACGAGGCTGGTCCTTAAGTGGTTAAGCTTTTTGGAAAACATAGGGAAGGGTTATCACCCCTGTGACATTTGTTTTGCTGTCTTTCTTCCTCTTCAGAAGATTTCACCTCACTTTTTGTCCCAATGACAAATGTTTTTTGAAAATTTGGGGTTTTTTGTGGAACAAGGATTGGAAAGCATCAGTGGAAAGGAGAAATGTTTTTCCCATATTAACTCTTACAGGAGAGAATTTCCCTTCCTAGGGGTAGATTTCATCTCACTTCCTGTTGTCTCCTTCCGTTTGCAAGTAGGAGTCGTTTGTAAGTTAGATGTTTGAAAGTAGGGGCCTGCCCTATATACTCAGCAGAAATTTGGGCCTTAGGTGTTGTTGTGGCCACAACACTGTAAACCCTCACAGGGCCCTGCTGTGAAATATTAGATCAAGAATTGTAATTACATGCCCCTGTTGAACAAGGGCAAAAAAATTGGGCCTTTGGTGGTGGTGGTGGTGGTGCTGGTGCCACAACACTGTAAGTCCTCACTCGCACTTGGTGGGTGCAGAAATGGGCCCTGCTGTGAAATATTAGATCAAGAATTGTAATTACATGCCCCTGTTGAACAGGGGCTGAAAAATTAGGCCTTAGGCACTGGTGCTGGTGCCACAACACTGCAACCCCTCACAGACACTCTAGTTGGAATGCAGGAAAGAGCCCTGCTGCAAAGTATTGCATCAAAAATTGTAATTACACGCCCCTGTCAAACAGGGGCAGAAAAATTGGGCCTTAGGCACTGGTGCTGGTGCCACAACACTGCAACCCCTCACAGATACTCTAGTTGGAATGCTGAAATAAGCCCTGCTGCAAAGTATTGCATCAAAAATTGTAATTACACGCCTCTGTTAAACAAGGGCTGAAAAATTGGGCCTTAGGCACTGGTGGTGGTGCCACAACACTGCAACCCCTCACAGATAATCTAGTTGCAAAGCAGAAACGAGCCCTGCTGCAAAGTATTGCATCAAAAATTGTAATTACACGCCCCTGTTACACATGGGCTGAAAAATTGTGCCTTAGGCACTGGTGGTGGTGCCCAGAACCAAAAATGTTCTTACAAGCTATCAGCGTGATGATTGAGGAGGAAGAGGATAATTTCTCAGGGATAGTCACTCAGCATCAGTATAGGCAGTCTTTGAAGGGATCTGAGATTTCAAAAAAAATATTCGGTTACATCAGCATCAGGTGCTTGGTAGCTGGTGGTGATCCAAGACTGATTCATTTTTATGAAGGTCAGTCGATCGACCGAGTCGGTGGACAGACGCACCCTGTGATCGGTTACAAAGCCTCCAGCAGCACTGAATGTGCGTTCCGAAAGAACGCTGGATGCAGGACAGGCCAGTAGCTCAATTGCATACTGTGCAAGCTCTGGCCAGTGTTCCATCCTCAAAACCCAGTAACCCAGAGGATTTTCGGTGGGAAAGGTGTCCAAGTCAGATCTTGCCCCTAGGTATTCCTGCACCATGTAAAACAGACGCTGGCGATGGTTGCTGGAACCGATCATACCTTGGGGCTGCAGACCAAAAAATTGTCTGAACGCATCGGTCAGACGGCCACCTTCTCCACCGCTCCTTCTTTGACTGACCGAAGCCTCAGCAAGACGTTGTCTAGAAACAGGAGTTTGTAACCTTCCAGTCTCTGGGAACGCGTTCCACAGACCTTTCTGCAAGGCCTCCCGAAGATGTTTCATCCCCTGCTCCCTGTGTGATGGCAAGATAAGGTCTGCAACCTTACCCTTGTAACGTGGATCAAGGAGGGTTGCCAGCCAGTATTGGTCCTTCTCCTTGATACTGGGAATACGAAGATCCTTACGCAGGCTTTGCAGGATCAGGGAGGCCATGCAGCGTAGGTTTGCTGAGGCATTCGGTCCGGAGTCCTCTGGGTCACTAAGGACGACATGGTCTGCAGCCACCTCCTCCCAGCCACGTACAAGTCCATGTGTTTCTTGGGACTGATCCATTAAAGACTGCTGCTGATGCTGAGTGCCAGGCTCCACCTCCATACTGACACAATCTTCCTCCTCCTCCTCCTCCTCTTCCTGTGTGATCGGCGGGCATGCAGGAACACTGTCTGGATAAAGAGGGCCTTGAGAGCTAAGGAAGTCCTCCTCTTCCTGCCTCTATTCTGCCTCAAGTGCCCTGTCCATTATTCCACGCAGTTTGTGCTCCAACAGGTGGACAAGGGGTACAGTGTCACTGATGCATGCACTGTCACTGCTCACCATCCTCGTGGCCTCCTCAAATGGTCACAGGACAGTGCATGCATCCCTGATCATGACCCACTGGCGTGGGGAAAAAAACCAAGCTCCCCTGACCCTGTCCTGGTGCCATAGTCGCACGGGTACTTATTGATGGCCCTCTGCTGCGTGTGCAGCCGCTGCAGCATGGCCAACGTTGAGTTCCACCTGGTGGGCATGTCACAGATTAGGCGGTTCTTGGGCAGGTTAAACTCCTTTTGGAGGTCCGTCAGCCGAGCACTGGCATTATATGACCGGCGGAAATGCACACAGACTTTCCTGGCCTGCCTCAGGACATCCTGTAAGCCCGGGTACCTGCCCAAGAACTGCTGCACCACAAAGTTAAGGACGTGAGCCAAACAGGGCACATGGGTCATTTGTCCCTGTCAGAGGGCAGAGAGGAGGTTGGTGCCATTGTCGCAAACCACCATTCCTGTCTTAAGTTGGCGTGGCGTCAACCACCTCTGAACCTGCCCCTGCAGAGCTGAGAGAACCTCTGCCCCAGTGTGACTCCTGTCCCCCAAGCACACCAGCTCAAGCACCGCATGGCATCTTTTGGCCTGCGTACTTGCATAGCCCCTTGAACGGCTACGGAGCACCGCTGGTTCCGAGGACAAAGCACAGGAAGAGGCCATGGAGGAAGAAGAAGAGGAGGGGGTGGAGGAGAGAGGTGTGTCACAATCATTAGCATTTTGGAGGCGTGGTGGCGGAACAACCTCCAACACTACTGCACCTTGTCCTGCATCCTTCCCAGCTGCCAGCAGAGTCACCCAATGCGCCGTGAAACTTAGGTAATGTCCCTGTCCATGCCTGCTGGACCATGAGTCAGCGGTAATATGCACCTTACCGCTGACCGCCCTGTCCAGCGAGGCATGGACATTGCCTTCCACATGCCGGTAGAGAGCCGGAATCGCCTTCCGTGAGAAAAAGTGGCGTTTGGGTACCTGCCACTGAGGAACCGCACATTCCACAAACTCACGGAAGGGGGCAGAGTCTACCAACTGAAAAGGCAGCAGTTGAAGTGCTAGCAATTTTGCCAAGCTAGCATTCAACCGCTGCGCATGTGGATGGCTGGGAGCAAACTTCTTTCGGCGGTGCAGCAGCTGGGGCAGGGAAATTTGCCTGGTACAATCTGACGTCGGTGTACCAAAAGCAGATTGCCCACAAGTACTTGGCTGTGACACACCTAATTCTACACCTTCATTCCTCTCAGTGCAGGTCTCAGAGAGGACTGAAGGTATAGTGGGGTTGGAGATCTCAGCTGATGAGGAGCAAGGAGACGTCCTCTTTGTTCTTTGGTGTGGGTCTTTTAGATACGCTTGCCAACGAACTGCATGGCAGGTCAACATATGTCTGGTCAAGCATGTGGTACCCAAGCGGGAGATGTTTTGGCCACGCGAGATACGCTTGAGACATATGTTGCAAATAGCAGCGGTGCGATCTGATGCACTCGTCTCAAAAAAGGCCCACACAAAAGAACTTTTTGAATAACGTGCAGAGACTGCAGCACCCTGCACATGTGGAGCTTTGGGGTGTGATGCAATCAATGTGCTGCCCTTAGGCTGGCCCCTGGAGGGCATCCTGCCTCGTTGGTGATGTGCCACCTCCTCCTCCTCTTCCTCTCTCCTATCAGGCATCCACGCTGAGTCAGTGACCTCATCATCCCCTCCCTCCTCATCACTGGAGCAAACCTGGCAGTATGCTGCAGCAGGGGGAGCATGACTGCCAGATTGCTATCCTTCTTGGGCACCCCCTCTGTCCGTGCTCATGTTACGGCCTTCATCGAGCTCAGTATCATCATCAGAGCCTTCCAAACGCTGGGCATCCTCCTGGAGCATGTACACAACACTGTGGTCAAACAGTTCGAGGGACTCCTCAGGAGGACATGGTGGGGCTAGGGAAGGAGTCACTGATGACATTGAGCCGAGGGAAGAGGCCGCTGCTTTGCCAGACAAAGTACCCTGGGCATGGGTGAGAGAGGATGAGGAGGATGAGGACGGCTTGGTCATCCACTTGACCAAGTCTTCCGCATGTTGCGGCTCAACACGGCCAGCTGCCGAAAAAAAGGCCAAGCATGTCCCATGGCCACGTGCTGATGAGGATGCACGGTCTCCACTAGACACAGAGCCTGCTTGCCCTCTCTTATTGGCTTGTAACTGTCTGCCTCTCCTTCTTGGCCTTCCAGACATACTAATGGCCTGTAGCTGCACTAAGCTGGGATATATATATATATATGTACTGATACTGCAGCTAGCAAAATCAACTGCCTGCCTGTAGTATGAGAACACCACCAACCTTCTACAGGTAGCTTTAGCTGAACACTGTGCAGAGCTCGCAAAAAACTAACTTGTAGCTTTTTTAGCTGCCTGCGGTAGTGATAGGATCAGGAAAACACCACCAACCTTCTACATGTAGCTTTAAGTGAACACTGTGCAGAGCTCACAAAAAAAAAAACTTGTAGGTTTAGCTGAACACTGTGAGGTGGACGCACCACACTAACTTGTAGTTTTAGCTGAACACTGTGAGCAGGACACACTGCACTAACTTGTAGCTTTAGATGAACACTGTGCAGAGGTCTCACTACACTAACTTGTTCATCAGCCAGCAATGCACTGCGATGCCGCAGTGAATTATGGGCCGTGACGCGCCACACGAATTTGGCGCGAACGGCCCATATCGTTCGCAATTCGGCGAACAAACAATGTTCGAGTCGAACATGGGTTCGACTCGAACACGAAGCTCATCCCTAGTTGCCACATGATCTACCACTATTTTCTCTAATACTTCCAGGAGAAGCCATAGATTTTAACAATATTACACAGCCATTGGGCTGCCATGCTCATCAAGTTCAGGTCTATGCTTCTGCTGTAAAGTTTTCTGAATCACCATCTACTGACATGTCTGAAGACAGAGACATGTTGCCTCTTTTTCAGAAAGGTAAAACCCAAGAGATTGAACCCCTGAGGCACTCTCAGAGACCTAACTTTGGGAGACCCTCTGTACACTTTGTGCAGGATGAGTTTGAATGGTATACAAACTTGCCAGGGACAACAAGTTCAAGTGGGGTTGAGTATAGCAGAGATCACAATTACTAATCATGCTTGGACTCAGATGCAGACCCCTCTAACTCCTTTTCCAACAACTCCCTGGGTCCTTGGACATGCCCAAGGAGTAAAGGATCCTTAGCTTTCCTCCCTCAGGAGAGAGGCCACAGCAGATAATCTACAGTTCCTGCAGACTTAGGCTCCATACACACTAGCGTTTTTTTAAGCTCCTAGAAGCTATTGTGAGCATTTTTTTCTGCTCCTAGAAACTAATAGTGTTATCCTATGTGTCCATGCACACTATTTTATGCAGGAAGCATTTTTAAATTTTCAGCATTTAGGCTCCATGCGCATTAGCTCAAAAAACGCTAGAAAAATGCTGGATGAAAAACGTTGATAATAGCTTTTTTGTGTCGGCTTCTAGTAACGTTTTAGTAGCTTTTAGAAGCTTTAGGGAGCATTTTGTTTTCCAGGAAAATGCTCCCAAATACTCTACAGAAACAATGTTTCTTTTGCTCCTAGACCCTGAAGCTCAAAAAATGCCAATAGCCTAAAGTTGTGTGCATGGACACATATGAAAGCTACTAAAACGCTACTAGAAGCCAGCACAAAAAAGCTATTATCTGTGTTTCTCATCTAGTGTTTTTTTTCTAGCTTTTTTTTGAGCTTTTAAAAAACACTAGTGTGCATGGGGCCTTAAAGTAAAACTCCAGCCAAATCACTTTTGCTTAGATTAGGGAAGAGTTACAACTTTTTGTTGGAGTTCTGTTTTAGGTGGGTGTATTTTGAACTCCTGACTTACATTAATGGCTCCAGTACCTTAAAGACTCGTTTTAGAATTGTGATAACTTGCAATAAACATCCCTTACATCCCTAGCACCAGAGCCATATGTCTGCACTTACAATACAATGGGGAATGATACTGTATCTGTTTCAAACCCAGTTCTTTTTTAATCTTGCCACGGATACCCTATATTAACTTTTTGTGTCCTATTAAATCTCCAAAATTATAGATTGTACAACTTGAATGGATTGTATGATAAAACTCCACAAAAATATATTATTATGATGACCATTAAAGGGCTTTTCCACTTTGACATGTGAGCCTCTTATTTTATTTTGCTACTGGAGAAGAGAAAGAGTTTAAATTCCTGCTGCTGCCTGCCAGGAGAATAATCCGTATATTCAAGATTGTAGCAGATATGTTTTTTCAGAATGTACTTCAAAACTTGCAGAAGCAGCATACATATGTACAACTATTAGTCTTGACTATAATATAGATAAGCTGAATAATAGACATATGCAATTCTGTTCGGTATGAATACAAATTCAGACAAATTTATGGTTATTCGGAGATTCAGATGTATCCAAATCTCCGAATGAAATAGTAATGAATAGTAACGAATTTTGTTGAAATCTGTTAAAATTAGTTTTGTTTATTCATTTTCTAATGAATTCCAACTTTTCAGAACAATTAGAATTCGGGTTAAGTCGAAAAACGGTCGATCAATTCGAATTCTGTGTGAAGAAATAGCTGGTTGTTAAGCAGTGGGCCGGGAAGCTGACCGCTCCCACATCTATAACTATCATGAGTCATCATCTGTCAGCGGACCTCCCCACAGCAATAGAAAAATGTAAAAAAAATGGTGTAGGGTCCCCTTCCAGCCCATACCAGGCCCCCTTACATGACATAAAGTGATGTCAGAAGGGTGGCGGTGCCACCGGGTGACGTAACCAGGTGGCCCAACCCCTTGCCTATATAAGACCTGTCAAAGCCGAAGAGAGGGCAGTCGGGTAGCCTCTTAGGAAGCAAAGCGTTTTTTGCCATATTTCTATTTTTTGGGTCGGCGGGCATCGTGATGGACATCGAGGCACACTATTTTTTTCTTTTAATAAAGGATTTGACAAAAACAGTTTCCTGTGTTTCTTACTTTTTGACACTTTTTTTGGTGAATGGGCATGGGTACGATGTACCCGATGCCCATTTACATAGGGTGGGGGGGTCGCAATCTGGGCCCCCCTTGTTAAAGGGGGCTTCCATTTTTCGATAAGCCCCCGCCCGCAAAACCGGACAACCATAGCCCAGGGTTGTCGGGAAGAGGCCCTTGTTCCCATCAACATGGGGACAAGGTGCTTTGGGGTGGGGGGACGCAGAGCACAACCTGCCCCAAAGCACCCACCCCCCTCATGTTGAGGGCATGTGCCCTGGTATAGTTCTGGTATGGCGCTCTCTCGTCCCACCCTTTCCTGACCTGCCAGGCTGCATGCTTGGATAAGGGTCGAGTATGGATTCTGGGGGGCTCTCTACCGTTTTTTTCTATTGCCGGGCAATTGCCGGCATTCTTTATCTTTATATTCATCTGTTCGTGGTAAAGCCCGCTGACAGATGATGACTCATGGTTGTTAAGGACGTGGGCGGCCGGCTTCCCAGCCCGCTGCTTAACAACCAGCTATTTCTTCACACGGAATTTTAATCGGTCGATCGTTTTTCGACCAATCCGAATTCATATCATTCTGAAAAGTTGGAATTCGTTAGAAAATTAATAAATTAAATTAATTTTAATGAAATTTAACGAAAACAAAATGAAACTAAACATATTCCGAAACCAAACGAAATTAGTAACATAACGAATCTATCTGAAACAAAACACATTTTTACGTTCTACACATGTCTACTGAATAAAGCTACACTATGGGGTTGATTTACTAAAGGCAAAAAGACTGTACACTTTGGAAAGTGCAGTTGCACACTGCAAGAGCAGTTGCTCCAGAGCTTAGTAAATGAGTAGAAGCTCTGCTGACTTTCATCAACCAATCATGTGCAAGCAAAAATGCTGTTTTTTTATTTTCCTTGCATGTGATTGGGTATTCTTTGCAAAGTGAAGTTTTACCTCATTTACTAAGCTCTGGAGCAGCTGCACTTGCAGAATGCAATTGCACTTTCCAAGGTGCACAGTCTATTGGCCTTTAGTAAATCAACCCCTATGAATGTTCCAGCACAGTTACCTATGAAGATCTAAGGAAATCCATTTGAGGAATAGTTCTCCAGCTGAGTAGTTAACAAATGGGTACCATTCACTTTATTAGAAGAATTTTAACAGAACCTATTGTGCAGACTACACAGAATTGGGAAAGTGGATAAGAGAACACAGTATACCTGTAACACGTTGCCAAGTATAGATTTCAATCTTCTGTAAATATTTGTAATTTCCCTTTACATACAGCTAAGCTGACTGGATAAGGACTCATGACTTCAACTCCTTGGAGATCAAGGTTCTAGTGTCATCTTGATCATAGACTTGTAAAGCAGAGCCGCAACAAAGGTTCTTCTGCAAACTTTTTCCTAAGCCAGTAACTCCCTGCTATTGGAGTCATGTGCAGGTCCTTTCTTAAGGCTGATGACTTGACTTCCAGCAAGCAAGCATCTTTAGAGGCCTCACTGGAGGTGAGACTCTTGCAGAACACAACCTCTTTGACCTGAGCCCAGGATAGAAACAGCTTGCAACACCATCCTCCTACAACATAGGCCCCAAAGAGAGATAACATTTGGCAGGTGTATTGCCAAACATTTAACAAATCTCCAGCCTACAACACTAGGCCCAGACCCTTGATGATTGACTTGGTTGTTAAACATTCATTATACAAAGTGTTAACTTTTCACACACAACTTGATGGAGCATGCTTAGGTACACTCACTATGAAGAAAACTAATACCTGACTGCTTCCTAGAGATCACTCAAAAATATAAATGTTCTACTGTAAAAATGCAATATTTTTATACATATAAAATATTGTGCCATATGATTCCTGCCTTTATAGCAAAATGGGGTATACCATATTTTATTCAGCTATGTCTGTTTCTGGTATGCATTTTTTTCTTTCTAATGTATGAGGTGTATATTTTGAAAAGGAGTAATGATTATTTTATTGCTTCTCCTGACAGCTGATGTTTATAATGAAATATTTGAGTGATTTCATACTATGGAACAGAATGGTACCCATCCAGTCTGTTATAGTTTCATAGGAAAAAGTTAAGATCTATTTGAGGGGAATTTGATATAAATCAAAGACAAATAAATCTTAAATCATGTAATGAATAGAGAGTGTGTGATTCACTTTTCTATTTTACACATTAAGGATGTTTAGATTTTTCTCTCCTATGACTGACATTTCCTGCAAAGGCCTTGTAATGGGTGCTTATTTTTACATTAATACACTTCAAAGATGACCTTGGTACATTATACAACTAATGGATTTCCCACATTTCATTGTAAATGCTTTCTTTCACAAACACTTACCCCTATTCAAGCTTGCAAATGATAAAATGAAATATTTAAAAAAAAAACTTTAGGGCAGAGAAAAGCAGATTTAATGAATGCTTTAATTTTTCAGTAGGTACACTGTAGAGTTGAATTACTAAATGGGTAAAGAATTTTCAATGCAAAGTAAATGTTCACTTATCTTAACCCCAAACTTGAAGGTAGGCCATAATTGTAACAAGGACAATAACTATAATGCCAATTATGCCAATACTTCTGCTCATAATATCATTGTGCTGAAATGCATCTTGTGTATCTAAACAAATCCATGCCATACTATATCATGTCTGGTTTAGGGAAAATACAAAACAAAAAGCATGTCAGAAGTGCTGAGACGATGGCAGAACTCAGTCCCTAACAGATGTATGAATCAAAGAAGAAAATTCTTTTGCCCCTGGGACTTTAAAGAGTTGTGCCAAATTAAATTAATTAACCATGTAGTAAGAAAATATACATTTCATTCAATATAAAGTTTAAAATCCAACAAAGTAGACACTACATGTGTCATAAAAACAAGCACAATATACATACGCTACTGAAAGTAACATATATGCAGTATACACTTGGGTTGAAGCACTTTTAAACTGGAGTCTATACTATGTACTATGGCTGTTTCCTGAAGAAGTGGATGCTGTTCCTCGAAACGTGTAGAGAATCCAGTTTGACCACTTAACGCCCGGCCTAAAGACAAATGATGTTCAACAGTGGTTTTGTTATCCTGAGTGGACGTCGTATAACGTCCTCTCAGGAGGCGCCAATCGAGCGGCTGCAGGGCTGCACAGCGGCGCGATCTGTCACTGGCGATGTCCAATGATGACCAATCAGAGTACCGGCTCCCTCCTGGAACCATGTGAGTGCTGTGACGAATCACAGCAGGTCACATGACAGTTGTGCCCAATGGATGTCTTTCATTCCATCCAATGTGTACAACTGTGTTGCTAGCTGTGATTGGGCAATTTGATCACATGGCACAGACAGGACCAATCACAGCCCATCTGTACCATGTGATTACCTTTGACCATTCACAGCTAGTCACAACAAAACAGACTGAATGAATCACTTTCATTCAGTAAAATGCTTGTTTATGTAATGCACTGCTATAAGCAAACATAATGTGTAAAAAAAAATAAAAATCCTGATCACTTCCCCAGAGCAGTACAATGTTACTACAGTAACAATATATTGCTCTGGTCACAGTGTGTTAAAAAAAAAATGTAAATGAAATAAAAATTAAAAAACTATAACATTTATTTGTTTCATACTGTCACCAGTCAGTGCCCCTTAGCACCACCATACCAGTTATATGATAACGCTGTACTAACCTTCAAAAGGTAGTAAAAAGCCGAGAATTTTTCCTCTTAAATCAAAAGAAAGGGATGGGATAAGTCAGGTAAATAAGAAGGAATGTCACTAAGAAAGGTGGGGGACTAGGGCACTTTTCACAAACTTAACAAGGATAAAAAACACAGTTGTGTAGTAGCCTCCCTTTTTTTTTTTTTTTTTTAGGGGGGGGGGGGACTAGACGACGGGAGACAGTGAGATATCTTTAACATGATGGAGTATATTAGGAGATAGATCCATGTTTGTGTTATGTTGACTGTATTATATGTTTTGTATATTATTTATGTTATGTATATGCCTATATATATTTGTATGGTTCTGAAATGAACTTAAATGGAATGTTTTTATGTTTTTATGTATATAATAATTTTAAAAAAATAATTGAAAGAGACAGTATGTAAAAAAAAAAACTGTGAACATTTTTTTTTAAATTTATTTCTTCATTTTCCATAAAATTATGGCAAAAAAATTACAACTTCAAAAAACCTGCAATGCCACCTACTAAATACCTTGGACTGTCTAATTTCCAAAAAGGGGTCATTTGGGTGATATTTCTACTGCACTGGCATTTTAGGGCCTCACAAAATAAAATAGTTTGTCAGCACATCAGGATTGATCCATTTTCAGATGTACTGTATATCATAGTTTGTGAAATCTATAACTTTCAAACAGACTAAATAATATACACTTATTTTCACCAAAGAACTGTAGCAGAATACATTTTGCGCTAAATTTATAAAGAGCAATTATTTATTTGCAAAACTGCAAGTTTTTCTTCAAAATTTTCAGGCTTTTTCCGTTTACTTAGCAAAAAAAAAAAGAAAAAAAAAAAACAGTGGTAAGTAAGTACCACCAAAAGAAAGTTCTACTTGTGTGAACAAAATTATAAAAATTTAGTTTGGGTACAGTGTTGCATGATCGATCAATTGTTATTCAAAGTGCAACAGTGCTGAAAGCTGAAAGTTGGCCTGGGCAGGAAGGGGGTTAAAGTGCCTGGTATTGCAGTGGTTAAAAGTGCTTCAACCCAAGTTTAAACTGCATATATGTTACTTTCAGTAGTGTATGTATATTGTGCTTGTTTTTATCACACTTTATGATACTTTGTTGTATTTTAAACGTTATATGGAATAAAATGTATATTTTTTTACTACATGGTTAACTACTTTAATTTGGCGCAACGCTTTAAAGTCCCAGGGGCAAAACCATTTTCTTCTTTGATTCATACATGGCTTAGGAAACCTGCCTATTTGTATATTACAAACCCTTCCAAATGCTTACAACTTTTGCACATGTTTTGTATTATTAATTTATGTGTACTGATTTAAGTACCCTCTTGGTGTACAGGCACTTTATGTTGTTCATCTCGCATTGAGTAAGCGCCACATTATTACCTCGTATTTATTCATTATTGTGTGGAAACACCATTCAGTGTTGGCAGCCACTCATTGATTTTTATTTATTTTTATTATGGTTGCGCATTAGTGTTTTTTACATATCCTTTAAAGTGTATGTTACCCTGAATATTTATTCCTTTCTGTGTGTGTTTACACGTGTGTGTTTTATATACGTTGTTTCACAGTCTCTGTCATTTTCATGTACTTATTCCGTCTGCAGTATCTGCTTGATCCTGCCAGTCATCTATCTTCCTTGTGCTAAACTGACCACACAAAGCACAGATAGTGATCAGTGTTAGTGAAGTCAGTTTTGAACACACCCCCTGCTCAAGCACATCCTGCCTCAGACTGAGCAGACTATGGAACACAGGCACACTGAATGTCTGCACGGTGTCCTGTAACCTCCCACAGGAAGAAGAGATGCATGGTCACATGGCAGAACTTTTTAACCTTTTTAAAAAGTTAAGAAAGATTATTTCTGAAATTATGCAAAAACATTTATTTTACCCGCATAGTTATAACTGTATTAGAAATTGACAATAACATGTGTTCAAAACTACTAAATTTAACTGACTTTTCACCTAGTATTTCCACAGTTTAGTAACATCAATGTCACTGGTAGGCATTTTTAATCTCTTCACGCCAGCCGCACACATATATGCAAGCCTCTCGAACATGTGCGCCCACACGCCGATGACTTCAAATCTAATGAAACACATAGGGTGGAGCCATGCACACACGCTACCACGCATGCGCAGCTGATTGTTGGCCATTGTTGTTATTGGAGGAAGGCCCCATTTTCCTTCCATGGCGTTTTTGTGACTTGCTGTTGATTACTTGCTGAAATGTAAGTGCATTCTCTCTTTTAATAAATCACGGATGGTTTTACAGTATCACACTATGTGGAGCTATATATTATATATACGCTACAATCCATCTTAAGTCTGTTGGATTAAGCTGGCTATTAGAGGAGGCCTTGTGTATCAGCACCATTGTTTTGTCAGGATCAATTCAATTTATTTTATTTTGCATATTACATAAGGGCACAGTTAACTATACATGTGCTGCACTGTTTTGGATATACTGTATATATGAGTATATACTATATATATATATATATATATATATATATATATATATATATATACTATAATACTGTAACCTTGTTATCTTTAGTAATGACAACGTTTTCATGAATCATAGCAGAAAAAGTAAGCATTATGGGGTATACAGTTGTGAATGCTGAACTGGTTAAACATGTTTAAACATTTGTTAGATGGGGATTAATTTTCTTCATGCTTAGGGCTGACAAGCTTTGATAGATACTCCTTTTAAGAAGTCTGCATAAACTATCTCGCTCAGACCTAGAACCTTTTGTAAAGTAAAATAATAACATACAGTTGTGTAAAAAAGTATTTGCCCCCTTTCTGATTTATTTATTTTTTGCATATTTGTCACACTTAAATGACTCATCAAACAAATTTTATTATTACACAAAGATAACCTGAGTAAATACAAAATGTAGTTTTTAAATGATGGTTTCATTTATTAAGGCAAAAAAGCTGTCCAAGCCTGCCTGGCTTTATGTGAAAAAGTAATTGCCCCTAAACCTAATAACTGGTTGTGCCACCCCTGGTGGCAACAACTGAAATCAAGCATTTGCGATAATTGGCAATGAGTCTTTCACATTGCTGTGGAGCAATTTTGGCTCACTTTTCTTTTCAGAATTGTTTTAATTCAGCCACATTGGAGGGTTTTCCCAGCATGAACGACATGTGAAAGGTCATGATACAGCACCTCAATCAGATATAAGTCCGAGCTTTGACTAGGTCACTCCAAAACCTAAATTTTGCTTTGTTTGAACCATTTGGAGGTGGACTTGCTGTTGTGTTTCTGATCATTGTCCTGCTGCATAACCCAAGTGCACTTCAGCTTGAGGTCACAAACTGATGGCTGGACATTCTCCTTTAGGATTTTCTGGTAGAGCTCAGAATTCATGGTTCCATCAATTATGGTAAGTCGGGTGTTGTGCGCAAATAGTGAAGTTCAGGAGAAGAGCCCACCGTGAGGGGCCTACAGATAGATCCTTCATTGGGTTATAGTCCCATTTAGTTTGGGGAATCGCCTGAATCCCAGGCTTCCAGCTAAAACATATTCCACTGATCCATCCTTGCTGACAAGTGGACCCACCGTGTTTGGATCGATCCCCTTCCGGGTTCCAGTCATATCTGAGTTGGTACACCTTCTGATCCCTAGGCTCAGTATTATCCCTACAGAGGATCTTAAAGTCAGTCATTTGATGGACACATTTCTTAGGAACTCCACTACTTTGGTGTTTTCATTTTGTCTCTCACTTTTTGGACTTTATCTTTATTGATTATATTTTCTGTATACAGTATTAATGTATCTATACATCACATGTTCATATTTCAAAATTTTCAGTTTATCACTGTTCTACTGTTCTATGAGTATAATTCAGCGCTACACTTTGTTCTCACAATTATGGTAAGTCGTACAGGTCCTGAAGCTGCAAAGCAGACCCAGACCATCATGCTACCACCACCATGTCTGACTGTTGGTATGATGTTCTTGTTATAAAATGCTGTATTCGTTTTATGCCAGATGTAACGGGATGCACACCTTCCAAAAAGTTACATTTTTGTCTCATCAGTCCACAGAATATTTGCCTAAAATTCTTGGGGATAATCAAGATGTTTTTTGGTAAATGTGAGATGAGCCTTTGTGTTCTTTTTTGTCAGCAGTCGCTTTGGCCTTGGAACTCTCCCATGGATGCCATTTTTGCCCAGTTTCTTTCTTATTGTTGAATCATGAACACTGATTTTACCTGAGGCAAGTGAGGCCTGCAGTTCTTTAAATGTTGTTATGGGTTCTTTATGACTTCCTGGATGAGTCGTCGTCATGCTCTTGGAGTAGGAGGCAGGACTGTGTGTGTGACTGCCGACTGAGAGCCGAGTGAGAGCCGACTAAACAGGAGATGACAGCTCTGTGATTTCCTGCACTGTTCAGGCTGCATTGATAAAAGATGGTGAAGCTGCAGATGAGCATTGAGGCTAAAATGGGCATTAATCAGGCTGCATTGATGAGAGGGGCTGCAGATGGCCATTGATCAGGCTGCATTGATGAGATGGGCAGCAGATGGGCATTGATCAGGCTGCATTGATGAGATGGGCTGCAGATGGGCATTGATCAGGCTGCATTGATGAGATGGGCTGCAGATGGGCATTGATCAGGCTGCATTGATGAGATGGGCTGCAGATGGGCATTGATCAGGCTGCATTTATCAGATGGGCTGCAGATGGGCATTGTTCAGGCTGCATTGATGGGAGATGAGGAGGCTGCAGATGGGCACTAATCAGGCTGCATTGATGGGGACTGACCCTTATTTTAATTCAAAGTTGTTTATTTAAAAAAATATGTTTTTTTTCGTGAAACTTCCCTCTTAAAATGAAGGTGTGTGTTATACGCCTGTATGAGTTATACGCTGATAAATACGGTTATAATTTAAAAACTGCATCTTGGATTTATTTGAGTTATCTTTGTGTAATATTGAAATTAGTTTGATGATCTGAAGTGTGAAGTGTGAAGTGTGAAGTGTGAGAAATATGCAAAAAAATAAAAAATCAGGAAGGGGGCAAATACTTTTTCACACAGCTGTATATGAAATTTTGAAAAATGTTACATACAGTATGTTAGGGTTAAGTTAATATACAGTATGTACCCAGGTATGGGTGAGAAACGCTGGCTGCAGCTGCTCTCTGTAGCTGCTGCCTGTGACGGAAGTGGATATCAGATCCCTGCCCTCCTCACCTACTCATGGCAAAGGACTGGCCAATCTCACACCACGCTGACACTTGCGTAACAATACTACTCTCAGCTGCACCCTGCACAAAGATTTTCCAGCTCACAGGCCCACAATCTAAGTGCCAGCAGCCCGAGAGTGATTTCACTGGGCTACGTTAACGAAACAATTAACCCTTTAGCTACCACAACCGCCTTTTGACAGAGAGAGACAAAAACTCATAATCTTAGCAATACCAATCATGATTTTAGAATAAATGTCTGTATAACACACTGTCACCACAGACAGGTATGTTCAGCGATTTATTGTATACCGTAGCGCTCTTCAAGAGACAGGGATTAGTTTATCATGCATTAAAAGCTTAGGGACAAGGTTAACACTTTTGAAAATAAGGTTTAATCATGAAAAGGTCAAATTGGTGCAAATAAAATATTTACAGAAAAGAAAGAAATAATACAGCAACAAAAAAAAAAGAGTTGACATGGAAGAATACTTGGTTTTATCAGAATTCAGTCGATGAGCCGGTTATTCTTGGTTCTCAAACTTGACATTCCTGGTTTGATGGTACATGAGAACTGTCAAACTGTCCGGGCATCTCCCTTTTCTTTGGGATCAAAGGGGTGGTGACAGAGAACATCTGATCAATCATCTGGTCTAAGGGGTGGTTGCTGGGAGGTCACTTTGTTTCTGAACATGTCTTGGATACAATTTTCAATAAGTATTCATATCTCTGAATATCTACAGTTTACAGATTGCAAACCAGCAGATTATTATCCAGCGTGAATTTTGCTTCAAAATAAATATAAATATGATAGGTTTCAGAAGTCTAATTTACCTAGGAGGGATAAGGGGTGCCAGTGATTCCCCATATGGTCTGACATAGGGGTGTCTGGACTTGAAACGTTACAAACCAATTGAGGAAAGTGAATATGTCCATATTCTGACTGTGCTATTATTACTTCAGGAGTTATGAAACATGCTGAGGTTTCAGAGTTATAACTGCTAACCTATCTGCAGATATGTGTATTTCCCATTCCATCCAACTAAGCTATTTACGACCAGTATCTGCTAATTCTCTGAATTGCTCAGCTTAAGAGGGTAACAGTTTTATTAGGGTTTCCAGATGGGAATGTGGATTGGTTAACAGAAAGTGTCTGTGATGTATGTCCAATCAATGGACCGATTAGCTCCTGGCATTAGTTAATAGTTTGTATATTGTAAAACGAAAAGAAAAACGTTGGGGGCAAGATCACTGTGTTTATGCTCTTCACATGACATGGCTGAGATGAGCTGAAACATGAAAAAATGGATGTTGTATACAGCTTTTTGTGAGACCAGTATGCATAACTATTACACTGCCCTCCAGCTATAACAGTTATATCAGAAAGAGGAGGGTGCTGCTGAGCAGAGATCAATATACTGAGTCAGACAGCACTGCACTATGGGAACTGTAGTCCAGAGGAGAGAGATTCTACTGTAATCAAGAACTTTTGAACTGCATTTCCCAGGGGCAATTGCCAGGAAGAAGGAAACAAGCTGCATTTTCTCCAGCTGTATAGGACACAGGGGGGATTTACTATTTGTTGCTAGAGAGATTGAGCCCTTCTGGAACTGACCAAACAGCCATCAAGTAGCCCTATTGCTGCATGCAGGCTCCACTAGGACTATTCTCATGTGCACCAACAGTACAACTGGGACCCCAATGATAGCTGGCTGAAGAGTTAAGACTAAAGACTGTCCCTTTACAGCTGCTACACAGAGAACTCCACCTATTGCTTATGCTAAGAGGAACATCTCAGGGAAGATTGCAGCATATCCTAGCCATTCTCGTAGAGTGCACGCTAGACTAGTAATAATAATATTATGCAGTTAATGCTTATATGCATTGTTTATTGTTGGCTTTGCTGATTCATGACTTAATCCCAGTCTAGTGGTACAGAATTCTATTCTAAGTTACCTGGTGTCAGGGCTGAGCTCAGCCCTTCCTTCTCTAGTCAGCTAATTGCCAGCTCTTATCTCTCCAGAGTGACTCACCTGTTGATGATATCCTGCTCGTCAGTCCTGCCTACCGTCCAGCCCAGATGATCTCTGCGTTCGCCTTAGTCAACATCACAGAGACTCCTGCGTTCCTGTTAAAGACTTGCTTGGATGGCATTCCTTCTGGCTCCAGATCCTGCTTGCTGTTTCACTACACTGATCCTTAGCTTCCTGACTTTCTGGCTTGTTTGACTATCCGTTGAGGTTACCGAACTTTGGCTATGTTTTGACTACATTTATTGTATTTACTTTTATTATTAAACAAGTGTGATTTAACTGTACTTCTGTCTCATGGTTTCTGACAGTAGGCGAAGGCCATGAATTCAGAAGATCGGGGAACCCCGAACCAAAATTTAAAAAAAAATGACGTGGGGAGTCCCCCTAAATTCCATACCAGGCCCTTCAGGTCTGGTATGGATATTAAGGGGAACCCTGGCCAAAATTAAAAAAATAAAATGGCGTGGGGTCCCCCTCAAATTCTATACCAGACCCTTCAGGTCTGTTATGGATTTTAAGGGGAACCCCGTGCCAAAAATTTTTTTAAAAATGGCGTGGGGTCCCCCAAAAATCCATACCAGACCCTTATCTGAGCACGCAACCTGGCAGGCCGCAGGAAAAGAGGGGGGAGAGAGCGCCCCCCTGCTGAACCGTTCCAGGCCACATGCCCTCAACATTGGGAGGGTGCTTTGGGGTAGCCCCCCCACAACCCTTGCCCAGTGGTTGTGGGGGTCTGCGGGTGGGGGGCTTATTGGAATCTGGAAGCCCCCTTTAACAAGGGGACCCCCAGATCCCGGCCCCCTCCCCTGTGTGAAATGGTAAGGGGGTACAAAAGTACCCCAACCATTTCACAAAAAAACTGTCAAAAATATTAAAAATGACAAGAGACAGTTTTTGACAATTCCTTTATTTAAATGCTTCTTCTATCTTCTTTCTTCTATCTTCCTTCGGTTTCTTCCTCCATCTTCTTCTTCTTCTGGTTCTTCTGGTTCTTCCTCCGGTGTTCTCGGAGGGTCTGGTATGGATTTTTGGGGGAACCCCATGCCATTTTTTTTTATTTTGGTGCGGGGTTCCCCATAAAATCCATACCAGACCTGCAGGGTCTGGTATAGATTTTGAGGGGGACCCCACACCATTTTTTTTTTAATTTTGGCCAGGATTCCCCTAAATATCCATACCAGACCTAAAGGGCCTGGTATGGAAGTTAGGGGGACCCCCCACATAATTTTTTTTTAAATTTTGGTTCGGGGTTCCCCTGTGGGGAATTCCCATGCTGTTTTTATCAATGAACTTTTATGTGTATTGTCGGACCGGCAATTCATTAATAGCCGCGAGTAGTTTTAAATGACTTTTTTTCCTTTGAAATGTCATTTTGCTGTCAGACTGTTCTAAACACGAGAAACATGCGCCCCTTTACAGGCATACTATAGACACCCCCCGGGTACGAAATTTAGGGGAATATTACACTTTTATTGTTTCACTTTAAGCATTTCTAAAATCACTGCTCCCGAAAAAAACTTCAGTTTTTAAAACCTTTTTTTGCGTTGATCCATGTTCCCTGGGGCAGGACCCATGTCCCCAAACACTTTTTATGGCAATAACTTGCATATAAGCCTTTAAAATTAGTACTTTTGATTATTCATGTTCATGTCCCATAGACTTTAACGGTGTTCGCGTGTTTGAACAAATTTTTTGCCTCTTCGCAAGTTCTGGTGCGAACCGAACAGGGGGGTGGTCGGCTCATCCCTACTGCTGGTTTTTCAATGGACCCAGAGAAACTTTCAGCAGTTCTACAGTGGCCCCAACCCGTGGGTTTACGTCCTCTGCAACATTTTCTTGGCTTTGCCAACTATTATCGGAAGTTTATTCATAACTTCTCCTCTCTGGTCAAGCCCCTGACTATTATGACCAGAAAGGACGTTAACCCACAGAGTTGGTCTCCGAAGTCCATTAAGGCCTTTGAGAGTCTCAAGGCTGCCTTTGTTTCTGCTCCTGTGTTGGCATATCCTAATCCTACATTACCTTTTATCATTTAGGTTGATGCTTCTGAGACCGGAGTTGGCACCCCTCCGTCTCAACATCCTACCTCTGAGAGCGCTATGCTGGACCCACCTGTCTATGTATTTCATTGTGGAGTTACCCAACTCCCAGGGCAACACAGTTATCCTTATGGTGGTTGACCGGTTCTCGAAAATGTCTCATTGTATTCCACTTAAGCAGTTGCCCACTTGTAAGGAACTGGTTTTCATTTTTTCTCGGGAGATCTTTCGTTTACAAGGGCTACCCAAAGTGATTGTCTTGGACAGGGGTAGTCAGTTTGTGTCCCGATTCTGGCGAGCCTTTTGTGCACAGTTGGGAATTCAGCTTGCTTTCTCCTCTGCAAATCACCTGCAGTCTAATGGGGCCGCAGAATGAGCCAATCGGTCCTTGGAGCAATTCCTACATTGCTATATTTCTGACCATCATGACAACTGGTCAGACCTCTTACCGTGGGTGGAGTTTGCTCACAAGAAATAAGAAAGAGAGAGAGCAGCACCACTCTAAGCATAGTAACTTAGTAAACAACAGATTTTAAATTGCTTTACAATGCACTCACATTATGTCAGTGAAAATCAGGCGTAGGGTTGTGGTGTGGTGAGGTAGTTTCTTCAGCTGTGCTGTGTAGTCCTTCTGTCCTTACAAGCTGGGCAGCGGTGATGCTTTAGTCCCCGGTCGCTCCAGTGGCGTCCGTAGCTCCAAGGCTAGAGGGTGTCACAGCAGGCTCGTCAACAGGCAACTTCCACAGAGCACGTCAGAAGCAGAGAATGGATGGGCGTGGCTATAGCGCACGCCTTCATCAGGCAGGAGTTTGCTCACAATAGTGCCTCGAATTCTGCTTCCCAATTGTTCCAGTTTACGGCGAACTATGGTTTCCAACCTACCATGTTGCCTGACTCATTTGTTCCGCAGAGTATTCCTGTGTTAGAGGAGCATCTCCGTGGTCTTCGTTCCACTTGGGCACAAGTCCAGGCTTTGCAACATGCTAATGATAGGTACAGACTCCATGCTGACCGCAGACGCCTGCCCGCTCCTTCCTACCAGGTTAGGGACAGGGTCTAACTGTCATCTCGCAACCTAAGATTTTGTGTTCTGTCTCTGAAGTTCGCACCTGGTTTATTGAGCCTTTCCGTATTCTTTGCAGGATTAACCCAGTCGCTTACTCATTAGACCTTCCTTCTAATATGCGTATCTCAAATGTATTTCATATCTTCTTATTAAAACCTTTGGTCTGCAACTGCATTACCACCTCGGTGCCACATCCTCACCCTGTATAGGTTGAGAACCATGAGGAGTATGAAGTACAGTCCATTGTTGACTCCCATAGGTTCTGTGGGCGCATACAGTACCTGGTGCATTGGAAAGGGTACGGTCCAGGGGAACGCTCTTGGTTGGGTCTCATCCTCGGACATACATACCCCTGTCCTCCTCCGTGATTTCCATAGATGTTTTCCCCTCAAGCCTGGTGGTCCTCCGAGGGGGAGGGGTCGTTGAGGAGGGGGTATTGCCAGGGCTGGGCTCAGCCCTTCCTTCTCTGAACTGGCCGCTCAGCTGTCGGTTAATTGCCAGCTCCTATCTCTCCACAGTGACTCACCTGTTGATGATATCATGCTCGTCAATCCTGCCTACTTAAAGGGGTTGTAAAGGTAAAAATTTTTTCACCTTAATGCATTCTATGCATTAAGGTGAAAAAACTTCCGACAATACCGCCGCCCCCAGCCCCCCCGTTTTACTTACCTGACACCTCGAAAGTCAGCCGCTCGCTCCCGACATCCATTAAGCTGCTCAGCCTGGCCGCTGATTGGCTACAGTGGATGGATTGAAAGCGGCACAGCCATTGGCTCGCGCTGCTGTCAATCACATCCAATGATGCAGCGCGCCGGAGGCGGGGCCGAGTGATACAGTGAGCGGCTATAGCCGCTGGCTGTATCACGGGAGCGCGCCTGCAAGAACTAACCACAATGCGAGGGAGCTCGCATTAAGGTGGTTAGTTCTTGCGGGGAGGAGCTGAAACAGCCGCCGAGGGACCCCAGAAGAGCAGGTTCGGGGCCACTCTGTGCAGAACGAGCTGCACAGTGAAGGTAAGTATAACATGTTTGTTATTTTAAAAAAAATATTACCTTTACAACCCCTTTAAGCTGTCCAGCCCAGATGATCTCTGCCTTCGCCTTGGTCAACATCACAGAGACTATCTCTTTTGTGCCTGTTAAAGACTTGCTTAGCTGACATTCCTTCTGGCTCCAGATCCTGCTTGCTGTTCCACTACGCTGATCCCTGGCTTCCTGACTTGCTGGCTTGTCTGACTATCCATTCCGGTTACCGAACTTTGGCTATGTTTTGACTATGTTTATTCTATTTGCTTTTTTTATTAAATAAGTGTGATTCAACTGTACTTCTGTCTCGATCTGAATCATGGTTTCTGACACCTTGACATAGTGATTATATTGTCTAGTGAACTATGCCTGAACCTACCTTCTGTGTGTTTATTTATACTTAAACCACCATTTATTCTAACCTGTACCAATACATTGAGTTTATTCACCACTACATAGTCTTGTGCCTATTTCCTGGTACTAATTCACAACCAAGTTATAAAGGTATCTACACTTGTGTTCCTATAAATGCTCTCAGTAACTTTCATTTAACCAGATGTGTCAGAGGGCTGATGGTGTTCTTGGAATAAAGGAGCAAAACAGAGAACCAAAATTACCCGGTGCTTCTTTCAGGGGTAGCACTACATATAAAAAGGAAATCATATAATATTTGTTATCTAATATAATGATGCACATGTTTCTCCTTTCATTAAAGAACTTCCACATTTTTAATTTCTCCAAAACAAAATCTTATGAACCTTACAGTTCTTTGTTTGTGAATTCCAGAATTTGTTATCCTTTTCTTTTTAAGACTGTTCTTGAGTAATGCATAACCTGGCTTTTTTAGAAGCAGGAAAATGTTACCTTAAATAAGTTTTCATTCATTTACTGCTGATTTTCACCTCAGAATCATCTATTATAAAGGTCCAGCATTAGTTAGGGTTCATAGTGAGACTACACTTGCCTTGGTAAAATTTGCTATGCTGTTAACTGTAATGCCGCGTACACACGGTCCTACTTTTCGTCTACAAAAGTCCAACAGACGCTGATGGACTAAAGCTGGCTGGTAATCCGATCGTGTGTGGGCTTCTCCGAACTTTCAACTGACTTTTTTAGCCTCAAATCCGACGTACTTTAGATTTGAAACATGCTTTAAAACTTTACTTCGTAACTACGACGGACCCCGAAATCCGCTCGTCTGTGTGCTAGTCCGACGGACAAATAGCCACGCTAGGGCACCTATTGGCTACTGGCTATGAACTTCCTTATTTTAGTCCGGTGTACGTCATCACGTACGAATCCGTCAGACTTTTGTGTGGTCGTGTGTAGGCAAGTCCGTTCGTTAGAAAGTCTGCCGCAAGTCTGTCGAAAGTCTGCCGGAAGTCTGCCGGAAGTCTGTCGGACAGGCTGTCTGACTTTTGTAGACGAAAAGTACGACCGTGTGTACGCGGCATAATTCTTGTTCTAGTAAAGTTTCCAGATTTTCAAAATAAAATCTTGGAGTACTCCCTAGATCATGCCACTTTTAACCACACTCACAAATCATGTCCCCATTTGAGTTCCCACCCACAAAACCACAATCCTAATTTTACTACTCCCTCAAACAATTGGTCACAGACTTTTGGAACAAGAGGCAGATGTCCAAAGACTAGGGATGAGATAAGGTTTGGGCCAAAAACCTTTGGAAAACTGACATGTGGCATGATAGCAGGCCACCCAATCAGTGACTGCCATTGAATTCCCCACCCCACAACTGATTGGGCTGACGGCCTGTTATCATCTGACAGTTTGCTGTAGGTTCAGGCTTAAAGTGATTGTAAATGATCACCTTGTAAACAGTGGCAACCCATGCATTGTGGGCGCACGGGGGCTGCCCCCTTAACACCTCCGCCACCCTCCCTATTCATGTGCCCGGCCCCTTTCAGGATGCCAGGCACATGAATTTCTATGGTGGGGAGGACGGGGATGGGCTTTTTGAAGCACCTGATTAAAGCCAGAGGCTTTAAAAATCGGGTGGCCAATTTGGGTGGCCAATTGTGTGACCATAGCGAATGAATTTTCGTTATTTTCATGCTACAGTTACTCCCTGTCAATCAGGAGGAAGGTCAGTGAGACCTGTTTCCCGATTGGCCAAAGTGCCAGGTGATCCTATTGGATGCCTAGTGCTGTGGATGAGGAGACACCTTGGAGCCAGGCCCACCACTGCCGCAGCAGGAGAGGAGAGGAGGACACATCCACATAGTAAGTGCCGGACCTCGGGGGGGATGCTGGCTGAAAGTGCCGCGAACCTCGTGGCCGCCCCTGGTGTGGGGGGGTGCATCAGTGCCGCACAGCTAAAAGGGGGGTAGAGCTGGTTGCCCCCTCCCCACAGGAGAAAAGCCCACCAGCCGCCACTGCTTGTAAAACAACAACTTCAGTTTAAAAAATAAATGAAAGGCAAAATATTTTTGTATAGTTGTAAAAAAAATTATGAATACCTTTTTTCCCCTTTTTTATAGGTTATCACATTCCATCTGTTCTCAGCTGCATAAGAGCTGGGGGAAGGAGAAGCAGCAGTACACTGAGCTTCCCAGTAACAGGCTGTGCAGGGGGGGGGGTGTCAGGACAAGTCTAATCATTGGAGGAGAGCAGGCTAAGTTCCCAGCATAGCTAGAGAACTGACCACAATGTGGTCTCCTGCTTAGTGTGGTCATTTTTTAATCGGAAAGCAAGGGGAATGCCAGAGATTTCAAACAAATGAAGCAATACAAAGAGAACAGGATACTTTCTCATACAAGTACATTGTACTGCAGACACATATCAGGAATATGAAATGTTGGGGTAACAAACACTTTAACTGAGTTTAGACCAAACCTTAGCTCATGCCTAATAAAGACAGTATAACCAGATTTCAAACAAGAGGCACCACACCAAGATATGCCTTCAAAGTTAGGAGGGACACCTTAGAGGTATCAAGGAAAAAAGGCCAAACACCTGGAGGTGTGGCTAATAATGTAGATGTTGCTTCACAGTGTATGGCTTGTGGTGTGGGAGTAAAATACTATCTGCCCACTTTATTTGATGGGCAAAGGTGCCAACAGAATGTAAATTCTTTTCTAGACTCCACCCTGACCAGTCATGGAAAGTCTTCTACTACAGCGCTCAGTCCTGCATTGCAGGGGCTGTTTTGTACCAAGACAGCCTTGGCCCCATGTATGTCATGCCCTGCTTCCTGGATCTCATTAATTTCCGGAGCTAGCAGATATCTGTGTCCCATATAAATGCTGGAGCCAATGCCCAGGCATGTGGCCAGTGCACCCAGACAGTATAGGAGGCACATACTGTATATTCTAGAGCCAGCTGCCATCTGTGTCACAGGTACATCATGGGGAATAACCATATGTCCTGAACATCCAATCATATCATCCCCTGCTGCCAGGGACTCCACTCATTTATTGAACTAGCTGACATATGAGTCCCAGATAAATACTGAGTTCAGTGGCCATACATGTGCCCTGTACACCCAGGCAATCTAGGTGCCCCATGTATGCTATGTCCGGTTTCCACAGTCCCCAAATATTTCTAGAATCAGCTAACATCTGTGCCCCACGAAAATGCTTTGGTTGGTAACCAGGAATGCGCAAAGTAATGCCAAGTCCTATTTATGTCATGCCCATCTTTATGGGACCATTTTCAGTGCGCGGGTTCAGCTGGGCATTCATCTTGGAGTTGACTGTTACAGGCTTCTCGTCCCTATTGTCATGTACCTCAGCTGGCTTTCAGTTGTCTACCATAACTCAGCATCTTCCAGTACCAAGCAATGTTGGAGTGTTTGGGCCAGCTTGTTCCCTGGTATGACAGGATGTTCAGCAGGTGGGAGGGGCACTTTGAAGTACTTGCAAACTTTCAGGAGAGCCAGGGATACATGAGTGGGGATGAGCCTGGCGGGACAACCAATAGGATTCGAATACTGCAGGACAGGTGTGCCAAGGAGATTGTCAGGGATGTTGTTTGCTGGGTAAAGACTAGAAATGGGAAGACCTGGAAAAAAACAAAAAAAGTTGGGGAAATTTTTTTTTTTTTTTAAGCTGTTTTTTTGTTTGTTTTTTCTGCAAAAATTGGAAATAAAAAATGTGGAAGTTGTTCTTTTACTATAAAAAGTAATATATCTATGACATGATATTCAAACTATATAAGATAAATACCTTAATGAAAGATTTCTCAGACTTTATAAAAAGTCTGAAATTATTGTAAGTTTACTCAGCTGAAGACAAGCAAAATCTGGAATACAAGTAGCAGTGTACGTCTCAATGCAGTTTCGAACAAGAGAAATACTGTAAATCATGGCTTTTATTCTCATTTGGAATTACAATTTTGAATTATCTTTGAGTAATTAATATAAAATCAAGCATAACTGTATCAGCATATTGATGTGCTACAATTTATTTTTGTTTATTTGCATATTCATTGCATATTCTCCATTAAAAATAATTAATTGTCAATATTTCTGTGATAAAGCAAAACTTTTCTTCCATTCACAGAACCTGAAACATGATGTGAGAGGTGGAATTTGCCTTTAAGTCCCATTGAGAACTTTTGTCTTGCAGCACTGGGATCCCTGGTTGAAATCCCAGTCAGGATACTATCTGCATGAAATTTGCATGTTGTCCCTGTGCTTGCACTGAAAGCAAGCCTCCTTCAAACTATAACCCCTCCCACCTCACATTTGCTTAGTTTTGCATAGCGTCCTTCAGATAATTTATATTTCTTTCCCTTATATACATTTTTGGCCTGTGTAAAATAAATGCTGCACTAGTCCATTTTTAAAAAAATATGCAATAAGTGAAAAAACAATTGATATGACATAAGGTGCTTTCAAAATGGCTTGAACTGGAAGACTATCTACAATTACAGCTACTGGTAGCATCAGACAGGATATTGGAAATCCTAGAAGTCTCTCAAGTGAGACATTTTGCACAGGTATTTTTTAGTTCATTAAGTATAATAGTGTTTTCTCTGCAATGGTCCTGCAGTCAGCGGTGACAACCCTTCTGTGTTCCAGGCCAGTGTACCTGGGAGTTCCTTGACGAACTATCAGGACCAGAGCTGAGGCAGTGCTCCTGACTCCAACTATGAAGACTCACTGTTTTTTTTCTTTTGTGCATAGCACAATGTATGTGGTTCTGATACAGAGCTGACTGTGGATAGCTTGTAAACAGGTGATGATAATTGCAGGAGGAGATCAGACCTGGTGGTCAGACAGTTGTGGAAAGTGAGCTGTGAGGACCATACATGTAAGATGTGATTGGGAGTGTATCCGTGGAGTTACCCTACATCTGGAACTTGGCATTGGGTCGCATTGGAAGGTATGAGCACCCCAGTACAGTACAACACTTACATAAGGAAGGAATGATGGGAAAGTGTTCTGTAACTGTATGTTGGATTGAATTAACAGCTGTTTTGCTGGAAATACCTAAACACAGCTACAGCACTTATAAAAGGGAGCATGAAAATGCTATGTTTATTCTCGATGTTGCACAATAATATGTCCTATGTAACTACTTGAGAACTGAATGTACAGCACTTAAAGAAAGGGAAACTTGAGAAATGTCAGGTTTACCTAGAACTTGTGCAATTCTGTAAATCTACTGAATACAGCAAAAGATACTTTACTAAAGTAAAAGAAGTTATGGCTAAGAGACAATGGGGGTTATTTACGAAAGGCAAATCCACTTTGCACAGCAAGTGCACTTGAAAGTGCACTGAAAGTGCACTTTCAAGTGCAATTGCTCTAAATCTAAGGGGTAGATCTGAAATGAGTGGAAGCTCTGCTGATTTTATCATCCAATCATGTGCAAGCTAAAATGCTGTTTTTATTTTCCTTGCATGTCCCCCTCAGATCTACAGCGACTTTACTTCCAAGTGCACTTTTAGTGCACTTTGAAGTGCACTTGCAGTGCAAAGTGGATTTTCCTTTAGTAAATAGCCCCATATGTCTGTTTTGATTTACTTGAAGAGACAGGATGCTCTACAGTGTATTGGAGAACTGGGGAATGAAGTGTACAATATTAGTTAACCAAAGTGAGGAGTAATGAGAAGGACGAGCAGCCAGCTTAGGAGAGCTGGCCTGGCACATGGCACACTCTACCGAGCAGCTGGGTCTCTATCTTAGGGCCCACTGTGGAATGGAACCCTCCTAGGTACCGGGCCTGGAACCATGGTGTGCAAGGCCTTGCAAAATAGATGCAGGGGTTCCCCTCTTCATAATGTGTAAAAGGTACAGTGTTAGAAGGACTGGTGGAGTGACTCAGCTCTCTCAAAACGTCCCTGTAGTCAATGTCAAGACATGTGTCACCGAAATATGTAAAGGATATTATCCTTCTGTATGTGGGACCCTGGTGAAGAAGTTTGGCCTCCAGCCATGAGGGGGAATTTAATGCAGATGTGAAACTATAAAATCTATGAGTATGCAATTCCCCCATGCTAACAAGCTAAGCACTATGTGAGGGGGGTTAAAAGCTATCTTAGGGCCCACTGTGGAATGGAACCCTCCTAGGTACCGGGCCTGGAACCATGGTGTGCAAGGCCTTACAAAATAGATGCAGGGGTTCCCCTCTTCATAATGTGTAAAAGGCACAGTGTTAGAAGGACTGGTGGAGTGACTCAGCTCTCTAAAAATGTCCCTGTAGTCAATGTCAAGACATGTGTCACCGAAATATGTAAAGGATATTATCCTTCTGTATGTGGGACCCTGGTGAAGAAGTTTGGCCTCCAGCCATGAGGGGGAATTTAACGCAGATGTGAAACTATAAAATCTATGAGTATGCAATTCCCCCATGCTAACAAGCTAAGCACTATGTGAGGGGAGTTAAAAGCTACTTTCTACTGGGCTTTTCTCTACTTTTTTAGGTTTGTAATATGGTAAATGGGAAAATCCCCTTGCTGTTTCTCCAAATGTAAAATGTTAAGGTTTTTACTCAAACCTGCTTACATATTTGAAAGCCAAAGGTGGTACTCACCCTATCTTGGATTTAAAGACTCTCAATGCCTTTGCACATCCTCAGAAGCTTTGGATAGATCCTACTCAATCATGTATTGCCTCTCTTCTTGTCAAATTTGTTTATTGATTTTGAAAATATAAACATTGGTACAATTAACAAAATATTGATTACATTAAATGGTAGCATTAGTTGAATTTACATATCAGATCTTAGTATTTCTTGTAGTTACAAGCAATGAAAGACTTAAATAGGCTATATGTTTTAGAAAGACTAAGGTGTTACAATCAATTTTAACAATTATATAATCAAGAGCAACAAAAAATGAAAAAGTTGTTAAACTTTTAACTTTGAGTAATATGTAATAAAGAAATAATATTAATTACTACGAGATTCAGTTATTTATAATAGGACATTAGAGCTTACTATCTATTATTGTATTATAATTGAACATTATAAAAGTGAATGTTTCGCTACCATTTCGTTATGTAAAAATAAATAGGAGAAGACAGGATAGAATAAGGAGAAAAGAAAAGAATTAAGAATTAATTAAACTATTCTCCTCCACGGGAGGTTTGAGGGAAGCACTCCAGGCACAGCATGATCCCCATAGGGGTGCCAGGAGAGCTCCACCTGAATTCCGATTTCAGATATAATGCATATGAGCCACGCAGGGAATATGTCGACACATCTGCACAAAGGATCTGTCCTCTCTGTATTTGCATATCTAACGTGTAACCTCAACATCCCCTTGATTGCCTCACTGATCAATGTGCATTTCATATATTTGTATGCCTATGTTTTGAAACAATAAAAATGTTTGAAAGTAAGATACAAATCAAGTATCGTTTGGTAAAACCTAAAGTCTAACAAACCAAAACATGTGTATGTGTATTGAACACTGTATTGTGTATAGAACACTATATTGAACAGGTAAATCGTACTCAACTTGGAGATAAAAGTACGGATACATGAAAGCCTACTAAGGCATAGTAGTGATTTTCAGAAAATTGGCTACCTATGGGTGAGAGCCATTGGAAAGAGAAAAGAAAGTAGCAGGAGATAATCAAGAAAGTGGCAAGAGAGAGAAAAGGAAGACAAAGAAGGGAGGGACCCCAGGTGCCCCTAGACCGAACCTAGTGGAGCATGTCAATAAGCCATAGGATAATGTTATCAATCACGGAAGTAAGACGGATTTGTCAAAATTAGGTGAGAGGAAGTGTTCCACCCATGGGGACCAGAGGGCTTCATATTTGGCTACGCTATCAGAGATGACTGTGTCAGGGCTGGGCTCAACCCTTCCTCCTCTGAACTGGCCACTCAGCTGTCGGCTAATTGCCAGCTCCTATCTCTCCACAGTTACTCAGATGTTGATGATATCCTGCTCATCAGTCCTGCCTACTTAAGCCATCCAGCCCAGAGGATCTCTGCCTTCACCTTGGTCAACATCACAGAGACGCTCTCCTGCATTCCTGTTAAAAGACTTGCTTGGCTGACATCCCTTCTAGCTCCAGATCCTGCTTGCTATTTTACTACGCTCATCACCGGCTCCCTGATGTTTGGCTTGTCTGACTATCCGTTCCAGTTCCTGAACTCTGGCTGTGTTTTGATTCTATTTACTTTTATTAATAAACAAGTGTGATTTAACTGTACTTCTGTCTCGGTCTGATTTTGTGGTTTCTGACAGACTGCTTCAATTTTAGCATGAATCATGGCTTGTGTGACCTTATTTTTCACTGCAAGGGTTTTTTCGATGACTTGGCGATAATTAGTTTAGCTGCCGTTGTGACCTGCAGGAGAAGTTTAAATTGACACTGTGTTACATCAGGTGGCTTTAAGTTTAATAGCACTAAAGATGGATCTGGACTGGAGATAAGGTCATATTAAATAAGGTAGAGAGGATGGTAAACAGGCTGGACCAAAAGGTTTGCGCTGTGGGGCATATCCGCCAGATGTGCATAAGCATCCTTGGGCAGCACAGCCCTTAAAGAAATTAGAGGGATAGTGGGGGACATATTTAGAGATCCTGGTGGGGACTAAGTACCAGCGAGTCAAAACTTTGTAATTAGTCTCAAGTGCTACTATATTCTGTGAGGAGAATTTTGTAGCTTGCCAGATGTGGTTTCAATCTGCAACATCCAGCGTCCTTTCCAAGTCACTTTCCCACTTAGAGGCATAGAAAGAATGAGAGGGGGAATAAAGGGCTGAGATAAGGCCTCGTCTATGTGGATAACTCTTGCGTGTTGGTTTGAAGATAAACATAGAGGGAGCAGAGGAATCTTTAGCGATTAGGGATGTAAGGAAGTGTTTAATCTGGAGGTATCTAGAAATTTCAGAAGAGAAAATATCATATGACTCTCAGAGAGTGGGAAATGGCTTGATTCCGGAAGGAGTCAAGATTTTTTTAGGGTCAAAGAAGATTTGTAGATGACCATGCACAAAAAGAGGATGGTGAGGTCCAGGCTGGATAAAACGCAGGGTTGTGAAGGAAGAAGAGCATTGGGTTGTGGGGTGATTGGAGTGAGTGTTTGGACTTGTGGTGATCCCAGAGAGAAAGGCAGTGGCGAGTCACTGGGTTGAGTATGTTACGACGATCAAAAGGATGAAGCCAGAGAAGGTTAGCAACCAAGAGGGGGTCACACTCCACCAACTCTAGGGCCACCCAGAGGGGAATTTAGTGGTAGCATGATACTTAGGCAATTGATCTAATTGTGCAGCGTGGTAATATCTTGCGAAGTTAGGAAGGCCTAGGCCGCCTCCCATTTTAGGTAAATATAGGTTATGATGGGCTATACAGGGTTTGAGAGAGCTCCAGATGTAAGAGGATACAACAGGCTGCAGGTTGCAACAGGCGAAGGAAACAGCTTGGTAGTGGAATAAGCAGGACCCTGAAAAGGTGTAATATTTTAGGAAGGATGGTCATTTTAGTTACTGTTATCCTGCCCATCTATGCTAATGGTAGGGGAGACCACTTGGCCATAAGTTTAGTGAGATGCGTAATCATAGAGGGATAATTAGCTGAGAAGAAGTCTGATATATTGGCCGTCAGTTTAATACCAAGGTATGGGATGGAATGGGAGGACCAGGGGAAAGGTAAAGACATCTGCAAATGATTTAATTCCGCAGTGGGAATGGAAATGTTTAGTGCTGTGGGTTTAAGTGGGTTAACATTTAGGCCCAAAATGCAGCCAAAGTCATCCAGTAGTTTGAGGAGGTTGGGAGTGGAGGTTAATGGTGACATCATGAAAAGAAGGATGTCATCGGCAAATAATCAAAATTTGTTTATTTGCCCTCATATGTTAGGGTTTTGGCAGATCAGGTATGCTAGGGGCTCAATAGCTAGGGCAAACAGGAGAAAGCAGACAGCCCTGACGTGTTCCTCTTTTGATAGGGAAAGATTCAGACCTATAGCCCATGTAGCACACAAAGGCTGTGGGGTTGGCATAAAGAGCTGAGATCCAGGAGAGAAAATGTGTACCAAACCCCTAGCGCCTAAGTATGAAGTGGAGATAAAGACAAGAGACAGCGTCAAAGGCCTTTCTTATATCTAAAGATAAAAAGCATAAGGGGATCTTGCAGGTAAGAGCTATATGAACCAAGAGGACTGTGTGTCGGCTATTGTCTCCTGCCTGCCCAGCAGGAATGAAGCCCAATTGCTCCCTATGTATAAGGAAACAAATAATAGGGTTAAGACGGATAGCTAGGATTTTGGCTAGTAGTTTTATGTTGAGATTGAGGAGGTTTAAAAAGCATTGAGCTGGTCGCCGTCAGTGTTTCAAAGCTGAATGCTTGGCCCTTAAGAATGACATTATAAATCTAGCTAGCATGGGGGCCAATAGGTCTTCAAAGTTTTTATAGTACGTGGCTGAGAACCCATCAGGCTTAGGACATTTTTGAGATTTTAGGGATTTAATGGCTAGCAGTACCTCCTCTAGGATGGGTTTCTCAAGACCATCACGTTAAAGAGAAGAGAGGGTGGGTAGAACAGCGTGCGACAAAGGGTAGTCAGCCTGGGTGTGGTCAATGGTGTAGAGCGTGGCTAAATGCTTACAAAACATTTGAAGAACTTTAGTTGGGTTGCTTGTGTGGATATTCTGAGATAACTGCAATCTAATCAGTTTAGGGGCACGATTTAGGCGTCTAAGGGAGAGGGACAGAAAAGTGTTAGGTTTCTTTGCTTTAGTGTAATATCTATGTCTAATATCTATGTCTATGTAATGACAGTACTATGATCAGACCAAGTGATCGGAAGAATAGTTGAAGAGAGAAGTTCGGGTATGGAGCCTGTAGTAAGTAAAATGTGATTGATTTGCAAAAATGTATTGTGGGGGCGTGAGTAAAACATGTATTGTCGCTGAACAGGGTTATATTTACGCCAGAAATCAACTAATGAGTGACATTGTAAGAGTTGCTGGAAGCTGAGCTTTGTGTGGCTAGAAGGAGATGTCTGTAGTGATTTGTCTAAAAAGGGGTAGAGAGATTGGTTGGAAGGGTAGAAGGGAGAAGGGTACCTTGCTTATGCGAATCAACTACTGCCAATAAGTGGGAGAGAAATGGAAGGGGTGTGGAGTTGGCTGCATAGTAGCATACTATAGTCACTTCTGTATCCAGGAGACCGCAAAGCAATAGGTAGTGACCTTCTGGATCCTTGATCTCCACCAGGGGTGTGAAGGGGGTGGTGTGGTGAAAGACGATGCGCTTTCCCCTATGTTTGGTATTAGCTGATGCTGTGTACACTTGTGGATATGCCAGATTAAAATATTTGGGGGTGGAGCGAGGGGTAAAATGGGTCTCTTGGAAGCAAAAAATATGTGCCTTAGATGTGCCTGGGGTTAGAGCAGCCCAACAAACATTTATCAAATGACAACCATAGAAACATGGAAGGTATAGACAATGCATCAACCGGTATAACAGAAGCATTAGGGGCTCAATAATATGAGGTGGGGAAGGAAGGAAAACAGAACAAAGAGTGGATGTAATTATTGAGCTCTTGAGGTCCATTATCCTGTAGAGGGAAAATGTTACTTGACCTAGCGGTTTAGAGTCAGAGGGTCAAAATAAGATAGCTGTGTGTCATAGCTATAGTCATGACAACAGTATCCCAACAACGAAGAGATGAAGGTAATCAGGCTATGAATTTAATCTCAAGGTATGGGTAAGAGAGAATCCAGATGTGGGTGATGATTGGTGAGGGCAGTTATGAATTGAGCAGTGGTATGCCTACATTGCGTGATTGAGGTTGCAGGTCATATCCTGGATATCTTACATAGCAAAATTAGTGGGGGGAAAAGGAACAAGTGACAGTTATGAGTCCTTGGAACCATAAGGAAGGGCTAGATGTAAAGACATTAAAAGGGGAGAGTTTAGGATAAGCCAAAATGCATAGAGAATGCAACATGGAGAATGCAAAAATATTAAGGTTCAGAGGGATCATAGAGGCTTCGCAATCAGGAAACAGTGACCCAAGGGATCACCTGTGATAGAATACAGAGTGTAGCTAGACCCAGGATTCACAAAACCAGTTTGTGGGTATGAGATGTGGAAGATTGATGAACCAAAGTTGTGGGGCCATTCAGTCCTCTATAGTAGGGTCAGATCAAACAGGGCAGGCCACTGACCAAAACATCCCAAGGTCTGCAACAGGCAGAAAGGGAAAAAGTTACAGTCAATGGAGTTGGGATTCAGTTCATTGAATCAAGATGATGTGGAGCAGGGGATGCGTAGCGTCCTTGTTTATAGGAATTAACTTGGCCGTGAACTTTTGCAGTATTCTGGGACTTCTGACACAAGCAATAGGCAGACCTGCGGCAAGAACCTTCAAGCGGTGCATTGGGAGGTAGGTGTTGAAGGTGTTGCAGGGTTGCTTAGAGGTTGACGAATGATCTGCAGGTGTAGTCGGGGCTCTGATAAGAAAAGTGAACCGCGAATGGAAACTGCCATCTATAGGTAATGTGATGTTACTGCAGGATTTGAAGATGAGGTTTCAAAGCTCTTCTTTTGGCGATTGTAAGTGGGGACAGCTTCTGGAAAAGCTTATAAGAATTCCATTAAAGGACGAGAGCATCCTTGTTGTGACCAGGAGCTGTTCTTTGGTTCGGAAATAGTGTAGTTTTGCAACGATATACCACGGTGGACCATCCATCTGGTGGGGGGTTAGGGCCCGATGGTCCCTGTTAGGGATGAGCTTCGAGTTCGAGTCGAACTCATGTTTGACTTGAACATTGGCTGTTCGCAAGTTTGCCGAACAGTGAACAATTTGGGGTGTTCGCGGCAAATTCGAATGATGCGGAACACCCTTTAAAAGTCTATGGGAGAAATCAAAAGTGCTAATTTTAAAGGCATATGCAAGTTATTGTCATAAAAAGTGTTTGGGGACCTGGGTCCTGCCCCAGGGGACATGGATCAATGCAAAAAAAAGTTTTAAAAACGGACGTTTTTTCAGGAGCAGTGATTTTAATAATGCTTAAAGTCAAACAATAAAAGTGTAATATCCCTTTAAATTTCGTACCTGGGGGGTGTCTATAGTATTCCTGTAAAGGGGCGCATGTTTCCCGTGTTTAAAACAGTCTGACAGCAAAATGACATTTCGAAGAAAAAAAAGCCATTTAAAACTACCCGCGGCTATTGCATTGCCGACAATACACATAGAAGTTCATTGATAAAAACGGCATGGGAATTCCCCACAGGGCAACCCCGAACCAAAATTAAAAAAAAAAAAATGACGTGGGAGACCCCCTAAATTCCATACCAGGCCCTCAAAAACGGCGTGGGGTCCCCCCAAAAATCCATACCAGACCCTTATCTGAGCACGCAACCTGGCAGGCCGCAGGAAAAGAGGGGGGGACAAGAGTGCGGCCCCCCCTCCTGAACCATACCAGGCCACATGCCCTCAACATTGGGAGGGTGCTTTGGGGTAGCCCCCCAAAACACCTTGTCCCCATGTTGATGAGGACAAGGGCCTCATCCCCACAACCCTGGCCGGTGGTTGTGGGGGTCTGCGGGCGGGGGGCTTATCGGAATCTGGAAGCCCCCTTTAACAAGGCGACCCCCAGATCCCAGCCCTCCCCCTGTGTGAAATGGTAAGGGGGTACTTACCCCTACCATTTCACTAAAATACTGTCAAAAATGTTAAAAATGACAAGAGACAGTTTTTGACAATTCCTTTATTTAAATGCTTCTTCTTTCTTCCTTCATCTGGTTCTTCTGGCTCTTCTGGTTCTTCCTCCGGCGTTCTCGTCCAGCATCTCCTCCGCGGCGTCTTCTATCTTCTTCTCCTCGGGCCGCTCCGCACCCATGGCATGAGGGGAGGCTCCCGCTCTTCTCTTCATCTTCTTCTTCATCCTCTTCTCTTCTTTCTTCTTCTCTTCTTCATTTTCTTCTCCGGGCCGCTCCTCACCCATGCTGGCATGGAGGGAGGCTCCCGCTGTGTGACGGCGTCTCCTCATCTGACGGTTCTTAAATAATGGGGGCGGGGCCACCCGGTGACCCCGCCCCCTCTGACGCACAGGACATGACGGGACTTCCCTGTGGCATTCCCCGTGATGTCACAGGGAAGTCCCTGTCAAGTCACCGTGCGTCAGAGGGGGGCGGGGTCACCGGGTGCCCCCCCCCCCGTTATTTAAGAGCCGTCAGACAAAGAGACGCCGTCACACGGCGGGAGCCTCCCTCCATGCCAGCATGGGTGAGGAGCGGCCCGGAGAAGAAAATGAAGAAGAGAAGAAGAAAGAAGAGAAGAGGATGAAGAAGAAGATGAAGAGAAGAGCGGGAGCCTCCCCTCATGCCATGGGTGCGGAGCGGCCCGAGGAGAAGAAGATAGAAGACGCCGCGGAGGAGATGCTGGACGAGAACGCCGGAGGAAGAACCAGAAGAGCCAGAAGAACCAGAAGAAGATGAAGGAAGAAAGAAGAAAGAAGAAGCATTTAAATAAAGGAATTGTGAAAAACTGTCTCTTGTCATTTTTAACATTTTTGACAGTTTTTTAGTGAAATGGTAGGGGTAAGTACCCCCTTACCATTTCACACAGGGGGGGCCGGGATCTGGGGGTCCCCTTGTTAAAGGGGGCTTCCAGATTCCGATAAGCCCCCCGCCCGCAGACCCCCACAACCACCGGCCAGGGTTGTGGGGATGAGGCCCTTGTCCTCATCAACATGGGGACAAGGTGTTTTGGGGGGCTACCCCAAAGCACCCTCCCAATGTTGAGGGCATGTGGCCTGGTACGGTTCAGGAGGGGGGGGCGCACTCTCGTCCCCCCCTCTTTTCCTGCGGCCTGCCAGGTTGCGTGCTCGGATAAGGGTCTGGTATGGATTCTTGGGGGGACCCCACGCCGTTTTTTGTTTTTTTTGGCGCGGGGTTCCCCTTAAATGGAATTTAGGGGGAACCCCACGTCATTTTTTTAAAAAATTTTGCCCGGGGTTCCCCTTAATATCCATACCAGACCTGAAGGGCCTGGTATGGAATTTTGGGGGTCTCCCACGTCATTTTTTTTTTTTTAATTTTGGTTCGGGGTTGCCCTGTGGGGAATTCACATGCCGTTTTTATCAATAAACTTCTATGTGTATTGTCGGCAATGCAATAGCCGGGAGTAGTTTTAAATGGCTTTTTTTCCTTCGAAATGTCATTTTGCTGTCAGATTGTTCTAAACGCGGGAAACATGCGCCCCTTTACAGGCATACTATAGACACCCCCCAGGTACGAAATTTAAAGGGATATTACACTTTTATTGTTTGACTTTAAGCATTATTAAAATCACTGCTCCTGAAAAAACGGCCGTTTTTAAAACTTTTTTTTGCATTGATCCTTGTCCCCTGGGGCAGGACCCAGGTCCCCAAACACTTTTTATGACAATAACTTGCATATAAGCCTTTAAAATTAGCACTTTTAAATATTAATGTTCGTGTCCCATAGACTTTAACGGTGTTTGCGTGTTCGAGCGAACTTTTTTCCTGTTCGCATGTTCTGGTGCGAACCGAACAGGGGGGTGTTCGGCTCATCCCTAGTCCCTGTCTATCTCCAGACATTCAGTCGGTATTGCTGGTGCTTATTCCTGGAATAGGGCTGTTACTGTGGACTACACATCAACGATCAATTCAGGGAGCCTGCGGATACGAACGTTCGACCGCCGGGCTCTGTTTTCAAAATCCTGTCAGATTATCCACTCTGAGAGCTTCGAGTTCATCAGAATGGTTATGAGTGAGAATGTCCAGGTCATCAACCCTCAGCTCTAATTTTGCTGTTTTATGTCCCAATTCCCTGGTTTTCTGTGACAGCTTATTAGTAATGTGGTCGGAGGGCCGGTTTGAGTGCCTTTGTGAGCATTCTTTTGAATTGTCTAAGGAGGTCTGGGGGTGATGGGTCAGTAAGGGAAGAGAGGGGGCCAATAGACTCACCACCTGCTGAGGACATCCTGACGAAGTTCCAGGGGCAGAACAAAACATGTAGACACAGGGACGGACCCCCATCCCCTGATGCACCGCACGCTTCAGCTATCTATTGGAACCCATAGTAATAGGACTGGCCAGTAATTGGAAACATTGAGAGCCGACACAGACACTGCTCACTCATGAAACATCAGCTTCCCTAGCATGCTGCATGCCGTTTATCCATGGGACACTTGCTCTTACCAGCACGCTGCATGCTGTACATCACCACCACCTTGCTTATACCACTTGAGAGTATATCAAGACACGTGATGTCCGGATATCGCGGAATACACAACAGTACTGTGAGACAGGAACAGCGAGACAATGAGTAAATTGACCCCTGGTATCTAAAGACTGGTCAAATGGGCAGTGCAGTATAGTTACCCATAGCTTTGGGACTCAATCAATAGCACTGGCAGGATCAGCTGCAATCTGTGGGAATCGTTACATTCTGACATTGCCTAAGGCTTATTTAAACTTATCCTGCAGGACCCTGGTGCAGCTTCATATATTACATAAGTGGACCTCTAGATAATTAGCATTCCATACTGTTTTGACCATCCCTGTTTGAGCTCTACTGGCACATGATCCCTTACCTGGTTAGCAGAATCCATTGTGGTTTCACTCATTGGAACGCATGTATTGAGGTGTTGCACTGCATTCTCCCATTGTGGCTTTAAGGTGCAGAGCTACCTCATACAGGACCTTTTGGCTGCCACTGGGTCCCATGATATACATGGACTTTTGGTCCATATAGCATGCAGGTGCATACAGATTAGGGATTCCATCTTCAGAGGGATTCTGATGTATACAGTCATGTTTGTCCCAGCTGCTTCTAGGAGGGCTGCATTTATTTTGTATTAGAAGGGGTTCAGGGCAATTGGGTACAGCAGGGCATAACCTTTGTGTACGGGGAGGTGGTAGTGGTGGGAATATTTTGTGGGTGGTGGGCTTTTTGTAAGGGATATATGTTTTGGGACTGTTTTAACCATGTTTCAATAAATTATGTGGAAGTAGCCTTTGGGTGGTTATACGTGTTTCTTTTTTTGTTTGTACACTACAACACATGACATCACTTCTGAATTTGTATTCTGTCATATGTGAATTTTTGTACTTTAGTAACCTCTTCAATTTCGATCTGGAGACTAGCAAAAAAAAAAATGAACGTTTATTCATCCGATAATGTCATCACGTATACTAGGCTTTAGTCAGAAAGGGGAAGATGAGCATGTGCCCCTTTCCTGAACTATACCAGGCCACCTGCCCTAAAAATAGGGGAGTACTGTACCAGGGAGGACCCTCCCGACAAAGCACTTTGTCCCTATGTTGATGAAGACAAACGCCTCTTCCACACAACACTGTCCCGGTGGTTGTGGGGGTCTGTGGGTGAGGGCATATTGGTACCTGGAATATCACCGCTTCCTATGTAAAGGAGTGAGAGGTACATAGTAACCCAACTCATCCATAAAAAAGTAAAAAATAAGAAAATAAATAACACTGACAAATCCTTTATTAAAAAAAAAAAGTGAAGCAGATCCACGTCAATCACAATTGGTGGATAGGAGGATAACTGTGGAGTACATCTGAGGAGCGTGAATGAGGTTAGGAAGAGAACAAATGATAAGGAGAAGTTAGGAGGACTGATGAAGATACGTCTCTGAAGGTCAGTGGAGGGAAGACACAGTCTTGGAGGAATAAGAAGAACTTTTGAGATGTGACAGAGGCTTAATATAGAGGTGAATGAAGTGTTATGGAATTGAGAAGAACAGCTGATAATCATTGGGGCTATGGAGGAGAGATACTGTGGATCCACACTATGGTTACCAAACAAAATGTGCAAGACTTACTCAAGAATGAGGTAAAGTGAAACAAGTTGCACAAAGTAAGGAAAAATGCTTTGTACATAAAGATCAGTAGATAGTAGCTCCTAGATCTCCTATAACTGTTGGTGACATGCAGCGTGTTTCACAAAGCCTAATACAATAGTTGCAATAGATGGACAACAGCTGCCAGCTGTTCAAGATTTTCAGGAATGGTCTCATATTTTTGTAAATGTGTCCCAGATTTTTAGTGCTAAGCACTGCATGACAAAATATGTGTATGTTACATTCAACTATTATCATCTCTCCGTTTTTTTTTTTTGGATGCTTAGTACTAATTAGTCACATTTACCTGGACTTGTTCTGCAATGTAGATGGTTTGCTGCTTATCCAAGCAGCTTATTTGGTTTAAATAAGTGTCAGGAACATTCCTCATATTTATTGCTGCACAGGACATTACAACATATATTTTCAGGCATCCTTTATGTTGATTTTTTTTTTTCACAGTTTTATATTTTTTGTGTTCTGCAATGCTCCGGAACAGTGTTATACAGAAAGAGTTTGGCTGCACCAAGGCCATATCAATGTATCGCTGGAAATTTTTTTTAGATGTTGGCAAAAAAGAAAACAGTGTAACTTGTATCATTCTTAATAGTGTTGTAGTTGAGAAAAAAAATACCTTTTTAAATTCAAACAAATAAAATGCAAATGGTTTACAATTATTTACATATTAATGCTTCATTTTGATCATAGGGCTCATGTTGCTGTAAAATACTTAGCTTGTAAAGCTCATATAGTAAAAACTGTTACAATCAGCCCAACAAAAAATACATTTCTAAACCCATAATCATGTTGATTCTTTACAGATAAATTCCAGGCAAACAATTAAATACACGTACACAGATAACATAAATAAATGACCTTCCTTTCATGCAGGAGAGGAGATCTGAACTTTCTCTGCTGCAGTTAGGCTTTCACGTACAAGTCTCCTCCCCACCCCCAGCCTGTGACTGAACAATGAATGATGACAAGAGAACCAACACACTGATGAGCTTATCTCTATGTCACTCTGCCCTCTTCTTCTATCAGCATGCTCCTTACACTGTAACACAACTGATTAGCTCTCTGTCCTGCTCCCCCCTCCCCTCTCTGAGCTCTTCTGTACAGGGACTGCAAGAGGCTGATACCTGTCAGATTGCAGCCTTTACACTGTTTGTATTCAAACAATTTAATGATGTATAAATGATTACAGATCTGCATTCATTTATGTCTTATATACCGTATTTTGCCTGCAGTTCAACTTTTTACTCTTTCAAGAAAAAAGGACACATTTGATTACCAGTATTAAGTAAACATGTTTTAGTTACTTAAGACCAGCGTAAGGTAATAAATTGTTCTTGTAATCCGTATATGTGATTGCAGTGTTGTATTATGTTCATGTGTTTTTAAGGATAGGCCTCCTCCCTTGTATATATAAACTGCCACTAAATAAACACTATAAACACTGAAAAACATATGTACACACATCAACTTTACAAATAAATAGAGCAATTATTGCACTGCTCCTAAAAAGCCTTTGGGCATAGCGTAAAGTAAATTGTGGTTTGCCTCTGTATACATTAAATCGATTAATAATTTTTTTTGTCAAACACACCCTCATTACAATACAAAGCATTTTAAACACATCTTCACTTTTCCAAACTATGAATGGATCATACATACTGTATTTATTTGTGACCAAACACCTTGCACTGAGCTTCTTTACAGTATCATTTCCACTTCCAAACTAGCATGATAAAACTGTGTTACTGTGGGGGTTATTTACTAAAACAGGAAAGTGCAACATCTGATGTAGCTCTGCATAGAAACCAACTTCCAGGATCGATCTATCTATCTATCTATCTATCTATCTATCTATCTATCTATCTATCTATCTATCTATCTATCTATCTATCTATCTATCTATCTATCCGTCTGGAAAGAATTTGCTGGCCTCACACATCAAGATAAATTATATAGGGGTGTACCATCATTCGAATTAATTTAGGACAAAAGTTTTGGGAGCAAGGACCCCCAACTCCACCGTGATAGTCCGCTTGCACCTTATCTTGGAGAGCTTGGAGTTGGGGTCCTTGCTCCCAAAATGCTTGTCCTATCTATCTATCTATCTATCTATCTATCTATCTATCTATCTATCTATCTATCTATCTATCTATCTATCTATGCACCGCTAGGGCTCCGCACCGTAGGGGAGAAGAATTGCCGTTGTACCGCACACCGCAGGTAACAAAGATACCCACAGCCTCCAGCAGACCTCAGGGTACCTGGGGCTTTACTTTGGGACGAAGACATGGTTCTGGGAGGCGGCCGTTCCAAAACAAAAAACTCCCACACAATCACAGCCAAGAGCCGCAGCTAAAATGGCGCCAGCTCCCCCCTCATACACTGCCTCAGTTCGTTCCCACAGACACAAGCTCACACAGCCAGAATCCCCAGCTGACTCTGAGGAAGAACAAACTTGCTCACAAAATATTATACAAAACTCCCCAATAGCTCCAGATTTATTGAAACAATTTGAAACAATGTTAAATAAAGCACCGAAACAAACATCTGAACAAATAACTACCAGTCTCACAAAAGAGATAAGAGAACTGGGTAATCGCACAGCAGCACTAGAACTTAAAGTAGATGAAATTGAGATTACCACACAAGAATATATGACAGAAATGGAAAATATTAAAGAAGAAAATTGAATGCTTCAATCTAAATTGGAAGATTTTGAAAATTGGGCCAGACGCTTCAATTTACGCATAAGGGGAATCCGTGAAACAGTCATTGATTTACATTCCACCATTACAGCGTTATTCCAAGAGCTTCAACCAGCTATTCCAATTGAAAGAATGGAATTTGATAGAATCCACAGAGCCCTTACAGCCAAAAAAACAGATGACCCCCACGTGATATAATCATAAAATTCCATTACTATCGTACAAAGGAACAAATTTTGACAACCGCAAGGGACAAAAAAGACTTAAGCTTTCAGTGCTACAAATACCAACTGTTTGCTGACTTGTCCCAACTAACTATAATTAAATGGGAGCCATGAAACCGCTACTAATGGAACTGCAGCGTCATAATATCATCTGTCAGTGCGGTTTTCCATTTTCCATTCATTTTACCCACAATGGCTCCAAATACACCTGCAGATCTGGAGAACTTCAACAAACCCTTCTAAACCTACGTTTGATTGAACCTTCACCCAATACCGCCTCGACTCGTAGAAGATCAGAATCATCATCATCCACCAACAATTCCATCCACACCATGATGAAAAATGGCATTCAACAATCCCACAAGCGAGGTCGCTTTGCCTCCCCTCCACTAGACCAAGAAGATTCTATGGACTGACGACAATTAACACTGAGGAATTCCTTATTACTCATTTCTTCTTCTTGTAGTCTTCATTAAGTCTTTATAGATTACTCCTAAATCGAATAGATTAAGCTTTAATGTTGAAATGTCTCTCCTAATAGTTCCCAAACTGGCTACCATAAGTATTTCTATATTCCCTATGACGTTTTACACTTCATAACACCAAATTATTAATATATTCAAGAATATCTTTAACCTCCTTATAGGACAGGGGTTAAGTGTTAATTAATAATGGTTATTTGTTTATTGTCAACTGATATACTACTATTAAATATGAAGAAAAGATAGTATATATTTTTCTTTAGTAAATAAATTGTTTATTAGTCACCCTATGTTACCCTGAAGATTATTATTACTTCATTAATTAATTCCTTTATTTCCTTTAGGATGAAGTAATCCTCAAATCTTAGCCATACTTTCAGGATTCCTCAATCACCCTCTTCCTATTCCCTCTCCCATTCCCCTATCCTCTTGACCCAATCCCCAATACTTCAAAAAAAAGGGATCAAACGAGAGGCACAAGAGAGTGGCTCTCCTAGATCCAAAGGCAGCTACTGTGGATATGATGGGCAATGATAGGAGAAAATAATTAAAATAAAATATAGTTTATTGGGGTAACATGTAATAAAATTGGCAATGATGCCATGTCTATTCTCATATGACCCATATTTAATAATATTTCTTCCTTGGAACATCTGGAACTGTTGACACTATAATTGTTTTATGCCATGCGGCCCAAATACATGAACATCTTTACGTTGTTCTTATTATAGCATTCTTCTCCCACACGAGGAACATCCGTGTGCCTTACTTCGCCTCCCAAGTTCGTTCACTCATAATATGTGGAAGTCCGACGGAAGCACCCTTTCCTCTGAAGGGGATTTTTATCCCCAATCAAGGGCAATTTTTGTACCTTTCTTTGGGTCAAATCAAAGTATATATTATTTAATCTTTTATGTTTTAAACTTTTTCTCCTCTTCAGACTTTACTGGTTTCTCCTCTTTCTTGATACCTTTCAAGTCCACACGGGTCGACCCATCCGACCAGTACTACATGCTAATTTGTAAGTTTCATCTCCTTTATCAGATATCATGGCACCATTAAATATTCTTTCCCTGAATGTTTAGGGTATTAATATACCTCAGAAACGCACTAAAGCATTCCGAACCTTTTATGCACGGAAAGCACACATAGTTTGCTTACAAGAAACACACTTCACTAATAGCTCAACTCCCACATTTATGTCTCATTTCTATCCACAAGTTTTTACAGCCTCAACTACCACCAAACAAAGGGGCACTCTTATAGCCTTTCAGCCTCCACGCCATTTACTCTTCAATTGCAAATTAAAGACCCAGAGGGACGTTACTTAATCCTTACTGGTCATATAATGGATACTCCAATTACTATTATCTCATACTATGCACCCAATACAACCAACACAATTTTTATCACACCTCTTACAGGTTGTGAACGATCATAAAATGGGAACAATTATAATGTGTGGTGATTCCAGTCAGGTCCTCCTCCCATTTTTAGACAAATCTCCATACACGCCACCCAGAAACCCACCTAAAATATCCTTCTCCCAACTCATGTCCAAGTATAACCTAGTTGATTCTTTGAGAGAAAGTAATCCAACGAAACGAAGATATACCTATTATTCACATCCTCACCAAACATTCACTCAAATCGATCATATATTTTTAACTACTGGTATGCTGCCAGAAATACTCACAGCTGGCATAATTCCAATTTCATGGTCTGACCACAATGCTGTGGTCACCACCATTGCTTCCACTATACCTAAAGCACATGATCCCACTTGGTATCTCCCAAATATTATGCCTAAACATCCAAAGCATTGCAAAATTATTGAACAAGCTTTAAAAGAATACCTATCATTCAACACTAGCTCAGATATCCCTTCATTAACGCTTTGGGAAGCTCACAAGTGTGTGCTGCGTGGTATAATTCAGAGGCAATTTGCATTATTTAAACGTGAACGTAAAATTCTTGCTTGTAAATTAGAATATGAATTCAATGCCACCTTCACATCTTTTCAAGATAATCCATCCTCAGTAACGAAAACCCAACTAGATAAAGCCCGCGTGGCTTATGACCTATTTCTATCAGAATCTGTTGATAAATCTTTCAAACAATCTAGACATAACTTTTTTATGAAATCCAATAAACCAGGGATGTACTTGGCATGCATTCTTAATTCATTAAATAAATCATTCAAACCAATCCGCTTGAAACTGTCAAAAGATGTATACACTAGTAATACTATAAAAATTGTTCACAAGTTTCACTCCCATCTAGCATCTTTGTATGCGTCAACAAATGACTTTGACTCAAACACAGCAACAACGGTCTAACTTTCCATTATCATGGATAGGTAAAATCAATGCAACAAAAATGACAATCCTACACAAACTGTTGTACCTGTTTAGAGTCGTATCAATCCCGATTCCTTCCTACTATCTAAGACTAGTCCAGAAAAGATCAACAACATTTGCTTGGGGTTCCTCCAAACCATGCATTCCCTTACATACACTATATCTCCCTAAAACAAATGGAGGCCTTGGCTTCCCCAATTTTTCAAATTATTATAAAGCAGCACATATTGCCAGTCTTGCCAAGTACCATGCAACACAGGAAATCCCTTGGGTTATTACAGAAGCATCAGTGTGACCCTTTCTCAATCTCAAACCCGTTATGGCTTCACCCCAAAGATAGACGAGGTTTGGATAACCCCATTACCAAACATCATATATCCTTATGGGACAAACTTAAATTCAAACATTACCTACAGTCTCCACATAATCCTTTACTATCATTCCTTAAAAATCCCGCTTTCTATCCAGCATGGGTCTCCCCTAACTCATTCAAAGTCTGGACATCCTTGGACATTCTTAGGTTACATAAAATTGTCAATTCCAACTCTTTTTTTCTCTTCCCAACTCTATGTGATACCTATAACTTACCACACTCCGAATTGTTCAGCTATCTCCAAAAAAAAAACTTCTACACGTCCTTTATAAATACCAATACCTCTATATCCCTATCTACCGATTTCGATTCTATGTGTATGAAAGATCCCCACTCTAGAGGAATGGTCTCAGCCCTATACACCCAACTTTCTATTAATCCTGAAATGGAAAAACCATCCTATACTCAAAAATGGGAGGAGGATCTGAGACAAACCTTTGATATTGCTGATTGGTCTGAAATCTGGTCTATAACCAAATCATCCACACCTAATGTCTTGGCAATAGAAGCTAACTATAGATTTTTAACCCATTGGTACCTTGTACCTTCTAGAGTAGCCAACTTTGCACCCAATCATTCAGCTCAATGCTTCCGAGGCTGCTCTGATCCGGGTACACATCTACACATATGGTGGTCGTGCCTAATAGCTCAAACGTATTGGATACAAATTTTTGAAATCGCCTGCAGAATGATTAAACAAAAAATACAACCAGATCCAACTACGGCAATACTCAATCTAAAACCAAATTTTATAACACACATTCAATTCAAGCTGTTCAACTTCTCACAGCTGCAAAACAAACGATTGCAAGGGCATGGAGGTCCCCTGTCCTGGTGATGGCTGAGACAAAAAACAGATTGAATACTTCCATGTCTCACGCTAAAATGGTAGCGATTGAAAGAGATCAACTTCCCATATTTGAAAAAATATGGTACCCCTGGATAAAATATCACTTCCCTCCGACATTTGAGGAATCTGTTCTTCTGCCATGGTAGCTTATATATTTATTGGGTACTCGGGTACTTAGTTATTTCAGTGTCTAGTAGATTAGCAGATTATATACCGTATCTGAATTTATGGATATTTGAATATCCATATAGCCAGACTGTAGCGTTTGCTGGTTCTTGGATTGACCCTGTGGACTTCACTTCTATACTCCTCTTTCTTCACTTTTCTTACTTTACCTTTCTCCTAAAACCCATTATTATTAAAACCCATTATTCTATCAAATATTAATAATATACCCCACTGTATTATAACATTTATAAAGGGTTTTATTTAACATTACTGTATGCATTTTTCTGTTTTTAGGCCCATACTAAACTCTCAGGTTTATTTAAACTATCAAATGTTTGTAAAATATTACATATATACCTCTATACTTACAGTTTATATATTAATAAGCATTTTTATGTTGTCAATATCTCTTCCATATATTGTTATTATACATGTCATTGAACGCACAATCAATAAAAACCTTTGACAAGGAAATAACATGAAAAAATAATGAAACATGAATGATAATAATGATTGTATCTACATTTTACAGGGCAAACAAAATTAACACTACAAATATGACTGTCTCTGGCAGTGGCGGCTGGTGGGTTTTCTTTTGGGGGGGTGGCAAAAAACCACCCCCCCTGGTGGCCAGCAGCGCAGCACTAACACCCCCCCTTGGGCGGCCAGAGGCCTGGCACTGCCACTCCTCCAGCCTGGGTGGGAGTCCGGCACTTACCCGATCTAGGTGGCAGGCTGTGGTGTCCTCCAGCCCGCCGTGCGAGTGGTGGGGTGTGGGCAGCGGCTCCGGTGTACGCTCCTCCAGCAACTTCCTCCTTCGTGTTTCTCCTCTCTCTTCCGCCTAAGCGCTAAAAAGGATTGCCTGACGCTTTGGCCAATCGGGAAACAGGCCTCACGACCTGCCTCCTGATAGGCAAGGAGGAACTTTAGTGTGAAAATAGAGAAAATTAATTCGCTATCGTCACACAACTGTTTGGGCCCGAGCCCACTCTTTTTTTTAAGCCTATTAGAGCCTCTGGCTCTAATCACATGCTTCAAAAAAACACCCACCCCGCATGGGAATCCAAAGTCCGGTGGCCTGAATAGTAAATCAGGGGGCCGGACGCATGGATGGGGGCGGTGCCCGTGCACCCTCTATGGACGAGCCGCCACTGGTCTCTAGTCATTAGGTAATGACTGTACAGTGATGTAGGGGTAATAGGGTAATACTCTATTTCACTTTTAAAGCAACAATCCCCCCTCCATCCCATCTGATAATACCACCATTACTGTAGTGTACATACTGTACTTAAATAAACACATTTAAAAATAATTACTTGCCTCGTCCTTTACTGCATCACCACACATCAATGCACTGCTTTTTCTCCTCCAATCCTCCTTTTTTCAAAAGAAGATGCCATTGGTGGTCAGCAACTTCTTCCTTGTTATGTGGCGGCCCACCAATTAAGCTGTTGATGATCTCATATATGCAAAACAAATCTCTCCTGCGCTCAGGTGTCCAGGAACTGAACATGTGGTGCGACCACCTATAACAAGGTATTGCCTAGCGTCTTGCAGCCCTCCTCTGAACAATGGGTATTCATGCTAGAAAAAACAGAAAAAGAAGGAGGGCGCACTAACCTAGTGCATTACCACTAATAAACTTTATTGCAGCATAAAAACAGCAAAAATTATACTCACAAACGAGCTATCGAAACCAGCTTTAAAAAGGGCGCAAGTGCGCTGTTCTATGGATCGACACACCAGGACCTATTGCCAAGAGGATCAGACCGGTGCAAATGGCCAATGGCTAACGCGTTTCAGGGGAGCACCCCCTTCTTCAGAGCCTGAACGGGCAATGGCTGGTCTCTCCCGTTTAAAGCTGGTTTCGATAGCTCGTTTGTGAGTATAATTTTTGCTGTTTTTATGCTGCAATAAAGTTTATTAGTGGTAATGCACTAGGTTAGTGCGCCCTCCTTCTTTTTCTCTTCTTTTTCTGTTTCTTCTTTTTCTGATGATCTCATATATGCACCATGCAATATCTTGGATGGCTGTTATTGTTCAATAAATTATTTAAAAAAATATTTAATTGAACCAGTGACTTATTATGTTTATGGATGGACGTACACTGGTGCTTGCACCAAGCATTTTTGTGTTTGGATTGGTAAAGGTTTACTTTCAAGTGAACCTGCCATTCCCCAAGCATGCAAACAAAGCATGTGTAGACCAAACAAACTAGTTTGGTTACAGATATGCACAGATATGCACATTTTACCTTTTTTAGCAGCTAAGCCTCAGCAAGCGCAGAGGTGTCTCAGGCTGGGACATAACTTTTACAGGAAGGGTATAAGTGTCTCTGATGTTCAGGATGTAATGGACCTCTTTTAATTCAGAGGTAGGGACTACAGATCTACCGAAGAAAAGCGAAGAAAAGCTTGCTTTCTTTAATATTTTTAGTCTCTGGTTTTCATTCTCCGGCATCATAAGCTCCTTCTCCCACGTGCTCACATATGAAGGATTTTACACTATGTGGAGCCTTTGATCTCTTTTTTGGTGCCTAACTATTAACCAACTTTCTGAGTGATATCGGAAGTGTGGAGAAGCCCTGAGATGAAAAGAAAGCCCTGGCTGGGTTTCAAGCCACAAGCGTACCTCAACCTCCTATAATAACGGGTCCACAGAAGCTGGAAAGCAGTTTCTACAGCTGGTGGTGTATTCACTGCGACTTTTTGGTGATGGATGATGGGCACTGCTATTGATTCATTATCACATTATTTGTGGTCAACTTCACACAGATGAATACAATCCATATGGATCCATTTATGAACTTTACATTTATTATTTAGCTCAACTCTTATTTTTCTTTCTTTATTTATTGTTTGTAATTGTGTTACACAAAAGAATTGCTGCTTATTCTTCATTTATTTATTTGTTTATTGTCATGGGATAGATGACTTATAGTGCAGTTTTTACACTTTTTATATTGAATATAAACATTTAGGGCTCATTTGCATCATGTGCTATAGGCTAAGTTGACCAGCATTGCTCAATGCAGGCCCAGCACAATAAAACACTGTACACACCACTAGTTTTTTTTTGTTTAACCCAGTGGATTGAACGGAAAAAAAACTGACAGCTCAAGTCGGAGCTACTGTACTAACAATCCAATGTTAGTATAGCGACTTCTCCCACTGAGCTATTGTGTTCTGACAGGGGGGGCGGCCCTCCTGCCAAAACACTCTGGTCAGTGCTCTCAGCCATTGGCCAGCTTCTGTTGGACCGGTTGTCCGGTTTCTATTGAACCGGCCAATGCTGCCCAACATTCGGCTCGTGTGTAGTCAAAAGATAAAGTAATTTGGCTTACGCTGTGAAAAAAGAAAAAAGGATAGTGACGCAATGCATTTAAAAAAAAGCACATTTCAATGCATGTCAGGGCAAATGTGTTTTATGAGGATCTACATGTGCTCAGTGCAGCACACATGATGTGAATCCAAACCACATGAATTGGGCATTAGGCCCGATGCAATGACAAGCTGTAATCTATTTTTTACAAAACGCTTGACTCACACCACATGCTGCGTTGATGTGAGATGGGAGTACAATTGAGTATCCTTCGTTTAATCTCAGCACAATGCCCTCAACGCACTAGAACGCCTTACAGCGCACTGTACCAAGCCTTAAAAATGCACATCAGTGCAACACCATGTGCTAAACAAAACTCAAGTGCACCAATATGGGAATATAATATAATATAAAATATAATATTAATTTTATAATAATAAGAGGGATGATTTTTCAATGTTCAGATGATTTTTTTAAACATCTGACCACCGTGAAATGATTTTTATGGCCAGCTTTATATTTATGTGGATTTGGAGCACTTTTTTAAGTACACATTTATAAATGAGCACCTTTAAGGAAGCAGGAAATCCAAATGATGTTTGCCTAATGAAAAGGACTGGTTATGTTTATGCACATGTTTGGGCATTTTAAGAGTTCATTGAAATGTATATTAAAATAAACAGACATTAGAAGGTGAACCATACTCGTAGATCTATACAGTACCACGTTTTGAAAATTGTGTACAATCAGTGACGCCAGATTAAAGTTCTACTTGTGTAATTACAACCAGGATTAGCCATGTAATAGCATTTTATTACCAGCAAAATGGTTTTGTCATTATTTCCAAATCATAGTCAGGTTCCCTGAGTGTAGGGAGGAAATGTAGGTAAAGCATTACAAGTGATCGGTTTATAGGGTGTTCGTACTAGCCTTCTGTTTGTTTTTCTTCTTCAATTATTTTTACAACAGCCAGCAAGTATTTTGTGGCTAACTTTAAGACACTAAACAAATATTCTATCCAAGAACCATCTGGTATTTCCAATGAGTGCTACTTTTACAACTTTGTAAGCAGCCATCTGAAGGCAAGCAAATCATGGCGCAAGTTTCCTGTAGAGATTTAAATACATTTAATATGCAGGTAGGCAGGTTGGTGGGTACTAATATCGTACAACTGTTTTTCATACCTTGGCCCTTAATTACTCTATAAAATACAGTTTTAACAGCTTATCTATTTTAATATACTCAAGCAAGTGTGCAAATATAACCTTTGCCCTTTCTTCCCATCACCTTCTGCTCCTACAAAGCTTTTCCTATATTTTGTATAAACAAAATATAGGTGTCTTGCGAGCCACAGATGGACTAATGCCTCTAAGGAGTAAACTATTTAAGCTGCAAGCACTGAACCTCGTTTCATTGCGTGTAGATAGATAAAAAATATAGTAAATGTGCCCGCGCTAGTATAGTGTCACATATAAAATATATAAAAAATATTTTCACATATAAAACACATGTAATGTGATAAATAAAACCATACAGGTAAAATATAATGCAAATAACTATAAATGATAAACCACCAAGTGCATATAAAGGTTCAATCGTGGTAGTAACTAATAAAAGTGCAACGTGCTAAAATATAAATATCAAAACACTTTCCAGTGACAAATGAGTGTATATCCCAATTAATAAATACAAATCACAAAAAACGTGAATAAATAGTGTCCATAAAATGAATAAACATCATGCTTCTTCTGATGGGTGTATAAATCACAACACGTGAAAACTGTGCTCTCCCGTGACACCCCACATGTGCTTGCGCTCACCTTCAGTCCTGTGACACAGTAATTAAACGGTGTCAAAATAAGCATTGGGGCCACTCCTAGGCTCACTCAGGATACAATGATGCAAAGACACTCCTCCCAGGTGAAACTGCTAGGCTCACTCAGGTTACAATGGTGCAAAACACTCCTCTCAGGTAAAACCAAGATCCAAAATCATAGAAAAAACAAACAGAGGGACTCCATAGTGCAATATAACCAGGACATTTATTAAAGAATAAGCCCTCCAAGAGGGTACTCACATTAGATGGGTGCTAGAGTGCACCAGACTGTACAGGTAAAATAATAAGCAGCTGATCGTATGGCGTGCGGTATGGCATGTGCAATCCTCCTCCTCTGCTGACAGCTCCGTCCTACCCCTCCCCGACGCGTATTCGGCACAGGGGTTTCGTGCCTTCCTCTGGGGGATAACATGTTATCCCCCAGAGGAAGGCACGAAACCCCTGTGCCGTGTGTTTTGCACCATTGTAACCTGAGTGAGCCTAGCAGTTTCACCTCGGAGGAGTGTCTTTGCATCATTGTATCCTGAGTGAGCCTAGGAGTGGCCCCAATGCTTATTTTGACACCGTTTAATTACTGTGTCACAGGACTGAAGGTGAGCGCAAGCACATGTGGGGTGTCACGGGAGAGCACAGTTTTCACGTGTTGTGATTTATACACCCATCAGAAGAAGCATGATGTTTATTCATTTTATGGACACTATTTAATCACGTTTTTTGTGATTTGTATTTATTAATTGGGATATACACTCATTTGTCACTGGAAAGTGTTTTGATATTTATATTTTAGCACGTTGCACTTTTATTAGTTACTACCACGATTGCACCTTTATATGCACTTGGTGGTTTATCATTTATAGTTATTTGCATTATATTTTACCTGTATGGTTTTATTTATCACATTACATGTGTTTTATATGTGAAAATATTTTCCTATATTTTGTATGTTATACTTCTTCAAATTTCCAGGCTTATGAATAAGAAAAATGTTATATAGACAACTTCAATCACATTAGAAAGAATCTAAAAAATGATGATCACTAATACTCCCTCCTGCAGTGGTGGAACATGTATGGCTCACAACATCCTCCTGGCATGTGCATTCATTTACAAGATATAACTATGCCTGTTTGCTCCCCTCCCACTTCCAGGATAATTTTGTATAAAGCTTTAATTATGTTAAGGTGACACCAAATGATATCCTTATTCTAAAATATATATATATATATATATATATATATATATATATATAGATATATATATATATATATATATATATATATATATCTATATATATATATATATATAGATATAGATATATATATATATAGATATATATATATATATCTATATATATATATCTATATATATATATATATATATATATATATATATATATATGCATACACTTCTTAAAGAGGTTAAAACCCTAAAAAAGTATAGGATGCTGTTGCAGTGTAATTTGTCCCTCTCTATGCTGGGCAGCTGACATCAGAGGGGAATCTCAGCTTCTCTAGCTGCTTTCCTTAGATTGGGGAAGAAGAGCGGAGGGGGATCACATGACTGCAAAGCGGCAGTGTGAGAAAGGGTATTTAGGTATATAATTTAAAAGAAACACACCCACAGTACTTTAGATCTTTATAAAACAGAGGATACAAGTAATGTATGTATGTGACTTAACAACCACTTTAATGGCCCTGTATTCTTTTTTTCATGAAATGGTTTCTGACTGTGTTTTTTGGCCTCCTTGTGATGCCCTTCATGAGCTGCCAATCATCTTCTTTTCCCTGTTCTTCCTTTTTTTTTGGAATGAGCCCTGCATTTTAGTTTGGGTCATGTGCACTACTTTATGCACACTACAAATCCTATAGTCCAAAGACCATAGTCTATAATCCACCGCAAGCAAGCAACATACAATGGGACCATGGAGAATGAACATAGCACACTCAGCTCATTTATTGAGGACATGCAAGAATCTGGCTGACATCCTGTATAGCTAATTATTCATCTTGAAACAGCTTTAAAAAGCTTTGCTGTTGTTACAGTTGATAGAGTGATAGGACATGTTGCCAATGTTATTAATAGGAAAGTGATCATTGGGCTAGTAAGCCATGAAAAGGTGGCAGCAGTAGGAGGAAAGAAACAAAATGTTCAATAACTGTTTATTTTACAGTGCAGACATATTCACTTATTATGTGGCAGAATAACAATTCCATCACTCCACTATGACTGTTTTATGCCACTAATGGCCACTCTGTCCCTAACAGCTTCCAAGCAATGGATTTCAGACTATCCAAAATGGCTACCACACTATACTTGGGGACGTCTACTGAAAAGACATATGTACCAGCTTGAACAGTGTGTTAGATCAGGGAGGATGTTCTGCAGTACAGTCTGGGAACAAAGAGATCAGTAAAAGAATGTTCTGGAAGAGGACAGCTACAAGGGACTTCAGAGAGACACCATGCTGGGTTCTTCTTGGGTTCTTCTGATGAGAGTCCTGTTGTTCAGTACCTAGAAGACAGCACAAAGAAGCTGAAGTAGATCCTACTTGTTTTTTGACTGCTTAAGAGGACTTAGAAGAGCTGACCACTGGATTTTAAGTGCCACTTGGTTTTCACAAGCAGATACTCTGTGCTACAGTCACTGTCCATCAGAATTCAATTTTTGCAATTACTTTGCTATAGCACAGTTCTACCGTATCTTCAATATGTTCATCCCTTCCGGAGCCAGTGTGATAGAGTGTGTTGCATAGCTAATGAGAGATTGAAGTGTTGATTCCTTTATAGTAGCATCTGTTGAATAAGGGAAACGTATTCAGATCTTTCTTTAAGGTGATTGATCTTAAAGGGACTGTATTGTTATTTCTATTTTGTATGTAGTATCTTCATAACTTGAGCTCAGGAAGGTTTTATCCCCTCCATGACCAGGTCATTTTTTGCTATTTAGCACTGTGCTAGTTTAACTGGTAATTGCGTGGTCATGCAGCGCTGTACCCAAATAGAATTGATATAATTTTTTTTTTTAAAAACAAATAGGGCTTTCTTTTGGTGGTATTTCATCACCAGTGGGTTTTTTTATTTTTTAATATATAAACAAAATATAATACCGCTATAAAACATATCCACTAAACAAAAAAATCGAATTTCTTCATAAAATTGGGGCAAAATGTATTCTTCTACTATGTTATATATACTGGAATTTTTTTTATATATACTTGTAATGACAGTGATCAGTGACTTATTGTGGGACTGTGATAGTGCAGCAGCCAATCTGACACCAATTGATGCTGGCTGGGAGGTACACTAACTGACACTAACATCACCAGTGACACTAATACAATGATCAGTGATAATATTATACACTGTTAAACACTGTTACTGCAATAATGACACTGTTTGGGAAGGGGTCAATATCTAGGGGCGATCAAAGGGTTAACTGTGTGCCTAATAGGGGGGTTAGCACGTGCCCTGAACCTGGAAGACACTTCTGACGTACAGGTACATGACTGTGCCTGTATGAGCAGCCCAAGCCAATTCCCCATTAATGCCCCGTTCAAATGCGCACGGGCAGTCGGCAAGTGGTTAAAGAGACAGTACATTGGTTACTACATTATTAGTTTGACAGAGAATGAATTATTGCACAGTTGTCCAGAACCAAACAAAGACTCATGATCTCCCCACTAGCCACTTCAGCCCCGGAAGGATTTACCCCCTTCCTGACCAGAGCACTTTTTGTGATATGGCACTGCGTCATTCTAACTGACAATTGCGCGACGTTGCACCCAAGCAAAATTGATGTCCTTTTTTTCCCACAAATAGAGCTTTCTTTTGGTGGTATTTGATCACCTCTGCGGTTTTTATTTTTTAAACAAGAAAAGAGTGTCAATTTTGAAAAAAGCTATATTTTTTACATTTTGCTATAATAAATATCCCCCAAAAATATATAAAAAAACAAATTTCTTTCTCAGTTTAGCCCGGTATGTATTCTACATATTTTTGATTAAAAAAAATGCAATAAGCGTATATTGATTGGTTTGCGCAAAAGTTACAGCGTCTACAAAATAGGGGATAAATTTATGGCATTTTTATTATTCATTTTTTTTATTAGTAATGGCGGCGATCTGCGATTTTTATCGTGACTTCGAAATTATGGCGGACACATCGGACACTTTTGACACTATTTTGGGAACATTGTCATTTATACAGCTATCAGTGCTATAAAAATGCACTGATTACTGTGTAAATGACACTAGCAGGGAAGGGGTTAAACACTAGGGGGCGATCAAGGTGTTAAGTGTGTCCTAGAGAGTGATTCTAACTGTGGGGGGGGATTGTCTCACTAGAACATGACAGAGATAACTGCTCCCGATGACAGGGAGCAGTAGATCTCTGTCATGTTACTAGGCAGAACCGGGAAATGCCTTGTTTACATAAGCAGTTCTGCCGCTCCGTAACACGATCACGTGACAATGGTTTAACTATTTCAACAAAGTCGGTGTATCATTTTTGCAAATTTTGATTGATAGGAAAACAAATAAATTAGCCAAACTAGATGCCGAGATTAGGATTATTAAAGATAAACTTAACCCCATCAAAGAGAGTGACAAGTATAGGGAGAAATCCCAAAATTTACTAAAAATTCTCCAGAAGGAGGATAAGGATTAGAGGCTTAAGAAAAAGAAAAATACAACCGAGACTTGATGGACTATCAAAACAATGTTGTTTTTGAGTGGCAGAAAAAATTGTTAGAAGATTTGGCCAATCAGGACAACATTGAGATGGAAGTGTCCACGCAAGCTATTGGAGAGAATGCAGGTGCGGTGTCGTGACCGTTATAGCAGTCCAAACCCAATATGCCCAAAAAGGCCCTCCCTGCTGGTAAATCTCAAAGAGGGGGCGGGTCTCACCCTTACCAGTCCCCATACAGTAATTTTGGGGCTAATAAGTTAAACTCTGTACCATATGGCCACCCCCAGCCTCCGGGGCCCCCTCGGCCTAATTATGGACAGGGTAATGGTACTCGTCCAACCCCCCTTCCTGGGTTGGAGGTCATCCCCCTATGGTGAGAGGACGTGGCTATCAAACTAACAATAGAGGTCGCGGACAGAGCATTGGGAGTTCTGAGTGGTGGAGAAAGATATGACCAAAATGGGGATTCTTTTTATGAATCACCTTATCAGGATCTCCAGGATGCTGGCTGGAAATATAATATACCCACGCATAATAACTTTTTTCCTCTAAGAGATAAAAGTGCCTTTGATGAGGATTACAACCAAGGTAGATCTCAGGAATACCAACAGAGAGACGATTTTCCTTCTAAAACACCATATCAGTCCCTAAATGCGAATACACCCAACTGTAGGTGACTGGTCCCTAATGGACAGGGGAACTGGTGTTTTTCCAAACCCAACCAAGGCAAAAAAAGGCCAGTAGAAAAAAGTGAGGAACTAGAGGGGGAGGCGCTCGCGAGCAGCAAAAGAGACCAAAAGTATAGTAGGTAGAGGGATTTTCAACCTTAGCACGCAAACCCTTACAAACCCTGAAAAAGCAGTATTGGAGAAAGGTCTCAAGTTTGCACTTGAGTTTGCACTAAGAGATCTTGATAAATTCCAAACGTACATGGACGTACATAAATTTGTGCATAAATTAAATATTCAAAGGTACATGTCCAGTAACCCTATTAGAAATAATATTCAGGAATCTACAGATATTGTTCATTCGCGGCTGGCAATTGCATCCCTATTTAACCCTCCAGGTGTTCTTGCACCATCTTTGAGGGTTTTTAGGGATGTTATTTTGAGAGATCTTGAAGCATTAGAGATTAAGAACGCCAGGAATTCTAAGATCATTCAGGAGGGTCTGGATTTGCTGTGCAAAAATAAAGACCTTGTTATTAGACCTGTGGATAAGGGGGGTGGGATTGTGGTCCTTGACTGTAAGGATTATATGACAGAGATGGGTAGAATCCTTAGTGATGCTGATACCTACATCCCACTCCCCTCTGACCATGAAATTAGCTACCAAAAAGATTTGGAGAGGATCGTGTCTAAAGGCTTATCAGTTGGTATCTTAAATAAGAAAGAGAGTTTATTTTTGGTACCCAGGGCACCTAGGACGCCAATAATATATTATTTGCTGAAGGTTCACAAGGACCCTGTCAGCCCCCCGGGACGCCCCATTGTGAGTTGAATTGATTCAATCACTGGTGGGCAGATGCATTGATTTTTATTTACAGCCTTTAGTTCGTAAAATGCCGTCATATTAAAAGATTCACAACATCTTCTTTCGGGAGTTAGTCTAAAACCAGGTGTATGGGTGGTGACCGCTGATGTCTCCTCCTTGTACACCATAATCCCCCATGCCCTGGGTCTAGAGGCTGTAAAAGGTTTTCGAGAGAGAGAGATTCTGGGCTTCCAGCATGTCAAGTATCCTTTATAATGGAACGCCTGGAATACGCAGCCTCCTATACTTATTTTTGGTTTTGTAATCAATTTTTTACGTCAGAGTCGAGAGGTGGCTATGGGGGCAAAGTATACCCCCAGCCTGGCTAATTTGTTTATGGCCAGATGGGAGGAGGATGTCATCTGTGCCCACAGGAGACCTCAGTTGATCCTGTGGGCTAGGTACATTGATGACATCCTCCTCCTATGGGATGGTGATGGCCAAGAATTGCAAGACTTTATGTCCTTTTTAAATTTTAATTATCGTGGCATACATTTGAGTTACGAAATGAGTCAGTTACAGATACATTTCCTGGAACTCACGTTGACTATTAATAATGGCAAGTTATCTACGTACACTTTTTTCAAGGCAACTGATCGCAATTCCTACATCTCAATGGATAGTTGTCACCACCGTCCTTGGCTCAGTGCAATACCTAAGAGCCAATATATGAGATTACGTAGGAAGTGTTCTGATCTACATTTTTTTTTCATCGCAAGCTAAAATCCTATCTGGTAGATTCATTAGTACCTGTGCTTAATGCTGTGTTTAATGCTGTACAAGGGATAAATAAGGAATCCTTACTTCAAGAGAAACCCCTCCAACCTAATGTGTTTGAAAATTCAGGGGTCCCCTTTGTGACTACATATTGCCTTCAGCATAGGAGCATAATGGCACATTGTTAATAACGATAAAATCCTGAAAGGTGTTCTACCAGAAAAACCTCAGGTAGTATTCAAAGGAGTCACTTAGAAATAGAGTGGTAAATTTACCTTTTTTAACCAACTTACTGTATTCTACCAATGTAAAAGATGCTGGGTATGCTCTTTGAACAGTTGTACGCATAGAAGAACTACAAAGTTCCAGTCCACAAGTACACAGGTACAACATACCATCACTCCATTTATTACCTGCTCTACAGTGGGCGTGGTCTACCTTTTGCAGTGCCCTTGTGGTCTGCAGTATATAGGGCAGACTAAACGCCCCCTCCAGGATCGGATCAATGAGCACATTACGAACATTAAGTCTGGGTTCAAAAACCATTCAGTGTCAAAACATTATCGTTTAGTACATAACAGAGATCCCTCCAATACACTTTTTTTTAGGTATTGATACATTTATTCCTAATTGTAGGGGTAGCTCTTTAGAGCGAGAAATCTCAAAACTTGAAATGTTGTGGATCCATAAGGTAAGGACATATGTACCCTATTGGTTAAACATCGATGTTGATGTTAATGCCTTTATTGATCATTTTTAATCGTTTTCTGTTGATGTAAACTCGATCTGAGTCACGCCGGCGGGTTTATACAAATGATCAACATTGGGTGTTTGCTAATTAACAGTATGTGATGGCATACATGTTTATGATTGCTAAAAAAATATTTTTTAATTCAAATTTAATTATTAATTAACTGCATTTGTGGATATTTCACCATATTGGATAATTAGTGCCAACAATAGTTTGGCACTGTCAGGGACTAACCCGCAGGAGAACTAACATCTATGGCCAGCAGAATCCTATATCAATGAACACAAATTCTCCAGCGCTAATGCGAACACGTGCGCGCCAAAGCACACACACCACGTGAGAGACTCCAGGTGCCAAGCACACTATTTAAAGCATGTTGCAGCAGTCATCAACTGCTGCATGATCTTCAGCTTCCTGTGTATTCCTCAGTTCCTGTTCCTGTTGTCTTGGATTATCTGCTAACGACCCGGCTTGTCTTGACCTATCTGATCTGTACTTACCCCGGCTTGACCCCTGGCTCGTTCCTGTTACTCCGCTCTGATCTGCTGCACCGTGTATGACCCCTGGCTTGTTTTATGGACTTTGCTACTGTTTGATCTGCTGCACCGTGTATGACCCCTGGCTTGTTTTATGGACTTTGCTACTGTTTGCTGTCCTGTGTATGAACCCCAGCCTGGCTCCTGACACTGCTTCTGGTACTTCCTGCTGTACGATCTCATCTGGTACTTCCGAGGTACCCCTGCCTAGCAGTCTACCCTGCTCGTCAGCTGCCCACCAGTGGACTTCTCTGCTTCATCTCAGCTTGCCGCAGCCAGCAACCCCTGCCGCTTTGAGTATAGCTCCCCCTGTACCACCTCCAGGGGGCGCTCTGCACTTAGTCGCAAGGGAAGCCCTCCCAGCACTTCAGCCTCCAATCAGGTACGTGATAGGCACTATTCCCAATTCTTTATATATAATATTAGATAATACTATTTTGGTTTATGTTTCTGCTTAGATGTGTACATATACATATGCACTTATGGTTTAGAGGGTCTTAGGTCTACACACAGTTATTTACAGAGGAAGTTTAATCCGCTTGCGGATGTTGACAAACCGGATAAAAATTCTAATTATTTTCTTTACAATTTGCATGTTTGTCGCTTGAATTATTCACGTGACTATATGTAAAAAAATGTTTTAAGATAAATTTATTATATATGTTCTCACAATTTCTGCGTAATACACTTATGGTTTAGAGGGTTTTAGGTCTATACACGGTTATTTATATAGCATGTTAATTTGCTTGTCAATAGTGGGTTAACTGGCCGTACTCTTTCTACCATTGGCATATAATCGCTTGATAATTCACGTGATTATATGTAAAATTCTATATATACAATTCATTATGTATGTTTTTTTATCTACATATAGATCAATTCTTATGTTTAAAATTAATTTTTTATATATGGTTTACATAATACACTATGGGTAATTTTGTTTTACACATCGTTTGCAACTATAGATGGGTTGCCCACACCTAAGATGGCGTTTTGTGACTCTGCCTATGGGATCTAGAACGAGGTCTGGTGTGTTGCTTAGAAGGTGGTGGATCAGCACGCTACCCGTTCCCCACTGACAACGTCACATATGACAAAACGCGTCTGGAGAAGGATACGTGCGTACATCACCACAGTGTCTTTCTAGGAGGATGGGTTTTGTATGCAGCCGGCTGGCTCTGCTGTTTATGCGCCAATTTATTTTTTAAGTGTATGTTTTGATAAATACTGTTTAAGGCAATATTATTCTATTGTTGGTCTTTTCTCCTTATGCATGGCTGAGGTACTGAGCTTTTTTGTCGTACGGCGCCTGGAGCGTTTGGAGAATTCATGCAGTTTTCCAATCAAAGCTTGCCAGACGATCTTCCATACAAGCAAAGGCCTTGGCTGGGCTATAGCCATCTGCCTGGATTTGCTTGCCAGCTGATAAGCAAGTTTTTCTTAAGGTGGTGGCATGTTTTTGTTGATCAAGCTCACTTTGGTGTCAGTTTTGGATCATAATTGAACTGTCATTTCATCACACATTTTTTACTTACAAGGAATTGTTTGGTTTTACCTTAAAGCAGCGCAGCTTCTCCATTCCATACTCCAGCAATAGAAATCACACAATGGAAATATATATATATTTATATATATAAAAAATATGAAGTCTGTATTGAACAATGAATTAAAATAAAGCTGATCTATACAGTTCATGTCCTATTCTGTAAAATAGTTCCTGCTAACCTCACAGGGAGCAGGAATACAATAGATAAGAAAGAAGGGTTAAAAATAAATTAAATAACCACCAAATGAACCCAACACATTTCAACTTATATAAAGTCTTCTTCAGGAAAATTATTTGAATTAAATTTTCTATTTTTCTGACGGCTCCATGTCAGTACAGCTGCGACTTAACTAGCCCCACAAGGGAGGGTAATGCTTGAGAAAAAATTTTAATCTACACTGGAGGCGGAAGCCAGAACACTCCTGACAAAATCTACGGTAGTCAGAGCCGCTGGCTCCACGCACTAGTGTGCCATGAAGGTATGGATGGATGTCCATGTGGCTGACTTGCAGATCGTCTCCAAGGACACTTGTCCCGCCGCTGCCAAGGAGGTAGAGACTCCCCTAGTGGAATGCACTGTAACCTCCTCAGGCACAGGCAAACCCTTCATTCTGTAGACTAACAATATAGTCTTGACTAGCCATGAGGCGATCACCCTACAAGCCCTCAGGCCCTTCCGAGCACCATTCAGGATGACAAAGAGATGGTCTGACTTTCTAAGTTCAGCCGTCGCGTCCACATAGGCTTTCAGTGAAGACCCCACATCAAGTGGATTTGGATTCTGAGAGTTCTCTGCGAGAAACATTGGGAGCATGATTTCTGGAAACTAGAGGCTACCTTTGGGACAAATCCCAGCATTGGTCTGAGCACCACTCTATCCAGGAAGAAAGAGAGGAAGGGTTCTTTAAACCTCAATGCCGCTATCTCGGATACCCTTCTGGCTGAAGTTATTGCCATGAGAAAGGCGGTCTTCAATGAGAGATGCCATAGAGAGACAGGAGAAACAAAGGTGCCTGATGAAAGGAAATCCAAGATTAGAGGCAAGTCCCATTTTGGAAATCTTAGAGACCTTGGCGATCTTAGGCGGATGGCCGCCCTGAAGAATCGGATCACCAACTTATCCACGGCCCACTGTGTACCAGTGAAAGCTGAGATAGCAGACACGTGGGCCTTCAAAGTGCTTGGGGAGATGCCTAGTTCCAATCCCACCTGTAGGAACTCCAGAATGTGGCAGACCCTTGGCGAATCTGGCAAAAAGACGTCTGTATGCAAATTCCACAAACTTGTTCCAAGTTCTGGTATAGGCATTGTTGGTCACCCGGTTACGTAAATGGGTGACCTTGCCCCAGAAGGGTCTGGTATGGATTTTGAGGGGGACCCCCATGCCATTTTTTTTTACATTTTGGTGCAGGGTTCCCCTTAATATCCATACCAGACCTGAAGGGCCTGGTATAGGATTTAGGGGGACCCCACACATTTTTTTTTTAATTTTGGTTTGGGGTTCCCCTGTGGGGAAATCCCATGCCGTTTTTATCAATGAACTTTAATGTGTATTGCCGGACCGACAATTCATTATAGCCGGCACTAGCGATAATAGTTTTACATTACTTTTTTCCTTTAGAAATGTCATTTTGCTATCAGACTGTTCTAAACACGGGAAACATGCGCCCCTTTACAGGCATACTATAGACACCCTCCAGGCACGAAATTTAAAGGAATATTACACTTTTATTGTTTCACTTTAAGCATTATTAAAATCACTGCTCCCAAAAAAAACGTCAGTTTTTAAAACTTCTTTTTGCATTGATACATGTCCCCTGGGGCAGGACCCAGGTCCCCAAACACTTTTTTATGACAATAACTTGCATATAAGCCTTTAAAATTAGCACTTTTGATTATTCATGTTCGTGTCCCATAGACTTTAACGGTGTTTGCGTGTTCGACCAAATTTTTTGCCTGTTCGCATGTTCTGGATGCGAACAGAACTGGGGGGGGTGTTCGGCTCATACCTAGTGTAGATCTTTTTAAGATCTACATCTACCCTCCTATCCAGTACATCCCTGAAGGATACTGCATCATCCAGTGGCAGGGTTACGTGTCTGGCGAGGCGCATGAGTGCCGCGTCCACTACTGGAGGCTCCTCCAGAACCTTCACCTTCTCCGTTTTAAACAGATACAACTTTGCGAACCGATTCTTGGATATCATCCTCTTATCGAATTGCTTCCACTCATCATAGATCACTTCCTGGATCTCTTCCATGAAGGGAAAATTCATGGTTCTCCTTTTCTTGTTTGCAAAATGCTTCCTTTGTTTCTTTTGCGAATCTTCTGCCGCATCTTCCCACAGCAGGGCCTGCCTAATCTCTTTCACAAAAGGTTGAACCAAGGCGAAGTCGAATCCATCATACAGGGTCTCTTCCTCTTCAGCAGAAGATGCATCTGAGACCGACGGTGCTTGGGCCTCTAGGATACCCTGAGCAGTCGGAAGTATTTGAGGTGACAGGGAGCGAGAGGTAGAAGGCACTGGAGCAGTTGAAGCCTGGGTCTACATTGCAAACGACTTCAGTGTTTCCTCAAATGCCTGTTTCCTTAATGATACCAGCTCCATCTTATCAGATTCCTGGCTCTGTGTTGCTTCTTTGAAGCAATCCACAGAAGACGTTCTACCCGCCATTGCCTTTTTAGGGCAAGCCCAGCAAGCTCCTTGTTTGGGCCGTTCATGATGCGCATTCCTGCAGTGACGCGACAGAGAATGCCAACACCTTGAAGGAGAGCGCAAACGAGAAGCCTCTCTTCTTCTGTGGGAGCGTTGATCCTCCTGTGAGGATGAATGTCTCCCATTCCTTCCCGAGCTTCTATCCTCTGATCTCTGAGCCATGACTGAGACCTGAGGAGCTGGAGTAGCACAGATAGGCATGAGGAATTAGTCTGCCAACATAGGAGAATTTTAACATATATATATTCCTTGGTATCTCCTCTACCTTCTTTGCGAGCGCTGATCTTTAGAGAGGTTAGGTATTTTGATCCTGCTGGAATAAAATATAAGACATATTATGTCCTGGGTAAAACGTTATAGCAGGTAATATGCAGGAGTGAATCTTGCCATTTGGAATGGCAAGATACCTGAGGGGAGGGGTGTAGGAGGCACATGCAGGAAAGTAGCTCCAGTATCTCAAGTAGACTGCATGCTCTTTTTAAAGACACTTGCTGCTTGCACAGCACTATGTAATGACTAAAGCAGAAGTTTGTGTCCGTAGAGGACCAAGTGATGCTAGAATTTATTTGTTTTTTGTATGAGTCAAGTGCTGTTTGTGATAAAAAGGAAGAGAGGAAGCTACAATGATGTGCTGTGCTTTTTCAAAGATTTTTTTTGTATCCCAGGGATTCTGTAAATGTTTTCACACAGGGACAGCTGTTGTTTCTCAAAAACTTAAAGGGGAAGGAAGTTTAGATATAAACCCTGTTTCCTGGAGTTCTTTTTTTAAACAAAGCTTTGTAGAACAATTATATATAATAAACAAAAGGATTATACTCTAGGGTGTACATTGGAAAAAGGGGCTATAGTCACACTTGGTAAATCCCGCCTAAACCTGAAGTGGAACCTCTCAATTACCAATTGTTATTTTGGGGCAGACACCAGGATGCTGCTTTTGCTTTGTTGTGTTACTGGTTAACATTTACACAAGACAACAGTCAAACATTTATACCCAGCTTACAAAACATGAAACTGCGCTTGTTTTTTGCAAAGATGAGAGGCTTGAGGTTGTGTAATTATGGCCTATAAAAGTGTAAATATTGTGACTAGAGAACGTCAGCAACACTTGATGTAACTGAGACTATGGACAGTCAAGGGTCACAAAACATTTAGTTTTCTTGAAGTGTCTGCCATAAATCACAGATTAAACTTACTTTGTGTTTATAAAAAAAACCATGTTTAGTAACTCCCAGAAACCAATCACATTTCGATTAACTGCAGACATTTGAAATGGTTTCTGATTTCCTTATTTACTGCACTAACTTTGTGACTGCCCTCTAAACTCCTCAGACCCTGTGCACAACTAAGTGTTTTGTAGCATGAAGCTCCAAAATGCTCAACATCCACAAATCCCACGGTCTTCAGTTGTTCCTGTTCACATCCGAGAGTAGCGTTGCTTGAAGCTTGTAGCTCAAAAAAGTACAAGAGCTTCTTTTGAGCTTTAAGTGTTTTATGGCCCCAAAGTTCTTTAACCACTTGTCTACCAAGGTGTGTCTACATGGTAGACAAGATGTTAAATAAAGCTCCCAGCTGCTGCTGCAGGTGTAAGCTTGATGCTGGCTTTAAAGGCTGGGGCTTTCAGATGAAAATGATTGGGCAGCTCTAGAGCACCCAATCACTTTTACGAGGCCCCCAAAGGGCCACCCCCCGTTTCCCCTGGCAGGGTTGGAATCTCCCGCCGTGTTTCCCAGGCTCTCCCGTTCCCGCAGGAAGCCCGGTATCTTGGGGCAGGAGGAACTTGGGAAACATCCATTCCCCTTTTCCTTCTGCGACTGATGACCCTAAGAAGTTGTGTGTATTAAAAGAGAAGCATGGGGTTTGGGGTTTTTGCAGATTTATACTTACTTAGGTCAGACTGATGCTGCATCTGTCCTCCGCTCGCCCTAACACCGCAGATCGGTTCTCACAGCTTCCCAAGCAGAGAGCTGCTGACTGTCCCCTCCTCGCTCACTGGAGCACTGGGCTGTGGAGGGGGCAGTAGCAGCTGGCTCAGGCTCTCAGTTACTCGCTAAGAGGCTGAGCCAGGTGCTGGTCCAGGCATGTGAGGGGATTCTGACCCCAGTGTTGCGATCTTGCCCGAGCCTGGACCGGCTCTGTGACGTCAGCAGAAAGCTGACTTCAGCCCGCTGTCTGCTGAAACCGGGTCACAGGAGTGCAGAACAAACTGCACTCCTGTGATCCACAGGAGAAGTACAGCCAAACGAGCTTTGGCTGTACTTCTCCTTTAAGTCATTTCCAGGGTCACAGTTGTCATTCCTTAGCTAGTGCAGCTGAGGATGCAGCTATTCCAATATGACAAGTCATTTCCAGGGTCACAGTTGTCATTCCTTAGCTAGTGCAGCTGAGGATGCAGCTATTCCAATATGACCCTAGAAATTCATGTGACTCTGTGATGAAATGTGTTGGAAGGAGCCTATGACCTCACGCTGCAAACAGGAAGTGTGCAGGCCGCCATCTTGCATGAGCCTTTTCAAATGTACTTGCATGTAATCTGATGTGCACCAGCAAATGTGCACTTTTTAAGTTACATTTTTAATCTTGGGCTTTATTTTTAATAAAATTAATCTTAAATATACAGAGAGCACTATATATGTCCTCCTTTTTGAGCTTCCTATATACGACCACTGAAGAATTTCTGTGGAATAGGTGGATTGAATGACATCTGTATACAGCAGAGGAAAAAAACACTTCTGGCATATCATACCCTGTTTAAAGGGAAAGTGCATAGGACCTGATTTTTATTGCGTCAAACAACAGGGTCAGAGTATTGGAATGTTCATGATGGATTTTGCCCAATACAAGTTGCATGATTCACAAAAACATTGCAGAAAGAGTACAGTACTTATGTAAGAAAATAATAATGGACACACGTTGATAATTGAAGGACTTTCATTTTATAATTATTGTCGACATTTTGTTTTTTAGATATATAATTTATGGCATTATATAAGTTCACTAATTGTTTATTTTATCTACTACTCCGTGGCACTATTTAATGTATTCTAAAGCCAGTAATGAGCTGGCAATGTTACTGAAAAGTCGACTTTGCTGTGCTGATCCTGGCAAGTTCGTAGTTATGCACATTACCAATCAGCTCCCAGGGACTCCAATTTTTAACAAGGTTACAATCAGGGACACTTTTTTATCAACAGACAGCTCCCAGAAATTGGGGACTGTCCCAAGAAACCAGGGATGTCTGGTCACTATAATATAGTATAGCCACCTATGCCTTCTTCTATATATAGGGCTAATCCTGACAAAGATCCTGGCTGCAGAAACCTCACAAAATATTAAATAATACATTTAATAAGGGCAGGCTATACTGTATTTAGCTAAATAATAACAAATGTTTTTATCACAATGATCCATTGAAATAGGGCATTAAGACACAGATATGCATATCTTTTATGGCAGATGAGGAAAATACATTTTAGATCTTCCATTTATCATCCAGCCACCTCAACCTAACCCTTTGTGTGTTTAAAAATCAGAGAATTGACCTGAGTGTAACTGGGCATGCAAGATCACACTAGAGGCTCAGCTGGATGTAGAAGCTAGAGTTATAATTGGGAGGTTCAAAAGGTACTTCACCAGGGCAGACAGATCACGTTCAATGTCCAAGCTCAGTGAAGACTGAAGAGGCATCCCAAGAGATCCTTTATATGTCTTAAAGCTGCACATGAAGTTTGTCACGTACCTTGTGACTGAGCCTAACGTGTAGAGGGAGACCTCTCTTACATCTGACCACTGATATTGTGACAGTGGTTGCAAGAGCGCGGCAAGATATGAGTACCTGCAAGATGTTTAGTTAGCCGCAGCGGTGAATGGCAAGTGCGTCTCCAGAGACAGGCCAGGTAGCTGGAATAGCAGGTGGCAGCGGAAACAGCAGACCCTGAACTGGGCAGACAGCAAGCGACAGTTGCTTGACAGGCAGGTGGCAGGTTGCAGAAGGACTGGAAGTGCTTCAGCAGGTGCAGGACCAGCAGGAACCAAGTAGTGAGCAGGGCTGGTAAGGCGGATGACTGGATGCGTGGTCAGACAAGCAAGGTCAGCAACAGATGGTCAGATATAGGCATTGATGGCAGGCTGAGAATGGATAGGATGTAGAGGTCAGCAACGTAGAATTAGGTAGATGAACAAGAGGCAGAGCAGAGTCAAGGCGTAAACCAAGGTCAGGGCAGGTAGCGTTCAAGCAGGTTCAGGACAAGCTGGGTCAATCACAGAAGCAAACTCAGGAACAGATATGGGAACCCAGGGAACAGCTGTAGATCAGACAGCACTGGTTAGTATAACTGCTGCAGACTCAAAAAGAGCATTGAAGTTAAAGTGATACTAAAGTCTTATTTTTTTTAGTTTAAAAATAACAAACATGTTATACTTACCTGCTCTGTTCAATGGTTTTGCACAGAGCAGCCCAGATCCTCCTCTTTTCGGGTTCTTTTGCCGGTGCTCCTAGCCCCTCCCTCCTGCCGAGTGCCCCCAGTGCAAGCAGCTTGCTCTGGGGGCACCCAAGCCGAGCTGCTGCTCTGTGTGTCCATTTAGACATGGAGCCAAGGCTCGGCTCCGTCCTCTCTCCCTCACTCCTCATTGGCTCACTGACTTTGATTGACAGCAGCGGGAGTCAATGACGCCTCACTACTGTCTCAGCCAATGGGGAGGGAGAGCTGGACAGCTAAGACTCTCATGCAAGATCGCTGGATCAAAATGGGGCTCAGGTAAGTATTAGGGTGGCTGAGGGGGGCTGCTGCACACAGAAGGTGTTTTATCTTAATGCGTAGAATGCATTAGGATAAAAAAACCTTCTGACTAGAACCACTAAAGGGCATGACCGTGTTATATTTGGAAATTTACAGAACACAATGCATATTACAACTTCTTAATCTGCTGTAGTGGTGCTTGATTGGCTGTAAAAGGCAGGTAACATGTGGATCTTGGCTCGACATGTGACCTTGTTGTTTCATGGTCTAAAGGTTATGTTAGCATTAATTTGCAACCTGCTAATTGCAGATTGTAAACCCACCAGGGTCCATAGGGTAAAGATACTGCTGGTACCTGTGTTTTAGATCATCATGGGTATACTTGTGAAATGCCCATGTAGATATGTGGAACAGTAGTTTGGTGGGTAGCATGCCACTATTACATTAGGTATGGCACACAGTTTTACTTCTCAAGACTTGCTGCTGTTTATTAGGGAGAGTGACAATTTTGAATATACCACCCATATAGTTGGAACCCCCTGCCTTTGACAAAAATTTGCTGAAAAAGGCTAGAAGTCAGAAAAATTGTCAAGATAATTAGAATTACTGGTTCATGTCAAACTTTCATTTAAATATGTAGCAAATGAAACCAACAAGAGTTTAATCTCATGCTTAAGCTAATTAAAATCACACGTTTAGTCTGACACTAAAATAGCATTTGCAAATTGTTTCTGACCTGTTTTTTGACCCATATCAGCTCTTTCAACACTTCAATTTAAAAGTGTAGCTCATGAAGTAATTGTCAGCAAGAGGTAAATTTCATGGCACTAAACAATTAAAAAATGTCATTGGTTGATGGGCCACAAAAACAATAAAAAATGGTTCATTTTTGGTGCATTTCTTTTACCTATTTCAGTTGGTCTAATTGCACTATCTTTTCTATAGGAACAATGAATCAAATTTGGGATTCCAGTGAAAACAATAAGCTAGATGATGGCTATTATTTATAAAGCGTCTATAAAACATTATACTATATAAGCTATATTGTCAAAAGTATTGGGACACCTGCTTTTACATGCACATTAATGGCATCCCTGTCTTAGTCCGTAGGGTTCAATATTGAGTTGGCCCACCCTTTGCAGCTTTAACAGCGTCACCTCTTCTGGGCAGGCTGTCCGCAAGGTTAAAGAGTGTGTCTATGGGAATAAATAAAACAAGCAGACACTTACATTTAAAAAAATGAAAAACAGCAATGCCGGCCGGCACTCAGACAGCTCCCGTCCACAACAGGGTAACGTGGTGACGTCAGTACGTCCCTCCCAGACGCGTTTCGTCATAGGTTGACGTTCTCAATGGGGACCCGTTCTGCTGCATGAGCGTGACGGATTCTGCCCATCTTGGAGTGCTCCTAAAAGGCCCGGGCTGGGTTTTAAGCCATCTGTCTGATTTGGCTTACGTTCTGGTAAGCAGTTCACCACACAGTTGTCTTTTCATCACTTCATCACCTAGAAGAATTTGCTGCACTATTTTGGACTTAATTGAATTTAATTTCACTGAATACCAATTGGACTTATATTTAGCGCGGTTTACTTGTTTTATTTATTCTGTTGGTGGGCCCCACTTATAACCGCAGCTCATTGAACTTTATGTTACTTATATTAAGGTGTCACTCTATTTTATTCACATTTTTGCTTCTTCACTGACATTTAATCTATTCCAAGCGCAATTTTGTTTGTTTCTATCGTCTATGGGAATGTTTGACCATTCTTCCAGAAGCGCATTTGTGTGGTCAGGCACTGATGTTGGAAGAGAAGGTCTGGCTCTCAGTCTCCACTTTAATTCATACCAAAGGTGTTCTATCAGGTTGAGGTAAGGACTCTGTGCAGGCCAGTCAATTTCCTCCACCCCAAACCCCCTCATTTATGTCTTTATGAACCTTGCTTTGCAAGGAGGGGGGTCATGGTGTGGGGTTGTTTTTCAGGGGTTGGACTCAGTCCCTGAGTCCTAGCTCCAGTGCAGGGAACGCTTGAGGTGTCAGCATACCAAGACATGTTGGATAATTTCATGCTCCCAACTTTGTGGGAACAGTTTGGGGATGGCTCCTTCCTGTTCCAACATGACTGCGCACCAGTGCACAAAGAAGGGTCCATAATGACATGGATGAATGAGTTTCAAGTGGAGGAACGGGAATGGCCTGCACAGAGTCCTGACCTCAACAAGTTAGAAGACCTGTGGGATGAATAAGAGCGCAGACTGTGAGCCAGGCCTTCTCCATCACATCAGTGCCTGACCTCACAAATGCGCTTCTTAAAGAATGGTCAAACATTCCCATAGACACACTCCTAAACCTTGTGGACAGCCTTCCCAGAAGAATTGAAGTTGTTATAGCTGCAAAGGATGGGCCAACTCAATATTAAACCCTACAGACTAAGACTGGGATGCCATTAAAGTTCATGTGTGTATAAAGCAGTGGTTCTCAACTCCAGTCCTCGGGACCCACCAACAGGCCAGATTTTAAGTATTACCTTGGGGAGTTGCAGACTAGAATACTGCAATCACTGAGCAGCAAATTATATCACCTGTGATGTATTTCAGCTATCTTGCAAACCTGGCCTGTTGGTGGGTCCTGAGGACTGGAGTTGAGAACCACTGGTATAAAGGCAGGCGTCCCAATACGTTTAAAAATATAGTGTATAATTCATAATGGTTGATTTACTGAAGAGTGAAAATGTTCAGTTAGAAAATGAAATGTTCTCTTAACTTACTCAATATGCTGAAGCTATGTTCACTTTACATACCCAATTAATAACATTTTTTTTATTATGCATACCCAATTCAATTTGCGTACCTCCTTTTGTGCATAAAACAATGATTTCTTATGAACATGAGTGGATAATTATTTGCTAAGCTTTGCAAAGTGAACATTCTGCTGTTAGTCAATAAGCACTACACTGTCAGTGCACAGACTAAATTGTAAAAAATAAAGAAAAGAAATGGTAAAGATGTGTGCCTCATGTACCTACAAGCAGCATTTGAAGTCATTGCACAGCTATTTCTCTTAGAATGGACAATGAAAATATTTTGCATCAAGAACTGACAACTCTGCCAAAACCACTTGACCAGATATGTTTGCTGTGAAAGATCTAATCCAAGAAAACAATTGTCTGTTCTGTAACCCAGTCACAAATGGAGTGCCACATAGACAGTTCATAGTAAATGTCAGCAAGAAGAGATAGTAATAACACATATCGATTTTCAAAAGAAACTCCCCCTTTAGATCTGTTGATGACTTGCTTCAGAATAAACAGAGCTGACAGAAAAATAGATTGTAGGCCAATGGTACAAAGAACCACGCTGGACGTTTAAGATATAAATACAGTGGGTAAAAAGACATAATAAGGAAAGTGAAAGCCTCTTGCTGTTGTTTTCGATAAATCTCTTGCCATCGACCACCCACATTACTAACTTCCACTGTACAAGAACTTTCAAAAATGTTGAAAGTAAATTTATTCTAGGAAAAAAGAAAGTCTTGTAATATAAGACTGAAGTCAAATTCCAGGTGTTAAGCCCAGGGATCAGTGGCAGAATAAGTAGCTGCATATGTTTTTTTTCCTAATACTTAACCCCTTTCTTTTGCTTTTTTACTAGACATTGTGGGATTGATTTACTAAACCTGTAGAGTGTAAAACCCGGTTCAGCGGTTCAGAAACCAATCAGCTTCCATTTTTTTTGTCAAAGCTTAATTGAACAAACCAAAGTTAGAAGCAGATTGGCTACCATGCACAGCTGCACCACATTTAGCACTCTCCAGTTTTAGTAAAATCAACATCTAATACGTAAAGTGCAGATTGCTCAATAACAAAAGAAGTCTATTACTTTCATTTTACTAAAAATAAAATATTCTATGGGGTATTAAATGTCAATATCCAAAAAAAACAACAACTTGCAAAGGGTAATTTAATCATTTAAGTTTAGGATATTCTTCATAAGGAGAGTTAAAAAGATACATACATATTCGAAGTCAAAGCTAGTTTAGAGGCACTCACAGGTTTTGCAGAGGAGGAAGATCAAAAACAGCAGTGTTTTTATAGTCAACATTTAGATAAAGTCCATCTTTCTCAAGACGTTACATATTTGAAGCAGTATGTTACCATATATGAGTTGGCATCCCCACTTATGATATAGTAATGTGTGACTGTGATGGCATTACTTTTCTTGCCTAGGTGAAGCCCTGCTCTTTGAAAAGGTGGTACCATGCACTCAATATGGCAATTAATACCTGAGTTGTTCTTTTCGGGGAGGGCTATCCAAGTTGGTACATGGCACAATACTGGGAGTTGGACAGTGATACATTTTTCAGGGCTACAGTAGGGTCCCTCCTCTAGGCAAACTGTGAAATGTTTGGACTATTAAGCTGCAGAAACCATACACCTTTCTTGTGCCAGACTCCAACATCTGTACACACACAGTGCAACAGTTATACCAGTACTGAGCTGTGAACTCTAATAATGAAATTTGTAAGATTATTCCCTTATGATTATTGTGAAAAACAACATGATACTGCAATTACAGTGGTGATAGAAGCTGTCATAGCCTGCTTGTCCAACACTGGATTGTAGCATTAAGATTTGTACTGGAGCATTCTTCTAAAATCTGTTAGTCATTTCTAGGGATCAAAGGGACACTGATCACAGTGTCAACACTGGCAGTAGCTGAAAGATGGTGGCTGACTGCCTAAGGGCACATGGGTATTACAGTATATAGATATAATATATAACATTTCAATTATATTTTGAAAATGTAAATAAAAAAAGCCCTGACACAGGAACACTGCCTAGAGAATCTCTTGAAGCCCTAATAATTACCATCCCCAAATCATTTAAACCATCAGTAGGTCATAAGGTGAACTAGGAAAAAGTGTTTCGAAAATGATTTTCGTTCCCACACTTGGGCACTACTTTTTAAATGCATTTTTGCATAGACAACACCCCTATGGACTTTATGTTAAAAGTTCTCCACAAAATATCCTGCAGTTTTTTGTCATGATACATAAATGTATGTAATTGTGAAAACCTTATGGTGCTAGTTTTGCTTGTAATTTTATTTCTATTCATTTTAGCAACACAAAATACTGTATCTCTCAAACTGACCTGTACACATGTGTGTAGCATTTGAGACAGGTATTGGTGCATTAGTATATTCAAGAGTGAAATGTAGACCATGAAATATGGCAAAGTTGTAGAAAATATGCTTCAACTTTACAGATTGGCACCAAGCAAAATTAAACATACACTTTGTAAATGTATTAAAACTGACATGTTGTATTCATCAACATTTTCAGCAGGCATTGTGTAATCAAAGAAAGGTAAAAAAAGCAGCACACTTTGCCACAAGTTGGCTGAAATGACTCAAAATGCAACCCCACCCCCCACCTTAATGCCAAATAATGCCAAAAATTGACAATTCTACAATGGATTCATTACAGCTCAAAAATCCCTAAAACATGAAAAAGTGTCTTCACTCATCAGTCTCATCCCTATCATTGTCATCAGAGCTATCGTCCAATGTAGCTCTTTCCTGTTTTTCTTGGGAAACATTTGCACAATTTTTGCACCGACACAAATCGGTACAAGACAGTCTTGCAGACATACAGGAACATCTCCCAGTCTCACATTTGCCTTGCTTGCAACTGCAGTGGACTACCTCCAACACACTTTCAGGGGCAGGATTTCTAGTCATGCAGGTCACTGTTAACTTCCCATCCTTGAGGTGCCATCCATTGCCAATGGGTGACGGGGCACACATTATACCTTTCAGAGAATGTCTCATTATGGCTGCATGGTAGTTTGCCCTTTTACGGTGTTGGTAAAGGGTACCACTTGTCGGAGGCATGGATAGTTCTGGAAAAGCTGATGATGCCATGCAGTATGCTTTGCATTTTGCATTGTTCACATATTTTGCAGATGACTGGCCATGCAGGTGGCACACACATTTGCAAAGTAAATCAAAAAGGCAAAAAATTTGCGCTATAAAGTTATGTGAACAATAGTCCAACTATGAAGTCCCATACATAAATAAATAGTCCCAATTGTGATCCAAAAGGAAGGAAGGTAAGTATATAGCATGAACTTTATCCAAAAGGAACAGTGATGAAGGACACAATTTCCGGAACACACCAATAAGTATTGTGCTTACCAGAAGTAAGCCAAAAAAGGGGCGAGTGGCTTAAACCCAGCCTGGGCCTTTAGATGAACAATCCAGATGAAGCAGGAAGAACGTCCTCGTCCCGTGGATACACAGATTATGATCCGAAAATATATGACAAAAATATAGCGTAATACTGTTGACATAAAAAACACTCCAAACCAGAAAATATGTGACACTCAACTAACCATAAATCATATGTGATCATATAAAATCCTGTGCTAAATAGCCAGGACAATATAGTGAGTATCATGCAATCATGCAAACTGAAGGTGAATAGGTGAAAGCTACAACGACACTCAAAATCTGCTTACCAGATATAAGTGGACAGTCAGCGTATATCAATCACCCCAAACGGTATGTGAAGGAAAGTCCCACCAAGTGCTGAGAACTATTAGTGCAAACTGCTTACCAGATGACAAACCCTTGTACGCAGATTCAATAGGACCAAGAACCAAACACCAAGTGAGCAAACACTGCTATTAATGAACCTTAGGGAATGTCCCCTTACCAGATATGCAAACAAAGAGGGCAGATATATTAAGGTCCAAGCCGGACTCCAGACCGGGACGGTGTAAATACGCCTTGACCACTCAACCCGAACTCAGCGGTGCATATATGATGAAAGAGCCAATAGTGTAATACACATGCACTTTACTTATAGCTTTCCAATCCTACATGGTATTGCTGAATGGACTGTGTGTGACTGGCTGCATGTCTTTTACACAGTAGTCAGAGGGTAGTAGTGCAAGTCACAGCTAGCCAGCGGTGACCACCGCCGCCCTCCGCTGTCTCCTCTCTTCAGCTCTGTTCCTGACACGAGAGTATCAGGGCTCTTGATGACTACAGTTTGATGCTTCTGTGCAGCATGTTTTGCATGAAAAAACACCCTGGTGTCACATTCCTCATGATCACATGTCAGATCTTCACTAAGAGTTTGTAAAATCTCCATTACAGTCACGCAGTGACACAGGTCTCCATGTGCTATGTACAAGCTTAAGTCTTTACGCACAGTTGTAAGATCAGCATCTCGCCACACAACATAGAGGAATTCTTCCAGTGCCTCTTTGTTTGTTCCATCTGATAGAAACTTTTTCCATTGTGTTGGTGTCTTCTATTATCGTCCATACATTTTTACCTGTTGTGTACCACAACTAGTTCTATGTGACCTTTCTAGATTTTTAATACTCATTTCAGGATACCGGTCAATTACAAAGTCTATCCATGTACAGTTGTGCTTCAGAGCAAGCTTGACTATGTACTGCAGTATTGTCTCGGCTAGCTCTCCGAAGGTAATTGATATGGACCGAATGGCTTGAACGACTGCCATGCCATCAAAGAAAATACCTCCATCAGACAGAACTTTGTCAACTAAACAGTCCCCACTTTTGGTTTCCAATAGATCCAGAAGAGCTGACTTGTTTGTTTTAGCAAGCGAACCATCGGCACTAGATAAAAGATATAAGACAGTTCCCAAATGCCGCGTACACGCGGTCGGATTTGAGCTTGTTGTCAGAAAGTCCAACCATGTGTATGCTCCATCAAACGTTTGCTGTCGGAATTTCCGCCAACAAATGTTTGATAGCAGGTTCTCAAATTTTCCACCAACAAAACTTGTTGTCGGAAAGTCTGATCATGTGTACACAAGTCCGTTGCACAAAAGTTCATGCATGCTCTGAATCAAGCAGAAGGAGCCGCACTGGCTATTGAACTTCCTTTTTCTCGGCTCGTCAAACGTGTTGTAGGTCAACGCGTTCTCACGTTCTGAATTTTTGCCAAGATTTGTGTGACAGTGTGTATGCAACACAAGTTTGAGCCAACATCCTTCGAACAAAAATCCACAGTCTTGTTGTTGGAAAATCTGATCGTGTGTACGCGGCAAAAGAGTAGAACAGAATTTCTCACAGGTCTATCTTTCTACTTTTACCTATGAGTAATCTGGAGAATAGCTTCTTGCCGGCATGCAGAATTACTTCCTTGCCTGCTGCAGATTTCTTTTTTGTCTTTGCTTGGTCACTAAACGTCTTAAATTTTTGTGCTTTGATGGGAGAAAATGTGTCAAATGATGGTGATAACAGTCTTTGGTTCATAAACACTTTGACAGCGTTTTCCCCCTTTTCTGAAGCTGTGAACAAATCTCTCATGGTTTCTTCAGCTGCGACCGTCCCAGAGCTAATACATATATTGCCATCTTGGTGTGTGTCAAAAGGATTCAGCATAGAATCTAGGGTGTAAATTATTCTGGTCACAGCCTTTTTATCAGCATGAATGTGTGTGCTGTCAAGGTCTTTTTGCTTCCTTGTATGAGGACATTTACCTTCCATTGCCTCACATTGTCTTCCTATGGTAGCCCTTTCATGTTGTGACAATATCCAGCAATATACTGCAGCTCGATTCGGTGTTAACCCTCTCCAAAGACCCTTTGTCTTGGAATCTCTGTTGCATGTTTGCTCAATGACCTGATCTCAAGCAATCGAGGCAAATCCATGGACACTTTGACACTGGACAGTCCACTGGCCTTTAAAACTGAGCTCACTATGGCAAGAAGGATGTGTGAGGGGCAAATTGACCATTTTCAGCCAGTATGCAGGTAAATACCTAGCATAATTTACACGATCGTACGCAAAAAACCATGGCATCATCAAGCGCACTGTTAAATGAAGCTGCTAGTCCGATTCTCATGTTGCTCTTACAAACAGAAGGAGTATCTGTACCATGTCAATATATGAACTCCAAAAGGCAAACATTGGGTTTTCTGCACTTCTTCTTTTCACAAAGTCTACATATTTGGAACACATTTTGTCAAATTTATCATTTGCACACAAAACCTCAATTGTTCTGTCCTGGAATGCACATTTGGTCTTATTTATAACATCCATACATTAATTTCTCACCTCTGGTGGCAAAGAGTCTAAGAAGGTGAGAAGTTTGTGTGCCCTCATGCTGTGGTTGTAGTGATGACCATTGATCACTCCATTGATGGATCCTGGGGAAACAACTTCAGACTCAACGAGTATGTCTTGCAGTCCTGCATCGCCAAACCTTTTTTCTATAATGCCTAGATAGGACATGCATGTGTGAAATTCACCTAATCTAAATACTACAGGGCTGTGCATCATCGGCTTTGCCAGAACTATCCATGCCTCTGACAAGTGATGCCCTTTACCAACACTGTAAAAGGGCAAACTACCAAGCAGCCATAATGAGACATTCTCTGAAAGGTATAATGTGTGCTCCGTCACCCATTGGCAATGGATGGCACCTTGAGGATGGGAAGTTAACAGTGACCTGGATGACTAGAAATCCTGCCCCTGAAAGTGTGTTGCAGATAGTACACTGCAGTTGCAAGCAAAATAAATGTGAGACTGGAAGATGTTCCTGTATGTCTGCAAGACTGTCTTGTACTGATATATGTTGGTGCAAAAATTGTGCAAATGTTTCCCAAGAATTATTTTTTTATATTTTAGGATGATTTTTGAGCTGTAATTAATCTATTGTAGAATTGTACATTTTTGGCATTAAGGGGGATGGGGTTGCATTTTGAGTCATTTCAGTCAACTTGTGGCAAAGTGTGCTGCTTTTTAAACTTTCTTTGATTACACAATGCCTACTGAAAATTTTGATGAATAAAACATCTCAGTTTTGATACTTTTACAATGTGTATGTTTAATTTAGCTTGGTGCCAATCTGTGAAGTTAAAGCGTATTTTCTACAACTTTGCCATATTTCATGGTCTACATTTCACTCTTGAGTATACTAATGCACCAATACCTGTCTCAAATGTTACGCACATGTGTAAATGTCAGTTTGAGAGATATTTTGTGTTGCTAAAATGAATAGAAATAAAGTTACAAGCACAATTCACAATTACATACATTTATGGATCGTGACAAAAAAACTGCAGGATATTTTGTGGATAACTTTTAACATAAAGTCCATAGGGGTGTTGTCTATGGAAAAATGCATTTAAAAAGTAGTACCCAAGTGTGGAAATGAAAATTCATTTTTTTCAAGTTCACCTTATGGCCTACAGATGATCCAGGTAATTATCATCCCATCAGGTAATTATCATCCCATCTCTCTTCAAAATTTAGATATTAAGCTATACACACTAAACTCTTAGCTAATCAGTTGGCCTCTCTATTCCCTCAGCTAGGCGGGAATTGTAGCTGGGCAATAAGTATGTGATAGCACCAGGAGATTGATAAATCTCATATAGAGGTCTGATTAGCAGCAGGTGCCTTCTCTGCTTCTTTCTTTACATACTGTACAAAGATGGCATTTGATAAAGTCCACTGAGAATATCTGTCAGCGGTCCTAAATAAATTTGGACTTATGGGTCGCATACATTCTGCCTTTCAAGCCCTATACATGGTTCTGAGTACCAGAATTTGGACTTCTCTCAAACTCATTTCAAACCCCTAATGACACATATCAGAGCTGATCCCTTTCCCCACTTATCTTTGCTCTAATCATGGAAACCTTGGCTCAAACTATCTGCACTATTGCACGCATTTTAGGAGTCACAGTTGGGAATAATGAACACAAAATAAGTCTTTATAATGACGATGTGCTACTCTTCCTTACCAACCACATACTCTCTCTTCCTGCTTTGCAAGAAACATTAGATAAATTCAGCACAGTTTCCCTCTGTAAAATGAACCACTCCAAATGACATATGATTCCTATTTGCTTAGATAATAGCACCAAAAACCATATTTTTCACACAACACCTTTCCCACGGGCACTGACCTCTTTTCTTACTTATTTAGGTATGTAACTGCTGTTGCCAAGCAACAATTTACTCCGGCATAACTATAATGCCCTAGTGACATAATAGCAGGACGCATAGCAATTAGGGGTGTTGAAAATGATCGCCGCATCGATGCATTACGATTCTGCCCTTCGGCATCGATTCGGTATCTGGCGTAAACGATTATGCATGGCATTATTCCGGCTCCCCCCCCCCCGCACAGCAGTGTCTGCTGGTAATGACAAGCCAGCGATCGGCTGGCTGAGCCTGGCTCTGTTCCCCGTCAATGGGAGATGTAGCCTCAGCATGCTGCCCCCACCCTCGCTCTCCCCCTCCTCAGACACTGGACAATGACCCCTCTCATCTCCCCGATGTGCGGGGCGTAGAGCCCTACAGAGCTGTGAGACAGATCACTGTAGCTGTCATCACATCTGTGGGAGTGGCGGAACAATTAGGGTTGCCGAAGTCCCTGGAGATCCTGCACTGTGGGAGGCAATGCATTGTTTCCAGCCTCCCATTATCCCTGTGACATTTTGAGAAAACAGATTGATTCTCCCGTCCGTAGGATAGGAGAATCAGTGTGTACATTTAGTGGCCGGTGGCTGCAGCTGAGCAGAGTGTCTCTGACACTCGTCTTACACACAGCCCAGCGAAGTTCACTCCCCCTCCCAGCAACAGACGGGAGATTACGATGCATTGCATAGAGCTGCCCCTCTTCCTCCTCTCTCCCTGTGTGTCTGCCCCACTCTCCTATCCCGACATACAGCTATGAAGGAGAGAGAGGAGGGGGGGTGTGCACGGGAGATATGAAGAGCAGTCAGCAGCTCCACATTCCAAGCTGTGTGAACTTCCAGCCTCGTCCCTGAATGAGTGAGCACTGCATGTTTCATTACACTTTCATAACTGAACTGTCCCTTTCTCTCCCTATCTGTCTCCCTCCCCCACCCTGTTCTTCCAAGATCCAGTTAGCACTAAGCCACTTATGAACCCATATATTGATCTTTTTTTTTTTTTTCGTTTGGTCATTACACTGGAAAAAAAAAATGATCAAATTCCCCCATCTACACATTCCAGGTGGATGGGGGAATCCTCCGACAGTGGACCAGTGGGCGAACAACCAGGGTTGCTGTCCTGGCACCGCTATTGACAGCGCTGGTCTCTGTATCCATGGCGCATTAGAACCCAATGCTGGCTACTTGGTGCATCATGTCTGCAATCTCTGACCATCTCCTGTGTAATATCTGAAATCTCTGACCATCTCCTGTATAATGTCTGCAGTCTCTGACCATCTCCTGTATAATGTCTGCAATCTCGGACCATCTCCTGTATAATGTCTACAGTCTCTGATCATCTCTTGTATCATGTCTTCAGTCTCTGACCATCTCTTGTATCACGTCTGCAGTCTCTGACCATCTCCTGTATAATGTCTGCAGTCTCTGACCATCTCCTGTATAATGTCTGCAGTCTCTGACCATCTCTTGTATCATGTCTGCAGTCTCTGACCATCTCCTGTATCATGTCTGCAGTCTCTGACATCTCCTGTACCATGTCTGCAGTCTCTTACCATCTCCTGTACCATGTCTGCAGTCTCTGACCATCTCCTGTACCATATCTGCAGTCTCTGACCATCTCCTGTATCATGTCCGCAATCTCTGACCATCTCCTGTATCACGTCCGCAGTCTCTGACCATCTCCTGTACCATGTCCGCAGTCTCTGACCATCTCCTGGATCTTGTCTGCAGTCTCTGACCGTCTCCTGTATCATGTCTGCAGTCTCTGACCATCTCCTGTATCATGTCTGTTTTGTTTTGTTTTTTTAAGACAGATAAAAAAAATGGAGTTCTCCTGACTGCTTGAATTTTTTTTAATGAAAACCGCGCACAGTAATCTTGATGCATTGAGATGCATGGCGGAATCAAATCGAATCATTGACCTGATAATCGGAATCGAATTGAATCGTTAGCCCAGTGAATATGCGCACCACTAATAGCAATCTGCAAAATGCTCAGATTACCACATGTACCATTGTTAACATCATATCCAAACCATCCTCTACACTTTTATTTGGGAGAAAAAAGGCACTGCAGCTGAAAACTTTATTCTTTATACTCCCTTGAAACTCTCTGGCATGGGAGCACCTGACGTCTCAAAGTTTTACAAAGTGGCTATTCTGACACAAAATAAACATTGGTGGACTTCCTTGTCTGATACTTCCTGGAAACAAATTGAAGCACACACGCTAAAGGCTAACCTCATATTTCTACTAAGTGCCTCCCTCATACACTGATAACCATGCAAACCATTTCTGGATACTTTGATAGCCACCTCTCATGTCTGGAAATCTATTATACAAGTCTTAAATGTTATACCATGCCGAGCAATGCAACACTTATCCCTCTTCTCCCTGCAGCTCACATCTCAAAAAATAGATTTCACCTTCTGGAGCACACTAGGCATTCACTATATTGGGGACCTCTTTACAGACTCCTGCTTTAAATCCTTTCAAAACCTTTGCCATACTTTCCACAAGGACTTTTACAAATACCTTCAAATTAGAAATGTACTTTCCTCAGTACAGTGGAATGATGACGCTCCAGTTTGGGACTTCCTTTAACTCCTTGATAGTCCTACAGCTCAAAGCTACTGTCTTTTGGCTTTCTATGCATTGCTACAGGAACCAACACAGCAAAGAGAGTTACCCACTATGGAATTCTTGGAAAAATAGCTAAATTTGAACATATTCATTGAGCAATGGAATGCTACAACCATGAAACCTCTCCAAGCCTCAAAATTTCTTTCCAACTGGAAAGTGCAAAACCCCTCACAGATTGGCAGCGATCTTTCCAAACCACTCTCTGCTCTGTTGGAGAAAATACGGTCACAGGGAAAACTTAACACGTCTGATGGTACTGTCCACATTTAGTCTACTTTTGGACTGCTGTCTTTAACTTTCTTCTCCTGTTACCCATATTTATTGTACTCTCTACTATAAATTAGCCTTGTTAGGGGTGGGCATTCAACAATGACCGACTCAGTTTAATATTTTTGTAATCCTTACTACTACTACTTTACATTGTAGCAAAGTGTAATTTCTTCAGTGTTGTCACATGAAAAGATATATAAAATATTTATAAAAATGTGAGGGGTGTACTAACTTTTTGTGAGATACTGTATATTTGCCTATTACTCAATACTATTGTTATGTCTGTTTTCATTCTTAAAGCAATTTCACAGTAAAGATAATTTCTGTGTTCAATACGACTTGTGTCCATTTACTGTGGTATTGCACTAACATTACCGCTAGGTGTGCCAGAGGGGCTGAGGCGGTTCTTGGGGTTGGGAGGCAGAGTACAGAATCAAATATACTCATGCAACTCCTGCGGAGGTAGCGCTGCATGAATATCTATTTGCTAGAGCACATCTAAATCTAAATGCCTTCTGGCAACAGTGGAAACCTTGGCTGCAAGATCACAGGTGCATTGCCCTTATCTAGTCCATGACACTTTAAATCTCTTAAAGAAGAAGTACAGTCAAAGCTCATTTAGCTGTACTTCTCCTATGGATCACATAGCTGAAGCCTGCTGTCGGCTAATGTCACAGAGCCGGTCCAGGGTCAGGCAAGATCGCATCTATATGAATGGGATCTGCTCACATGCCTGTACCGGCACCTGGCTCAGCCTTTCACTGAGCCGCTGAGAGCCTGAGCCGGCCACTCCCACCCCTCCATAGCCCAGCGCTCCAGTGAGTGGGGGGAGGGGGGCAGAGCAGAGAGCTGTAACTGACAGTCACCAGTTTTTTACTCAGGGAGCTGTGATAACCAAGTGATCGGTGGTGTTAGATCACTTGGTTCTCAGTGTTAGAGCCGGCGGTGGACAGATGCAGCATCAGACCGATACTGCATCCACCTAGGTAAGTATGATTGGAGAAAAAAAATAACATACTTCTCTTTTAATTAAATTCACCCAATCTGATCCTCCTTTTTAGTCTCACAATCATAGGCCAAAGTGACTGATAAATAAGTTGCTCTGCAGCATCCCAGGAAAAATTGGATCATTTTTGTATCCTGTTATTAGACAATTCTACTGCATACAGCGCTTTTTTCTATTATGTTATTCTTTTTTGCTTCAAGATTTCTACTACATACAGCCCTTTGTTCTGTAATGCTATTCTTTTTTGTTTAGAGTTTGCCCTTCTTTTTTCGTATAAATTGTGCTGTAAAAGGGTACAAGATGTTTCCACTGGATCAAATTTTTTCACCATTCGACCGAGATTAAAAATAGTGCCATTATTTTGGAATACTTCATGTCAGTGGCGGCTGGTGGTATATTTTTTGGGGGGGCGGCAATCCATCTGCCCTCATTCCCCACCCCAGGCAGTCAGGTCTCCCTCACCCCCCTGGTCAGTCAATCAGTCCCTGCACTTACCCCATCTAGGTCACGACCTTCCTCCGGGTGGCGGCTTCGCACTGGGTCTCCTCCTTTCTTGGCTTCGGGGTGGCGCGGCTTCCCCTACAACTCCTCCCTCCTCGGCGACCAATAGGATCGCTTCTCCTCTCGGCCAATCGGGTCTCAGAACCTGCTTCCTGAGCCGGGATTGGCCAGGAGGAGAATCAGGAATACAACAGAAAATATTAATTTGCTATTGTCACACAACTGAGTGGGCTTGGGGCGTAGTGCTCTGCTCCCCAAGCCCACCCTTTTTTGAAGCCAATTAGAGCCTCAGGCCCTAACCACGTGCTTTAAAAAAAAAAAACCCATTGGAATCCATGCGTCCGGTGCCCTGCATGTAAATAAGGAGCCTGACGCATGGATTAGGGGGGTGGCGCCCCTGCGCCCATTTGGACGGGCTGCCGCTGCTTCATGTACCAAGTTTAGTAATGTAATGCAACTTTTTGTTTACTTTGCTGTATGGTACCTCTTCCTGACACATTGCTACTCATGTATCTACTTTTTATACCCAATAAAAATGTAAAATAAAAAAAACAACAACTTCCTAACTCCTCTATCTTTTAAAGCTCACTAAGTAGTATGAAGGTTTTACCTTTCTAATGTTCTCTTGACAGTATAATGGTATCCTAGTCTCACTGTTGTTTACACTGCAAAAATACAGTATATTTTTTAAACCTGATTTCATTTTATGCATAGTACTTTTTATTTTTATTTTTTTGGATAGAGTAGGGAGGGATTAAAACCCCTGTCAATTTATTTTTTACTTTCTGTGTCCTGTTGAGAAGATTCCCCTTTTCTTACTGTTGTCACTACATGAAGTGAGGGGAACTCTCCGCAAAGTGAGAGGAAATCCCCTCTTATGCTGCTACACACGGTCGGATTTTCCGACCAGAAATGTTCGATGGGAGCTTGTTGTCGGAAATTTCAACTGTGTGTAGGCTCCATCGGACATTTTCTGTCGGAATTTCCGACAAACAAAATTTGAGATCTGGATCTCAAATTTCCCGACAACAAAATTCGTTGTCGTAAATTCCGATCGCGTGTACACAATTCCGATGCACAAAGTTCTATGCATGCTCGGAATCAAGCAGAAGAGCCGCACTGGCTATTGAACTTCATGTTTCTCGGCTCATCATATGTGTTGTACGTCACCGCGTTGTTGGCATTCTGAATTTCCGACAAGATTTGTGTGACCATGTGTATGCAAGATAAGTTTGAGTCAACATCCGTCGGAAAAAAAACATGGATTTTGTTGTCGGAATGTGCGATCGTGTGTACGCGGCATTAGACAGTTGTCACCTGATCAGGTGTGTCAGAAAGATTGAGCCAGCCCACACAGCTGGATTTTAGCACAAGCCTCTACCTGTGTGCAGCTGCATAGCTCTGTTCATAGACATTTGCATGGTCACGTGTTGCTTCCCACTTTCATGCTCATTGCTAATTATGGCACCATTTGAGATAATTAGGGCAGAGACCTATAAGCTGTACTTCTGGGATTATGTATTCTGCATCCAATTCTGGTTCCTATCACTGACAGGGATTATTTCTAACTCATCTATGGTTCTTCTCTGTCTGCTCAACTGCTCTGGTACTGAACCTGGCTTCAAAGGTGTTGTAACACTATCCAAAATCAGGCCCTTTAAGGCCTATCAGCAAGACCTATGACATGTTATGGCAAACCTTTAGTCAGCTGTTTCAAATGATCACGTTGTTATGGATTAGTATTGATATTTTATGAAACTATTAATGCGCATCGAAAAATCAAAACCATTATGTTGGGATAGAAGAACTTCAGTCTTAATTTAAGTATAACATTACTGTTATGGTACGAATAATGGCAAGAGTAAAGACATTTTATGGGTTGGTGTATACACTCACCTTCTTAAGCACCTAGGGAACAATTTCACTTTTCACACTTCACTGTGGTATGCTTAGAAAAAGCTGTCAATGCTGCAGTGTTGGTTTAGCGCTTATAGGGTATTAAGAAAGGCATCCCAAAAGAGAGCACATATTTCAAATATAACATTTTTAAATAAGCCTTCTATAGTTGAGATATTCTTCTTTAATGTTGTTGAGCTTATAACAAATTTTGAAAATACATCTGGCCAGCAATACACAATATTCCTTCTTTTTAGCTCACATGTACAATAAATCCTGGATGTTTCAGAAGTGGTCAGCATCTTTTGTTTTTCTCATTCTGGATATAGCCTATACGTGTTGCATGTCTACAATATGGTTTACTAATGATTAGCTTCTGTGAGTTAATTCATACTGAAAACAGTGCTCAATGATCTTGAGAATCCTGAGTATCTTAGAACATTAGAACAGTGAAACAAAGACCCTGAGGCCAATGGCAATGATGTTCAACCCCTACCCACTCCTCCTAACACACACACATTTACATTACATTAAGATTTGAATCATGCTTAATCATTCTACCTAAACAATTTAAAGCATATTTAATGGTTGCAAAAAATATAGCAAATAAAAATAATAATAATAATAATAATAATATAACATATACGACTGTGACACCAGCCATATTGTAACTTAAAGTTATAATAAGGTCCCCAGCCGATACTCCTGGCCCCTCCCTCCTGCCTAGTGCCCCCCAGAGCAAGCAGCTTGTTCTGGGGGCACCAAGCAGGCTTGCTCCTGAGTTGTGGCTCTGCGTGCCCATTCACACACAGAGCCCCACCCCCTTCTCTCCCTATTGGCTCAACGGCTGTGATTGACAGCAGCGAGGGGCCAATTGCTCTCACTTCTGCCTCAGCTAATGAGGAGTGAGTGTACCTGGATAGCCGGATGCTCAGGTAAGTATTCTATGAATTCAGAGAATGTTTGCATAGAATGCATGAAGGTAAAAAACCTTGAGCCTTTAGAACCACTTTAATGTTATTAAAAAAATATTTTTCTTTTCAATCCGTAGAGCTGTAATTTTCCTTAAAATTCAAAGCAATATGGCAAGCTTGAGGTGTTCTGTAAAGAGTTGGTGTATGGAACACCCCCAGAAATGTCTTTTCCTGCTTGTATTATTGGCTCACTGATTTTCCCAGAAGTCTGAATTGAGATAAAGGGCAGATTTTAGACACCCTCTGCAACAAGAATTTCATTTTTGGTGAGATTCTCCTAAAGGGTTAATCACTTCTAAAGGCTTACAGGCACTGCAGCTTTCCTCGGTATAGCCCCGTAAGTGCATCAGCTGATTAATAATGAAGATACCCATTCAGAACCACCATCCAAAAGATGTAGAATAACAAATAGCTATTCCTTTACACCAGTGTGATCACAGAAATCGCATGTGATTCGCACCTGCGGTGCGGATCACATGCGATGTCTGTGAGATGCGAGTTCAGCCATACAGTTGTATGGCTGAACTCGCATTAGATTCGCACAGAAAAAAGTGCAGGACTTGTTTTTCCCCGCACTAGAATCAGATCACATGGGTGCTTTCACTAATGCTTTCCGATTCTTGTGTGAGTTCACAGTTCGCACTGCGATCTGTGAACCAATCTGGGGTTGTCATTAACAATGTAATGACACCCAAAGCGGTTCACAGAAGGCAGTGTGAACTACCTGCAGGAGAGATGCGATGCGGGAACTGGCCCTGTAATCACGCTGGTTCCTGCATCGCAATCGGTGTGAACCTAGGCTCAAAGAAGAAACAGGTAGGAATCTGCAACAAAGTTTATTAAAATCCTTGTAATGTACACTGATTACCCAGAGAGGATTGCTTTTTTCTGAACAACAGTTGAGTTACTCTTTAAATGTAAAAACAGCAAAAACAAAAACTTACTAGTCCTTAGATTAGATTTTATTAAGTTTTTTTTTTTTTTTTGAGGTCTGCCAGTAACACATGATTAATCTTAGGGTGACAATGTTCACTTGCCCTACAGTATCAGGATAACAGAAACAGGGCAAACCTACTGAGGACCGTACCTGCTCTCTTGTCCATAATGTAGATATAGGTCCTCCTGTGGTCCTCATGACAATAAAATTGAAAACAGTACAGTGCGGGCAAAAATACAGAAAGTTATCAGCTGACAAAATATTCTGGCAACAGCAACATCAACGGGTAATTTTGCATTTATCAAACCAATATGAGAAAACAATTTCATTTGTATATTTAACAGACCAATAAAGAGAAATTAAGAGAAGTTCCTTGTTAGGGTTTATGCACACTTTTTACAAGAAGTTTATACTGAGGGAAATATGCAGAGGCTGCAGTTGCTGACTTTAGAAAATGTTAGTTGCCTGGTTTTCATGGAGATCACTTGGCTTCAGTATTTTTTGGTTGCTGAATTGGAACAAGTACATAAATTTGAGATTCTGATTATGACCTAACTTGCAATGTGCTTATTCCAGGTCACAGACTCAGAAAGTATTAAAGTCGTAGATACTGAAACAACAGGCATTTTCAGAAAGAGGTCCACATTGCCAGCCTTCTTGGTTTACTTTAACCATTCTCTTTATTTGTGAATAGGAAATAATGTACTTCATCCCCTACCCTCCTTATTTCAAGTACTTATATAGCACCTTCAATTTATGCAGAACTTACATATATATATTGTACATTCACATTAGGCCCTACCCTCAAGTAGCTTACAATCTAAGGTCCCTAGCTCACATTCATACATGCACATACTAGGGCCAATTTAGACAGGAGTCAATTAACCTACAAGCATGTCTTTGCAATGTGGGAGGAAGCTAGATAACCTGGAGGAAACCCACGCAGGCACAGGGAGACTGTGCAAACTCCAGGCAGGTAGCACCGTCGTTGGGATTCGAACCAACAACCCTAGTGCTGCTAGGCAAAAGTGCTAACCACTTGGCCACTGTGCTGCACCTCTCCTCAAAAAATAAATAGTGAGAATTTTCCAGCAACTGCTAAAAGGTACCTACAGAGACAACATTTCCTAGAAGCCTGTATGCAGTGTTGATGCACTCTACACATAGCTCAGTTGTGCTTACTAATAGAGCAATAGAAACTCCTAGAGACAATCTAGAAGTTATGAATACGATAGGTACAAAAATCATACAACAATGACAGGATATTTGGTGACAAAGAAATCTGGCATATTTCTAAAAAACTAAAAGTAAATATTCCCAAATATAGGCAAATAAGGCCTCTTATTAGTAACTCAGCACTACTAACCAAGCAAATATTTTTTAAAGCTCCCATTCGGAAACACTAAGAAAGATACCATGGTCTACTAGGAGGGATATGGGTAGCATCAGCTTACAGATTTTTGAGCTGTCCAACACTTAGTTCACAATAACTTTACTGAGAACAATAAATCATGAAGAATTAAATAATGATGGTTTCTCATATCTGTCCAAGAATTAGTAAAACACCCATTAGCTGTGGCTCCATGCCAAGAAAAACAGTATTCAAAATGATTTCTAGTATAAAACTAGTATTAATTTCAACTGAAGGTAATGAATATATAATATATTATACCTCAAATATGTTAGTCTTGGACTGCAGGTTTTGTTTTAATCTCACTGAGAGATAGGTTTGCTTGTTTTTCCTATCACGCAAGATATATTTCTAAAATATTTGTTAGCAGGCCAGAGTTCTTCGAAGTTCTCCAACTGTATTAACACATGTTGCAGGGGAGTGAGTATATGAAGTAACTTACAATTTAAAAACATGTGTAGGTCGGATCACAGAAGATCTGTGTAAAAAAAAATATAAAAAAAATAAAAATGGAAGAGTAAAGTCTTCTGAAATATACAACATGGGGCATATTTTGCTCCTCAGCTGCTGTGGACCACTACTTTAGGATTCACTGCATTTATATTACACATTTGACATTTACACATTTGCCTACACTTTTTCTGGATCAAGAGACATTTGCTGCAGCTTAACAACTACTGTACCTAAACCGATGTAATATTGGCTGTATTTATAATGCAACCATTTTTGCAATGACTGGTCCTGATCACTTGCACGCCTACGCCATATTCACATAGGAAATCAATTATTGTCCTTCGTAGTGCAACCCTGCTATCTAAGGCCATATTTGACAAACTGCAAATGAAGACTTTAGCTAAATTTCCATTTACACAACATTTAATCTGATATCGCAATATATATCGCAAAATATAGTAATGGCACAAATAATGGGGACAGATGAAGGCAAAAAAGGACAGTTTTATGCAGAATGTGCAGGATTTTAAGTTCAAAAACAAAAATATAATATATTATAACTTATCAGTCCTCAGCCTTTTTTCTCCCCCTCAACTCTATAACATAGGGGAGGAGTATTTTGAATTTACTAGGAGAACTCTAGCAGGGCCATATACAGATTATCTATCATCTGAATAAGTCTATATTAAGCCCCTAAAATGTGACTCTTATGCCTCGTACACACGATCGGACTTTCCGACAACAAAACTGTGGAATTTTGTTCGAAGGGTGTTGGCTCAAACTTGTCTTGCATACACACGGTCACACAAATGTTGGCCAACAATTACAAACGTAGTGACGTTCTAGACGTACTAGGTGGTTTTGTAGCTCTTTAGCGCCAAACTTTGGGCTCCTTATGCTAATTCCGTGTTAGTAGAAGTTTGGTGAGTGTTGATTCGTGCTTTTCAGTTTCTGAATGGCCATTCGTCAACCAGACATGTTGCGGAATCGGAGGAGATAACGTGTTATTTATTATTGGCCTTGGAGTTATTGCTTTGACATTATTTTTTTGGTTGAATAATGATTTGATTTGGTATATTTTCTATATTTTTGGATGCATAGAATGCACTTTTTGGTTAAGTTCTATTGGCAGATAGCATGTCTAATTTTATTTGTTTTATTTTTTTAATGCACAATAAAAAAAATTGTGGAGAATAATACTTGGCTATGTGTTTTACTTCAAATGACAGTTTGGGAGTAGGCAGTTACGTTTTAAAAAAATACAATGTAAAATTGACAAGGAACACCAACATAGTTTCTTCAACAAGTATGTTAGTTCTTAAAAACTAGGGGATAATGGTGTTGTGGTAACTTGCACAAATAAAAAAAAAACAAAAACATAATAATATTATTCTTGATAGCACTAGAAAAAAAGCCTTTGAAAATTAGTTTGCAATAACTCCATCAGTATCACCAGAAAAGCAGCTTCATTATTATCCCATTAAAGAAGAAGAGAATTGTGCGCTGCATTTCGAGATTTCATAATTTGCCATGTCATGAATGTTAATTCTCCATTACAAACGCTAGTTTACAAGACCGACCGCTTCTGCTTCCGAGCATGCGTGTGTGTACTTTGGACTTTTGTCTGACGGACTTGTGTACATACGATTGAAAAGTCAGACAACACACATTTGTTGGCGGAAAATTTGAGAGCACACTAGACAAAATTTGTTGGCGGAAAGTCCGACAACAAATGTCCGATGGAGCATACACACGGTCGGACTTGCCAACAAACTCACATCCAACATTTCCGGTTCGATAATCCGATCGTGTGTACGCGGCATAAAGGTAGCTTCCAGCAAAGAGTCCCATTCCACCCAGTGCCTTGGGACTTCCATTATATAATGCTTAAATAGTGTTTTATGTTTGTGGCATACTGTCCTTCTCTCTCTCTCTCTCGCTTGCTGTCTCTTTCTCCAGCTATTCCTGTGCACAAAAAAAGGGGCTCTTCTTTGAGCAGTAGCATCTAGTGTTAGTAAACTCTTTTTTGCTATCTGCACATGTAACATTGACATCTCATTTTTTTGAACATCATGCATACCAGAGCTCATGCTGTTTTAAATAATGTCTTTTTTTATATATTTGTACGCAATAAAGAACTTTTTTTGATATATTCTATTCAGTTTACTTGTTTTAGCTGCCTATAGGCCCATGGGAGCAATTTTTCTATATTACTATATTTTGGGCTAGCAGCATATCTTCTTACCCAGGTAGGTGGGTTCCTTTTGACTACTTCCTGTGCACCCTAACCCTTCCAATTACTCTATCCACTGTTGTGAGGGCTTTTTGTCCCCATCTAACACTATTGCTATTGCATTATTGCACATGCCTTGGCATCTGTTGGTCACAAGGTGGGCAGCTCCAGCTGTGCATTCAAAATAGGCATTGTGGCAGTCAGGCACTCACCTTTAAGCTGCCCAGCAATACCTTCCGCCAGTAATCCCTTATTCCTGCAGATCTCTACCATTTCTGCTGCTATTTTCTCTTATCCCACTCCTTGTCTCTATACTCTGGTTGAGTTAGTGTTGCCTTTTTATACCTTACCCATCAGCTACTCTGTTTTAAGTTTCTTAGCTTCTTGTCAGAATAAACACTGCCACCTCTAAAAGGTAAAGGCAGGATAAATAAATAAGGTAATATAAATATCTGCGCTAACTAATGAAGAGCATCAAAAAGCAGCTAGCATAGTTTGTGGATTTCATCAAACATAAATATAACAGTCAGAATGCAGCGCTTAAATAAAATAAATGTCCGAATATAAATAATAGTCCATGGAATTCAATCGGCAATACAGATGACATGGAAACCTCCACCAGACTTCAGTGTGTAAAGGAAAAGCACACCACACCCACGTGCTATCAGTCTGCTTACCAGAAAGACATAGGAAATAGGCGATGTACTCAAATGGTGCAGAAGGTCAGCAGCAAGTCCAAATGGCACACTCTAGCATTGGTAGGCACAGCATGGAAGCAGTCAGGTCACCTCATGTCACAAGCTCAGGACTCACATTAACGATAGATGTATTGGTGCAGTCATCAACAGGAATAAGCCAATGAAAAGAAAGCAACAATAGTGAAGCCCGTAAGGTAAAACAGTCAAGATTTTATTGTAGTCTACTTACAGGTAAGAAGTAAAATTCATCGCAACAAAAAAGGAACAATCCGCGGCTCTCAGCGTGCTTGCATCAACCAGCCTGACATGTTTCATCCTATGTGGATATCATCAGAGGCATGGCTAATGGTGCAAGCACGCACACATAAATAGTCCACATCCTAAAGTCATGCTGTCCTCTGATAGGGCAGCATGACAAACACAGCAGCTGTTTACAATGGTAAATTACGGCCGCGCCTGCGCAATGCGGCCGTCCTGTCATTAAACCAGGAAATGACAAGACTGCTATTGATAGGCCACACATGCGTGGTACAGCCGTGTGTTCCAGCGCGAGAGGAAACGGAAACCAGCCCGCACAGCATAAGATTAAGGGGGTGGGACAGCCAAATCAATGCCGTCCTTCCTGGTTGATAAAAGCGACCCGACCGTGCATGCGCGGTACGATCGTATCAACCAGGGATCATATGTTATAACAAGGAGAAAAGAATAGGCAGACCGCGCATGCGCAGCTAACCTGTGCAGATCGCGCGACAGCATCAGTGTCTCACACATACGGTCGACGGAACTAGGTCCCAGCCAGCAAAGATGGGGAAACAACAGAGGGCTGCACTTGTGCCATAAAAACATCCGGGGGGTGAATAGCACTCAAACCGGAAGTATAAAAGGCCTAGACCAGTGAACATAACAGATCTAATAACATACAGTGTTTGATCACATGTTATTTTGCATTACTGTTAAAAAGACCTGCTTAGATCAGCAATAAAAATAATAAAAGATATAATAAAGCAGTATCCGATATTGAAGAAGAAAAAAGGAGGTTCTCAACCGGGTACAGCAATACAAAACATTGAAAATTAAATGGATATATCAAAAGTGAATGTAATAAAACATACAAATAAGCACGGAAAAACTTATTAATTAAAAGAAATGATAAAAGAAGGTAATACCTATTTAAATCTAGACACTGCCCCCTAGTGTCAAAAACCAAAAAATAAAGAAATATAAAACTATATATATATAATTTTATAATTAGCTATTATTAATAAAACAGTTCACATCCCAATCGACATTCATGCCGAAAGGGGTGTAACTCTTTAGGTCATATATCCAGCGGGTCTCTAATTTAGAAATTTCCCGTTTGGAGGAACTACCACGCCAATGAGGGTTGAACCTGTCGATGGCCACAAAAGTCGTTCCCATGGGATTCCGATTATGGCATTCCAAGTAGTGTCGAGAGACGGTATGCTTCGGGAATCCCTTTTTAATATTCGTTATGTGCTCGTTTACCCTAACATGCATGGCCCGTGTTGTACGGCCCACATATTGTATACCACAGGGGCAAATCAATAAGTATACCACATTGAGCGAAGTGCAAGTTATGAAAGTATTAACATCAAAGACTCTACCAGTGGCATGGGATTTGAACTGACATATTTTCCTACTCTTATTTTTGTTGATAGCACAAACGTTGCAACACCGACAAGGGTGGTAACCTTTCGATTTTTGAAAAAAAGATACTCTATTAGGGGCATCCAGAATATTAGGTGCTACTTGTAGTTTAAGGGGGGGGGGGCACCTTTAAAAATGACTTGTGGCCGATCAGGAAGTACCGGACCCAAAATCTTGTCATTTTTAAGAACTCCCCAATGTTTAGTTAAAATTTTTTTAATATCAGAGTGTTGTTGAGAGTAAGTTGTGACCATAGAAAAATTGTAATCAATCTCTCTTGACAAGGATTTATCTTTGGCTTGTAAGGTCGAGGTTCGATCGATAGCACCTATTTCATTGATAACCGTACTCAAATCGTTAGATGAGTACCCTTTTTGCATGAATCTTTCTTTTAGAGTGGCAGCCTGTATAAAGAAATCTCCTCTAAGAGTACAATTCCGCCGTAAGCGGAGGAATTGGCTCCTAGGTACCGATTTGAGCCATGAAGGGTGATGACAGCTACCCTGCCCAATATAGCCGTTCCTATCTGTGCTCTTAAAGAAGGTAGACATATTAAATGTACCATCTTTAACTTGTATAGTTAAATGCAGGAAGTTGATTTTACTGGTGCTGCTCTCGAACTGCAAAACAATGCCCAATAAATTATTATTGAGTTGGTGCATGAAGGTAGTAAGTGACGTCATGTCGCCATTCCACAGGAGGAGGATGTCGTCTATGTACCTCCCCCAGAAGACCAGTTCCGGTCGTCTGTTGGAAAAGACGACATCCTCCTCCCATTTGGCCATAAACAAGTTAGCCATGCTAGGTGCAAACTTTGCACCCATGGCAACACCTCTGTTCTGGAGATAATGAACTCCCCCAAACCAAAAATAGTTATGGGTCATAGCGTATCTCAGTAGATCCAGAATAAAGTCCCGTTGGGCAGGGATCAATTCAGCATCTCTATTTAAAAATAGCTCTACTGCCTCTACTCCATCCACATGAGAAATAATGGTGTAGAGGGATGACACGTCGGCAGTAGCCATAATGTATCCCCCTTTCCACTCTAAATTTTCAAAGGTGCGAACCACATGTGCAGAGTCCTTGATATAAGAAGGGGTGCCAGATACAAGAGGTTGTAAAAAACCGTCAATATATTTACCAATTCTGGAGATAATAGAGTCCAACCCGCTAATAATGGGCCTTCCCGGGGGGTTAACCAAAACTGGACTTTATTCTGGATCTACTGAGATACGCTATGACCCATAACTATTTTTGGTTTGGGGGAGTTCATTATCTCCAGAACAGAGGTGTTGCCATGGGTGCAAAGTTTGCACCTAGCATGGCTAACTTGTTTATGGCCAAATGGGAGGAGGATGTCGTCTATTCCAACAGATGACCGGAACTGGTCTTCTGGGGGAGGTACATAGACGACATCCTCCTCCTGTGGAATGGCGACATGACGTCACTTACTACCTTCATGCACCAACTCAATAATAATTTATTGGGCATTGTTTTGCAGTTCGAGAGCAGCACCAGTAAAATCAACTTCCTGGATTTAACTATACAAGTTAAAGATGGTACATTTAATATGTCTACCTTCTTTAAGAGCACAGATAGGAACGGCTATATTGGGCAGGGTAGCTGTCATCACCCTTCATGGCTCAAATCGGTACCTAGGAGCCAATTCCTCCGCTTACGGCGGAATTGTACTCTTAGAGAAGATTTCTTTATACAGGCTGCCACTCTAAAAGAAAGATTCATGCAAATAGGGTACTCATCTAACGATTTGAGTACGGTTATCAATGAAATAGGTGCTATCGATCGAACCTCGACCTTACAAGCCAAAGATAAATCCTTGTCAAGAGAGATTGATTACAATTTTTCTATGGTCACAACTTACTCTCAACAACACTCTGATATTAAAAAAATTTTAACTAAACATTGGGGAGTTCTTAAAAATGACAAGATTTTGGGTCCGGTACTTCCTGATCGGCCACAAGTCATTTTTAAAGGTGTTCCCCCCTTAAACTACAAGTAGCACCTAATATTCTGGATGCCCCTAATAGAGTATCTTTTTTTCAAAAATCGAAAGGTTACCACCCTTGTCGGTGTTGCAACGTTTGTGCTATCAACAAAAATAAGAGTAGGAAAATATGTCAGTTCAAATCCCATGCCACTGGTAGAGTCTTTGATGTTAATACTTTCATAACTTGCACTTCGCTCAATGTGGTATACTTATTGATTTGCCCCTGTGGTATACAATATGTGGGCCGTACAACACGGGCCATGCATGTTAGGGTAAACGAGCACATAACGAATATTAAAAAGGGATTCCCGAAGCATACCGTCTCTCGACACTACTTGGAATGCCATAATCGGAATCCCATGGGAACGACTTTTGTGGCCATCGACAGGTTCAACCCTCATTGGCGTGGTAGTTCCTCCAAACGGGAAATTTCTAAATTAGAGACCCGCTGGATATATGACCTAAAGAGTTACACCCCTTTCGGCATGAATGTCGATTGGGATGTGAATTGTTTTATTAATAATAGCTAATTATAAAATTATATATATATAGTTTTATATTTCTTTATTTTTTGGTTTTTGACACTAGGGGGCAGTGTCTAGATTTAAATAGGTATTACCTTCTTTTATCATTTCTTTTAATTAATACGTTTTTCCGTGCTTATTTGTATGTTTTATTACATTCACTTTTGATATATCCATTTAATTTTCAATGTTTAGTATTGCTGTACCCGGTTGAGAACCTCCTTTTTTCTTCTTCAATATCGGATACTGCTTTATTATATCTTTTATTATTTTTATTGCTGATCTAAGCAGGTCTTTTTAACAGTAATGCAAAATAACATGTGATCAAACACTGTATGTTATTAGATCTGTTATGTTCACTGGTCTAGGCCTTTTATACTTCCGGTTTGAGTGCTATTCACCCCCCGGATGTTTTTATGGCACAAGTGCAGCCCTCTGTTGTTTCCCCATCTTTGCTGGCTGGGACCTAGTTCCGCCGACCGTATGTGTGAGACACTGATGCTGTCGCGCGATCTGCACAGGTTAGCTGCGCATGCGCGGTCTGCCTATTCTTTTCTCCTTGTTCTAACATATGATCCCTGGTTGATACGATCGTACCGCGCATGCGCGGTCGGGTCGCTTTTATCAACCAGGATGGACGGCATTGATTTGGCTGTCCCACCCCCTTAATCTTATGCTGTGCGGGCTGGTTTCCGTTTCCTCTCGCGCTGGAACGCACGGCCGTACCGCGCATGTGCGGCCTATCAATAGCAGTCTTGTCATTTCCTGGTTTAATGACAGGACGGCCGCATTGCGCAGGCGCGGCCGTAATTTACCATTGTAAACAGCTGCTGTGTTTGTCATGCTGCCCTATCAGAGAACAGCATGACTTTAGGATGTGGACTATTTATGTGTGCGTGCTTGCACCATTAGCCATGCCTCTGATGATATCCACATAGGATGAAACATGTCAGGCTGGTTGATGCAAGCACGCTGAGAGCCGCGGATTGTTCCTTTTTTGTTGCGATGAATTTTACTTCTTACCTGTAAGTAGACTACAATAAAATCTTGACTGTTTTACCTTACGGGCTTCACTATTGTTGCTTTCTTTTCATTGGCTTATTCCTGTTGATGACTGCACCAATACATCTATCGTTAATGTGAGTCCTGAGCTTGTGACATGTGGTGACCTGACTGCTTCCATGCTGTGCCTACCAATGCTAGAGTGTGCCATTTGGACTTGCTGCTGACCTTCTGCACCATTTGAGTACATCGCCTATTTCCTATGTCTTTCTGGTAAGCAGACTGATAGCACGTGGGTGTGGTGTGCTTTTCCTTTACACACTGAAGTCTGGTGGAGGTTTCCATGTCATCTGTATTGCCGATTGAATTCCATGGACTATTATTTATATTCGGACATTTATTTTATTTAAGCGCTGCATTCTGACTGTTAGGATAAATAAATATATATTTAAAAAATGTTAAGGTTAGGGCATGTACTGTATATTACATTATGTATATGTTATTATTTTTTCAGCCCCTTTTCACAAAGACCTACTTGAGGATCAAAATATCAGTTGCAGATCCCCTTCTCACAAACACCAAAATTCATTATTCTGACCATCACAGTCATTGATCAAATGCAGGCTCCCACTTAGGACACAGGCACCCTGATTTTAAAAAAAACTGCTGGGTCTGTAGCTGTGAGGCTCTACCCTGGAAACTGGTCTGCCAATCATGCCTAGCCGAGGCCACCCAAGATAAGATAGTGATAAATACAGATATAGTCCCCATCATAAAACAATCAGTACAGGACTGCATCAAAGACCTTAGAGAGCTGACTCCAAAAGCAATGCCAGGTGCCTCTCATCAGACTGTGAAAGAGACTGTGAAAGAGGGAGATCATAGTGAGTGACCACTCCAAAGAACCAGAGGATGCATGTCTCATGGGGTTCAACTTCAATTAAGTTGAACCATTTGTGGCGACCATCAAGGATGCCATTCAATGGGAATATCCCATGCAGGAACCCACATAGGTCAGGAAATATTTTCCCAACCTAAAAAGTTCCAGTGGCATCTTTCCTTATAGAAAGGAGATAAAAGAAACGAAGAGTGGAAGAATGTAAAAAAAAGCCTTTCTCAACAATAGACTTTCAAAGATATATCACTGCAAAAAGAGCATAAAGGCTTAAACCATTATCAACTGATTGGGTTGGAGAGGTACCCAATCCTCGCTCCTCAAGATGTCTAAACAAAGCTACACCTCTACTTCTCAAGAGCCCAAGAAGCCATTTTATTAATAGTAAGCTTGATCATCCCTGTCCTGTAGGTGTCCACCTTCAAAAGTTTGCTTAGGTGTGGAGAAATACTTTCAAAGACCTTTAGGTGATATCCACTCTGGTGAAGGACCATCATTGGCCCTTCACATCTCCCCCTCCTCAAACCATTTCATCCAAGTTACTTTGCCAACCTTACAAGAGAAGTCTCTAATTTTTATTTAAGACATCCAGACACTGGAAGATATGGCTTTGGCCCCAGATTCCTTAAGTGGATCAAACTGCTTTATCAAAACCCCACAGCTAGAGTGGTGGCGAACGGGTGGCTGTCTCAAGAGTTTGACCTCAGTCGAGGCACGAGACAGGGCTGCCCTCTTTCCCCACTTCTCTATGCCTTAGCTGCAGAGCCTCTGGCTGTGTCGATCCGTGCAGACCCCGAGATTGTGGGTCTACAAATGGGAACCTTAACTGAAAAAATTAGTTTATATGCGGACGATACCCTATTATACCTCACTGACTTAGGCCCATCCCTTCAAAAAGCATTACAGTTGATCGAACATTTTGGAACGTTTTCCGGTTTGAAGATGAACTGGGAAAAGTCTCAGATACTACCTATAGACAGTTTCCCACCATCTGAAACATGGACAGATACCCCACTAAAAAGAGCAGACACAATCAAATACCTAGGAATCCATATATCCAGAGATCCGGCTGATTATATTCCCCTTAACATTGAACCCCTCTTTTCACTAGTCAAAACCAAACTACGTACTTGGGCCCGTCTACCACTAGGAGTATGGGGTCGCATAAATCTGATAAAAATGGTCCTTCTTCCAAAAATCCTTTACATATTGTGGCATACCCCACTCTATCTCCCATTAAAACACTTTAAGTCTCTTGAAGCTTTACTCAAACCCTTTGTGTGGGGGACTAGCAGACATAAAATCGCATGGTCAGCGCTTAAAAACCCGACAGACATGGGGGGAATGGCCCTACCGGATCTGAACCTTTATTACATTGCATCACAATTATCACAACTATTCCACATAGACAAGACAGACAACGTACGCTTCCTGACCCTTCTTTGCTCCAAAAGTGTGCAACTCACAGGCGACTCTCTGTACGCAATATCGGCGGGATCCAGGAATACTGAAATGGGGGGAGACAAGAAGTCCTTGCTATACCATTATAGACGTATTTGGGACCTTGCCTCCACCAAATTAGAAATACCAAGACTGCACGATCATACACCGATATGGCACAATAGAGATATGTCAGAATTCATTAACATACCGGACTCGGAGCTGTGGGAGTCTGGGGGAATTTACTATATACATCATCTGCTGTTCAATGGAACTCTCAAAACCTACGATATACTCAAAGAGGAATTTTCTCTTCCACACTTCATGTTCTTCAGATACCTGCAAGTAAGACATGCAACCCAAACACAATTCTTACAGGTTGAGGCTCCTCCTGCTCTTCATCCCGTTATGGCTATTGTTAAAAGTACAGACCCATGTGGACTAATATCCACATTTTATAATATGCTTCTAACTCCCACCTCGTCAAAAATAGCGTTTGATTTGAAGCCTCGATGGGAGAGAGAGGTGGGCCTGATGGAAAATGAGGAGTGGGAGGAAGCCCTCGAGACATGCAAAGCAGTATCACCAAAACTCTCGGACAGACTCTCTCAGATTTACATAACACATAGAACATACCTCACCCCAATTCGAGTAGCCAGATATAAGCGTAATCAGTCCACTCTATGTCCGATGTGTGGCCAAGAAACAGGTACGTTCTTTCATTTAATATGGACATGCCCCAAGATACAACAACTATGGAAACAGGTCATAACATTTCTACACGACACCATGGGCTCCCCAATAGCGTTAGAACCAAAACAATGTCTCCTAGGGATATTTCCAGACACAGTTGACAAATTCACCAAGGTATTCCTACATGAGACTCTATTCTCTGTCAGAAAAATTATTGCAAGAAAGTGGATGAGACCATCCCCTCCCAGTGTGACGGAGTGGAAAATAGAAGTTAACAATACCTTGCCATACAAAAAACATATTTACATTAATAGAGGATGTCCGACAAAATACAACAAAATCTGGGATCGATGGTTGCAAGAACCTGAAACTTGCACTTAACCATAAACTCGCTCAGTAATACAGCACGTGGATCTCTGTACCTAAAACTCTATTCCAGATACATACAGAGAAAGTATAAACCAAAAGATACCATGGTTCATGTTGTTCTCCCAAAATGGTCATGTCTGTACTAAACACAATATATCCCCTATAGACTTAAAGGTATATAACACATATGAGAGTGTCACATTATGCATATACATATCACGTGTACTAAAATAAAATGCAATTGGAGGCGCATGCGCGGCAGCGGCTAAGATGGCCACCGGCTGCTAGAGCTCCGCTCCACCGCTACCCCTCGATCGCCACCATAGCGTCCTGAGCGAACCCCCAGGCACCAAATAAGGATATACAGGTGGGGGAAGCCCCCGAGCACATAACCCCTAAAAACGGCGCTTGTCAGGAGAAACCTGACGGTCCAGATGACGGCGGCAGCAGCTCCGGTCAGTTATGCCAAGATGGCGGCGGCCCCACGAGGCTCTCCCCTCAGCACAGGAGTTCTGGAGGAATCCATTGCAGATCAGGACAATCAGTCCCCGTCCTCCCCAGGTATGGACTTTCCCCCACTGCCTCAGACCACTTCTCCCTCATCGACCGAATCTTTGCTGGGGCGGATGGGAGCCGGCTATCCATCTACCCCTATGACTGACCCACATACAGGGATGCTACTAACAGTAACGGAAGCTTCAGCAAACATCCCTGCGCCCACAGACTTCCCCTCCATGATGGAGGCTTTTACTCATTTACTCTCCAAAAGCCTGGCCCAGAACGCTGCTCAAATTACTTCCTCCATACATGCGGACTTACAGCAATTGGGGCAGAGGATCGATCACATTGAGCAGAAAGTTGACCAGGCAGCTTCCCGCATCAACCAAAACTCAGACAGAATACAGGACCTGCAGGACCAACTTGAATCTGCCTTCTCCAAAATCGACGACCTCGAGAATAGATCAAGAAGGTACAATTTCCGTATTAGGGGTCTTCCAGAGACCGAAAAGGACACTCACGCTGCTGTCAAACGACTGCTAAAAAACCTTATCCCTGACATCTCAGATCACCGTTTGGAGATTGACAGAGCGCACAGAGCACTACAGCCCCCACGCTCAGATGGTCTACCTCGCGATATAATCGTGAAGCCTCATTTTTACTCAGTTAAGGAGGAGGTCATGAAGAAAGCCAGGGCCTCAGACGACCTCAAGCTGCTAGGCCACAGGATTCAAATTTTTGCGGACTTATCCCCTTACACGGTCCAGAAAAGGCGCTCCCTTAAACCGTTGATCCAATGCTTAATAGAGAAAGAAATTTCCTACCGTTGGTCCTTCCCTCTGCGCCTCAATTTTGCTTATAAAAACAAGAGCTTTGGCTTCTCTACCCTCCCTGAAGGAGAACGCCTGTTCCTCCAACTGGGTCTCATCTCTCACGACCCGACACCCCATACGCAGAGCAGAAACACACCCGCTTCCACGAAACGTCCTCCTCCAGCAAGCCCACTACAACCCTCCTGGCTGAAGCAAGGGTATAAACGATCCAAAGAAAACTTTCCAACTTGATGTCGCTTACATAGCAGGATCAGGGCCCTGGTCCGGACTCTCTCCTTTGGCCACACCGGCCTGATTCGAACTCTCAGACCCTCCTTATCCCTACTCCCATCAAGGGTCCTAATTTGGAGGACCTCTCTAACACAGAAACACTGTTGTGCCCCACTCCCCCCGAAGATACACCTCCCTTTTTTGTCCGCGAACATCAGCACTTAGGTACAGCGGATGACTCCAGGATCACCATAGCGTAGCGGGACTCTGGTCCTCAGGACCAGCTTCGGTCAACACGACCCAACCGGGACTTTTACTTTTCTTTTTTTATTTTTCAATCTCAATTTACAGTTGGTTGGGGGGGAGAGGTTCGGCCCCGGCTCTCAGGGGGATAGGGGTCCACCCCCCTGGCTCTCTGGGACTCGGGGTTCCGACTTTTTGCATTTGCCTTTACATGGGGTTGGGGGGGAGGGGCACGGTTCTTGGGATGGAGGTAGAGTCTGTCGCTAAATAGGTTGCTATTAGCTGCTATTGGAGGGGTCCCCCCCTAACTCTCCAGACCCCTGGAAATTGCATTACTGAGAGTTTTTGTTTCACTGCCTCCATATCCTTCTCAGAGGTCTGTATTTTTACTTTTTGTCTTAGCTTATCTTTTTTTTTTTTTTTTTGCCATAGCACTTTCACTGGTTCGCTCTAACAGTTGAAGCGAGGAGGAAATCCAGTTCTCTTCCCCCTCCATTATGGTTTATTTTTCAAGGTGGCGGGGTAGAGGTGGCAACATTGCGCCTCCCCTTGGACCCAAAGGCAATTTTTTTTTTTTTTGCCTTTGGCTCTCTTACTGGTGCTTCCAGGAATGGTACACCGGTCTTCTCAGGATTTAGGGGTAAGGGGGAGTTTCCCGTCTTACCCTGGGATAAGGGGGAACCCTAGAGCCCCCCCAAGTTATATGCATTGTCTCTTGCACGTTCAATCATTTAGAATATTGAAGGTTAATCTAACGCTGGTGTCTTCTTTTCTTCTAATGCTCATCTTTTTCCTACTCTTTTCCCTCTTCCTGTTCCCCCATATTTACAGACGCAGAGTCCAGTCTCGGTCGCTCCTCCCAGGACCTAACAAGATAGCCTGGCGCTTGCTCTATTACTTGGATCACCTGGGCACTCGTCAGTCCGGTAAGTCCTTTATCTGCAGAGTACACCACATAACCCCACTGGATGGCTAACTCTACCCTAGGGTCGGATTCCCTTAAGATCATCTCTCACAACACACAGGGCCTCAACTCCCCCACAAAACGTAGAAAGCTTTTTCAGCTCTACAAGTCCATGCACGCAGATATCCTCTTTCTTCAAGAGACTCACTTCCCTTCCTCTTACAAACCCTCTTTCATACATCATCAATTCCCTCAATTTTTCCTTGCCTCCGCCAAAAACAAAACGAAGGGGGTTGCAATATGTTTTGCAAAACACATTAACTTAGCGGACTCGGAGGTTGTGTTGGACCCCATGGGTCGTTACATCTTGGTCTCCGGGACTATAGATGGGGTGTTATACACCTTTGTCTCATATTATGCACCTAACAAGGGCCAGAAGACCTTTTTGGTCGCCCTGTTGGATAAGATACAACCACTGCTGAAGGGCACAGTATTTATTGGTGGGGACTCCAACACAGCATTTGACTTCGCACTGGACAAGTCAAGTTCCGGTATACCTAGACCCAAACGCCCGACCAAACAAAGTTCTAAAATAGCTAAAATCCTGCATGATAAGGGTTTAATAGACATTTGGAGGGAACTGAACCCACGTTCTAAAGATTACACCCACTTTTCAGCCCCCCATAGCTCCTATGCCAGGATAGACCACATATTTACCAGCCCACACACGATCCCGCTGATTTTAAAATCCAAGATCGTGGACACCTCCCTGTCGGACCACTCTATGGTCACCCTAATCACTAAAAGAGCCTCGGAACGCTCAAACCCCCCAAGATGGAGACTGCAGGAATCCATCTTAAGTGACCCCGTTCAATGCTCCATCATAGAGGGAGCCATTAAGGATTATTTTACCATAAATGCCACGGACGAGGTCTCCCCCGAAACCGTATGGGCGGCACACAAAACAGTGCTTAGGGGGAAAATAATTCAAATCACGTCCCAGTTGAGGTCAGCACATAAAGCAGACGCACGTAAACTCACAGCAGAATTCCAGGCTCTCTCAAAAGCCCACAAATTAAACCCGTCCCCTGATCTTTTAGACAAATTAGATAAGGCCCGAGCTCGGTTGAATATGATACTAACTACGTCAGCAGAGGAACAACTTAGATGGTCGGGAGCCAAATTATACTCCCAAAAAGACAAAATAGGCTCCAAACTGGCAATAAAGCTTAGCCCCAAACCCAGATCTCTAGCATTCCCTAAAATAAGGGTTCGGTCCGGGGACCTTTCTCAGAACCCCGTTAAAGTAATGGAGGCCTTTCTCCATTACTATGCGGACTTATATCAACCGCACCAGCCTCATATCTCCAAATCACAACAGGATTTCCTGAATTCCATAGACCTACCCTCCATCTTGAAAGAGCATAGCGACCTGATGGAGAGCCCCTTCTCCGAGACAGAAATCGTAGACACAATCAAAGCTTTGAAACTAGGCTCAGCCCCGGGCCCGGATGGATTTTCCACGGGATACTATAAAAAATTTGCTCCAACTCTAGCCCCGCACCTTGCAAAATTCTTTAATTCACTTAGGAAAGGTTCCCCTTTAAGTACAGACCTAAACTCAGCCTATATCTCAATGATCCCCAAACCAGAAAAAGACCCCAGTGAGGTGGGTAATTATCGCCCAATATCATTAATCAATAATGACATTAAGATTCTTACAAAAATAATGGCAAACAGGTTGTCAAGCTTTATCCCTTCATACATCCATAGGGACCAGGTGGGGTTTATTCCTAGACGTCAGGGGACGGATCAGATCAGACGTACAATAGACATTATCTCACTGTTAAAGTCACACTGGGATGGAAGTCCTCCCCAATCCGGTTTCCTTTTATCAATAGACCTTCATAAGGCCTTTGATTCCATAGATTGGAATTATCTATTTGATACTTTACATAAATGGGGCTTTGGTCCAAATTGTCAGAATCTGATTCGCTCCCTGTATTCACACCCGTCAGCGCAGGTTCGCCTGATGGGCAGATACTCCACCTCGTTCCCAATAGGCAGGGGCACCAGACAAGGTTGTCCCCTTTCCCCACTCCTCTTTGCGATAGCGATCGAAACCCTAGCTATAGCTATTAGGTCAAACCCAGACATTAAGGGGGTTCAGAGCGGAGAGCAGGAACACAAATGTGCCCTCTACGCTGACGACCTTATGATTTATGTAACCTCCCCGCTAATCTCTGTCCCGGAAATATACAAAACCCTCAATGCATTCAGCGCAGTCTCAGGCTTGAAGGTCAATATGGGTAAGTCCACAGCGTTAAACATTTCGGTCCCGGACAACATTCTACCCCAACTCACGAGCACTTTTGACTTCCCGTGGGCTCCGAATTTCATTCGTTATCTGGGAGTCAACCTCACAGCGGACATCGGGGACCTTTTTAAAACGAACTACATACCTATGTTTAGTAAATGCAGGGCTGAACTAGATAAATGGGCAAAGTGTGGTCTATCCTGGCTGGGAAGGGTACATGCAGTCAAAATGACTCTTCTCCCACGACTCCTGTACTTGTTCCGCTCCCTTCCCATCCCAATCAAGAAAAGTTTTCTCCGGAAATTACAGTCGGAGATGATAGCTTTCGTATGGGGTAGAAGGGGATATAGATGCCCTTCTAGTATCCTACTACGTTTAAAATCCCAGGGCGGATTGGGGCTACCTGATCTCTGGGCATATTATCAAGCGGCACAATTGGCCCAATTCTCCATGTTATTTTCACAAGGCCCAAAACCAGATTGGCTTGCTATAGAGAGAAGAGCGACCCCTCATCACACCTTAGACTACCTCTTGTGGTGTGACCCCAAAGTCAGACCTGCAATCATGTCACCAACTTTATCTCATTCCATCTCTCTAAGTACTAGATTGCTTAAGCAGTCATCTCTGGCCTCGCCAATGAAACCCCTCGCGCACATTTTCCACAACGCTGTATTCCCTCCGGGACTAAACATTAAAGCATTCAAATGGTGGACAGATAAAGGACTCTACCGCATAGGACACTTTCTCATGGCAACAGGCCCAATTACCTTAACTTATTGCCAGAACACTCTGGAGATGCCTGAATCCGAGAAATTCAGGTTCACACAAATTTCACATTTCCTTCATTCAATCCGGCACAACAATTCTAACTCTTTATCCATCACCCCTTACGAACATTGGTGTGCTAATATTCAGGATCAGAAAGGGGGCATCTCCCTGATCTATTCGGCATTGATTACAAAATCGGACAAACCAGCCTACACAGGGTCCTGGGAGGAGGAGACCACCCAGACGAGGTCTGCGGAAGATTGGCATAAATATTGGATCCGCTCCTTTAAAGGTATATGTAACATATCACTCATTGAAGCAAGCATTAAGGTCATTTCTAGGTGGTATTACGTTCCAGCCAGACTGGCGTCGATGTATCAGGGAACATCCCCCTTATGTTTCAGGGGATGCGAACTGGAGGGATCAATGTTTCATATCTGGTGGTCTTGTCCCCGAATTAGATCGTTCTGGAATAGAATTTTCAAGATGATTAGGTCCTTATTCAAAGTACAGGTCTACCCCAATGTTTACTACGCCCTTCTCAACCAACATATACCAGGGTTATCGAAACAAGCGCAAGGCCTTTCTTACTTTATCTTACTAGGAGCTAAAATTACCTTAGCTAAAAGTTGGAAAAAACCTTCGGTTCCCTTCAGGAGCTGTATTAATAAAATTTCATGGATTATGTCTCAAGAGCATCTTGTAGCTAAGCTTAACGATAAAGTTGGGAGATTTATGTCCACTTGGGAACCGTGGGCGACCCTCCAGAACATCAACCTCATACCAGGTCTGACAGGAGGAGGATCCCTCCCCCCCCTTCCCTCTGGACTTAACTCTCATTAACCCACCTTCCCCCTCTCTTGCTCCCTTTCTCCTCCTACCTCGCTTTCCTCTTTACCCCTCTTTTGGACTCTCTTGTCCCTATCTCTTTGCTTTCAAGCAGGGCGTTGAACTCCCTCGTTTATTTTTTTTATTTTATCAAGGCTCACCCCGGTGGACTCCATTAGCCCATCGGGGGCCCATCATCCTTTAATGGATAATTTTCGGTTTATATTTCCTTCCACAGAAAGGTTAAGGTTCATAAGGGCCCCTCCGGTATTGTCTCCAACAATCTACGTCTCACCAGACCCTAGACTCTAGGGTTGTGAAACGGGGAACGCTACGCACACTTCCACAGAAAGTTCCCAGTGGGGTGGGATGTGCGTGGAACCCCAGATAGTTCACATTAGGTGTTTAGAGAGCAGGAGGACGCTACAGGTTGGGCCCTATCACCAGAAGGCATACACCCCTATTGATGTATTCAAATCTCTGTTTCAATATGCTTTAGCCATTAAATGTTGCATTTACTGTTTATGCTATCTCTAGGTCTAGAAACTTGTTGTGCTCTCCTCAGGATGCCTTTCCTAGGTTTTTGGACCTGGTAATACCTTGTCACTGTGTTTGGTTTCAAGGTCTGCTTTTACATGCTTGTAAACCTCTTTCTATGCAAAATCAATAAAAAATATTTTAAAATAAAATAAAATGCAATTAAACCAAATATGTTCAACGGGGGGGGGGGGGAGGGGGGGGAGGCAGATAATATTACACATTATGATGATAGTAGTTCATGGTGGTATACATTTATTTCTACATTAACATATACTACCTCTAATGTTGATTATATTAACAATGTATACTGTCCTTGTTTAATGCGCATTTTTATGTATATATATATATACATATTGGTAATACTATGTATTTATATGCATCATCTTTGCCTAATAAAACCTTGTTTGATGAAAAAAGACATCCAGACACTGCTTCAAAAAAATAAGCTATTTGTGCAGTTTCAGAAACAGAACAAAGCTTGCGGCTTCTACTCTTTATTGGTAACAAATAGAAAGCAGGCAATTTAAATCCAGTTCTAGACCAGCAGATGTATTCAAATCCCATCCTTCCTTATGGAGTCTTACTAGTGTATAATTTCAGCTATTCGTGTGGGGGACTAGATTTTATCACTTGACCTCTCTGACGCATACCTCCATACAGCCACAGTTCCAGGGGTATTTATGGTTCACGGTCCCAGAGTACCACTTCCAATTTGTGCATCTACCATTTGGCATTTTCAAAGCTCCAAGGGGGAAGAGGGACCTAAGACTTAGTCAGTACCTGGATGACATCCTGCTTCTGGCCCAAAACCAACACACCCTAGTACAAAACCAAAAAATACTTTTTCTTCAAGAATTCATTGATTTATATTATTATTATTATTATTATTGTGGTATGATGGCACTGATGTATGTTTTTAAATAAGGTGATTATTGGTTTATTCAGTATATATTAATTTTTCAACACTAGTGAGCTGACACAGCTCACACTAATTGAGTTCATATATTTTGCCTTTTTAGCATAGGAGAAAATTTTTGATACAGTATACATTGCACAGGACACAAAGGTTGGGTCCTGAATGGCAAGTATATTTGCCCACTATTTGGGCCGTGGTCCCTTTTAGGGATTTGGTTTGACAGTAATGTTGAGTACTCGGGGGTTCTCACCCATGCAGAGTAATGCCGCGTACACACGGTCGGACTTTCTATCCTACTTGGTCCGGCACACTTTCCGACGGACTTTGTCCGCCAGGTGCGCCGGACTTTAAAACGGACGGACTTGCCCACACACGCCAGGACTTTCCGGCGGGCTAAGTCCGCCCGTCTTTCCGACGGACTTTCGCCGGAGTTCCGGCGGACTTTCAGAATGAACGGACTTGCCCACACACGGACAAGTCCGTTCATTTTGAACGTGACTCAGGTGCGACGGGACTAGCAAAGGATGTCAATCTTGCCGATTTTATCGGCGAGATTGACACCTTGCGAGCCCCGTCGCGGGTCATACCAGGCCCTTAGGTCTGGTATGGATTATAAAGGGAAGCCCCTACACCGAAAAAAGGGCGTGGGGTCCCCCCTAAAATCCATACCAGACCCCGATCCGAGCACGCAGCCTGGCCGGTCAGGAAAGGGGGTGGGGACGAGCGAGCGCCCCCCCCTCCTGAACCGTACCAGGCCGCATGCCCTCAACATGGGGGGTGGGTGCTTTGGGGGAGGGGGGCGCCCTGTGGGGCCCCCCCACCCCAAAGCACCTTGTCCCCATGTTGATGAGGACAAGGGCCTCTTCCCGACAACCCTGGCCGTTGGTTGTCGGGGTCTGCGGGCGGGGGGCTTATCGGAATCAGCAGCCCAGAAGCTCAGAAGTCCAGACCTCTGCTGGCAAGAGAGCTACCTGAAGACAGCAGAGGAGCCGACTGAAGAACTGGAACACCGGGAGAAGAGAGCGGAGAAGAACCAACCGGACGCGGGAGAAGATGAAGCGGAGGGACCCCCGAAGCCGGAAGAAGACCCCCGAGGAAGATCCCCCCCCCGGAGCTGTTTAATAAAATATTTTAAAAACCTGTGTAGTGTGTTTTATTACTTACACTTTTTCCCTAGGTGAATGGGTAGGGGTACCATGTACCCCATACTCATTCACATAGGGTGGGGGGCCGGGATCTGGGGGCCCCCTTATTAAAGGGGGCTCCCAGATTCCGATAAGCCCCCCGCCCGCAGACCCCGACAACCAACGGCCAGGGTTGTCGGGAAGAGGCCCTTGTCCTCATCAACATGGGGACAAGGTGCTTTGGGGTGGGGGGGGGCCCCGCAGGGCGCCCCCCTCCCCCAAAGCACCCACCCCCCATGTTGAGGGCATGCGGCCTGGTACGGTCCAGGGGGGGGGGAGCGCTCGCTCGTCCCCACCCCCTTTCCTGACCGGCCAGGCTGCGTGCTCGGATCGGGGTCTGGTATGGATTTTAGGGGGGACCCCACGCCGTTTTTTCGGCGTAGGGGCTTCCCTTTATAATCCATACCAGACCTAAGGGCCTGGTATGACCCGCGCTCGCCGCAATAGTTAAATTTGTTTTTCCTATTGCAGCGAGCGCGAGATGCAATACCCTGCCCTCGTGTCGTATCTGGTCCGTCGGACCAGCATACACACGAGCGGGCTTTCCGTCAGACCAGCACACACACGAGCGGACTTTCCGCCCGAAACTGAGTCCGACGGAAAGATTTAAAACTTGTTTCAAATCTAGGTCCGGCGGGCTTTTGGGAAAAAGTCCGCCGGCGCCCACACACGGGCGGATTGTCCGGCACACTCTGGTCCGCCGGACCAAGTATGCCGGAAAGTCCGACCGTGTGTACGCGGCATAAGAGGTTCTGGGGTATTCTGGCTAGAGGAGAAATAACTGTTTTTCAGCACTCTCCGGATAGCTAAATCTTTATTATGGACTCAAAACGTCAGTGCTTTGAAGTGTGCCTCAATAACAACAGCATTTCTGACCCCACTGTGATCATTTTCCTGAAAGGGGACAGGGATGCATTTTATGACAGGATTTTAAAAGTATATTTTCTTTACAGCATTTTTTGTACCTAAAACATTTGACCAGCTACAATATGTATACTTTGATTTTAATTGTGCAGAGTAGAGATATTTAGTCAAATATTATTATTATTATATTATATTATGTTATATTGTATTATTATTAGTATTATTTCACATGCCTGCAGTGCACCCTGTCTCTCTCTCTCTCTCTCTCTCTCTCTCTCTCTCTCTCTCTCTCTCTCTCTCTCTCTCTCACCCAATCCCTTTTAGAATGTATTATTTTAAAAATAAGGAAAACATTCCTCTCAAAAATGCCAGACGAACAACCATCCAGATTTTAGACATATAAAAACGACTGTGTTATATAAAAGTATGCAGTGAACATGTGTTGTTATTCATTCTTATCTCTTAATATGTTATAATAATTGGTGGGCAGTATATTTCTACCTAACCAGATGTTCTTAGGATCAGAAATCATGTTTTGAAAAGAATTGAGCAAATTAGCTTATTCTTTTACTTAAACGGGCCTAAAGCAGTATTACACCCTAGTTTTTTTAGATTTTCTTTCCTTTATTTTCACCTGGTCATCCAGCCAGTAAATCTGTTTTTTTTCAACAGTACAAGCTGGCCTGGATTAGTTAGAGGGTTGAGACAAACAGTGGCGGAACTATAGGGGTCGCTGCAGTCGCACTTGCGACTGGGCCCTGCCATTCTGCCGCTGTGGGGGGGCCCAAGACCCGGTATCTCCCCCTGCACCTCTGGCTTGCCGTTTAGAATGCAGTGGGGGGAGGTGGGAGGCAGCGATCGGCAGCTCTATTGTGCCTGTGGGCGGTGGGAGCTTGTAGTTCTCTCTTCCCGAATGTCAGTGTACACAGTGGAGAGAAGAGGGGAGGGACCCCTGACCCGGGCAGGTATCAGTTTCACTTTCAGTGAGTCACTCTGCTTCTACACTCTGCTGATACATGCCCTGGTCGGAGGCCCCTCCCCTCTCCACTGTATACACTCGGGAGAAGAACTACAAGCCTCATGGAGATTCCCTGCCTGTGGACACCATAGAGCTGCCGATCGCCGCCTCCCACCTCCACAAGCCAGGTACATGGGGAACCTCTTGTCTGGGAACCCTGATGTAGGGGGGGCTTTCTGGGGACATTAATGTAAGGAAGGGGCTCTCTGGGGTCCCTGATGTAAGGAAGGGCTCTCTGGGGACCCTGATGTAAGGAGGGGCTTTCTGGGGACCCTGATGTAAGGAGGGGCTCTCTGGGGACCCTGATGTATGGGGGGGCTCTCTGGGGACCCTGATGTATGGGGGGCTCTCTGGGGACCCTGATGTATGGGGGGCTCTCTGGGGACCCTGATGTAAGTAGGGGCTCTCTGGGGACCCTGATGTAAGGGGGGCTCTCTGGGAATCCTGATGTAAGCAGGGTATCTCTGGGGACCCTGATGTTAGGGGGGCTCTCTGGGGACCCTGATGTAAGGAAAGGGGTCTCTGGGGACACTGATGTAAGGAAAGGGGTCTCTTGGGACCCTGACATAAGGGAGGCTCTCTGGGGACCCTAATGTAGGGGGGCTCTCTGGGAACCCTTATGTAAGTGGGGCTCTCTGGGTACCCTGATGTAAGGGGGGATCCCTGGGGACCCTGATGTAAGGAGGGAGGCTCTCTGGGGACCCTAATATAGAGGGAGGCTCTCTAAGGACCCTGATGTAAGGGAAGGCTCTCTAGGGACCCTAATGTAGGGGGGCTCTCTGGGGACCCTGATGTAAGGAGGGCTCTCTGGGGACCCTGATGTAAGGGGGGTTCTCTGGGGACCCTGATGTAAAGGGAAGCTTTATGGGGACCCTGATGTAAGGGGAGGATCTCTGGGGAGCCTAATGTAGGGGGAGGCTCTCTGGGGACCCTTATGTAAGGGTAAGCTTTCTAGGGACCCTAATGTAGGGGGAGGCTCTCTGGGGACCTTGATGTTAAGGGAAACTCTCTGGGGACCCTAATATAAGTAGGGAGGCTCTCTTGGGACCCTGATATAAGGGGAGGCTCTCTAGGGACCCTAATGTAGGGGGGGCTCTCTGGGGACCCTGATGTAAGGAGGGCTCCCTGGGGACCCTGATGTAAGGGGGGTTCTCTGGGGACCCTGATGTAGGGGGGGCTTTCTGGGGACATTAATGTAAGGAAGGGGCCCTCTGAGGACACTAATGTAAGGGGGGCTCTCTGGGGACACTGATGTAATGGAGGCTTTCTGGGGACCCTAATGTAAGGAAGAGGCTCTCTGGGGACCCTGATGTAAGGGGAGGCTCTCTAGGGACCCTGATGTAAGGAGGGGCTCTCTGGGGACCCTGGTGTAAGGAGGGGCTCTCTGGGGACCTTGATGTTAAGGGGAGCTCTCTGGGGACCCTGATGTAATGAGGGGGGCTCTGGGGACCCTAATATAAGTAGGGAGGCTCTCTTGGGACCCTGATGTAAAGGGAGGCTCTCTAGGGACCCTAATGTAGGGGGGGGCTCTCTGGGGACCCTGATGTAAGGGGAGGCTCTCTGGAGACCCTGATGTAAGGGGAGGATCTCTGGGGACCATAATATAGGGGGAGGCTCTCTAAGGACCCTGATGCAAGGGGAGGCTCTCTGGGGACCCTGATGTAAGGGGGGGGCTCTCTGGGGACCCTGATGTAAGGAGGGGCTCCCTGGGAACCCTGATGTAAGTGGGGCTCTCTGGGTACCCTGATGTAAGGGGGGGATCCCTGGGGGCCCTGATGTAAGGAGGGAGGCTCTCTGGGGACCCTAATATAGGGAGAGGCTCTCTAAGGACCCTGATGTAAGGGGGGGCTCTCTGGGGACCCTGATGTAGGTGGTGGATCCCTGGGGACCCTGATGTAAGTGGGGGATCCGCATTCAGATATGTAACAATATATATATATATATATACATACACATACACACACACATACATATTATATACATGTGTATGCCTGCCAAAGTGTATGACTTTCCTTACTTAGCTGCCATGGGCTCTAGCCCGAGATTTTTTGTAGACCTATCAACGCCCCTGGTGGGGGCCCTTCATGGTTTCTTGCACCAGGGCCCTGAAGATTCTAGTTATGCCTCTGGAGACAAACCATGTGCCACTGACAGGGGTGCTTACAATGATCAGCTTTTATTTATCAGCTCTGGGGACCCTAATATAGAGGGAGGCTCTCTAAGGACCCTGATGTAAGGGAAGGCTCTCTAGGGACCCTAATGTAGGGGGGGGCTCTCTGGGGACCCTGATGTAAGGAGGGCTCTCTGGGGACCCTGATGTAAGGGGGGTTCTCTGGGGACCCTGATGTAAGGGGAAGCTTTATGGGGACCCTGATGTAAGGGGATGATCTCTGGGGAGCCTAATGTAGGGGGAGGCTCTCTGGGGACCCTTATGTAAGGGTAAGCTTTCTAGGGACCCTAATGTAGGGGGAGGCTCTCTGGGGACCTTGATGTTAAGGGAAACTCTCTGGGGACCCTAATATAAGTAGGGAGGCTCTCTTGGGACCCTGATATAAGGGGAGGCTCTCTAGGGACCCTAATGTAGGGGGGCTCTCTGGGGACCCTGATGTAAGGAGGGCTCCCTGGGGACCCTGATGTAAGGGGGGTTCTCTGGGGACCCTGATGTAGGGGGGGCTTTCTGGGGACATTAATGTAAGGAAGGGGCCCTCTGAGGACACTAATGTAAGGGGGGCTCTCTGGGGACACTGATGTAATGGAGGCTTTCTGGGGACCCTAATGTAAGGAAGAGGCTCTCTGGGGACCCTGATGTAAGGGGAGGCTCTCTAGGGACCCTGATGTAAGGAGGGGCTCTCTGGGGACCCTGGTGTAAGGAGGGGCTCTCTGGGGACCTTGATGTTAAGGGGAGCTCTCTGGGGACCCTGATGTAATGAGGGGGGCTCTGGGGACCCTAATATAAGTAGGGAGGCTCTCTTGGGACCCTGATGTAAAGGGAGGCTCTCTAGGGACCCTAATGTAGGGGGGGGCTCTCTGGGGACCCTGATGTAAGGAGGGCTCCCTGGGGACCCTGATGTAAGGGGGGTTCTCTGGGGACCCTGATGTAAGGGGAGGCTCTCTGGAGACCCTGATGTAAGGGGAGGATCTCTGGGGACCATAATATAGGGGGAGGCTCTCTAAGGACCCTGATGCAAGGGGAGGCTCTCTGGGGACCCTGATGTAAGGGGGGGGGGCTCTCTGGGGACCCTGATGTAAGGAGGGGCTCCCTGGGAACCCTGATGTAAGTGGGGCTCTCTGGGTACCCTGATGTAAGGGGGGGATCCCTGGGGGCCCTGATGTAAGCAGGGAGGCTCTCTGGGGACCCTAATATAGGGAGAGGCTCTCTAAGGACCCTGATGTAAGGGGGGGCTCTCTGGGGACCCTGATGTAGGTGGTGGATCCCTGGGGACCCTGATGTAAGTGGGGGATCCGCATTCAGATATGTAACAATATATATATATATATATATACATACACATACACACACACATACATATTATATACATGTGTATGCCTGCCAAAGTGTATGACTTTCCTTACTTAGCTGCCATGGGCTCTAGCCCGAGATTTTTTGTAGACCTATCAACGCCCCTGGTGGGGGCCCTTCATGGTTTCTTGCAGCGGGGCCCTGAAGATTCTAGTTACGCCTCTGGAGACAAACCATGTGCCACTGACAGGGGTGCTTACAATGATCAGCTTTTATTTATCTATGTAAAACCTTTATCACAAAAATAACAAAACTGTAACTGCTTTGGCTCCAATTTATTAGTTTATCTAAATTTGCTAGTGCATCTAACACTACCCTCCCCACAGACTGACAATGATGCTGCCCCTAGGTGTCTCTGTTGCTCCTTCATCCAGAGTGTAGGCATCCTAATACAGGAGGTGTGTTAATGGCCCGATCACATGTGAAAACAGAGAGAAAAAACAAACAGTAAAATATATTTCAGAAAAATGTTACTTACTATTCATTTTGTTATAAAAAAAATAACCCATTGTGTATAGTGCCATTATAGACTATAGGGTTAATGCAGTTTTACCAGAGAAAAGAAAATGAACACCTAACTGGAGTTTTCAAAAAGAACATGTTTTAGCTGTCATTTCATAGAAAAGTTGCACAAGAATGCTGATTTTTTTTTTTTTTGTCACTGGTGACAAATTTATTGTTTTTATAGATTTTTGGTACACACATCCTTTCACCAAAAGGCTGTTCAAACATATACATGAAATGAACAGTTATAGGTGAGAAGTACATATCAACATATCAACATTAAGATATAAACATGAACAAGGGAGAGGTAGGGTTTCTTATAAAGGCTCAAGATATTGAATGGGGATTAAAAAGTTTCATGCTGTAACTATCCTGATCCAGTCAGCATACAGTATATCTTTAAGCCTAAAAATAATGAGTGGACTGGTAAGTGCATTTATGGTTTCATACTTCAGATCCAGCTAGGACTGCTGTCGGTGGGGTTCATTACCACTGGGTAAAGGCTATCATGGTTGGGACTTGGCCTAGGGCTCTTGTGATTGCCAATGTGATGGGATGTGTTTCTACCTCCCAAACGTAGTACTTGGACTTGACAAAAATTATTCTGTAGGGATTAAATGGTGAACATGAATGAGAGGGAGAAGGTAAGAGGGGAGTGGAAAAAAGGAAGGATGATCTGTAAGAAAGAGAAGTGGTAGGGGGATGTTAGGAGGAAGGTGGTCTGACAGGGTTTGTAGTTTAAGCAATAATGGGGCTCTCCCTACACTTCTACACTTCCCTACACTTCCCACAGCTCCACCCTTTGTATTCAGCTGGATCATATTAGCTGACAGTTGGTCTGGCCTGTTGTTGGCCTGTTGTGTTGGATGGCATAGAAAATGTGAGACCCAGAGGGCCTGAGACAATACCATCAAAACCTTTAGCATTCTTCAATGGACCTGATATGGGCCAGACCAATCCCCGTTTTTAATATTGTCAACAGACGCCAAGAAGGCCATTGACTTGGCGGACTGGCCATATATGGAGGAAACCTTGTGAAGGCTAGGCCTTGGGATTAAAATAATGGGGTGGATTGAGTGCCTTTATTGGAACCCAGAGGCAAAGGTGAAAGTAAATGGGATACTTTCTCAACCATTCTGCATATGCAACAGGACCAGGCAGGGGTGCCTATTATCCCCACTCTTATTTGTACTGATGCCAGAGTCTTTCTTGAGGAAGATTTAGTAGAACGCAGATGTCAAGAGTGTCCATGTGGTTTCTAGACAACATAAATGATCAGCCTATGCTGATGACCTTTTATTGTATATTTCCCAATCAAACACTATATTACAATCCTCATGTCTGAGATACAAAGATATGGCCACCCGTTTAATTCTGGTATGGTAAATATAAAAATCCTTCTAGTCACAATCCCACCAGACCTGATGTCACAACTTAAGCAAAACTTCCCGTTCACTTGGAAATAACATACATTACCCTATTTAGGTACACGTATAACCCTGGACCTCAGGTTATTATACTCCTGTAACTATGGAACCCTCCTTCATACCATGGGGCATGAACTCTACTCTCACGTGGCTGAGGACCCATTAATGTATTCAAAATTAATAAATTACTGAGAATTCTCTATTTGTTATGCACAGTACCCATGAGCCTACCACCACTGTTCTTTAGACAAATTTGCAGACTGACTTTTGCATGGCAATGTAAAAAACCTATATTAGCTTACTCCATACTACGCAGACAAAAACAGGATAGAATACTAGGCCTTCCTGATATTAACCTGTATTATAAAGCCATGACATTGGTCTGTATTCTTAACTGGCATGCCAACTCAAAGGATCAAATATGGGTAACCCTTGAGAAGGCTATAGATTGTCATAATCTTATCGGAGCAGCATGGGTTCTGGCAGAGGCAAGGGGCTTGTCTAGCTGGATGTCCCTGTTTGCGCTAGCTACATTAAAAATCTGGGACCAGTTGACTAGTAAAAGAGAGTTATCGCAATTGATTTCCCTAATGGTCTACTGAGGAGGTTTTCCCTGGTTTCCCCCGGGTGAAGATATCACATTCTTTAAATCGTGGGGTAAGGCTGGAAATACTGGATGCGCTAAGCTAGCCCCAATCTGACGCCTCCTACCTTTAGAACAATTGAAACAGTGTTACGGTGGGTTCCCCATGAACACTTGGCTTCACAGGCAATATACTGACTCCTCTATAAAAAAATACCCAAATTGTGCCCTTCTGACACCCTAACCACATATGAATCTAACTGTGCCTCAAGTAGGGACTTCCGACACCTCTTATTACAAACAGAAAGACTTCTGTATGCTAGTCATTATTTTGTGCAGGAGTGGGAGGCAGATTTAGGGTTGGAGTTTACACCAACTCAATTGCAGAAAATGATTGAACTCTCCTGTGTGTCCTTGACTAGCTCCAAGACTCCGGAAACGTGCAACAAATTCTTCTTCCGCTGGTATAAAACCCTTGTGCTGTTAGCAAAAATCTTCCCAAGTGCAGATCCTAAATGCAGAAGAGGGTGATCCAATGAGGGTTAATTTCTGCATTTGTGGTGGTATTGCCATGAGATCCAAAAATTGTGGAAGGCGATTTCACCATGAGTACAAAAGACCACGCTCAAACCTATTCAATATACCCCTCTTCCACGATACCTCTCTTATAAACATAGCATCATACTGCATCTTTTAAACTCAGCTAAAAGTCTCATACCCAGATTTTAAAAACAGACCGGCTGTCCCACCTTACTAGATTGGATACGGGAAACGGAAAGGGTTATGGAAGCAGAAAGGTGGGTGTATACCCTTAAAGACAAACAGTATAAGACTGCTTTCACACTGAGGCACTTTGCAGGTGCTAAAGTGCTAAAAATAGCACCTGCAAAGCGCCCTGAAAGAGACGCTCAATTCACTCCAATGTGATAGCCCGAGGGCTTTCACACTGGAGCGGTGCACTTGCAGGATGGTCAAAAAAGTCCTGCAAACTGCATCTTTGAAGCACTGTAGGAGCGGTATATTCAAGGAAGTGCCCCTTCCCATTGAAAACAATGGGGCAGCACTGCAAACCCGCTGGCAAAGCGCCGCTGCAGCAGCGCTTTGTGGGCGGTTTTAACACGCTATCGCGGGTTAAAACCGCCCCGCTAGTGGACGAATAGCATTGCTAAAACGATATATACACTACCGTTCAAAAGTTTGGGGTCACATTGAAATGTCCTTATTTTTGAAGGAAAAGCACTGTACTTTTAAATGAAGCTAACTTTAAACTAGTCCTAACTTTAAACAAATATACTCTATACATTGCTAATGTGGTAAATGACTATTCTAACTGCAAATGTCTAGTTTTTGGTGCAATATCTACATAGGTGTATAGAGGCCCATTTCCAGCAACTATCACTCCAGTGTTCTAATGGTACAATGTGTTTGCTCATTGGCTCAGAAGGCTAATTGATGATTAGCAAACCCTTGTGCAATCATGTTCACACATCTAAAAACAGTCTAGCTCCTTCCAGAAGCTACAAAACTGACCTTCCTGTGAGCAGATTGAGTTTCTGGAGCATCACATTTGTGGGGTCAATTAAACGCTCAAAATGGCCAGAAAAAGAGAACTTTCATCTGAAACTCGACAGTCTATTCTTGTTCTTAGAAATGAAGGCTATTCCATGCGAGAAATTGCAAAGAAATTGAAGATTTCCTACAACGGTGTGTACTACTCCCTTCAGAGGACAGCACAAACAGGCTCTAACCAGAGTAGAAAAAGAAGTGGGAGGCCGCGTTGCACAACTAAGCAAGAAGATAAGCACATTAGAGTCTCTAGTTTGAGAAACAGACGCCTCACAGGTCCCCAACTGGCATCTTCATTAAATAGTACCCGCAAAACACCAGTGTCAACATCTACAGTGAAGAGGCGGCTGCGGGATTTTGGGCTTCAGGGCAGAGTGGCAAAGAAAAAGCCATATCTGAGACTGGCCAATAAAAGAAAAAGATTAAGATGGGCAAAAGAACACAGACATTGGACAGAGGAAGACTGGAAAAAAGTGTTGTGGACAGATGAATCCAAGTTTGAGGTGTTTGGATCACAAAGAAGAACGTTTGTGAGACGCAGAACAAATGAAAAGATGCTGGAAGAATGCCTGACGCCATCTGTTAAGCATGGTGGAGGTAATGTGATGGTCTGGGGTTGCTTTGGTGCTGGTAAGGTGGGAGCTTTGTACAGGGTAAAAGCTAAGGAAGGCTATCACTCCATTTTGCAACGCCATGCCATACCCAGTGGACAGCGCTTGATTGGAGCCAATTTCATCCTACAACCGGACAATGACCCTAAACACACCTCCAAATTGTGCAAGAACTATTTACAGCAGAAGCAGGCAGCTGGTATTCTATCGGTAATGGAGTGGCCAGCACAGTCACCAGATCTGAACCCCATTGAGCTGTTGTGGGAGCAGCTTGACCGTATGGTACGCCAGAAGTGCCCATCCAACCATTCCAACTTGTGGGAGCTGCTTCTAGAAGCGTGGGGTGCAATTTCTCCAGCTTACCTCAATAAATTAACAGCTAGAATGCCAAAGGTGTGCAATGCTGTAATTGCTGCAAAAGGAGGATTCTTTGATGAAAGCAAAGTTTGATGTAAAAACAATGTTATTTCAAATACAAATCATTATTTCTAACCTTGTCAATGTCTTGACTCTATTTTCTATTCATTTCACAACGTATGGTGGTGAATAAGTGTGACTTTTCATGGAAAACACAAAATTGTTTGGGTGACCCCAAACTTTTGAACGGTAGTGTATATTTAGCTTTATTTAGCGCCGCTTTACCGCCAGCGCTCGCCCACCTCAGTGTGAAAGTAGCTTAATAAGTTATACAAAATTGATAAGATGGTTTAGTATGCTCCTTAACCATGGCTGCTCGAATTAGCAATTGTTCTCCTCTATATTTAATATCAGAAAAAACAATTGCTCTCCTGCACTTGCATATGAACCATCATCACAAAATCATGTTATGCTCTTACCATCACTCACAGGATTGGGACCTACATACTCCTTACTTCTGAATACACTGTAGTCTCTCACACAGGTATGACACCTTCTGCCGACCAATAGTGCACTTTCATTTGGCTCTCAAACATATATGTGTTTCACACAATTTGACCCCCATACTGTATACCAAGCTGTGTTACTTGTAAATCGGTATTGTTTTTATTATGTAGTTTCTTCTATAAGGATATTGATTATACCTGAAAACACAGTCGATACTGTACAATGCTGAGGGATAAACCTCTATTTTTCCCTTTATTCTCTATGCTATTATATACTAATACTTCCAAGGTATTTACAACCTGTCGGAGCTGAACTCATTAACATACTTTACATCGAAACTCATGCTTGTGTGTTGGAATAATTGACACACTCCTTTTTTTTTTCTTTTCTGTAATTCCTATTATTACTGTACTATACAAAACATTCAATAAAAATTGATTATACACAAAAAAGAACAGCCAGCACAATATGTGTTCTCATGAGATAAATTGCTGGGATAAAGTTAGGTTAACTAGCTTAACTAGCACAAATTGAGGTATAAAGAAAAATCTGTTTATAAAGAAAAGATTTGGTTCCACTTTTGCAGTTCAGATAAACCTCTACAGTAATATTTTAAAAATGACTACATTCTTATCTAGGAAGGAAAATATTTTTAGATATAGAGATATCAAGTAAGGGGTATAAGGCTGAAAACCATAGAGTAGATTAGTCATTTTTTGAACAGTGTGTTCAAAAGAAGCGTGAAATCAAGTAAAACTAATCCATGACTTCAAGTCATAACAGGAGAGATTTTTGTATGACTAGATCACCATAGGTTGCCACAAATCAAACTGGTTTTGAATTAAAATTTTACCAATGATAATAAAAAAGAAAAACATGAAGCCTTTCTGAACTGAGGTATGGTTTAAACTGATACACATTTAAAGGAAGAGGTCATAAAAAGCAAAATTGTATCTTTGCAGGGATCGAACTATTAAGCTTAACTTTATACTTAATACTTAACTCTTTTTAGCAACTCCTACTGCTGTTCAGTGCCTCTCGCTGCAGTGTTCAACAATAGCCAGCCAGCACTGATGGATTCTACTTGCCCTAGTAATGTTTTTCCATTGAGGCAATGTCCCTGTGAAATCTTTCAACATTTGTTGTTTGTCATCGACTGAATCTAGATTTTTGAGGAAAAAGTCCAAGTGTGAATGCAGAAAATTAATCTTCAGTGACATGTTGCACTTAATGGTGTTGTATGCTGTAAGAAGTTTGTCAACCAGCTGAATGTAGTTTGGTACTCTGCAGAAAAACAAAAAATAGTGCATAAACAAAGATTATAAAGAAAAGGAGGAAAACAGGTTTCAAGGCCCCCCCTTTTTCATATGGGATTTCATATGGTTTCAAGTCCCCCTGCGCTTGGGCCATGTGTATGTCAAAAAAGGGGAGCCTTGAGACCTGTATGGAATGTTCTGGAACCCATTGGGGGGCTATAAAAAGGGGTCTCTGGAGCAGTCTTTTGCCAGTCACCACTGGAGAAGGACCACGGTAGAGTCCTGCAAAAGAACTGTAATACTGCAAGCCAGGAAACCGTGACCTTGAGCTCCAGGATGGCATGAAGATGCTACTGAGGCAGCTACTGGAGTGGGATAAAGCGGAGGACAGCAAGGAGTGGCTGCATCATTGCCTAGCTTTACCCTCTGGAACATTGGAAGAGCAGCAGGAAGACCCAGGAAGCAGAGTGGCACCATTGCAAGGCAGCGGTGATGAAAAGGGTCTGGAGGAAGAGGCAAAATGATCCATGATCCATCAGAGAGGGGCAGGTGGAGTGTTTAAGAACATCAGTGTGGTTTTTGGGCCAGCGAAGAGGAGGAGATAGGCAAAAATACAGCCTATTGGCATCGGTGGTGAGGGAGAATGGCCTGCAGGTCCAGTATTGCCAGTCAGAAGAAAGAAGGCCGGTGATGTCACAAGAGGCGGCGCGATCAACAGGCAGAGCAGAGAGTGACTGGAGAGCATGTTTGGTAGGCAGTCTCCTAGGCAACGAGCAATGTCGAGAAGGCCGGAGAATACACTCAAGGTGCTAGCAGGCTCCAGAAGGGTGAGAAAGCAGGGAGCAGCAATTAGTGGTGCCCAGGAGCAGCCCTCAGCACAGAGCCACCAATCAGAAGAGCAGGTAGATGCTGCTGGATTTGAGAGAGACATAGTAGGTGAGTGCAATATGATGCATGTTTTGACTAACCTTTAACATTCACTAGCAAGTGGAAAAAACCTTTCTACTACTAAAAATCCATTTAGCAAGATGAGTGATATGCAAGATGCAGCTGCTGCTGTGTGGTCTGTTCCTCATAATGTTCAGGAGCATTGTGTGCCTCTGTATACAGATACAAATTTGTCATCTCATTTGCACAGATATCAGACATGTTTAAAAGAAGTAATTCCTTGCATACTTTCTCCTTGGGATTTTATCTATTTGATTCAGTAAAGGAGAAAATATGAAAGGGAGAATACTGTATATAGATATTTTGTCTCTTCTACCTTCTAATAAAGACATCTTATATGAAAGTGATAAAGAAAGTTCAGAAGAAGATAAAAAGAGACCATTTAGATCTTTCAATAATTGGCTCCAAGATTTTTGTATTTATTCTGGTATAATATGTGAGAAATTTCCTAATAAAAGTCCTAGTTTATTTCAGCATATTAACATAATACTGGAAGCTTACAAAAATTTTGGTGGCTTAGCATGGTACTATTATGATCAAGCCTTTAGACAAAAATTAGCAGTACATCCCAATCTGGATTGGGGTAGAAAGGATGTAGGCCTCTGGCTAAATCTATTCTTGCCTCCAAAAACGATACCTCAAAAACAGTCTACTAATATACCTACTACTCCTTCACATGGTTATAAGAAGGGAACCTGCTTCGCATTCAATGATAGCCATTGCAAATGGCTTGCGAATTGTCGATATCATCCTGAATGCGCCTTTTGTGCTGGGGCTCATTCCGTAAATAAATGTTTTTAAAAATTGCCATCGACTACACATCAGAATGTGAAAAAGCTCCAGTGAGATTGGAAAATGTTTTACATTGGTTGAAAATGTGTCCAGACCCACAGAAAGCACAATTGTTAATTGATGGGTTTAAGAATGGTTTCTTAATCCCTGCTTTTAATGAAACAGGTTGTAAAAATGTGGATAATTGAAAAAATGTATATGTAGTTAGAGAAAAACTAATTAAAGAATTAAAAGCTGGAATGTTTGTGGGGTCATTTAAAGACCCACCTTTTAAAAACTTTAGGTTATCCCCATTAGAAATATATTGCCAAAAAAAGATCCAAATGAATTCAGACTTATTCACCATCTTTCTTTTCCCAAGGGAGGTTTTCTTTATGATCAGATACCGGAAGAACTTTGTCATGTGTCATACTCCTTATTTCAAGAAGTAATTGATATGTTACCAATACCAATTACCTATTACCTATACCAATAGGTTTTTTCCTTTTCATGTGCCTAGTTTGAATGTTTTTCCACATGATTTGGAATGGGTAATAAAAACAGAATCTAGATCTCCATTTATAGTACACTACTTGGTTTTTAAGTCATGGTACGTCTAGTGTACATCTAATGCACCTCTAATGTATGTTTAAATCATTTATATACATTTTTTGACATGTGTAATTATTTGGGGATTCTGTTAGCGCATGATAAGACATGTTTTACATCAACACATTTAGAGTATTTAGGGATATCATTAGATATGGTTGCCATGGAGTTCCGTCTACCAGAAGAAAAAATTATCAGAATGAGGGAAATGCTGATCAATTTATGACAAAAGAAAAAAGTAACCCTTAAAGAAATGCAAACATTATTGGGATTGTTGGCCTTTGCAACAATAATTCCTCCAATAGGAAAGATATTTTCTAGAAGATTATATCTAGCCATTGGTGGGCTTAAGACATAAACTCATGTCAGAGTTCCAGTCAATATGAGAGAGGATTTGTTAGTTTGGGAAAAATTTTTGCAACATTTTAATGGGACATCCCTTTGGCAAGATAAATTTATTTTAGACTCAGATTTTTATTTGGCAACGGATGCAGCAGGTTCTATCAGCTTTGGAGCAATATGGCATCATCACTGGTGCACTGGCCAATGGCTGGATTTCTTCGGGTCTCACCAGAAACATAGTTTTACCTTATTCCCAATATTATTTTAAATTGAAGTCTGGGGTGAATTTTTTAAGAATAAATGAATCCCTAGTGAGTACCGATAATAAAGGTATCCTTTATGCAATAAACTGCTTACCTTGAAAATCATCACTTGTGATATCATTGTTAGGATACTTTGTTTTTAAATATTTGAGTTTCAATATTTGATTAAAAGCTAAGCATTAAGGGAAGATTGAACATTCTGGCAGATGCACTCTCTCATTTCCAGCTAAAATATTCTTTGAGCTTATGCCAGAAGCGGACAGGAGAGGAGCATGTTGCCATGTATATCTATGGGAACTAATTTGGTAGATAACTTTATTCAAAAACCCTTGGCACCATCAACTCGGGCCAGTTATTCTGCAGCATGGTTAATGTGGATACAGTTCTTCCTATGTCCTCATATTCAGAAAAATTGGTTTTGTTATTTTTAGAATCACTAATGGCAAAACATTATTCATGGGGTAATGTTAACAAGATCTTTTAGGAATTTTATTTTTTCTAAAAGCTAAATGATATGCCATCTTTTTTCAGCTTCTTCTCAGTGAGACAAGCGCTGAAAGGTAACAAAAAAACATTCTTTCAAATAGATAAGAGAATACTTTTAACTTTAAATATATTAAGAAAATTATGTTCAGTTAGTAACAAAATGAGTCTTTCTCAGTTTGAATTGATTTTATTTCAGGCATATGTTTCAATTGCTTTCTTTGTGGCTCTAAGAGTTTCAGAATTGGTACCCAGTAATTTGGGGGGTTCCTCTGGTATCATTTTCAAAAATGTAAAAATCTCTGAAGATAAGTTGAAGATTTTCATTAGTCATTCTTAAAAGGATCAGCTTGGAAAAGGCAGTTTGATTAATTTATTTTATTGTTCAGACCCTTTCATCTGCCCAGTAAAACTTCTTAAAAGCTATGGTCAAATAAGACCTACTGCCGGTAGATTATTGTTTTTACATGAAAATGGGAAACCATTGACAAAGTTCCAATTTACTAAAGTACTTCAAATATGTCTACATTGGTTAAACCTGGGTGATATAAAGATTACCTCATATTCTTTTAGGATAGGAGCAGCCAATAAAGCAGCTAGAAATGGAATGAGTAATAGTAAAATTAAACAAATAGGGAGATGGAAGTCTAATGCGCTTTGACTATATGTAATACCTAAAAAAATGTTTTACTTAGTTAAGGTAAAAAACCTATAATATGGATGACTGGCCATTTGAATACATTTGCAAAGATTTTAAACAAACTTCTTTCATATTGTTATTATGGGGTATTGTTTGTAGAATTTTGAGGAAAATAATGCATTTAATCAATTTTTGAATAAGGCTGTAACATAACAAAATGTGGAAAAAGTGAAGCTCTGTGAATACTTTCTGGATGCACTGTATGTGGTTGGGTCACCTTTTTGATTTAAATAAAAAGGGGGGCATTAAAAGTAATATTGTTATATTTGATAAAAAAAGGCAGCTCAAGCTGTCATAGCTGAGCTGTTATGGATATGAATGTCAGGTTTTAGTTTGTTAATTTAATAATTTTTGAGATAATAAGACAATTTAATGGAGTTGTGTAAACCAATAATAAAGCCTGCGGCCAAATTTTTCTCCAAAAAAATTTAAATTGTTGCGTCTTTTTTTCCGTGCATGTTTGGAAAAGATATTTGCAATCCCATAAACATTTCAAGAACAATAGGCATAGTCAATAAATTGGTGAAGACCCTATACAGTATATAGCTTAAAGGCTAGACATGTGCACACTGAAATATTTCGTTTCGGAATTTCGTTTTCGTTTGAAAAATAAATGTATTTAGTTACTCCCGAAATTCGTTTTTATTTATTTCGTTTTTCGTTAAAAATTGCATTCGTCCGAAAATCCAAATTAAGGTCGAATCTGTCATTGAAGGCTTATGGTGTCTGTCGAATGTTCAAAGAAGATTCGACGGAGCAGCTAAACTGTACAATGCCGTATAGTTTACCTGCTCCGTCGAATCTTCTTAGAACTTTCAACAGACACCATAAGCCAAAGTACGTGTGTACTTAGTTCTAGCTATTTTACTGCTCCACCTCTTTGGTTACAATCAGCCAATAACATTCATCATCATCATTATTTTTATTTATCTTTTCTCCCCTACGTCGAATCTTTTCTCCCCTACGTCGAATCTTTCCTCCCCTACGTCGAATCTTTCCTCCCTACGTCGAATCTTTCCTCCCCTACGTCGAATCTTTCCTCCCCTACGTCGAATCTTTCCTCCCCCTACGTCGAATCTTTTCTCTCTACGTCGAATCTTTTCTCTCTATGTAGAATAATCTTGGACTAATAGAGCTAAGGTTAGGCACATTCGACCACTGGTTTGATGGACACAGTTTGTTATTGTTATCATCATGTCGAATCTCCTATCTATATCGAACTGTTGTAGCAACGAAAACGAAAATAAAGCATTTGTTTATGTCGGATCTTTCGTTTTTCGGACTCTGCACTTTCGTTATCGTTTGTTAAAACGATTAACGAAAATACCTAAAATTCGGACGAAAATGCATTCGGACGAAAACGAATGCACATGTCTATTAAAGGCTAAGTTCACTTTTTTTCCTAAATTCCAGCTCTACCGTGTACCAATATAACATTAATGTACCTCTATTGTTGATAAGAAATTTAAGTTACCTTCGTCCTGCATAGAACGTTCATTTGGCAGAGTGTGCAGGAGCTGAGTGACCACGTAACAGCCTCTGTGGAGCAGAGCTGTAATATTGAAAACAGGGTAAGTGTATCCCTGGAAGTCTGAAAAGCTCACCATACACTATACAATGTAATTGTACAATCTCTTTTAGATCTGCCATCAACTATGTAGTGCAAGGGCCTGCCTGATCCGATACAGAGTGATTGGATAGATAGGTGTGCCCTCCTATTATATACAGTGCCTTGAAATAGTATTTGAAATTTTCCACATTTTGTCATGTTACAACCAAAAACGTAAATGTATTTTTTGGAGATTTTATGTGACAGACCAACACAAAGTGGCACATAATTGTGAAGTGTAAGTAAAATGATAAATGTTTTTAAATTTTTTTACAGATAAATATCTGAAAAGTATGGCATGCATTTGTATTCAGCCCCCTTTACTCTGATACCCCTAACTCAAATCTATTGGAACCAATTGTCTTGTGAAGTCACCTAAATAGTAAATAGTCCACCTGTGTGTAATTTAATCTCAGTATAAATACAGCTGTTCTGTGAAGCCCTAAGAGGTTTGTTAGAGAAGCTTAAAGAACAAACAGCATCATGAAGGCCAAGGAACACACCAGTCAGGTCAGGGATAAAGTTGTGGAGAAGTTTAAAGCAGGGTTAGGTTATAAAAAAAATATCACAAGCTTTGAACATCTCACAGAGCACTGTTCAATCCATCATCCGAAAATGGAAAGAGTATGGCACAACTGCAAACCTACCAAGACATGGCCGTCCACCTAAACTGACAGGCCGGGCAAGGTGAGCATTAATCAGAGAAGCAGCCAAGAGGCTAGGGCTGCCGCCTTTTCTTCAAGCCAAACCCGAACACATTAGCAGCGCACAACAATTTTCTTTTTTTCAGTAGTACATTAAATTCATTACCTCTGTACAATGCAAAGCATTTTTTATGTACTATACACTATACTTATATTTTGTGATTAAATAACATTTCTAATCATATGGAGTTAATCACAAGAGTCCCCCTTTACATCAGAGTCAACAAAGTTGACACTCTTGCCTTACAATTGCAGTGAGCAAGCCTGCTGGGTAGCCACAGTCTGGGTCAGGGGCGGACTAATAACTCATGGGGCCTCTGGGCAATTGAAGATCATGGGTCCCCCAGGTTTAAAGATGGCTCCTCATGGGAGCCAACATTAATGTGGCAGGTCGAAGCTTAGAGGCACTGAGCTCTGCGACATGCAGTGTGCCAGAAGGAGTGTGGTGGGTATGATGGGAGCAGTATGTATAGGAGAGGAGTGTGGAGGGTATGATGGGGGCAGTATATACAGGAGAGGAGTGTGGGGGGTATGACAGGGACAGTATGTACAGGAGAGGAGTGTGGGGGTATGATGGGGGCAGTATGTATAGGAGAGGAGTGTGGAGGGTATGATGGGGGCAGTATATACAGGAGAGGAGTGTGGGGGGTATAACAGGGACAGTATGTACAGGAGAGGAGTGTGGGGGTATGATGGGGGCAGTATGTATAGGAGAGGAGTGTGGAGGGTATGATGGGGGCAGTATATACAAGAGAGGAGTGTGGAGGGTATGACAGGGGCAGTATGTACAGGAGAGGAGTGTGGGGGTATGATGGGGGCAGTATGTACAGGAGAGGAGTGTGAAGGGGGTGGCAGTGGGCAGTATGTACAGGAGAGGAGTGTGGGGGGTATGAGGGGGGCAGTATGTACAGAAGAGGAGTGCGGAGTGTATGATGGAGGCAGTATGTACAGGAGAGGAGTGTGGAGGGTATAATGGGGGCAGAATGTACAGGAGAGGAGTGTGGAGGGTATGACAGGGGCAGTATGTACAGGAGAGGCGTGTGGGGGTATGATGGAGGCAGTATGTACAGGAGAGTAGTGTGGTGTGTATCATGGGGGCAGTAAGTACAGGAGAGGCGTGTGGAGGGTATAACAGGGGCAGTATGTACAGGAGAGGAGTGTGGAGGGGATGAGAGTGGGCAGTATGTACAGGAGAGGAGTGTGGAGGGGATGAGAGTGGGCAGTATGTACAGGAGAGGAGTGTGGGGGTTATGATGGGGCAGTATGTACAGGAGAGGAGTGCGGATGGTATGATGGAGGCAGTATGTACAGGAGAGTAGTGTGGTGTGTATGATGGGGCAGTAAGTACAGGAGAGGAGTGTGGAGGGTATGACAGGGGAAAAATGTACAGGAGAGGAGAGTGGGGGGTATGATGGGGCAGTATGTACAGGAGAGGAGTGCGGATTGTATAATGGGGCAGTATGTACAGGAGAGGAGTGTGGGGGGATATAATGGGGCCAATATGTACAGGAGAGGAGTGTGGGGGTTATGATGGGGGCAGAATGTACAGGAGAGGAGTGTGGGGGGTATGATGGGGCAGTATGTACTGAAGAGGAGTGCGGATGGTATGATGGAGGCAGTATGTACAGGAGAGCAGTATGGAGGGTATGATGGGGGCAGTATGTACAGAAGAGGAGTGCAGAGTGTATGATGGTGGCAGTATGTACAGGAGAGGAGTGTGGAGGGTTTGATGGGGGCAGTATGTACTGTACAGGAGAGGAGTGTGGGGGGTATGATGGGGGCAGTATGTACAGGAGAGGAGTGTGGATGGTATTATGGGTGCAGTATGTACAGGAGAGGAGTGTGGGGGGTATGATGGATGCAGTATGTACAGGAGAGGAGTGTGGAGGGTATGACAGTGGCACACAGGGGAGGGGTTTCTTGCAGTGTCTATGGGGTGACCAGGGAGTGATGTTGGAAAGATAAGTGATGGAATGATGTCCCTCAGCTGGGGGATAAGAAGTAGCTCTGAGTGATGTCTGCCAGCTGTATGAAGTGGTCTGGGGGTGACGCACCTGGGGAGAGTTGGGGGCTGAGAAATAGTGATGTATATAATCAAACAAAAGCTATTGTTGTCATCCACTAATGTTTACAACAGTACTACTCAATGAAAACGGCCAGCTCCTAGCACTCTGTATGCCCAGATGATGTGAAGGTAATGTATGACCATTCATGTAACCCTGTGTTATCCAAGCTCTGAGTCTGTACAATCAGAAGTTTACACTCTCCACATAAACACAGGATTACATGAATGGTCATAAAGTACCTTCACATCTGGCCTGAGGATGGGGGATGTTTGTATAGACAGAGGTGTGAGGCCTGGAAGATATTGGTGAGACACACACACTTCCGATTCTCCTGTCACCTTTACCCTTCACTGCAACTCCTGCAAAACAAATCCACCTCAAAGTTTGTCAGCTTTCCATCCTAGGAGACTCATCAGACAAAAAACATCAGTGCACCTCTTTCCTGCATGTAGTACGAGCACCACCAGCCTGACAGTATCTACAGTGATCTCCTCTTCAGCTCCGCCTCCCGGTTCTGTCAGCACACGGCACTAGTAATCGGAGGGGGGGAGTGGGTTAAGTCACAGAATACAGAGAACCCTGCAGGAGCCTAGAGGGGGGAGACAGGAATGCACTTCAGATTCCAACACACACAACAGCACAGTGTATTTATGGAGAAGCAATGGCACTGCTACTGTCTCCACAGTGGCACATCTGCTAATGGAGCTCCCCCTGCCTGAATGGTCTGTCTGGGTTTCAGACAGTCTGAAAACCGACAGATGACTCAGAACCCGGACTGTCCGTGTGAATCCCGTACATGTGGCAACCCTACAAAAGGCCCATGGTAACTCTGGAGGAGCTGCAGAGATCAACAGCCCAGGTTGCAGAATCTGTCCACAGGACTACTATTAGTCAAGCACTCAAAAATCTGGCCTTTATGGGAGAGTGGCAAGAAGAAAGCCATTATTGAAAGAAAGTTATAAGAAATCCCATTTGCAGTTTGCGAGAAGCCATGTGGGGAACACAGCAAACATGTGGAAGAAGGTGCTCTAGTCAGATGAGACCAAAATTTAACTTTTTGGCCTAAAAGCAAAATGCTATGTGTGGCAGAGAACTAACACTGCACATCACCCTGAACCAGGGGCGGACTGACCATTAAGCCCCTCGGGCACTGCCCGAGGGCCCTGGGCCACTAGGGGGCCCCATCAGGGTTGCCAGCCTCAGTAAAACCAGGGACAGTATGTATAAATCTGTGTTTTTTTTACATCTGTCTGTGCATACTGTGTGTACATGTATGTGTATACTGTGTGATTGTATACTGTGTGTGTGTGTGTATACTGTGTGGCCCCATAATCTCTGATTGCCTGGGGGCCCCATGAGTTATCAGTCCGCCCCTGCCCTGAACACACCATCCCCACCATGAATCATGTTGTGGCAATGCTTTTCTTCAGTGGGGACAGTGAAGCTGGTCAGAGTTGATGGGAAGATAGATGTAGCCAAATACAGGGCAATCTTAAAAGAAAACCTGACGGGGGCAGAGGTTCACCTTCGAGCAGGACAACGAGCCTAAACATACAGCCAGAGCTACAATAGAATGGTTTAGATCAAAGCATATTCATGTGTTGGAATGGCCCAGTCAGAGTCCAGACCTAAATCCAATTCAGAATCTGTGGCAAGACTTGACATCTGCTGTTCACAGACGCTCTCCATGCAATCTGACAGAGCTTGAGCTATTTTCCAAAGAAGAATGGACAAAAATGTCACTCCCTAGATGTGCAAAGCTGGTAGAGACATCCCCCAAAAGACTTGCAGTTGTAATTAGAGTGAAAGGTGGTTCTACAAAGTATTGTCTCAGGGGGGCTAAATATAAATGCACCCCACACTTTTCACATATTTATTAGTAAAATAAATGTGTAAACCATTTATCATTTTCCTTCCACTTCACAATTATGTGCCACTTTGTGTTGGTCTATCACATAAAATCCCAGTAAAGTACATTTATGTTTTTGGTGGTAACATGACAAAATGTGGAATATCTCAATGGGGTTTGAATACTTTTTCAAGGCACTATAGTTTTGGTAAATCTAAAGGAGATTGTACAGAGATTGTACAATCAGATTGTATAGTGTTTGTAGCAGGTGCAGCTCAGCCACTCATGGACCCACACCTCCAGCTAGCCGCTGCTATGACACAGGCATTGACAGGGTCTGTGAGGGACACAAGCAGAGCTGCAGCTGCGGGGGGGAATTTTTCCTCTCCTCTTCGCTCTACAGTATGCGAGTGGCCCTCTTACAAGCAGGCGTCCACTCTGTTCCCTCCCCTGCTTCCTCATTGGCAGGGGGAGGGAGCCAATCGCTAGCAAGTGCTACAAAGCTGCATGAGCCGAAAAGGATTCTGGGACATGTAGTCCCCAACACAGACGGCCCCATTACAATCCCTAGGGGGCAGTACTACACACCCAAGCATGCCCTGGAGAGAAAGAAGGGAAGGACACCAATTGGCTGCCTGGGAGCTGGTCAGAGACCATGAGGCGGGGAGAAGACTCAGGGGAGAGTTGCTGCAGGGACATCCTGCCTGAGGGGGCTTCCCAGGCTCATCTCCTGGCGCACCTGTACAAACTGCATGAAGCGTTCCGGTTGTGGGGTAGCCAGTCGGGAAAGCTGAAGAGCCTGCCTGCAAGGACATCTCCTTTGGGGCCTTGGTCGCAGGATTGGTGAGCGGGCACTTGCCCAATCCTTCACAAGATAGAACGCAGCATGCAGACACCGGTGCTGTCTCTCAAATTCATCTACTAGGAGGATTTGTGGCCCACTTACACACTGCTGGACAGTCACATTACTTGCCTTACTTACCTGAGTACTGCCAGCACACTGTATACCACTCCTGCCAAACAGGACACCTAATTACACCAACTAAAATAGTTAGCTGGGGGGCGTGGCTTGATGGTGGAGTGAGCGGCCGCATAGTTACAGCGCTCCGGCTCTCAACAACCATCTTACAGGCATCCTGAGTCCTATCTCCTCACCGAAGGTCTCAATTTGTTCCCCACGCTGGTGGGCACGAAGCAGGCTGGCTACCATGGTGAAATACGGGCCGGCTTGGCCCCATCCACGTCGGACCATCTGGCGGGATTCCAGAGGCAAGATGGCGCCGGGACACAGGCCTCTCAGGCAGCCACACTGCAGGCGAATCTGTCTGATGACCGGATCTCTGCTAGTGGGGTGAGTGCTTCTACTCCTGCTATCTTCTGTACACAGACTGTCTTCCAGTTATCACAAGACCCCCAGACAGCTCAGGACCCCCAGCAATCCACTGATGATGATGGTGAGCTAAATCCCCCTGCTGAACCAACCCTAGCCACCATTATGCTGGCTATACAAGATTGTAAGGCCTCCCTCACTACTCAAATAGCCTCCATAAGAATTGATTTCTCACTCCTTAAACAGGATGTCCAAAACCTCCGTGACAGGGCTGGGGATATGGAGGAATGTATTAGTTCCATGGAGGACACTATGCACCCCCTAACTGTTAAAGTGAGAGATAATACTGGGGAACTAGCAGCTCTCCGCGCCAAATTCCCGAAGGAACAATTTACGTTTTGTTGGATTCCCTGAACGCGCAGAGGGCTCACACCCTGAAAAATTTTTATACTCCTGGCTGAGAGATATCTTTGGCACTGATGCGCCATCGTTTTCATATGTGATTGAGAGGGCACACCGTACACCCCCACGTCCTCCCCCAGAGGGAGCACCTCCACATTCAATCATCGCTCGCATCCTAAATTTCCAAGATAAAGTGGCCATTTTACAAATAGCAAGAGAGAAAGGTCCGCTTAAATACAACGGCAACAATATCTCTATTTATCCTGACTTCTCCGCTGAGGTGCAGCGCCAGCACATATCATTCTCAGCAGTGAAGAGTCGTCTACGTGAGGAGGGATTGAAATATGCCATGCTGTTTCCTGCCAAGCTCCGCATCATATTCGACGGTAAAGCTCACTTTTACTCCAGCCCTAAAGAAGCCATGGCTTGGCTAAATGACCGCTACGGGCCCGCAGACAGGCGCAGAGGTCACTGACCGCTTCCCCTGTTTAATGTTCCCCTTTACTGAACTCCTTATGGATGAAACCATGCAGTCCCCCATCCACTAAATGCTAACCTCATCTTGTAATGAAGGGGAAGAGAGAGAAGAGAAGGAAGAAAGATCTATAATCCTGCAACAACCTTTAACATTCCTGCTTGGCCTGTCATTTCTTTTTCTTCCCCTCGCTAGTAAGAAGGACTGATTCTTATTTTTCTTATTTTTTCGGGTCTTCCTACAAAACATACCGAAAAGACATCCTGGTTCAGGACATAACTTTATTTTTTTCTACTGTCAGTTGAGAGCCACACCGATCTCCACGTTACCTCCCCACCAGACAGTGGTGTGACCACAGAATAGTTGGACCCTCAATAACACTTCCCCCCCTTTTTTTTTTTTTTACGGGGTAGGAGGGGTCTATTTGGGTTTTGGGATCCAAGGCTCGCTAAGTTGGGGATGGCCGAGCGGGGTTGGGGTTATGGGTTTTTCAAACACGGTTTGCACTTTTTTGTGCTCTTTTTTACTTTTTTTTGCTTTTTTTCCTCTTTTCTCCTTTTTGCAATTTATATAGATGCTGCTCGGAACAGTTTATTGGCTTACTCGGGCCTGTATACTGACAGTACAGACTCGAGTAAACATAGATATTTGAAATGTGCTATACATATCATTGAATGCATGTGGCCTGGCGCGGCCTGTGAGGTACTAGATAAGTATGTGCTTATTTGTCCTTATGATCATGATATATTGTTTGTCTTACAATGTCAGGGTCCTTAAAAATAGTGTCATGGAACACTAGAGGTTTGAATGCCCCCCAAAAACGATCTCTCGTTTTTTCAGTCCTAAAGAAATGTCGTCCTCATGTGGTGTGTCTACAGGAGACCCACCTAACTGACACTAAGGTGAGGGCCCTTAAGCGTCCATGGCTGGCTCAGGGTTATCACGCTACGCACACAAATTACTCTAGGGGGGTTTATATCTTAGTGGCTAAATCCCTCCCAGCAGAAACCTTACAGGTCAAGACAGATCCAAATGGGAGATATGTCATACTTACTCTACAAATCTCCTCAATAACGTTTACTATTGTCAACCTCTATATTCCTCCGCACTTTTCGGCAGAGGTATTATTGAAATTGTCACTGTACTTGTTGGATAGACCCCCCGGACCTCTCCTTTACATCAGTGATTTTAATGCTGTACTGGACCCAGCCATGGATCGCTTGGGGGGTGGGGGTAGACCCTTTCCCTCCCTTTTGAACTGGATGCAGGTTTATGACCTGACACAGACTAATCTGACTCCGTGTCATTATTCTTATAGAAGCAATAATTTGACAAAGCAAAATAAAATTAAAGCAACTTATTTAAGAGTTGCCCCTAACAGACCTTACTGAATTATGGCGCTGGAAACACCCAGATGATAGTCAGTTTTCTTGTCATTCAGACTCATTCCACATTATGTCTCAAATTGATATGGCCTTCGCCCCAGCAGACACTCTCCCCTTTGTCGCTGCAACCTCCTATCTGCCTAGAGGGGTTTCAGACCATGCGCCCCTTTCTGTGGACCTTACCATCCTGCCGGGATCTACCCCCTCCATTTGGAGGTTAAATTCTTATTGGCTGGAGGATGAGGTGGTACAGGGAACATGTAGGCAAGGTATCAAGGAATACTGGAGGGATAATGTGGGGACAGTGGACCCTTCTATAGAGTGGGAGGCCTTCAAGGCTTCATTGAGGGGCACCTTTATGTCCATCACTGGGGTCTTGAGGAAAAACAACCAACAGCATACGGCAGAACTTGAAACTGCCATGGTACAAGCAGAATCTGTATATACCTCTGATCCGACCTCGGACACAAGAGAAACATGGCTATTGAAACGTAGGGAATATGAAATACGTCTGTTAGACCTTACAAAAAAGAAATTGTTACACATGGCACAGAAATCATTTAAACATGGTAACAAGCCTGGACGCATTTTAGCATACCTAACAAGGCCTGATCGCCCTCCAGTATCCATTCCTCGTATCTATACTAAGACAGGCCAAATGAGTGAGGTCCCTGGGGATATTATGGAAACTTTTTTAAACTTCTACACAGAACTTTACACTTCCAGGGCTGAGTACACTGAACCCCAGCTAAACGAATACCTTGCTGACATATCCCTCCCCTCCCTTTCTACTGAGGGGAGGGAGATGTTAGATGCTCCCATCTCGGTTGAAGGGATTGCAGTAGCCATTGCTCAAATGCCAGCCCACAAGACTCCCGGGCTGCATGGTTATCCCACTGAATGGTATTCACAATTTAGGGATTTACTGTGCCCATTTCTGCTACGTACATATAATAAGGCCTTGGATGCTGGTATCCTTCCCCCCACCATGCGAGAAGCCTTGATCGTGCTCCTGCTGAAACCCCGCAAAGATCCACTTAAATGTGAATCATACCGCCCAATATCCCTCATAAATGTGGATGTTAAGATCCTAGCAAAAGTGCTTGCAAACTGCTTAAATACTGTAGTTACGTCTCTGGTCAATAGTGACCAAGGGGGTTTTATACCTGGACGGTCCACAAGAATGAATATCTGCAGACTATTCCACAACCTGCAATACCCTCATGAGTGTTCCCGTACACGTGCCATTGTGTCTTTGGCCACATGTAAAGCATTTGATAGTGTGGAATGGCCATATCTCTTTCGTGTGCTGCAGGTGTATGGTTTCGGTCCTCGCATGGTGGCATGGATTAGACTACTTTACACATCCCCCCAAGCCCGAGTGCGAGTTAATTCCTCAATCACTAAATCATTCTCCATTACAAGGGGCACGAGGCAGGGATGTCCTTTATCCCCGCTTCTGTTCGCCTTGGCTATGGAACCACTGGCGGCTCGAATTCGTACATCCCCTTCCATCAAAGGCCTGCCTATTGCTACCATTGAGGAGCGTATTTCGCTCTATGCAGACGACACCTTGGTGTATCTGGCAGATACTAATACATCACTTTGGTCGCTATTGGCCGAGATTAATAGGTTTGGAGATTTCTCTGGATTCCGGGTGAACTGGGACAAATCCAGCCTGTTCCCCCTGGATTCTGCAGCAATCTCCCAGATCCACCCGGACTTCAACTTACAGGTAGTAACCTCCTTTCGATATCTTGGGGTCTTGGTACAATCGCCTTTATCCACCTACATTACTAACAACTTAGACCCCATACTGAGTCAACTACAGGAACAAATTAAACAGTGGATGGACTTGCCCCTAGATCTTATGGGAAGAGCAAGTCTACTTAAAATGATCTACCTACCGAAACTGCTATACGTGCTGGCTAACTCCCCTTGCAAAATCCCCAAATCTATTTTTAAAAGGATAGATATGATTTGTACAACGTTCCTGTGGAGTGGGGGGACCCCCAGGGTGGCATTGGAGACGTTAGGACTGCCATCACATATGGCGGGGTTGGCGTTTCCAAATTTTTTTCTTTATTACTTAGCATCACAGTTAGTGCATGTGCATGATTGGCTATGTCCGGTCCCGGCAAATGCATGTACTACCACTGAGGGAGCCATTGCATCTTCCATGGAAACTCTACATAACATTGTTTATGGAGGTAGGGTTCCAAGTCGACCAGGCACCTCTATGCTAGCAACTTCTCTCTTACTTTTTCGATATATCATTACAAAAATCTCTAAACATTCCTGGTCCACATCCCCAAATAATCCCCTGTGGTTCAACCCTACTTTGCAGGAACTATACTCATTGCCCGACACTCAGCGATGGTACTCTAAGGGAATAAAATACTTATGTCATTTGTATGATGCCCAAGGGTTTAAAACTTTTCAACAACTGAGATTAGACTTTGACCTACCACGCTCTTATTTGTTCCACTATTATCAACTTAGGCATGCTATACGAGCTCAGTTTGGCTCCTTAAAAAATCCCATTAATTTGCCCCCACTAGAGAGACTACTAAGACAACCAGATCCTAATAAGCTTATTTCTACCTATTATGCGGCCCTAATGACAGACGTTAACCCCCGATTTAGTAAAGTACAGGAAAAATGGACATCCATGGACATCTCATTTACTGAGGAAGACTGGACTGAATTCAGAGACACATATAAAGCCACGGTCATCTCATCTAGAGATAGAGTTATACAGATTAAATTTTTTCACCACTCTCATCTTACTCTGGCCAGACTACACAAAATGGGGCTGAAGTCCTCCGCTGAGTGCTTTCGTGGTTGTGGAGGGAGTGCTGATTTCATGCACTGCTTCTGGACCTGCCCAGTGGTTCAGGACTTCTGGGTGGAAGTAGGCTCCTTCATTTCCTCTGCTCTAGGCCTCCCCAATATCATCCACCCAAAAAATGGTCTGTTGGGGATCTTTGGAGATTTACAACTATCAACACAGGCAAAAAGATTACTACGAATCCTCTACTTTTATGTTAGAAAGACCATCCTGCTGTCATGGAAGGGTGTATCAACACCCTTGAAATCCCTATGGCTAAAATTAATCAATGATGTTATACCACTGTATAGACTTACCTTTGAACTAAGGAAATGGATAAAAACATTCCATAAAATTTGGGGTAGATGGCTTGCTAGCCCTCTGACCCTCACCTTGTAGGATATGTAGTTGGGACATTTACAGGTCGCGCCAGGATAGCATATAATTTATGCAAATTATTAATACCGTTATATACGGAGGAATTGCTTGTATAAGTAGTTGTGTGCAAATATTAGCAGATGTACCAATGTCTGTCTTTGTTTATATGAGTTACATGTTATTGCTGTTTACCAATGCCTAACCGAGCATATTAAGTGGTTGTTTGTTGTGCTTGTTTTGTACAACTGGTTTGTAAAATTAATAAAAATATCTTTAAAAAAAAAATAAAATAGTTAGCTGAAGATTCCAGGCCTTCTTTCTTCCCAGTGTCTACAGCTGATTTCCCCTCCCGGGATTAAAGTCACTGGTGCCATACGGGCCCACATATTCACCCAGGGCTCAGGATATTTAGTAAATGAGCGTGGTAATCTGACTTGAAAGTTACATTATTGAACTGAACTAAGTACAGTGTTTGCAGTTCTTTGGGACTGTGGTTTCAGGGGACAGAAGGGGGAGGTCTGACATAAGAAAGGGTCATTCCTCTGCCTTTCAATCTGCTTGGGCTCATAGAGCCCAATTTAAGTAGGGCTGGCGATTATTCTATTGAAGTGTTATTGTTCATACAGCAATTTGTCATTTATGGGTGGTTGAGGAGTCCCCAGAAAGCAGCCAGATAGTATCATTGAGTTTATTGCTCTTAACTTTCAGTCATCTTTGCTTAGTTGATCTGCTTGCAATATATTTGTCTATTTTTCAGTGATACTGCTACCGTTTGTTCCATTCTTAAGAAATTTCACAGTAAAGGTAATTTCTGTGTTCACTACAATTTGTATTCTTTTTTTACTGTGGTGTTCGCAGTAACATTATTGCCAGGTGTGCCAGAGGGGCTGAGACTGTTTTTGGGGTTGAGAGGGAGAGTACAGAACCAGATATACTTTAAGCGGCTCCTGCGGGGGTAGTGCTACATGTATGCCCTCCTTTATACACCTAAAATGAACTAGTTTCGCTTTTGGTGCCATTAATTGTTAAGAGCACCCCAAACGTAGAAGCAAGCACACATTTTGCTATGTGGAAAAACAAGCGACAAACACAGCAAAACACACAGTAAAAATCGTTCAAACCAAAACACGCCAAAATCTCCCATGAGCTACTATGCATGGTAAAAAACACACCACGTTCTGCTTTAAAAAAAGTTCTGGAGCTTCTTTGGGGCATTTGTTGCATGTAGGGTAACCTATTCAAGTGAATGGAATGCTCTATGCATGACAAGCGGAAATGCTCCAAAACACAAAAAAAACCCAAAAAAACGCGAGTTCAGCTACACAGAGTTGTGAATGGGGCCTGACAGCTGAGTGTCTCCATCCACTCCCTCCTATGTACTTGTATACAGATAAATAGGACCATAAACTATGCAATCTGATTGTACAATCTATGTACAATTTTCTTTAGTTTTTACCAAAACTATGGAATAGGAGGCCATACTTAAACGATCTATTCAATTTGTATCAAATCAGACAGGCTCTTGCACTACATAGCTGATGGTATATCTAAAGGAGATTAAAGAATCAGATTTTACTGTGTATGGTCACCTTAAGGCTACTTTCACAATAAGGCGCTTTACAGGTGCTACAGTGCTAAAAATAGCGCCTGCATAGCGCCTGTAAAGAGCCTCTCCTGTCTCTCCAGTGTGAAAGCCTGAGTGCTTTCACACTGGAGCAGTGCGCTTGCAGGACGGTAAAAAAAGTCCTGCAAGCAGCATCTTTGCAGTGCTGTAGGAGCACCCCTGCCCATTGAAATCAATGGGGCAGCGCAGCCAAACCGCCTCTGCAGCGGCGCTTTGCGGGTGGTTTTAGCGCAGCTAAAATGACTGTAAAGTCACGCTAAAATATCATAAAACATATAGAGAGCGTCTATTGAGACGTTCCCTCACAACTGTAAAAACCACTTCATCACCACATCACTAGTCAAACTTTATACATGAACTTCATTGACTGGTGATCATAGAAATCCCACTACCTCCAGGTACAAGCCCCCTTGTATGTCAACCTGTACCTGGGGGGGGGGGGGGGGGGGGGTTTATGTTTTCATATGAAGAGGCAGTGATGTGCCAGTGTCATGTTAACCCTTGCACATGTATGTTGATGATATTCTAATCCTATGGTAGTCGCTGCAGTCTCTCAGCTCCAATCAATTCAATCTTTCATTCACTGTGATGGTCATGAATCCAATATCCCTTTTTACATTTATATATTTGTAAAGATAATAATAATATGATGGGCACCCTGTGTTATAGGAAGCCTACTGCTGGTAATAGTATAATGGATGCGGCCAGCTGACCTAGCTGATTTTGAAAGTGATACCAAGGTGCTTCAAGGACATTTTATGAGATGAGTATATATTAAAACAATATTAAAATGTGCATATAAAAGAGCCTTAAGGATCTATTGTTATAGCAAGATCATTGCCCCAGAATTTTGAATAAACTCACATTGTAACTATTATTATATTATTATAAATATTTAGTAGTCAGGTTCCCCAAATCAGGGAAATTTTACAAAAACTCTAGCTTATTTTTAAGAATTTACAGTATCTCTTACCCTCTGGGTTCAACCTGAGGGTTCACCCACCATGCTTCACTGTTGCCTGCAGACACTCATTATTGTAACGCTCTCCAGCCCTTCGCCGAACAAACTGCCTCCTGTTACAGCTAAATATTTCAAAATATTGACTCATCAGATTAGAGCATCTGTTGCTATTTTTCTTCACCCCGATTACAGTTTTTTAATGCATAGTTGAGTTGCTTAGCCTTGTTCCAACATCTAAGGTATAACTTTTTTAATAGGTGTACCTGGGTACCTGGGTACCTGGGTTTCTGGCAGTTATGTACTGATGGCATTTCTGGACGTCTTCTAATGTCAAAGGAAAGTAAGCTTGATGTGTCCTTTATCTGCTGCATTAAGTTTCTTTGGCCGACCACTCTGTCTACGGACCTCAACGTTGCCTGTTTATTTGTGCTTCTTCCAAAGAGCTTAAACAGCACATCTTGAAACCCCAGTCTGCTTTGAAATCTTTGCCTGGGAGAGACCATACTGATATAATAAATATACCCTGTGTGCTCAGTCTTCTACAATCTCATATCAGTAGCAGAGTTTGGCCGTTCCTTCACTCAGTTTAAGCTTTCTACATAGCTTTTTCTGTTTCAGTTAATAACACCTTTTTAACCTATATATGAAATTGATGATCCTTCGCACCCGCTTGGTATAATTGGTTAATCATACACCTGACTCTAATCCTACAAAATCCTACAAAATCCCTGACTTTGTGCAAGTGTACAAAGTGTGCAAGTGTAATGCCCCGTACACACGGTCGGACTTTGTTCGGACATTCCGACAACAAAATCCTAGGATTTTTTCCGACGGATGTTGGCTCAAACTTGTCTTGCATACACACGGTCACACAAAGTTGTCGGAAAATCCGATCGTTCTGAACGCGGTGACGTAAAACACATACGTCGGGTCTATAAACGGGGCAGTGGCCAATAGCTTTCATCTCTTTATTTATTTTGAGCATGCGTGGCACTTTGTTAGTCGGATTTGTGTACACACGATCGGAATTTCCGACAACGGATTTTGTTGTCGGAAAATTTTATATCCTGCTCTCAAACTTTGTGTGTCGGAAAATCCGATGGAAAATGTCCGATGGAGCCCACACACGGTCGGAATTTCCGACAACACGCTCCGATCGGACATTTTCCATTGGAAAATCCGACTGTGTGTACGGGGCATAAGAATTTATGCTGGTTTGAAGCCAAAGGGTAATCAGAACTAATATTGATTTGATTTAGATTTTTATTTTCACCCCGAACCAAAATTTTTAAAAAAATTGCATGGGGTCCCCCCAAATTCCATATGGGTCCCCCCAAATTCCATACCAGGCACTTCAGGTCTGGTATGGATATTAAGGGGAACCCTGCACCAGTTTTTTTTTTAAATGGCGTAGGGGTCCCCTGCAAAATCCATACCAGACCTGAATAAGGGGAACCCCGCGTCAAAAATTTTTAAAAAATGGCGTGGGGTCCCCTCAAAAATCCATACCAGACCCTTATCTGAGCACGCAACCTGGCAGGCCGCAGGAAAAGAGGGAGTCGAGGGAAAACGAGAGAGTCCCCCCCTGAACTGTACCAGGCCACATGCCCTCAACATGGGAAGGTTGCTTTGGGGTAGCCCCCCAAAGCACCTTGTCCCTATGTTGATGGGGACAAGGGCCTCATCCCCACAACCCTTGCCAGGTGGTTTTGGGGGTCCGCGGGCGGGGGGCTTATAAGAATCTTGAAGCCCCCTTTAACAAGGGGACCCCCAGATCCAGGCCTCCACCCCTGTGTGAAATGGTAACGAGGTACAAATTTCTACCATTTCACAAAAAAAGTGTCAAAATGGTACAAAAGACAAGACACAGCTTGAGACAAGTCCTTTATTAAAAAATAAAAAATAAAAATGTCCCACAAAGTCCATTCATCTGCTTCTCTTGCTCCGCCGATGGACCGAAAAAAACAAAACAAAACAAAGCCGCGACCGCGTCCATGGGAGGCACCCGCTGTATGACGCATCTTCGCTTTGACAGTTCTTATATAACTGAGGGCGGGGCCACACAGTGACGTTCCCAGGTGACCCCACCCCTCTCTGATGCATGGGGACTTCCCCATGACTTTCCTGGGGTGTTAGAGGGGGCGGGGCCACCCATTTACGGAACCGGGTGGCCCCGCCCCCTCTGACACCCCGGGAAAGCCATGGGGAAGTCCCCGTGCGGCAGAGAGGAGCGGGGTCACCCGGAAATGTCACGGTGTGGCCCCGACCTCAGTTATATACGAACTGTCAAAGCGAAGACGCGTCATATGGCGGGTGCCTCCCATGCAATTTTTTTTTGAAATTTTGGTTCGGGGTTCCCCTTAAAGGGGCTGGGGTTCCCCCAAAGGGCCTGGTAATGGACTGGGGGGATCCCATGCTGTTTTTTTCAATGAATTTTATCTGTATTGCCGAGACCCGACAATTCATTATAGCCACTATTACTTTTAAATGACTTTTTTTCCTTTAGAAATGTCATTTTGTGCAGGGACTATTCTAAACACGGGAAAAATGCACCACTTTACAGGCATACTATAGACACCCCCCAGGTACGAAATTTAAAGGAATATTTCACTTTTATTGTTTCACTTTAAGCATTATTAAAATCACTGCTCCCGAAAAAACGGCCATTTTTAAAACTTTTTTTTGCATTGATACATGTCCCCTGGGGCAGGACCCAGGTCCCCAAACACTTTTTATCAAAATAACTTGCATATTAACCCTTAAAATTAGCACTTTTGATTTTTCACATTCGTGTCCCATAGACTTTAACGGTGTTTGCGTGTTCAAATGAATTTTTTGCCTGTTCGCATGTTCTGCTGTGAACCACTGCTGCGGGGGGTGTTTCGGCCCATCCCTAGTGACTAAACATCACCATGAGAAAGCTCTATTTGTGTGAAAAAATTATAAAAATGTCAAATGGGTACAGTGTTGCATGGCTGCGCAATTGTCATGTAAATTGTGACAGCATTGAAAGTTGAAAATTGGCCTAGGCGGGAAAGGGGTAAAAGTGCCCAGTAGGCAAGTGGTTAAAGTGATTTTGTGCATTCATCACCACAGCTCCCACTGTGCTCACTACAAAACTGATTCCCATTTACCAATATTTGAGTTTGCGAATTTACAATCTAATTGAAAATCACTTGTGCATTCAGAAAATGCATCCAAAAGATATTTAGTCCTGAAGGAAGAGTTTACAGCGGGGGTCAGCAACCCGTAGACTGCAATCTACCAGTAGATTACAGCCAGATGACTGGTAGATCATGAAATGGGCTTGCTGACCCACCATCCCAGAGCATCAAACAGAGTGCAATGCAGAGGGACTACTTGTAAAGTTGGAGCTGTAGTAGGGAGCAAAAACTGCATAAGCCGATGCCTCCTCTGTGGTGCTGGCTCCTCTCCCATGCAGAGTGATACCCACTGCACTCCACCTCTTATCCTGGCTAGCTGTCTTCAAAGGGGTGCCAGCAGCAGGAAAGAAGAGATCTTCAGATCAGTGTGAAGCAATACACTGGGCATACAAGTATAAGGCTGCACAATGATGCGCTGCAGTTTACCCACACCGTGGGTGCAGTGCAGTGTACCTGCAGCTTTCCTGCTGGTTTGCTGCGCTTAGCCATAGAATTATATTATATCCTGTGGGTTTAGTGCACTTTCTGACTGCAGGAGTTTTGGTGCACTTTCAGAAAGTGCACCACACCTACAAGGATATAATAGAAGTCTATGGCAAAGCGCAGCAAACCCAGGATAGTTGCATATGCACTGAGCTGCACCCACACCAGTGTGAAAGCAGCCTTATTGGGAGCTCAGAACAGTATAGGTTCATTTACCTTTGCAGTTTGGGGGTATTAAAACCCCGCAGTTAAGATGTTTTTACTATCCCCGCTCCTACAGCACCCTCTTTACCTGCAGTGGCCAGGTGTGTACACATGCTGTAGCCGCAGCAGGAGTTATATACCCTGTCGTGGTTAATTGGTGTAGTACCTGCCAAGCCTGACCCATTCAAGTGAATGAGGCCACTATGCTAGTGCCCTGGAACCTTGTGCAGTACAGCAAACAAGGGTTAAAGCAGGCAGCATTGTGTTGCTTTCTCACTACCTGCTTTAACCCCTTGGACCCCATAGAAGCATACAGTTGTGGAGCACTTGCAGAGTGACCTTATTTACTTGAATGGGTCCTGATTGGCAGGTGGTAGAACCCAGCGAAAGCAACAAGGGGCTTAATTCCTGCTGCGGCATGTGTACACCATGACTCAACTGCAGGGTTTTACCACCCCCAACTTTACATGTGAATGAGCCCTAAGGGTGCCGCTGCCGAATTCAGCTAAGGGCTCATTCACAAGTTCAGCAGACTCTGCTGCTCCTCGAAAAAGATGATCAGAGTGTGTTTGACAGGTGGTGAGGAGGTAATATGTTGCCTTCTCACCACCTGATTTAAGCCCATGATTGCTGTGCCATACATGCAATTGCGACAAGGTAGTACAGCAATTAGAGGTTTAAATCAGGTGTGAGGAGGCGACACTGTGCCCAGTGATCTTTGACTTTTCCCATGTTGTTCAGATAGATCTCCACCCTCTTTAAGCATGACTACCTCGGGTTTACAGTGTTAGATATTTATAAGGAACACTGAGAACTACAGAAACGAAACTAAACTTTTGGGGAAGGTCTTACAATTGAAGATCTTTACAGTGTTGTCATATTCCTTACTCTGCACATTTAAAACAAGAACAGATAAAAAAAACTGCATCCCCCTCATTAACACTGTTGTCAGATAGAACTTACCACATTTTAAAGTTTCCAATAACTCTTCCAGTAGGCCATTCTGTAGTGTGCTGCCACAATGATTACCAAATGTATGTGGTTTTTTAAAAGAACGCATAGACATTGGGTTTTGACCTACTGCTGTGTCCTGGTATGACCCATTTTGTGAACGCCTTTCTAAAAGAGTCACAATTTTTTATAAAGTGAGTCCTGCTTTACTGCTTTATCTTAAAATTACTCACCTGTTGAAGTCCTTTAGATGGATGTTAGTTTTTATTTTTATAAACTGGAGTCCTTATAAGGATCTCCAGATATAAGAGCTTCTTATTTCAGTTAAAATCATACAACGTACAGTAGAAACATTCAATCTGCTGATTCAGCTTAATCATAAGTCTTATGATTAAGCTACATCAACAAAATGTGTTCAAATGTTGCATGTTATAGCATTTCTACAATCTTATTTAGTTTATGTTTATGTTTAACTGGAAGATTCATGGTACGGAAGACAAAGGCCTTACAACAACTTTAGGGTGAAGATTAGCTAGTCTTACTAGCAGTAGTAGTACATTTGCACTGTTCCATGGAGTCCGATGGTCAATGCTATCTTTGTACGAGACACTTTGGAAATTTTTCTTAAAAAGGGAAATCTCTTGATAGATAGGCCAAGACTTTCTTTTACCCCTTACTAATGCCACAGTATAGATACACTACCATCATCATCGTTGTTAACCAGCTGCTACAAGCCAACCCTTCTAGTAGCTCCTAAAAAAGAAAGAACCCCCATCAATTATAGCTGCCACCTCTATCAGCACCTTTATTACCACCTCTAATGCCGCGTACACACGAGCGGACATTACGGCGGACTTTGCCCGGCGGACTTTTCGACGTACTTTCCGACGGACTTTGTGAATGAACGGACTTGCCTACACACAATCCACCAAAGTCCGTCGAATTCGTACGTGATGACGTACGACCGGACTAAAACAAGGAAGTTCATAGCCAGTAGCCAATAGCTGCCCTAGCGTGGCTTTTTGTCCGTCGAACTAGCATACAGACGGCGGACTTTTCGACCGGACTCGATTTCAACGGATAAATTTAAAACAAGTTTCAAATCTAATTCCGTCGAACTTTTGAGAAAACAAAGTCCGCTGGAGCCCACACACATCGAATTGTCCGACGAAATCCAGTCCGCCGGGCAAAGTCCGCCGTAATGTCCGCTCGTGTGTACGCGGCATTACTGTTCTGTTACCTGTCAGTGTGTCAACCTCCTACACTGCTCCTTTATTTTAAATGGTGAAGAAAACAAGTAAATGAAAAGGAGCCTCAGCTACCACCCCCTCTTACACACTTGTACAAGAAAACCCTCCAAATGCCATATATTATTTAGCTGACTTATTAATTGATGGGGTAGAATTTTTTCAGATCGAGTGAGCTTATGATACAAATTTAACCACTCGCTGACTGTCGAATGTATAAAAAAACCTCACTTCCAGTTTCAGAGCTGAAATTGATTAGCTGCATTGCAGGGCAGAGGAGACATTGTGGGTCTAATAGACAACTGATGTGTCCATAAAGAGTACCTGTCACCTGGCCAAAGCTATCACATAGGGGGTTTGTTAGCCCATTGAGATAGCAATAAATTAAATGTAAAAAAATATAATTTAAATGAAATAAATAAAAATAATTTAAAAACATTAAAAGCACCACTGTCCTTTCTGCACATACATACAAATGCAAACATGGTGTAGGTCCCACCTCTGTATGTAAAAAGGGATTGCACCACACATGTGAGGAATTGCCACGAATATCAGAGTGAGAGGAGTTATTCTAGAACCTTTATGTATAATGAATAATGAAATGAGTCCCCTGCTGGCAATCTTGGCTTCTCCTCTTCTTTGTGTGCCCCTATAGCAAGACGCTTCTTATGGGGGCACACAATGCGTGCTCACTCCTGAGCTGCGTGTGTCTATGGAGCCATAGACACACACAGCAGGGCTTAGCCCCGTCCCTACTTCCTCCTCCTGCTGCTACCTGGGTCCCTGTGTGAAGTGGAAAAGCGGGGAGAAGAGATGCAGCTGTGCACAGCGCTAGATCTCTTCTCCCCTCTCTTCATCCTCACACAGGGAAGGCGGAGGATAGCAAACCATAAAATGTTTTTTACCTTAATGCAGAGAATGCATTAAGGTAAAAAACATTTTGGCTTTAGCACCATTTTAACTCTACAATCATAACCTGTAAATGCATTTAAAGCATCACCTATGAAAAATTGGAGGTACCACAGCTTGTCTCCATTTCACAGGCATGCACAATTTTAAGTCTTGACTTGTCTGGTATCTGTTTACTCAACTAAAATTCGTTTTAGTGTATTTTTTTTCCTGAAAATTTAAATTTTGTAAATGGCTACACAAATATTGTGTGACATAAAAATTCCAACAGCCACCATTTTATTGCCTCATGCCCCTGTTTTCAGAAAATGTATAATGTTTGGGGTTCGAAGTAACTTTCTAGCAGGCAATGATAAACTTTACCAGGTGTGTGAGCAATTAAAAAAATTTCCTTGGATAGCACGTGTTTAAAGTATATTTTATAAGAGAAGTATTAGATTTTTTTTTTAGAGAATCATACTTACAGAGGTGGATGCTCCATCTGTCCCCCGCCGGCTGTAACACTGAGAACCAAGTGATCAAACACCTCCGTTCGCTCAGTTCTCACAGCTTGGTAAACAGAGAGCTGCTGTGAGGCACCTTTCACACTGGGGCGGTAGGGGGCGTCAGCCGTAAAACAGCGCTATTTTTAAGGCTGTTTTACCGCGGTATTCGGCCGCTAGCGGTGCGGTTTTAACCCCCCGCTGGCGGCCGAAAAAGGGTTAAAACCCCTCGTATATCGCGGCTATAGCCGCGGTATTACCGCGATATAGCCGCGCTGTCCCATTGATTTCAATGGGCAGGAGCGGTTTAGGAGCGGTGAATACACCGCTCCTTCCCCGCTCCAAAGATGCGGCTAGCAGGAGATTTTTTCTTCTCCTGCCAGCGCACCGCTTCAGTGTGAAAGCCCTCGGGCTTTCACACTGAACAAACAGCGGAGGCTGTTTAGGGGCGGTTTGCAGGCGCTATTTTTAGCGCAATAACGCCTGCAAACCGCCCCAGTGTGAAAGGGGTCTGAGTCACAGCTCTCTGCTCTGCCCCCCCCCCGCATTTACTGGAGTGCTAGGCTGTGGAGGGGACAGGAGCGGCCCCTCCACAGGGCATGTTTGGCCAACTTTACAATTTGTTTAGAGCTCATTACAAGATTTCCAGCCATTGTTTTATTCAGTTTTTATATGACTAGAGTAATGTAATGTGAGACAGACCAGCTAGCATTTTCAGGAAAAGACAATAACTTATGAAGCATGGGAAAGGCATGTTGAATATGTGAGCAGAGGCCGGCCCACTGAGAGGCTGACCCGGATGCAGGTCCAGGGATCTGTGGTTGCAATCCTTCCCAAGCCTGGACCGGCTCTGAGATGTCAGCAGACAGCGGACTTCAGCCCCCTGTCTGCTGAAAACGGTTCACAGGAATGCAGAACGAATGGTTCACAAGAGTGCAGAACGAACATCTTCTTTAATGCCTTGCTCATTTCTATTTTTTTAAAACCTTTACATTACAGAAATAGCATTTTGAAAATAGAATATAACATGTTGCTTGTATTTCCATTAAACCAGTTCTAGGTTAATCAGATATCATCATAAGACATACAATGACCCCGTGCAAATGCATTACCTAGTCCTAGACCAACCAATAATTTTTTACTTTACAATAGTCATACCAGGAAAAATGGGCTGACATGAATTACTGAAATTGCATTTGCACATTTAACTTTACTATCCATCTTTAACTAAGTGATGGGTATTTTTGAAGCATACTATCTGAAAAACAGATCAGTTTATTTTTTTATCTTTGACATTATAAAGAACCAAATCAAAAGTGATGACATAATTAAGCACCTGTGAGAAATATAACATTTCACAATTGTTTATGCAAGTATTCACACCACTCATGTATTATAATAGTATCTTAAATGAGTTACAGAGAATGTGTTCAAGTTGTGAAATAGAAGGTGACAAATGTCCTCATGTTACAGGTGGAAAAAAAACATTTGATTTGCTGCTATGGGATATTTTATTGCAATTTGGCAAAATCGCATGCATTTAACTTAAAAGAGATTAATCAGCACTGCTGATCTTGTTCTGATTTACAGTCTAACACAAAACAGCAGTCTTGAGATGCTCCCCAGCGATTTCTTTTTCAGTAAGTGCCAATGATGTAAACCATTGCCTGTCTGCAAAATTTCAGCCAGTTTCCATGGGTTTAATCAACTGAATGCAGTAATATGCAGGAAAAACAAATCTTGAAGCTTTGGGACTTTGACTTACCGAACTGTGAACAATGGGCTACAATATTGGTGTTTAACTTATTTTATAGTTTCATACCTTTAAGCATTCCATCATGCATTTATACCATTAAAATGACCACCTAATGTTTTGTTTTAAGTTCTTGTTTGTAATACAGATATTTTATAGAGGGATAGGGAGATATTAATCTTAAAACAGTGACAAATGTTAACTTTTTTGAATAAAAAAGCATCCACTGCTTTTCGTTTGCAGTAGCTACAATAAAAAGCTACTTCTGTAGGAAATCACATCGTTCGTCTTTCAAAAATCTTTTTATGTACTGTGTGTGCACACAAAATGGTAAAAAATTGCAATTTAAATACATATATATATAATTTAGCGTTTCTCTCTCTAAAAAAGTAAGTGGGGGACGTCAAGTATTATTAAACAGGGCATTCAGCAGCATGGTGGTTTTGGGTCCTCTGCTTCTATCTATAAGCAGCTGAAAAGGAATTATCTGTAGGTTATGTTTGTCTGCTAATCAACCATCTTTTACATACAGTAGGGAATTAATTATTTAATCCCCCGCAGATTTTGTAAGTGTTGCCCACTTACAAAGAAATGAAGGGTCTATAATTTTTATCATAGGTGTATTTTAAATGATAGAGACAGAATAACAACCAAAAATCCAGAAAGAAAAAAAAAACACATGATACAAATGTTATAAATTAAGTTGCCGTTCAGTGAGTAAAATATGTATTTGATCCCCAAGCAAAACATGATAAAAATTATAGACCCTTAATTTCTTTGTAAGTGGGCAAACTTACAAAATCTGCAGGGGATCAAATAATAATTTTACCCACTTTAGCACAATGTTTAGCTTATTTATTTACCATTTTTCCTTATACTCAAATCTGTAAATAGTCTGTTCCCTCATACTGTTGGTAAATTCGTTAACATTATTTTTTCTTCATACCTTGTTTCTTCTAATATTTTTTATTTATAAAACCTCACGCTCCTGATATTTCCAATCAAACCGAACTTTCTATCCATGCTCCTCCTGCTGCCAATAGCAAGACATCTCCAGACCTTTTCTTAGCTGTTACCTATACTTTCAATTGGTGGTGGACATATCATTTGTGCGGAGTGTGCAGCTGCACAAGGGCCCTCTGGGACTTAGAGGCCCCTTTAAACTGCATAGAGGACATATGGGTGATCTCCCTTTCTCACGTGCACCTGGTCATTGCTCACATCGAATTAGCTGTCCATCAATACACAGTGATTATTTTTACTTGGCCAGTAGTTTGATCAGGGGGGCTGAAATTTGATCTTCAATGATCTTGTCTGCCAAAGCTCTCAAGTGATCACAAAATCTCAAAAAAACAGTAGAAAAAGCTTTTTTAAAGTGGCTGTAAAACACTGACATGTAATATGAACAAAGCACATCCTTTTATACTGTCTAATTGCCTCTGAAGGGGGTGTGTCCCTTCCCTCCAATAAGGGTTTAGAGCTCTTGTCAGTGAGATCTGCACTGTGAGACATCCCTGCTATCTGCTTTTCTGAGCGAAGAGATCCAACATAAACTGAGCACTTTGAATGGCTGTAGAAGACAGGTGGCTGCAGATAAACAGGTACAATTTGAGTAGGGGGATTTGTTTCATCTCTGTGTATCACCTGATGCTAGTCATTTCACTGGGTATATGTGAGGGTTTTCAACCACTTTACCTAAATGAACCTTCTTTTCAGACTGTATGCTTTCTTGATCCTTCACCATCCAATAGAATTACTCATCTCTCCTTGTCCTTTATTCGTATCTTAATGTCTGCTTTTATCCTAGTCTTTATTATTGGCATTTTCTCTTTACAATTTAAATGCATATGCTTAATGTCAATACTTGAAAGAACCCTCTCTGGACCCTTCAACATTTCAGTCTTCCCCACCTATCACCTTTTCCCACTTGTCCCCTACTTTTCATATTTGTTTCATATTTCTTCAATAATACATTTAACCAGTAATCATAAATTAACATTTTACTAAATCCATTTTTGCTGATTTTCCATCTTTAATCTTCCATACATTTCCACCTTTATATTCCTGATACCAACCCAAACACAACCTCATCTTCTCTTTTCTTCCACTCTCATTCAGTCAGTCATTTCTTCACATTCTTACATGCTGGGCTTTTCTTAAGTCTCTTATTTCTCTGGAATTCCCTTTTACCTGTCAGTGCTTTCTAATCCTTAAAGTTGACCTTGAAGATGACAATACAGTTTTATAGGAGGGGGTCAAAGAAGCATGAGGAAATGGGAAGAGCACAATAGGTGAAGCAAGTAATAACAATTTATATGTATTTATTTTAAAATATTGGTTTAGAATATTGGTTATTGCAATACTGGCTCCTTCACATAAGGAGGAGGGCAGAAGGTACACTTTAAAACCTTCAAATGCACCCTGCAGGCAAGCACAAACTTGGCCTAAGATATGATATTTAACCAGAGCCTTTACTACAGAGCCTTACTGCAGCCTTTCCCACTGTCTGACAAATAAAACACTTTAATCTTGTGTACAGTTTATTCAGAGCATGTAAGCTTTTACCCCACATCCTTCTAAATGTAATGTCCTATGGGCAGGACTACTATTGTATTTTCTGCTGCTGTTTATGTCTTTACCATAAAGCTGTATGCACTCATTACTGTGTTTTGCATTATCTGCATTGTTGCTCAGTCATGTTTGTATCAGTATGGGCAGTATGGGCAGTATGGGCAGTGTGGGCAGTATGGGTAGCACTGATTTATCAGTATGGCACTGCAAATATTGCCAACAAAAATTTATCAAGGTGGACTTAGTTATCTTGATGGATGGAAATTTACATGGTAGAATCGTGCAGTGGGACAGGTTACTTGCATTATGTAGAGGGCATCAGTAGGGAAAAGTTAAATCAATAATTCAGTAGGTTCAATAGCACAGCCTAGGTTCAGAATTCAATAGGTTCAGGATAAGGACTTTGTTTCTACCCAAATAACATTTACTAAAAGTGTAAGTAAACCCCCCTATCGTTTTCAGCCAAAGAAGCTGCCATCTTTGCCTTTGTTTAATCTACAACTTCCATGATGCTGCACATGTGATAAGGTATGACACCAGCCATTGGATGGTTTGGCAGTTTTGGTTGAGAGCACAACCGATGGGAGTGTTACATTTCCGGCACGTGGCGGAAATGAAACTGTTTTACAGATGGGTTTAATTCCACTTTAAAGTGGTTGTAAACCCCATTCATGAAATCTGACCTATGCACATATATCTGTAATGTTTACTTATTTCTCTCCAAAGCTCTGAGTCCCGTGTCTCTCTGCTGCTTCGTTCCCCTGTTATCAGCATGATAACTTCTGAGAAGTTCTCTGACACGGGAGATAAAAGCAGCTGGAAATTTGTGTCGGGGAGGGTGCTTAGAGATAGATAAGCAGAGAGCTTGTCTATTCATAATACAGCTCTGCAAGTTTATTTGTTCCTCTGCCTATGTAGAGGGAGGGTGTGTGCCTTTCCTCCAATCATCTCACACACAGTGTATGCCCAGACTGCCGAATGAGGAAACAAAATTTGTAACACAATGTGCACTTTCTAAAGAGTGTAGAAAGCTGAAGACAGCAAATATGCAAGTAAAACTTATGTAAGAGGATTTGTTTCACCCCTGTGTATTATCTGAGGCTGTTTACTTCACTGGGTATATGTGAGGCTTTACATCCACTTTAACATTAACAGGAAGCAGAAAAAGGGGCCTTCTGTTCATGTTGGGCATGAAAAGAAATTAAAATAGATAGACATTTTAGAAATATTGTGACATGTGTGGCCAACTTTACAATTTGTTTAGAGCTCATTACAAGATTTCCAGCCATTGTTTTATTCAGTTTTTATATGACTAGAGTAATGCAATGTGAGACAGACCAGCTAGCATTTTCAGGAAAAGACCATAACTTTTGAAGCATGGGAAAGGCATGTTGAATATGTGAGCAATTTGTTTACACATTGCATGCGCTATAAGATACAGACAGATATTCTTTTATAGATAATAAATAATTAAATATAAATTTAAAAATATTTTAAAAAGTTATAGACCTTTGATTGTAAGCTCCCTGGGGGCAGGTACTAATGTGAAAGTTCAATATATATGTAAAGTACTTGTAAATTGTCATCCTATATACTGTAAATACCTGTTTGAAATAAATACGTTAAAGTTGAAAAAGTAAAAGGCTAAATGGCAACTGATAACTGAAATATGACATATTTATCAAAGTCAGTTTGTAAAGGTCACAAAAATACTATAAATAATGCAGATATCCCTATAATTATATAATATAAATAGCAGTCATTTTATACAGAAGATACAGTATGTCACACTTGCTTTCAGAATGTATGCAATGACGTATGTCCTGCTATTTTTTAATTTATATAGTTGTAGAGACTTTGCCTTAAGCTAGAGTGTCCCTAGTCCAAATTTAGTGATTAGTTGGGTTGTAGGCAGCCTAAGCTCTAATGGTATTGTTTCTGCATTCTTTGAGCTTCACCTATGTTCAAGATTTTGTTTGCTTCTTCCTATTGCTGGGGAGTGTCCTCAGTAGATAGAGCATGAAGTAACAATATTGCTGAGTTATGAGTATTTCTCTCTAGCAAATAATTAGAAGGTTTATTGCCAGTGGTGCATGCTGAGGGTGGATATAAATATTGGGGGGGGGGATGTCCTTGGAGAAGGTTATTTTCCTTCCAGGCTTTGCCTGTGGAGGAACTTGTGCTGGGTTTTTTTTCCCATTAGGCTTGCAATACCGGGAGAGTTGTTGTTGAAATAAGGGCCTGATCCTGGTCTTATGGAATTCATGCTGCCTTGCTGTAGAGTACATTCGTAAGGAGTGGAACAGGATGATGGCTGCCTGTAAGGAGCATCTTGGGAAGCGTCCTTGAGAGCTGCTGCTAGTGGACATTGCAGAAAGCTCTAACAGCTTATCCTACAATGGACCTGTGCTTTTTGGTTGTGTTTAACAGTCTACCAGTACAGAATGCAGGTCTAAGCCTAAAGGTCCCTGGCCTGTATTGACCATTTCTAAAAGAGAGGTCTGTGGTCATTTTTGTCTATGTTTGGGTATTCTCTTACACTCTCTCTTGAGCTTATTGTGCTTTAATAAACTATACATATTAGTATATGAACCCCAGGACAGACAATATATTGAGAATGCAAGACTTATCACAGGTGTTGGGGAGGGCCAGCATCAGTGTTTACTTGGCGAGCTGAAAGACCTGAAATAGTCCTGATAGATGGATTTGTACAAACTAAAGCAAAGGCTTGATTTATCTTATGCCTGGCCATCTTGTGCACGTAAAATCTTTTGACTGAATGATCTTCTAGTAACTTTTGATCTCAAGGCAATAATTTGTGATAACCAGTCCAGGTTTATAGGTACCCTCTCTCCTTAGAATTAATACCCTTTAATTAGCAAAATTGTCTTCAAAAAGTGTCCTTTTTAACTTTATGCAAACATGATTTACAGTACACTTCAGTTACTTTTGATGTCATATGGAAACCCAACACCTAAAACAATATCATTACTAAAATGTATAATTAAAAATTCAATTTATTTTGTAATTAAGGACCTTATAGTTTAAAAGTATCTTCTTTCTTTTAAATGATATCCAGTATTAAGCCTCAAGTTATAAATGTCTTAGAAAAATCACTTCACATACCTCTCTGAAAGAGGCATTGGCCTGTAGCCAGATACATAATATTACTTTCACTTTATTGATATTACAATGATATCAAATGCCACATGCATATTTAGTAGCCACATTAAATAAATACATTTCAGAATCCAAAATAAATTGCAGAAACTAAATACATATACATAACACTGCATACCACAAATGTATTTTACATATGTAAAATGTACATATTTTATACATGCAGAATGTGATTAGACTAACAAACTACATTTAGCAGTGAAATATATATTTAAATAAAATATTAAAGCAGAGGTCCGCCCAAAAAAAAAAAAAATTAAAAGCGATGTCAGGCACCCCAGCTGATGTTTCCATCAGCTGTCAGGTGCTGCTGCGGCCATTGCGGGTAAGGGAACCCAGCAGTGTAGCCTTACGGCTTCACGCCGGGAACCCTACTGCACATGCGCGAGGCCTCACTCCTACTGGCCCAGTGACAGGAAGGGGGGGAGGGATCCCCTGCGGTGACGTCATGGGCCGTGCCGCGGACTCCCGAAAGTGGGAACGGGTTACCTATTAAAGACAGGTATCCTGTCCCCCCTCCCCCCCAAAAGGTGCCAATTGTGACAGCGGAGGGGGAGAGGAGACAAATGTGTGGACGTTCCACTTTTGGGTGGAACTCTGCTTTAAATAATATAGGCTCATTTTCAGAAGAGATTGTTCATATAAACTTGAAACCAGCGTAAGCATACATTTTATTGCAATATAATATATTTTTTTATATATATTTAGTGCAATATAGCTATTTTAAGTCAACTCTTGCCAGTTTTTCAGATGTTTCTAGAACTTCACTTGTACTCCAGTTTCTAGAAGTTGCTTTTGAAATTGTTTAATGAGGCCCTGTTACTAATTCAAAAAATCACAGGTAAAAGTGCAAAAAAAAAAAAAAAAAAACACAAAATAAAAAAGCAACATTTTTTTTCCATAAAAAAAATAAATAAATAAGATTGACTTACAATGTGGCTGAATTTTGACCCTCCTTACATTCCATAGTCCTCTCCTCTTCTGCAAGAGTCTAATTACTTTATGTGATTATTTTATTGAAATAAGAGTGCTCTGGGCATTTAAGGTGTAACACTAAGCTTATATAAAGAAAAGTTCTTTCCTCTATATGTCTGTGGAACTTTTTGGGGCTCTCTGCTGCCAGCCAAGTCTACGGTGAAGTCACAGCTTTACCATACCTCACCACTATATAGCCTGGTTTACCCGCTTCCCGACCAGCCGCCGTCATTATACTGTGGCAAGGTGGCTCGTTCCTGCAAATTGCCATAGCTGTACGTCAGCGCTGGAACTCCCTATGGTTGGGAGCGCATTGGCCAGCGGGGGAGCCAATCAGCGGGTCCGGCAGACTTGATGTCTGACGGTCACCCGCGATCATTCCCCGCAGTGACGGATTAGGGGTCTGCCTGTGTAAACAAGGCAGATCTCCGTTCTGACAGGGGAGATTATACAGATCCTGTCTTTCTGCTATGCAGGAAGACGGATCTGTGTGTTTAACCAGTGGCACAGTCCCCCATACAGTTAGTACACACAGTGAGGGAACACATTTAACCCCTTGATCGCCCCTGATGTTAACCCCTTCCCTGCCAGTGTCATTAGTACAGTAACAGTCCATATTTTTAGCACTGATTACTTTAACAATGTCACTGGTTCCCAAAAAGTATCAACAATGTCAGTTAGGTGTCTGATCTGTCCGCCGCAATGTAGCAGTCCCGCTAAAAACCACTGATCGCCGCCTTTACTAGTAAAAAAAACAAAACATTATAAAAATGCCATAAATCTATCCCCTATTTTGTAGATGTGATAACTTTTGCACAAACCAATCAATATACTCTTATTGCGATTTTTTTTACCAAAAATATGTAGCAGAATACATATTGACCTATGATGAATAAATGTGTTTTTTTTTTATTTATTTTTTTGGAAATGATTTATAGCAGAAAGTAAAACATTATTTATTTATTTTTTTCGAGATTGTCGCTCTTTTTTTGTTTATAGCGCAAACAATAAAAAATGCAGAGGTGATCAAATACCACCAAAAGAAAGCTCTATTTGTGGGAAAAAAAGGATATCAATTTATTTTGGGTACAGCATCGCACAACCACACAATTGCCAGTTAAAGCGATGCAGTGCCGTATCGCAAAAAATGGCCTGGTCAGGAAGTGGGTAAATCCTTCCGGGGCTGAAGTGTTTAAATGGGGAGTGGGTGCTAAATTAATGAGTGGACCTTGATATCTAGTGCTCTAACACTTTAGTCAGGAGTATGAAATGTACAGCACAGCTTTAATAGTACAGAAGAAAGGCTAGTATATGTAACATAAAAGCAGTCAGCCTATTTAATGTATGATATAGCGCAGAGAGTGCAGTGCTCAGCACTAAGAGCCCTTTCACACTGGGGCGGGGGCGGCGTCGGCGGTAAAACGCTGCTACTAGTAGCAACGTTTTACCGTCGGTATGCAGCCGCTAGCGGGGCGGTTTTACCCCCCGCTAGCGGCCGAGAAAGGGTTAAATACCACCGCAAAGAGCCTCTGCAGAGTTGTAGAGAGTATAGTAGTCAGGAGTATGTAAAGGACAATATAATATATAATATATTGAGTTCAGTGTCCAGGACTATGTATAGTATAACAACGCATAAAGGATGTAAAGGTCATCAACATAACGTATACAACACAGGGATCAACACATTTTACAGTTATGCCCCGTACACACGGTCGGACATTGATCGGACATTCCGACAACAAAGTCAATGGATTTTTTCCGACTGATGTTGGCTCAAACTTGTTTTGCATACACATGGTTACACAAAGTTATCGGAAAATCAAATCGTTCTGAACGCGGTGACGTAAAGCACGTACGTTGGGACTATAAACGGGGCAGTAGCCAATAGCTTTAGTCTCTTAATTTATTCTGAGCATGCGTGGCACTTTGTCCGTCGGATTTGTATACACACACGATCGGAATTTCTGACAAAGGATTTTGTTGTCAGAAAATTTTATAGCCTGCTCTCAAACTTTGTGTGTCGGAAATTCCGATGGAAAATGTGTGATGGAGCCCACACACGGTCGGAATTTCCGACAACAAGGTCCTATCACACATTTTCCGTCGGAAAATCCGACCATGTGTACAGGGCATTACAGTGGTTGGGGGAGTAAAAAAATGCCACAATGCCAGGGGGCAGTGGGTCTATAATTTGACTCAGTGGTCAGTGGAAGAAATAATGTCATAGTGTCAGCAGTGAGTGGGAGGGTAAAAGCTCAAACATTGGTTGTGTCAGTGGGAGACAGAATGCGCCTTGGTGTCAGGTCGAGGATAAAAGCCTCAGTGTCTGTAGTCACCAGGAGGAAAAAATGTCCCCCATACTCATTGCTGGGGTCATGGGGAGGAAAAATAATGCCCCATCATTGGTGTCAATAGGAAGACTGCCCCATCCATGGTGTGAGTGGGATTGATGGGCAGCTTTGGTGTTCAATGATCACTTACCTGAGTTGGAGCCCCAAGCCCCACGCCAGTAATTGGATTGGTCATTTTACCCTTAAAGTGTTACTAAACCCTTGTTTTTCTTTACATTAAAATAACAAACATGTTATACTTACCTGCTCTGTGCAAAACCACTGCCTGGATCATCCTCTTCTCAGGTCCCACACCGGTGCTCCTGGCCCCTCCCTCCTGCCGGGTGCCCCCACAGCTAGTTGCTTAACCCATGCAGGAGTGCTCCTGAGCCTCGGCTCTGTGCGTCCATTCACACACTGAGCCTTGGCTCAGCACCGTCCCCTTCGTCTCCTGATTTGCTCACTGGCTGTGATTGACAGCAGCGGGAGTGCAATTCCCTGGAGAGCAAAGGTTCTCGTGGACAATGCTGGACATGGACGTGGACAATGCTGGATTTTGAGGGGGCTCAGTTAAGCATGAGGGTGGCTGCTGTACACACAGAAGATTTTATTACTCGTTTGTGAGTATGCATTTTTATCTTTAATTTATTAAAGTGTTGCGAAGGTAATGCGCAGGGCTGGTGCACCCCCTGTTCTTTTATTCCCTTTTAGAGTTTCTCCTGGGTATCCCCTGACCTGTTGTGAGTTGCAGCACAGCTTGATGTGGTGGCCTTATTAGTGAAGACCATTTTCTTTCCAATCAACTGCATGGCAACTTCTTGAGCGCAGGAGCATTTGTTTTTTTGTTTTGTTTTTTCTTTATACTGACCCATCAAACTAAACACTGGCTATAGCTTTATAAACCCAGGCTCATTTCCAGTTCTAAACTTCTTGATAGGGCCAAAGGAAAATGAGAGCAGACAAACAATTTAATAGTGACAAGCACTGCAACGGTATCCAAGCAATGGAAAACATTCATATGAAATAGTATCATATCATCAATATTTAGCAGTGAAATATAATCACAAAAGAAACAAAAGTACTAATTGTCCAATGATCATCATCCTTTCATACAGAGACGTATTTGCTTGCTATGGGTTAACACATGCCACACATCATTAGTACTCTTTTTACTGGCTTATAAAGCCAGGTACACACTAACAGCTCCTGTCGGAGCCACAGTACTTACCATGCGAGGTTAGTTCAGCGATCTCCCCGCTGAGCTGTTGTGTTCCTGCCAGAACACTCCGATCAGCACTCTCTGCCATTGGCTGAGAGCGCTGATCGGGAGTTAGTCAGCTGCTGGCTTTTCAGAATGCACGTCCGATAGAATCCGACCGTTCGGCTGACTTCTGTCGGACAGACTGACATACACACGGGCCGAATGTCGGACGTTTTTTTTTAAACTTGCTGTTATCTCCAGACATTCAGCCTGTGCGTACGGGGCTTAAGTCTGTGGCTATCACCTGTTTTAACTGTGTAGCACTAATGACAGTTAACTTAGTAAAAAAAAAAACTGAAATAAAATTAACATGGTCAACATAAGTGCACAATCATTCAAAAATATGACTGATTTAGTCCCATAAAAAAATAAAATAATTTTCATTGTAAACACTGAATTGGACTCTAATGCCGCGTACACACGGTCGGAATTTATGACAACAAATGTTCGATGGGAGCTTGTTGGAAATTCCGACCGCGTGTAGGCTCCATCGGACATTTTTTGTCGGAATTTCCAACAACAAAAATTTGAGAGCTGGAGCTCAAATTTTCCGACAACAAAATCCGTTCTCAAATTCCGAGTGTGTGTAGACAATTCCGGCCCACAAAATTCCACGCATGCTCTGAATCAAGTACGAGACGGAAGCGCTCGGTCTCATAAAACTAGCGTTTGTAATGGAGATAGCACATTCGTCAAACTGCAAATTTTTAAATCTTTTAATGCAGCACATTCTCTTCTTTATAATGCTAGAATAATGAAGTTGTTTTGCTGCTGATATTCACAGAGTTCTGACAAACTGATTTCTTTATTATTTCTCGTGATCTCCTGAATAATATTTGTTATTTTTTTTGGCAGATCTCCATAATAATGTTTAGAATTTATTTTTATAGTGATCTTTTTTTATTTATTTCTTATGAAGATCTCCATTTTTTTTTGTTTTTTATGAAGATCTCCATTTTTTTTTTGTTTTTTATGAAGATCTCCTGTTTTTTTAAATTTTTTTTCTACTGATCGCCCTAATATGTTTTGTCATTTTGTGTGTCAAGTTACCATAACACCAATATTAACTTGTATTTTTCAAACCTCAAGGAGGTTGTTTGGTGTTGGTGTCCCTTGTTAATTTGACATTGTATTTTTGAAATGTACCTGCTTACTCACAAACAAACTGTGCTTTTTGAAGTAAAACACATAGGCAAGTATTTGTGAAAAAAAATAGCCATTTATTATGGGTCATAACCAAATAAAGAGGAAGGTAACGCTGGATAAACTGGTGAAATTGGTGAAGCCTTTGTACCCCAGGGCACACACCAACTATTTTACAGCCAAAATTGGTAGCATGAGGAGTCCATATAATAGTGAGCACAATCCGGTCCAGGACTCCAAGAGATCAGGAACAGCAGCATAAGACATATATGTCCCCAGGCTGTGGTCTTACAACAGCCTGCGTCTTTTGTCAGACCAGACTGAACCCAGGCCACTTTCTTGTCTTCCTTCTACGCTTGCTTCCAGACTTGCTTCCAGGCTGTGGCTCTGGTGTTGGAGTTGTGGCAGGAGGAGAAGGAGGACGATGGTCAAACTCACAAACCTGGCTTTGGCTTGTGAGTTCGCCCCTCAAACCCTTATTTAGGGCTTGTAAGAAAACTTCCTCACAGAAGAGGCATTGGCCCTCCTCCATTTCCTGCATTTTGCAGGCTACCATGCAGGCATAGTCCTCTTGAAGATTGGAGGGGTTCTGAGGGCTGCAGTAGCCTGCCGAAATAGCCCAAGTGCTGCCTCCTCCAGGTTCCTCCCCTTCCTGGGCCTTTTTTTTGAAGGCGAAGGGGAGGGACCTGGGATTTGGTCAGACTACTGGGCCCAGCCACCTCCTGGCTGCCACTTACCCCCGCCACCTCCTGTCTGAGATTTTCCACAGCCTCCTCCTGGCTGAGGCTTTCCTGTGTATGAAAAAGGGACATAGTTTTAGTTTTTGGTTCATCAATCACACACAATTTTCAGCTCATGACTGTTGCAAATTGAATGTTAATAAATAGAAAAGACTATCATTCTGACCCCAGCATTTTTCATTCTTGTCCCAATCATTTGTGGCCACTAATGTTTATTGATATGTAAAACACTTTGTTAAATCATAAATTAGTGATCAATAATAACATCTAGTTAACATCATTAATTTTTTGACAAGAAATATGTTGAACAATGCTATACCTGGCTCAAGCTGGGCTCCTCCACATCTTCCTGGTTGGAAGGCCCAGGTTGGACGTCGGAAGCCTCAGCTGGGGTGGAAGGAAGCGTTAAAGGAAGACTGGAGAGTGCTGGCCTGGGTTCCCTCTGGTCTGCCAGAAAATGCAGTCTGTCATAGTACCACAGCCTACGGACATAAATGTCATCTGCTACAGCTCCTGATCTCTGGGAATCCTGGACCTTCTTGCGCTCCCTATTATAAGTGCTCCTCATGCCACCAATTGTGGCCTTCAAATAGTTGATGGTTTCCACGGGGATCTGCGGCTTCACTAATTCCAACAATTGATCCAGCGCTGCCTTCCTCTTTCTTTGATTGGTATAAAAGGGGTGGTTTAGCTGCCACAGACAGGGCAAGTGCATGCAGACAGCAGCAGCATCGATGAAAGCCTGGAGTCACAAACGTCCCGATCCCGGAGGAGATTTAAGGCCTCAAATATGTCCTTTGTAGAGATGGTGTAGATGGTGGACATCTTGAAGAGGGCCGACTATGATGGGAAGTATGGACCGTACCCAAACCCAAATGTAAGAAAGATCATGACTAAAGTTGTGAGAAGTCTGCACAGGAATTTTGGGGTACAACAATCCAAGGATCAATTGAGGAAACGCTGGTCAGACCTGAAATTGAGGGAGCACGATTAGTCCAGAAAGATCAGGAAACTGTTTCTAAAAAGTAAGTAGTTGTCGTGTGTTCCTATTATTATTATTACTTTAGTGCTGCTCCGTGTGCTTTTCTTTACTGTTGTACAGTTTAAAATGGCAACTTTCAGGTTCGTGGGCACAGTAATTGTTCGTAGTAAACGTTGTTGGTTCGCCCACTAATACTATGTTTTTGGCAGATACAGGTTAGCTACATTTGTTCAGGCCTATTTGTATTCAAAGAAGTTTAGTACATAGTTTTTGTAGATGGGTTTGTAACTAGAATGAAATGCAAACTTGATTCAGTGTAAGGAGAGGACACTCAGCAGCTGTTTACACATCTGGACACAGGAACACTAGTGTGGGACACCAGAACATACTTTTTAGGGTGTCCCACACAGGTGCTCCAGTGGATAGTAGGGGTGTCTCCATGTGTGAAACTTGACCAAAAAAGGTAAGTATTCCAGCTTGAAGAAAGGGAAAAAATCATGTCTTCAGCTTGGAACTCTGCCAAAACAGACAATTGTACGACACTTCCAAGCAATGTTTCATATTCCTATTTCTGCCCTCAAATATCTGTGTGCTAAGTATAACTTTTTTTATTCACATAGGGGAGAAAAGACTCGGGACATCAGAGGACACCAGGGATCCCCCACCTCCTAAAGAAGGGAAAATCCCCACATCACAACCAGAGGATGTGGAGGAAGGAGAGGTTTATGAATTGGGCGAAATAGTGACCACAACAGGTGAGTGTCTGAGACCACAGCTTCAGGTAATAGATGTATGCCTGTATATTTATAATACATTGTGTTTTTTTGTTTTAGGTGTTGTGCTACCGCTTCACATGTGATGTACCCCTCACTGGTCCGGGTCGTCCTGAAGTCAGCGCGTCAACGCTGACATCACATGTGAAGCGGTAGCACCCCGGGACAGCTCTATGGAAACCTAAGACGCCATCATTGCCTGTACTACATGCCTATTACCCCTGCAGGGGTGTAGGGAGCTGGTGAGTGGGGATCCTTGAGGGGGAGGACTGCAAGTCACTGGATATCTACTGCTGTTTCACGAAAGTCACTATTCACAGGAACTTTGCCTATGTTGGAACTTTTTACAACATTTTTTATGCTGGAACTTTAATATATATGCTGGCACTTTTATATATATTTTTTCAGATTTTCACATCATATATATTTTTTCAGTATTCCACTTTTTTTCACCTTTACTTTATTTTATTTTTGATTTTTGTATCACCATTATATGTGGTGCAACACATGAGGATTGAGTTAGAATTTTATCCTCTACTCATTTAAGCGTATATGTGGATGAGGATGAGGTTTAACACGGTTATTGGATGTATAGGATTTATCACTAATTGTACTTATTGATTATGATATTGGTGATCAGTTACCACACCATTTGCAGGGGGGACCTCTAATGGTCAGATTCCTCTCTATGCAATAGGTGGGGTGCTTATTTTTATTTCACATATTGTAATATATTTACACTTGCCTGGATGGTTAGCTACACTTAAGAAATCTACTTACTAGCACGGTTTATAAATCTATTGGATGCACATTCACTGTCACAAACATTTGCAGTTTTGGCTGAGTGGTTCTTCTTGCTCTTTACACAAGAGCACGGATTGATAATTCAAATAGGTATCCCAACTTAGGCAGCGCCACTCACCCCTTATCTATAATTTCGTTTATCAGTATAACATTGATTTTAAGGAGTATTTAAAGAAAAAAAATCTAAGGTCCGCTTATCATATTCCTCACCCCCTCTGATGGCCCATTGTAAAAATTTTAGGGGGGGAGATGTTTTGGACAGGTAACCGGCTCCACTTCATTGAGAGCTGAATGCATAAATAATGTGTGTTACTTTGATCAGCCCCTCCTTACTTACACTATTGGCAGCCCACTGGAAAGGTGACAAATGTCATAATACAAAAATATAAATTCACACTGTACAAATTCAAGCACATTTTTACATTCTGCAATTACCTATGAAGATAATAATAGGAGAACAAAACTTTAGACAGTACCATTTAAAAGTATTCAGGCAGGCTCTTTCACTACATGCTTTGGTGAATTCATGCAGAAATATAACCACAAAAGAAGTAGGTATAGTGTGTATGGGTTTGGCAAAATCAGCAGATAGAGGATTGGTATCGGTTGACTTAGCGGTTGGGGGGAGGAAGGGTTCCAAATGATTTTGGGACCCCAAAAAAAAGCCTCTGGCACTCTGCCTGAATTTAAGCACACAAATAACATTTGTACACATTTAAGGGGGTGTTTAGGGTAAAGCACTACTATGGAGCTGACAAAATACATTGTTAAGTGACTAGGCTAGGTGTGTATGGGCCCAGGATGGCATGCTGGGGAGGTTAGTGAAGACAAATATGCATGAAGGACAAAAAAAGGAACTTTAAAAAGTTCCAGCATGCATGAGGATAAAGAGGACATTCACAGCATATTACAATTGTGGTAATTATGGAATGATGAAATAAATACAATACATTAGCAAACATTAAATACATAGAATGTGATGTTAAAGGAGAAATACCTTAATATAGTCCCTTTGCAGGACCTGAATGATGGCAGAACAGGTCTCTAGAATAATGATTCCCAGAGCCTGGGGGGAGATTCCTGTCGAGAACTTGATGTCCTGCAGACTTCTCCCTGTCGCCAAGTACCGCAACGTGGCGACTAGCCTCTGTTCAGGAGTGATGGCTTGCCGCATGCAGGTGTCCTGCTTTGTAATATAAGGGGACAGCAAAGCCAACAAACGATGAAAAACAGGGTCCGTCATCCAGAGATAACTCCTGAAATCATCAGGATTATTCTCACGGATCTCCCGCAACAAAGGCATATGAGAGAATTGGTCACGCTGGCGCAACCAATTCTTCGTCCATGAACTCCTGCTCGCCCTGTTCATGGACTGGGCTTGGGTCAAAGTAAGAACCCAAACACCAAGCCCCTGCACAGCATGAACTCTACGATGAGTACGTACCTGCAACATGGCTTCAAAGCGGTCGGCTGGTCAGAACAAACTAAAAGAAAGCACTGAAAATCAGAAAGGCCTGAGAATAGCGAGCTGAAAATCAGAAACGAGAGGACAAGAACGCACTGAAAATCAAATATGTAATATAAAAATACGCACTGAAAAACAGATACAAACCCACAAGCACAAACTGAAGAGCAGTAACGATCTGAAAAGTAAGAGGCTGAAAAGCGTGAATCGTCTCTCACCAAACTTCTACTAACATGGAATAAACACGAGATTAGCAGAAGGAGCCCAAAGGGTGGCACACTGGATATTGAACTTCCTCTTTATAGTGCCATCGTACGTGTTGTACAGCAGCGCGTTCTTTATGATCGGAATTTCTGACAACATTTGTGCGACCGTGTGTATGCAAGACAAGTTTGAGCCAATATCCGTCGGAAATAAATCCCAGGATTTCCTTGTCGAAATGTCTGATCGTGTGTACGCGGCATTAGTGTGTAAAAAGGCAAGACTTAAACTGGCTTACTACTCAATTATACAGCAATAAAAAATGAAAGTTTACTGCATATACACAGAGTGTGGCCAGTCAAAAAAGGAACTTGTAAGGAATCCAACCTCAGTAGATCTAAATCTAAGTGGCTGTTTTTTTATTATTAAAATGTGCCATCATTGCTATTTACCTTATTAGGAAAAAACTCCAGACCATGTAAGTAAGTAACCGAGTCTACTGCTCCTACTGTAATGACATTAAAAGTGACAGTTATGACATGGCAGCTGAGCTTTCCCTACTGTAATGACATTAAAAGTGACAGTTATGACATGGTAGCTGAGCTTTCAGGAAACAGTTTAGTAAATAAACAGAACTAAGTGTAATGCCTTGTGCTTTGCCACGCCAAGTCACTTCCTTCATTCCTAGCCTGACACCTTACACTCCTTCAGCCTCTATCGCACAGGAAGAATGACACATTCTTCGCTAGTATAAATTAGCTAAATATACTCTCTGCAAAGAGGGAATTCCAGGCCACTAACAAGTATGTTAATTACAATTTGGACTCCAGCATCCAATCTTTAAGTAATGTTAAATACTTCTAGGGTTCAGTCAGGAAATGTACCAAGACACATTTCTCCAAGCGGCTGCCAAATAGAATGTCTGTTTCCAATATTTGAGAAATAAACCTGATTTGCACTTTCAAATAACCGCATTTTACTGCTCCTACTGGACTGCTGAGGAGCCTTCGCCTGTTTTTTTGTAGCACATTTTGTTACAAGATTTTCCACTTCAAACGCCTTGCTCTTTCCAGCCACACTGCTTTATTGATACACCTCTCTGGGCTGCATTTAGCCCATAGCCAGTCAGGCTAATTGTCGTCCTGTTTTATACTAGGCCTGCTTGGCTGTAACCATCAAGGGAATGATTGAACTGACAAGCATAATATCTGGCTTGTACGTTTAGCCAACATTTAATCAGAATGTCCTTTAAAAAGGGTGTCAGCTTAACAGACTGCCTGGGTCTTAACCTCACAATTTTCTTCAGAATGTATTTCCAAAACGTATTATGAAGCTTTTTTTTTTTTTCTTTTATGCATACCAAATGTAGTGCATGTTGACTTTCATGAGAGGAAATCGGTATTGGAGCAGTTTATAGGTAGCAGGAGTACAGGATAACTTTATTTGTTAGTCATGCTAGCAATTAGTCAAAGCAGGAAAGAGCACAGGTTTTCGAATGTTTTCACTTCAGGTATAAATTACAAAGATAGCTTTGCTACTCTTGGCTGTCTGGTATAAAAAAAGCGCACACATTATCATGTTCCCCTAAGGGCAGCTGTGCTTGTAGTTGAGCTCCCACTTACTCCCGCTGCCCCTTTACCTTGGCTTTAACAGCTGCTTTTTGTTTAGAATAACTGTGTCCTCTGGAATTTACAGAGGGGTTAAGGAGGAATGATAAACACCTCCAATGTAGAGAAAGCACCTTGCTTGATTCATTTGATCTGTTTTCTCAGAATTACAGCTTTACAGGACAGACAATCACAGATTAAGAACACCCCAGTAACACAAAAAAGTTAAATACATCCTATACAGTACATGTATACGCTGATTTCATGAGTTTTGATCTCAAACACTGTTCCTGTCAGAATGCAGTGTGCTACGAGGGGCCCACTGGAAATATGACCATATTAGCCGAGAGGCCTAGATAGCTTATCCCTGGCAACAATAATGTTTGCTCTGCTTTATAACAAATGTAATCTGTTTATGACACTTCCTTCTATATCATCATTACTTAACAGTATACAATATAATGAGAGTATGTTTTTTGTAATAAATGTCATTATGTTCAAATGTAGCATATGGATAGGCAACAGCAACAGGGCAACTAAACTCTCTAACTAATATTATATATATTTGTTATTAAATAAAATGTATGACATATTGCTAAATGATTCAGGCCCTATGTTGGAGTTTGCTGTGGTCAGATAATTTACAATTTGTTTTGCCCAATGTTGTTGTAGTTTCACCAAATGATCACATTTTATGCATAGTTTTGACATAAACATGACAAAATTACTGAGTGTGGGAAGTTAAAGATTTCCATTAGACTGGAAGTTCTCTTCAGTAGATGAGGCTTATAATAATCAGACATGTGGTTCAAACTCCACTTTTTTTGTTGGTGTTTCTGTTGGTGTTTCTGTTCTGTTCTGAATGCAGAAGTTTCCCAACTTCTGCATTCCTTTCCTCAGGGTTCTTAGTAGCATGCACAACCCCCAATATGTCCATGCTATACTTAATATAGTTTTGCATCATTTAAATGTATCTAAACCCAAAAATAAAGGTGTAGTGACTACATTTTTTTAGTTTTTCTCTATACTTTTCATCTGTTAATCCTGTGAATAACACCTTAGATGACTATGCTCACTCTATGCTCACTCTCTCACTTGTAGAGGAAGCCTAGGCTAAACTTAAAGCGCTAGTAAACACCACTTGATCCCTTGTACCCGCAGGTAAGCTTATAACAAAGTTTACCTGTAGGTACAATGAATATCTCCTAAACATGCACTGCAATGTCACCTGCGCATGTGCCCTGCACTCTGAATTGAGAGCACTCTGAATGCGCAATCAATCCAGAGCACTGTGCCGAGAGAATGACTCCTGATTTTGTAGCATGGAGTCTCCAGACTATGGCCCTCCAGTTGTTCATGAACTACAATTCCATCATGCCTAGTCATGTCTGTGAATGTCAGAGTTTTACAATGCCTCATGGGATGTGTAGTTCTACAACAGCTGGAGAGCCGTAGTTTGAAGATCCCTGATGTAACATCATCACGGCTCGGCTATTCAAATGGACGGAGCCTGTGAACCTGGAAGGAAGACCGGGTGAAGATGGAAGCTCTGTCAGCAGTGACAGTGTACTGCTGAGGGGATCCATTTTACAAGTAAGTCTTTCATAATGTGCTAGTATACATCGCATACTAGCACATTATGCTATTAACTTGCAGGGGGACATTTTTTTAAGACTTTATTACCACTTTAAAACATGTCTTCCTTATTTCACCTCCAATACATGGAAGATTGAAAAATTTGTAGTTTACAGAAGGAAGATAACATTCAGTACAGCTAACAAGTGACAAGTACACAAAATAGTCTTAGTCTGAAAAAAAGGAAACTAATGCAGCCATGACATCACTGGTAAACTACAATATATACTGTATATGCAGTATACTGTATATTATTGTTGCATAGTAATTCTTTAAACTGCTGCACAAGGTGATAACTGGACAAAGTATAACTGGACCTTCCTTTATAAAAAAAAAAAAACTGGCAATGTTCTGATGTGCAAAAGGCCTTTCTGCAAATTCTGGGTCCAGTGAAGACACCAGAATGTCTGTGAGGTGATAATGAGCAACATCTTGTTCCTGTCCACTGCAATGCAAGCAGACAAAATACTTTATCAGTGGTTTTAAAATAAACTTTATTCTGAATGTAAATACATTCTACTCTCATTCTTTCATTTATCAAATAATTCAAAACGAGTAATCAAAGATCCAGAATCAATGCATTTCATCTGCACTGGAATTTGAATTATCAGGGAACTGTATTTCAGAAAGCAGTGTTTACCTCCCACTGTCCTTTTTTTTATAATACATTTAGAGTTCTCTTTTAGTCCCAAAAATAACACGAGAAACTACCAATTTCCCTTTAACCACAACATAAAAGCTAACTCTTCACTTTACCCAACCCCTAAGCATATCACTAAAGAAAATATTACTCCTAACCTTCAGACCAAATTTAGCAGTATCAGTATTCATAGGCTAACTTGACATTAACTCTATTACTAATTTTCCTATGCAAATATTAATACATTATTAGTATAGTGTTAAGGTTTAATTGTTGGTTGACAAATATACAAAAATGTAAAAATGTACAAACCGTTTAAATTAATTTTTATTACAGTAATTTTATCTGACAATTAACTAGGCACACTGCATCTTCAGACTACACTTGCATCTTCTAGATTAGATTAATTTCACAAATGAACGTTCAGTCTTGGTATGATCATTGTGATTGTCTGTCATGGTTAGGGTTGCTTTTCCTGTTCAGGAAAAAAGTTACATTTGTTCTAAACACTGCAGATTTGGTTCTGAAAAGCTAGAACTGAACATCTGTGATGATCCAGTGCACCAAAAAGAGTACACTAAACACAAATCTATCCCTGTCTTTGCAAAGCATGCCTCAAAATGGAGGTGGGGGGCAATAGAAAAAAACCTATAGTGGAATCTAGAAGCCCAAATATCCATTGCTCCTCACGCAAATGAGTGCAGGGTTACATTAGCATTTCATAAAGATTTAAAAGTTAAAAAACACACTCCACCATTGTGAAAAAAAACCTTTCATAAAGAAAACACAAATGCATAATTAACAATAGACAAAGGCTACACACCAGTGACTTCACTTCCTTCAAACATTTTTATTTTTGTCAGAAACCATGAATCAGACCGAGCCAGAAGTGCAGTTAAAATCACACTTGTTTAATAATAATAATAATAATAATAATAATAGTAGAAGGTAAACAGAGCAACGTAGTCAAATCATAGCCAGAGTTCCGTAACCGGGACGGACAGTCAGACAAGTCAGGACGTCGGGGAGCCAGGGATCAGTGTACTTCAGGACAGGACAGGAAATCGGAAAATCAGCATAGTGGAACAGCAAGCAGGATCAGGAACCAATAGGGACATCATCCAAGCAAGTCTTCAACAGGTACACAGGAGAAAGTCTCTGGATGTGTTGACCAAGGGGAATGCAGAGAGGGACTGAACTGAACAGCTTAAGTAACCAGCAGGACTGACGATAATGATTTCATCATCAGGTGAGTCACTGTGGAAAAGATTGGAGCTGGCAATTAACCGACATCTGAGCGGCTTTGAGAAGGAAGGGCTAAGCCCAGCCCTGACAGTACCCCCTCCTCAATGACCCCTCCCCCTCAAAGGACCACCAGGTTTGAGGGGAAAATGTCTATGGAAAACACCGAGGAGGACAGGAGCATGTACGTCCGAGGATGAGACCCAAGAGCGTTCCTCCGGACCGTACCCTTTGCAATGCACCAGGTACTGTATGTGCCCACGGAACCTACAGGAGTCAACAATGGACTGTACTTCATACTCCTCATGGTTCTCAACCTGTACTGGGTGAGGACGTGGCACCGAGGTGTTAAAGTGGTTGCAGACCAAAGGTTTTAATAAAGAGACATGGAATACATTTGAGATACGCATATTGAAAGTAACCAGCAGGACTGATGATAAAGATTTCATCATCAGGTGAGTCACTGTGGAAAAGATTGGAGCTGGCAATTAACCGACATCTGAGTGGCTTTGAGAAGGAAGGGCTAAGCCCAGCCCTGACAGTACCCCTTCCTCAATGACCCCTCCCCCTCGAAGGACCACCAGGTTTGAGGGGAAAATGTCTATGGAAAACACCGAGGAGGACAGGGGCATGTACGTCCGAGGATGAGACCCAAGAGCGTTCCTCCGGACCGTATCCTTTGCAATGCACCAGGTACTGTATGCGCCCACGGAACCTACATGAGTCAACAATGGACTGTACTTCATACTCCTCATGGTTCTCAACCTGTACTGGGTGAGGACGTGGCACCGAGGTGTTAAAGTGGTTGCAGACCAAAGGTTTTAATAAAGAGACATGGAATACATTTGAGATACGCATATTGAAAGGAAGGTCTTAAGCGTAAGCCACTGGGTTAATCCTGTGGAGAATACGGAAAAGCCCAATAAACCGAGGTGCCAACTTCAGTGAGGGAACACGGAGTTGGAGGTTGCGAGATGACAGCCAGACCCTGTTCCCAACCTGTAAGGAAGGCGCAGGCAGGCATGGAGTCTGTACCTATCATTGACATGTCGCAAAACCTCCTGGACTTGTGCCCAAGTGGAACGAAGACCACACACAGAGATGCTCCTCTAAGGAAGGGATGCTCTGCGGAACAAATGAATCAGACAACAGGTTGGAAACCATAGTTTGCCATAAATGGGAACAATCGGGAAGCAGAATTCAAGGCACTATTGTGAACAAACTCCGCCCAAGGTAAGAGGTCTTACCAGTTGTTATGATGATCAGAAATATAGCAATGTAGAAACTGCTTCAAGGACTGGTTGGCTTGTTCTGCAGCCCCATTAGACTGCGGGTGATACACAGAGGAGAAAGAAAGCTGAATTTGCAACTGTGCACAAAAGGCTCGCCAGAACCGGTACACAAACTGACTACCCCTGTCCGAGACGATCACCTTGGGTAGCCCATGTAAGCGAAAGATCTCCCGAGCAAAAATGGAAGCCAGTTCCTTAGATGTGGGCAACTTCTTAAGTGGAATACAATGAGACATCTTCGAGAACCGATCAACCACCATAAGGATAACTGTGTTGCCCTGAGAGTTGGGTAACTCCACAATGAAATCCATGGACAGGTGGGTCCAAGGCCTCTCTCCATTGGGTATGGGTTGTAGGAAGCCCACTGGAAGGTGTTGTGGTGTCTTACTCTGAGCACACACGGAACAAGCAGCTATGAAGGCGGCTACATCAGCATGTAGACTAGGCCACCAGAATTGTTGGGAAATGGCCCAAAGAGTTGATTCTTCCCAGGGTGGCCAGTAGCTTTGGGAGAATGGTAAGTCTAGAGCACGGCAGTACGGAGACGCTCAGGGACAAAACAGCAGTCAGGGATTCTCAGAAGGAGCAAGGACCTGAGCGACAAGAATTTTGTCACCCAAAGGAGAAGTGAGACTGGTCCAAACTGTAGCCAGAATACGATCAGGAGGAATCACAGGAACAGGAACCGATTCCATCTTGGGAGTGGAGGAAAACTGTTGCGACAAAGCATCCGCCCTTACATTCTTACTACCGGGTAAGAATGAGAAAATGTATTTGTCTTGTCTTGTAAACTTGACAAGAAAAGAGCCCATTGCGCCCTTCTGGGAGAGAGGCGTTTAGCCTCAGACAAGAATGTGAGATTCTTATGGTCAGTAAGAATGAGAACCGGCACAGTGGTACCTTCGGGGAAATGCCTCCATTCTTTAAGGGCTAAAATGATCACTAACAACTCTCTGTCCCCAATCTCGTAATTGCATTCTGCAGGTGACAATTTCTTGGAAAAGTAGCCACAAGGATGCATAGCGCTCTCAGAGGTAGGACGTTGAGACAGAAGGGTGCAAACTCCAGTCTCAGAAGCATCAACCTCAAGGATGAAGAGTAACATAGGATCAGGATGTGCCAACACAGGAGCAGAAACAAAGGCAAAGGCTCTCAAAGGACTCTGTGGGTTACTGTCCTTTCTGGTCATATCAGTCAGGGGCTTGACCAAGGACGAGAAGTTACGAATAAACCTTCGATAATAATTGGCAAAGCCAAGAAAACGTTGCAGAGGACATAAGCCCACGGGTCGGGGCCACTGTAGGACTGCTGAAAGTTTCTCTGGGTCCATAAAAAAACCGGCAGTGGAAATGACATAACCCAGGAATTTAACCTGTTCATAATGGAACTCTCACTTCTCCAATTTACAATAGAGATTGTTCTCTCTCAGCTTCTGAAGCACACGACAGACATTTGTGTGGTGGCTCTCTAGGGACTTGGAAAAAATTAGGATATCGTTGAGTTAAACCACCACACATAGCTGCAAATCTCAGAGGACATTGTTGATAAATTCCTGGAAAACTGCGTTACAAAGGCCAAATGGCATAACGAGGTCCTCATAATGGCCTGTTCTGGTATTAAACACAGTTTTCCATTTATTGCCCTCCTTGAGCCTCATGAGATTGTATGCTCCTCTCAAATCCAGCTTTGTGAAAACCATTGCTCCCTTGAGGCGGTCAAATAACTCATAATCAACAAAATTGGATAAGCATTCTTAATCTTGAAACGATTGAGACCCCTATAATCAATACATGGTCTTGGTTCACCAGTCTTCTTCACAAAGAAGAAACCAGCACCAGCAGGAGACGATGACTTGTGGATTAATCCTTGAGAAAGTGCGCCTGCAACATATTCCTCCATGACCTTATCCTCTGAGACCGACAAAGGGTAAACTCGGCCACGAGGGGGTATGGCACCAGGTTGAACGTCAATTGCGCAATCATATTACCGGTGTGGAGGCAAACTACCGGCTTGGCCTTTGTCAAAGACATCGCTAAAATCGCGGTACTCCTCTGGCAGGGAGGAGAGTGAAGAGGTGAATAGGACCTTAGTCACATTCTGGAAACATGTCTTGCTGCATTGTGGCGACCAGGAGAGAACCTCAGCACAAAGCCAAACAAAAGAGGGGTTGTGGCTCTGTAACCAAGGATAACCAATAACCAGCGGAAACTTAGGTTAGGAAATAATTTGTAATTAGATTATCTTATGGTGAAGAGCCACTACGGCCATGGACAACGGAACAGTCTCATGAGTCACATGGGCAGAGTCTCCTGTCAAGGTCTCCCATCAAGAGCCTCAATGGCAAGTCGAGTGGCATGAAGCTGCAGCAGAATCAAGTGCTTAGATACAAAGGCAGCATCAATGAACAGACCTGCAGCCCCAGAGTCGATTAGAGCCTGTAACTCGACCGACGACTCAGACCAAGAAACATAACCAGGAGCAGAGGCTTATCCTTCTGGATAACTGGGGACGAAACAACACCACCTAAGGTCTATCCGCTACAGGACCTCAAGGATCGGGTGTTCCCTGGACCGGTAGGACAAGACTTCAGAAAGTGACCTGCCTGGCGGCAATAAAGGCACAATCTCTCGCTTCTCCCAAAGGTTCTCTCATCCGCAGAGAGATGTGTGAAGCCCAAGTGCATGAGTTCATCTTCACTGACCGACTCGAACCAGGAGGAATGGGAGGTGAGGGAGGCAAGGGTGGGACTGCAAAGCTCGGAGACAAATGTACAGAAGGGTTCCGCAAGCGCTCTTTAAAAGAGAGTCTTTCTCTGAGTCTGGAGTCAATGAGGATGGCAACTTCTCCAGCTCAGTGGGTATATCTCGGGCTGTTTTCTCATCTTTGATGGTATCCAAGAGACCATGAGAAAAAGCAGCCACGAGGGCCTCATTGTTCCACGCAAACTCTGCTGCCATGCCAGAGTACTGAATTCAATGGCGTTATCGGCAACAGTTCTCATACTCTGTTTGATGGACATGAGACACTTGACAGCAGAAGCGGCGCGTGCAGGAACATCATAATACCCTTTTAAAGGAACGCACAAACTCTGGGTAACTCAGGACAATGGGTTTTTCCGTTTCGCATAGAGTGTTTGCCCAGGCCAAGGCTCTCTCAGAAAGCAAAGATATCACAAAACCTACTTTGCTTCTGTCCATGGGAAATGCCTGGGGCAGCATCGAAGTATATCTCAACCTAATTGAGAAACCCTCCTCATTGAACTGAATCGCCCCCAGATCGCTGGGGAAGCAGAGCGGAACCAGACATACCTATTATAGAGGTAATACTCGAGGCAGGTGCCTGCACAGAGACTGGAGCAGCAGCAGGGACGGCCTACAACACAGGTTGTACCAGAGCAGCCACAGTGGGAGATTCCTGGTGAGCCGTGCAATTCAGTAGCGTCTGTAACGCTAAGGCAAACTGATCCATATGGTTATCCTGCTCATCCAACCTGGAAAAATATTACCAACAAGTGGATTGACTGCATCTTCTGAATTCATGGCCTTCGTCTACTGTCAGAAACCATGAATCACACTGAGACAGAAGTGCAGTTAAAATCACACTTGGTTAATAATAATAATAGAAAAAGGTAAACAAAGCAACGTAGTCAAATCATAGCCAGAGTTCGGTAACCGGGACAGATAGTCAGACAAGTCAGGACGTCGGGGAGCCGGAGATCAGAGTACTTCAGGACAGGCCAGGAAATCAGGAAACCGGAGAATCAGAGTAGTGGAACAGCAAGCAGGATCAGGAACCAGAAGGGACGTCAGCCAAGCAAGTCTTCAACAGGTACACAGGAGAGAGTCTCGGGATGTGTTGACCAAGGCGAAGGCAGAGAGGGACTGAACTAAACAGCTTAAGTGAAAGTAAAATGTAGCGCATAGATTGTGCAAAAAGTCTTCAATCAAGAAAACAACTGAAAAAAAACAAATGTCCACAAATGGTAAACATAACAGTGGTAAAACTTATAAGTCTCTCAATAAAGGTGAATAAAGTCCAGTGAGTGAATAAAAAACAAATAACATGGAATGTCCCACTGAAAAAAATACGTGGATGTGAGACGGCAGATGTTATAACACGGGTAAATCATCAGATCATCCCCAAGCTGTATCTCACAACTGCATGTGACTTAGTAAAGATGGTGTGTAAGAAACTCTAACCGGATACATTGGACTCCCTTGTCAGCGACAGGGAGTCACTCGAGCAGGTTGCCTCTCGGGGCCTGTAAGCGGACATCACAGCTCTGCGAACCTTCTGGGTCAAACTCTGCGTGGATCTCCCGGGGCCGCCAGGTGGGTCCTCCCAAAGGATGGCCAAGGTGCGAATCAGAGGGAACAGTGCGTCACGTAAAAAAACTGAAGTGAAGGCTGGTTGGATCTCTCAGTGGGTATGTGGAGAAAAAATAAACAAGCTCCACATAGTGTAGATGAGCAAAGTGGGATTTTTATTGCTAAAAAAGCCAGGTAACAATAAAATGTGATCACAGGGTATAAAAACAAAGATGGGCAACAAGAAGGATGCTGGAAGCGCCCGACGCGTTTCGATCAATGGATCGTCTACTGGGGCATACAGCATCCCCTCCAAGTTGCCTTATATTTATAAAAAACATTCCAGAAAGCAAATTGTATGTGCTGTCAAACAGCCTTCCCCATTGGATGAGTGGGGTCACATGATCACACCTGGCTAAACCAAGCAGGTGTGAAACATCATTCATTTACATACATGGTGTGTGATTAACCTGTTAAATATCACCAAACAGACCTCACATTGAACAGTGATTAGATAGTACAACACCAGAATGTTCAAACGTTTAATAATGAAATGGAATGAACAAAAACTGAACCTACGGGCACAATACTCCCATTGCTGACACTTCTATGTCTGCTTAAAACCAACAGGGAGTCAGTGCCAATCAGGGACTGCGTCTCCAGGGGCGGGCGGAGCCGACAGCCAATAGCTGCAAAGACAGGAAGTCACCGTCGGCGCCGCCCGACCTCCACGAGATAGACACAGTGAAGTGACGTCAGAGCGCAGGGCTTGCTCGACGTCCGTCCCCTGTCATCTGATACCTCTCTCTGAGTGTCAAAGAGAGAAGGAGGGAGGAGAAACAAGCGTCAGACCGGACGTTCCCGACGCCGGTTCCCACGCTCCTCCCCCGTGTCCCCGGAAACAACATTAAACGCAGATGACGACCAACATTACAACGAAACTTTATTATGCAGCTGTTAAAATTTGCAACCAGGCATAATTATTTCTGGTTCCAGGACCGATTCTTTTTACAACAGAGAGGCGTGGCCATGGGGGCCAAATTTGCCCCCAGTCTCGCTAACCTCTTCATGGCCCAGTGGGAGGAGGATGTCGTCTATGCTGCCCGGAGACCTGAATTGGTTCTTTGGGCCAGGTACATAGACGACATCCTCCTCCTTTGGGAAGGAGATCGGCCATCCCTCGAGGGCTTCATGAACACTCTCAATGCCAACGATAAGGGGATTTCGTTGAGCTTTGAAGCTAGCACAACCAAGGTGCATTTCCTTGATCTTGAAATTTCAGTTGTGCACCAACACCTGGAGTTTCGTACCTACTTCAAACCCACAGATCGGAATGGGTACATTCCGATCGACAGCTGCCATCGTGAACAATGGCTTCGGTCAGTGCCCCGCAGCCAGTTTTTGAGATTGAGGCGCAACTGTACCCAGACTTCGGACTTTATATCCCAATCTCAAGTCCTCAGAAGTAGATTTCTGGATAAGGGTTATGACCCTCACCTTTTAGACAGCGAAATTAATAGAGCATTACTTACTGAAAGGCAGGCTACGCTCACAGAACGCTCTAAAGACAACACTACATTTAATGCAAAGTTATCTTTTTTTACCACCCATTCCATTCAATCTAAACAGATTAAAGGTATTATTAAAAAACACTGGGGAATATTACAGAACGACAGACTACTTGGTCCCGTTTTACCCAAACAGGCCTCGGTAGTGTTCAGAGGCGCTAGGTCCATTCAGGGACAGATCGCCCCAAACATAATAGACCCCCCTAAAAAAGTGTCGTTCTTTCAGGAGTGTAAAGGTTACTACCCCTGTCGTAAGTGTCAAGTCTGCCTTCATAACACTGGGGGAAGACGCAAGAGCGTCACTTTTAAGTCCACGGTCACTTCCCGTATCTACTCCATGAAGCATATCACCACGTGCTCCTCGCAATATATCGTATACCTGATAACCTGTCCCTGCCACAAGCAATATGTGGGTCGCACGATCAGAACTTTCTCTGTTCGTGCCAACGAACATGTGGCTGTTATTAAAAAAGGTAGGGACAAGCACACTGTGCCACGTCACTACCTGGAACACCACGATAGGGACCCAACAGGAACTCTGTTCCAGGTTATTGATAGGTTCATTCCGCACTGGAGGGGTGAGTCACGTCTGCGTGGGGTTTCACGCCTCGAGACGTACTGGATCCACGAGTTGAGGTCCTTCTTCCCGTTTGGGTTGAACGTAGAGTGGGACCTCAACTCGTTCATTAACTCATCTTAGTATTAATTTTTTTGCATCTACTTGGTTCCTTAATTGTAACAGTATATGCTTTTCGGGTGCCCTCTCTAAACCTCATTACCCATGTTTTAGTCTAGTTTTTAATTTTCATATATTTCCAGTCTCCCCCGTGTTGGCGCATTTTTGGGGGGTGCGCTCACATTAGGTTCAGGGGTGAGCTATACCTCCCTTATGTTTGGTTTTTTACACTGGCATGTGCATGGTTAACATTTTTTGGATGGCACATGCTGTGTAGATGCAATGTTTACGAACTTACTTTACTGTACGTTTTTGGAAACATTGCATTTTACCCATTCATTTTGTCTGTTGTTTCGACAGGAAGGGATTATCAACACACTTCGGGGGCTCTCGCCATCATTGATGTATTCAATGGTGACTTTTTAGTCCCTTGGTCTTTAATGGTTAGGAGTGAGCAGAGCACCGTCCTGTCTTGAGGCGCGCCTCTTTGCTGCACGGCCCCCTCTTTTGTGCCCTGCCTTATGTGGGGTGGTGTGTTCTATCCCCCACTTTGCAGGTGATTTTTGCCAGTTTCCCATCATCCGAGTGGGATTTCTGGTCGTCATCTGCGTTTAATGTTGTTTCCGGGGACACCGGGGAGGAGCGTGGGAACCGGCGTCGGGAACGTCCGGTCTGACGCTTGTTTCTCCTCCCTCCTTCTCTCTTTGACACTCAGAGAGAGGTATCAGATGACAGGGGACGGACGTCGAGCAAGCCCTGCGCTCTGACGTCACTTCCCTGTGTCTGTCTCGTGGAGGTCGGGCGGCGCCGACGGTGACTTCCTGTCTCTGCAGCTATTGGCTGTCGGCTCCGCCCGCCCCCGGAGACGCAGTCCCTGATTGGCACTGACTCCCTGTTGGTTTTAAGCAGACACAGAAGTGTCAGCAATGGGAGTATTGTGCCCGTAGGTTCAGTTTTTGTTCATTCCATTTCATTATTAAACGTTTAAACATTCTGGTGTTGTACTATCTAATCACTGTTCAATGTGAGGTCTGTTTGGTGATATTTAACAGGTTAATCACACACCACGTATGTAAATGAATGATGTTTCACACCTGCTTGGTTTAGCCAGGTGTGATCATGTGACCCCACTCATCCAATGGGGAAGGCTGTTTGACAGCACATACAATTTGCTTTCTGGAATGTTTTTTATAAATATAAGGCAACTTGGAGGGGATGCTGTATGCCCCAGTAGACGATCCATTGATCGAAACGCGTCGGGCGCTTCCAGCATCCTTCTTGTTGCCCATCTTTGTTTTTATACCCTGTGATCACATTTTATTGTTACCTGGCTTTTTTAGCAATAAAAATCCCACTTTGCTCATCTACACTATGTGGAGCTTGTTTATTTTTTCTCCACATACCCACTGAGAGATCCAACCAGCCTTCACTTCAGTTTTTTTACGTGACGCACTGTTCCCTCTGATTCGCACCTTGGCCATCCTTTGGGAGGACCTACCTGGCGGCCCCGGGAGATCCACACAGAGTTTGACCCAGAAGGTTCGCAGAGCTGTGATGTCCGCTTACAGGCCCTGAGAGGCAACCTGCTCGAGTGACTCCCTGTCGCTGACAAGGGAGTCCAATGTATCCGGTAAGAGTTTCTTACACACCATCTTTACTAAGTCACATGCAGTTGTGAGATACAGCTTGGGGATGATCTGATGATTTACCCGTGTTATAACATCTGCCGTCTCACATCCACGTATTTTTTTCAGTGGGACATTCCATGTTATTTGTTTTTTATTCACTCACTGGACTTTATTCACCTTTATTGAGAGACTTATAAGTTTTACCACTGTTATGTTTACCATTTGTGGACATTTGTTTTTTTTCAGTTGTTTTCTTGATTGAAGACTTTTTGCACAATCTATGCGCTACATTTTACTTTCATATGATTCTTTGGTTGTTGTCACCTTGTATGTAGCTGCTCCGCACCATATACTTTTTTAATTTAGCGCAGTGTATACTTTTATTATCTAAACAGCTTAAGTAACCAGCAGGACTGACAAACAGGATATCATCATCAACTGAGTCACTGTGGAAAAGATTGGAGCTGGCAATTAACCAACAGCTGAGCAGCCTGCTCTGAGAAGGGAGGGCCGAGCCCAGCCCTGACAATTTTGCCAAAAAGTGCATACTGAGAATCCCCACCTGGAGACCAGTCTAGGTGGGCATTCCTAGTATGCACAGTTTGGCTAAATACAATTTTTGAAGAAAGTGACATCATAGGAGTGCAGACTCGTCTTTTGTACAGTGTTGTAAGAACATCGCATTAAATGGGAACAGACTCTAGTGATCAATTCTTGGCGGATGACATCTGGAGTTTGGGAGCAGTGAGGTTTATGGCATTCCTACAAACAAATTCTTACCTGAATTGAAATTAAAATAAATGCTATTGATGTCCCCAGATGTAAATCTAGCTTCAGTCCTGCCCTCCAAATATGAATCTTTCAATCAAATCATCCAGAGATGTAAATCGAGCATTAGTCATGATGACTTGTCATCCATTGATCTGTACACAAAGAAATTCTGATGCTAAACGACAGAAACTTTAGATAACCAACTTGGAGGTTCCCAGTTGGAACAAAGTTAATAGACAAGCTCCTTAAGGCTTTTTGTTCACTATTCCCAATTCCTATTTAGCCATAGACCAGTATCCCATTGGATTGACTTGATGGACTGTTCCTTTTTAGAGATGTTGGTTGATTTTCTAAGATAGTACATTTTTTTATCAATCTAAAAGGGTTTATCAAAGCTTACATGAACTTCCCGCGCACACATACATCAGCCTCTTGTTTTTGGAATTTACAATAGTGTTTTTAATTTATGAACTGATTTCTCTACAGCATACCATCCCAGTTATATTAGGTAAACTGTGAGGATCATCGAGATATTGGAATCGTTTTACTTGACTATATCTCCACTTATCAGGGCAACTGCCCGGAATGTTCCTGGGAAAAAAATATAATGTCAACACATTAATAGGTTCCTTGGCATCCTTATCTGTGTCTCCAGTCCAGATTCAGATACTTCCAAGGACATAACCAATCTTTGGCAAATATTGTAAGACACACACAAGGGTACTTCTGCAATTCACATTTCATAAAATGTTGACAATATATATAGCATCAGTTGTTTTTAAAGTTTAAACCAAGGGTTTTATTGCCAGCTAAAATTATTAGTTAACTTTAATGCTTTCTTCAAGTTTGCACCCTGTTGCATTGCCTGTAAGTCCAGCAAGAATATGAAGATCAGTAGATTTTGGTGTCAAAGATCGCTTTTTACAAGTAGTTTACCTGTTATATTGGAAGACCAGGTACACCAAATGGAGATCCTGACTGTCTGCAGGGAAAGTTTTTCTGCAATTCACATTTCATAAAACATGTTGAGAATATATATAGCATCAGTTGTTTTTTAAAGTTTAAACCAAGGGTTTTATTGCCAACTAAAATTATTAGTTTACTGACTGTCTGCAGGGAAAGTTTTTACATCCTTTTAGGATAACAGTATTTCCCCAGTAAGTTAGGAAATAGGCACGAGGTACTTACCTTACGCAAGTGGTTGGAGAAATTGCCTACCAAGACTTTGCTTATCCTCCACCAGTCTTCTCTCCAGGTGAGTCCCTATGCCACCCACTGGCCTTTATTATGTATTGATTTCCAGGTTCAACTATTGGCACAGAAGGTCCACAATGCCCATGAGAATGGCATAACCTATATACAAGAAAAGGGGGTTGGGACTTTAAATGAGGTATGTGCAGCATAACTAAAGGATAAGTCAATGTTAAAAAAACATGTATTTATTATCTTGAACAGTAGGTGGCATTGCATTATGCAGCTAGTACATATGATAATAGGGATGGAGGTATGTTAGTGGCTACTATGTAGTCTGTGACCATTTATCAATTGCTTCTATGTAGTCCATGGCAGACCTACCTTTGGTCTATCCGCTTTTTAGTGGATCCATGGGACATACTTATTTTACATTTAAATGGTAATGAACACCATGCTTTATATGTGGTTAAGCCTGCTCAGTTCCATGTTATCTGCATCTGTTGGGCTGGTCTATCTTCCGGGAGCTCCGATGCGCATTGGGCGCCCTCCCATCCACTTTGGCTGGCTACAGGGGATCAGGCGGGTGTGTTTCTTTACGCATTGACACCACGTCTTTGCTCCATGCACGTGACATCCTACTGGACGTGCCTTAGATGTGTTTGCAGGCTCTGTGGGTGGCGGCTGCCACTCCGGCGAGGATGCCCCTCCTCCTCCGTCATGCCAGCGTGAAGCTGGGAGGGCCCAGTGGTTACGCTGGGTGCAAATAACAGCCACATTATGTGTTAGTCCTCTTTGCAAAACCTTCTGTGCACACTGCACATCTGATGTTGGATCATGGCTTTTTGGGGCAACTTAAGGTAATCACTTTGGGAGTTATTTTTTTTTTTTATAAATTCTTTATTTAACAAGAAAGAACATGCGGATACAGAATGCCCCACAGGGTATTATACAAAGGCAGAATAAGCTGTACATCACCCCATCCGTTTTTACACAACTGTAAGAACACTTTACTCAAAGTCTCCTAATGGGACAAAGTCAAGAAGCTTGACCCCTGGGTAGGGGACCTCTGCGACCCGCATGGCCTCTTAATTTCCACGGCAAGAGCCGTCTTTTAAGGGAGTAGTTAGGGGAATGAAGCCGGTTATTCACCGGCCCTTAGAAATCCAAATCCGAAAAATCATCATCAGATAGGATCAGAAACAGAGAGGAGAGGAGGAGGAGAGAAAGGGGGGAGAGAGAGAGAGAAAAAAAAAAGGGGGGGGTGGGGGGTTGGGGTTTTGGGGAGGAGAGGGAAGTATATCCCCAGCCCAGTCGCAACCAATCCCCCAGGGATATTTGTACGGGTATCCCCCTCACTGAGGTTGGTTCACCAGCTGTCCGTACTCCTCGGAGTAGACAAACTCGTGCCAAAAGTACCATTTCTTGGAGAATATCTAATTTAAACCTTTTTCCGTGACCACCAAGTCCTCCATGGCGTGCAAGTCCGCTACTCTTTTCAACCATGTCGCCACCGTCGGGGGCCTGGTCTGTTTCCAATACAATGGGATGCAGCCTTTTGCCGCCGTGAGCAAAAATGGCAAAATAGATCTCCTGTAAATCTTGGTTGGGATCTCATGGTGATGCAAAAGGAAGAACTCGGGGGACTCCGGCAACACCCGATCTGTGAACTTTTGGGCGATGCGATGGACCTCGGTCCAAAAGGGCCGCACCAACCTGCATGACCAGAACACATGGAGAAGGGAACCCACCTCCTCTCCACATCTCCAGCACAGATCTGTACTCTGGGGAAACATCTTGTGGATCCTTACTGGGGTGTAATACCACCTGGACAGCACTTTGTATCCCGCCTCTTGGTGTCTAGCACATATGGAAGTTTTATGGGAGAACAAAATGATCCGCTCTGCCTGTTTAACTGTGAGTTTTAACCCCAGATCACTTTCCCACTTGTCAATGTAGGGGGGTCTGACATCTGACTGTGGGGACACCAGAAGCTGGTATGTTAGGGAAATCACATGTCTCAATGGAGACTGCTCCAAACAGAGCAGTTCAAAAGGAGTTAGTTGCCTACCGAAGACAGCTGGTGATGGCAATGAGCTAATAAAATGAGACTGTTGAATCTTTTGCCAGAAAGAGAGTCCCCGTAAAGCTGGGTCATCTAAGATTTGTTGTCTATTTTTCCATTGACCATTGATGAGATAATGCCTGGCCTGTGATCTCTCATTTAGTTTCAGTTCTTGGAATCTGGGATCCCTAAGTCCCGGAGTGAACGCCAGGTTACCCACTACTGGGGTGAGTGGAGAAGGGAGCGGTGCAAGAGACAGGTCTCACAAAACTTTCCAAGCCGTCTGGATTGTCACCCCTACTGTGGGGTGAGACATTACCCGTTTTGGCAAAGGTTGATGACACCAGGGCATTTGGTCCAACCGGACTCCTGCCAAGGAATTTTCTATTTGTACCCATTGTTTTAGGGTAGCATGTCTGCTCCAGTCTAATATGCGGGTTAAATGGCAAGCTGTGTGATAGAGGATAGCGCCAGGGAGAGCAATGCCGCCTTTTAATTTTGGAAGCCGGAGTACCGTTTGCGCCCGGCGTGGCGGCTTACCAGCCCATACAAAGTGTGTTATCACTCTATTTACCGCTTTCAAGAAAGCGAGAGGAATTTGTATTGGAAGTGCCTGAAAATGATAAAGGAGTCTGGGCATAATATTCATTTTCACTATGCTGCAACGTCCAAACCATGTAAAGAGACCATGCTGCCAATCCTTCAGATCTTTTTTTATCGCTGTCAGGAGAGGGGGGAAGTTGAGAGGAAAGATATCCTCTGTCTTGCCAGGTAACCTGATACCCAAATATTGGATATGAGAAGTGGCCCATTTAAAAGGGAAGTCCAATTGGAGTAGTGTGTTTAAGGCGGATGGCAAATTAACATTGAGAGCTTCCGATTTCTGGTAGTTGATACGGTATTGAGATCCCTCATATGTCTTTAGTTCCGTAAGCAAATTCGGGATGGACACTAGGGGTTTTGTCAGGAAAAAGAGGAGATCATCTGCAAAAGCAGCGACCTTCGGGGATAAGTTCTCAAGCCTTCAAGATAAGGCTCAAGCCTTCGATGTCTGGGTTATTTCTTATAATCCTCAAGAAAGGTCCGAGGGTGAGAATAAAAATTAATGGTGACAGAGGGCACTCCTGTCTCGTCCCATTCATTATATTAAACGTTGATGAAAGATAGCCATTTACCTTGACCTGAGCTGAAGGGCAGGAATATAAGGCATATATCCAATTCATCATGCATTCTTTCAAACCTAAGCATCTGAGGGTTTCAAATAAGAAAGGCCAGCTCACCCTATCGAACGCCTTTTCGGCGTCCGTTGAGAGGAGCAGCAGGGGGATCTTCTGTGTTCTTGCCGTCTGAATCAGACTGATTGCCTTCATTGTATTGTCCCTTGCCTCCCTCGTCGGAACAAAACCTACTTGGTCGGAATGAATCAGTAATGGAATCAAATTTATCAGTCGCATAGAAAGGATTTTCGTGAACATTTTTAAGTCAACATTTAATAGGGAAATCGGTCTATAATTTTGACAAAGTAATGGGTCTTTCCCTTCTTTGGGTAATACCGTAATGTGAGCTCTTAGTGTGTCTCTGGGAAGGGTTGTCCCCTCTCCTGCGGCATTATATGCAGATAAGAAGTGCGGAGTCAGCACTTCTCCAAAAGTTTTGTAGTATAAGAGGGAGTAGCCATCCGGGCCTGGGGCCCTGCCTAGCTGCATTTGAGTCATTGCTAGCGTCACCTTGTCTGCTGAGATAGGTTTGTCATGTTCACTCAGCTCGTCTTCTGGAATCTGCGGAAGGCCCAATTTTTTAAGATATTCTTGAATGTTCTGGAGTTCCGCGGAACTATCTCTTTCCGTCTGCAGGGATGGGAGGTTGTAAAAGGCCGTGTAATAGTCTCGGAAGAGAGCAGCAATCTCCTCTGTAGTGTGAATTTTATTGTGTGTCTCGTTAAGCATTTCTGGAATGTATGTGCGGGATCTCTGGGCTCTCAATACTCGTGCCAGCATTTTGCCGCATTTATTGCTATGTTCGTAGAAGGTACAACGGCATTTAGAGATTATCTCCTTGGCCTTGAACAGTGCCATGGAACGGAGCTGGTTTCGCAAGGCGGTTAATTCTGACAGGGCCTGGGATGCCAGAGATTTTTTATGAATAGTCTCTAATTTCCTAATTTGCGCTATAAGATCTACAGTCTGTTTGGCTCTTTCCTTCTTTATATGCGATTCTATTTTTACCAGGATGCCTCTAATGTAGCTTTTGTGTGCTTCCCAAACTATTGTTGAGTGTACCTCTGGAGTCACATTCGTGGAGAAGTAGTGTCTTAATTCTCCCGCCACTTCTGCCACTATCTCTGGGGATTGTATCAAGGAGTTGTTAAGTCTCCATGTCCATTTTTTCCTGGTGGGCTGTAGCAGTTCTACATCCACAAAGACCGGTGCATGGTCTGATAACGTGATAGAACTGATCGAGGCTGAGGTAACCCTAGACAAAAGCGACTGCAGCACCATCAACATGTCTATTCTGGTGTAAGAATTGTGGGAGTGCGAGAAAAACGTATAGTCCTTTTGGTTCGGATGAAGGACTCTCCACACATCCACCAAGTGGAACACATGGATATTTCTCTTAAGGCATCTCAGTGATGCGTAGGAGGTCTGTGATGTGTTGCTGGATAAATCTAAATTCGGATCCATGACAAAGTTCATGTCTCCCCCCAAGAGTACTTCCCCTTCGGCGAAGTCACCCAGAGTGGACATAATCCGTTCCAGGAAGGTTATCTGGTTCGAGTTGGGGAGATATAGGTTTTACCAAAGTGACCAAGGGCGCCCCCAGAGTTCCCTTTATGAAGAGTGCTCTGCCCTCTGCATTGTTCCATCGATCCTTAAAAACCCACGGGGTATTGCTACGAATAAGGATGCTCACCCCCTCTTGACTTGGAATCAGAGGAGCACCCATGGTACGCCACTGGAAAAAAGCGGTCCTGGAGTCTTGGTGGTTTATCCGCATGGAAATGAGTCTACTGGAGAAAGCACACGTGAGCCTTCATACGATTTAGATTGGTGAGCACTATGGAGCGCTTCTCTGGGGCGTTTAATCCCTTCACATTGATGGAAACCATGTGAACAGGGTCTGATTTATCTCCTGGCATGACTGCGCCGGGTCAAGAGGGGATGGAAGAGGATTGAGGAAAAAAAAATAAATAAATAAAAGGGGGGGGGGAGATGGAGAGAGCTAGTAGTAGTAAGGAAAGGGTGAAGAGAGAAAGTGGGAAAAGGTTATTAGTAAGACAGAAGAAGCAGAAAGGGTATAAGAAGAAGTGTAAGTAGTGGAAAGAAAAAAAATAATACGCCAAGGGCGTAAGTGAGACCTAGTCTCTTCACGCCCTGATGATCCCCTGAAAAACAGAGGACACCAATCAGGCACAGCCCTATGTGGGAAAAGTGATTGGACACAGCCGGGGTCGGAGGCCCCCTACCCCGACCCACCCATTAAGATGCATATAGCCAAATGCTACCGCCCAATCAGCGTCCTGCCACTGCAACATCCCGGCAAGGCGGCGCCAAATCCCGAGCCACTCCCTGGTAACCCGGAGTCAGGCTCGGCCCACCCGACAGGCCCTTACTCCTCGAATGAACCTTGGCAAATTCTAGGCTTACTGCGTTTGGCTATAGATCCAACTATGTTACCATTCAGCCTATTTACTGATACAATATACCATAGCATATCAAAAGCCAGTGTTATGCAGAAAAAAAGAAAGAAAAAAAAAGACAAAGGAAATGAACCACAAAAAAGGAAAACCAGCAACGAGAAAAAACACTAATAAAGAACTCGTAGTAATACAGTGCATTTTACCTCTACAAAGCCCCTTAACTGATGAGGACTATGATGTTAAGTACCTGCAGTAGGGGGTCCCTCTAGCCGAGTCCTAAAGATCCACTGGACAGGATCCTCCCCAGCCCATGCACCCATCAATCATCTCCCACTCCCTCCCCATACCCTCCGGGGGCGCACGAGCTATGCTCTGGAGGAATGTGAACAAAGACCTCCCTCCCCCGCACCCCCCGCCCACACGTAAGGAGGGGGTCAGGGAGAGCCACACCAACTGTCATTACAGTAAATATGGGACGGGACGGGGGGGAGAGGGACAAGAAAAAAGAAAGGGCGCCCCGAGCATGAGGAGGGGAAATGACTCAGAAGGAAGAGAATGCGGTAGACAGGGGAAGGCAGAGGAACGGTACATGAAGGGAAGAGGAAAGGGCGGGACAGGACTCCCTCCTCCCCACCACACTCGGGAGCCCTGAGAGCACTATCCCACCCTGGATGACTAACACATATCCACCTCCACCTTTCCGAGTTACTGTCCAGGGCAGGACCATTCAATTATGACATTTGTATAAAGATCTCAGTCTGCATGTCCCGACCTCAGTAAAATCATCCCCTGACCCGCTGAGCCCCCCCTCTGTCCTAATGCAAGCAGCACAAGTCTGAGAATCTGGTTCTTAACTGCAGATTTGCGTCGCCTCAATCCGGTTCCCCCTAAGCAGGACAGGCAGTTCTGTGTAGGCTACGGAGCCAGGAAAGTTCAAGAAGACCCGGGCTAGAAGGGAAGCAGCTAGGCACACTCCCAGCAGGAACCCGAGTAGGCTCGGCTGCCTGCATGCCAAGGACGAGACCCCCCATCTCACTGTATGCACGTCTGTCTTGTAAGGGGCACAAAGTTCCTAGTGTTCTGAATAGGGACTCCACCGGGGCCATGCACAGTCAATTAGAACACTGTAAGTCTCAAAACATAAAGGGGTGAAAACTCGTCACTCACAAACTGTACAACCTCACTCTCAAGCTTCATGGTCACGGGCGGAAGCCGGCTGCAAGTCTCCTCTCCGTCTTCTGTTGGAACAACGTGGTAAACCTGGACCTAGCGCCTGTGGAGCCTGACGGAAGTCTCTAGGAGGCAGCTGCTTCAACCAGTTTGGGATGTGAAAGGGTTCCATATTCAAGAAAAAGAACAAGTCCGGTAGATCCGCATGGCGCCTTAGTGTAAAGGAGGCTCTCTCCTTCCTCACTGTCAGCTGGAGTGGAAAGCCCCATCTGTATGGCAGCGCAGCCCGCCGGAGCCGTTCTAGGAGAGGCTTCAACATAGCCCTCATTTGTAGCGTCGCTCTAGAGACATCTGGGTAAATCAGCAGCTCTGCTCCATCGAAATCAATCCGGTCGGTGTTCCAGGCCGCCCTGAGGATTTGTTCTTTTTGTGTATACCGATGCAGGCGGCATATGACATCTCTAGGGTGGTCAGGATCTTGCGGTTTTGGCCCAAATGTGCGATGAACTCTGTCAAATTCTAGGGAGACTGGTGCATCTGTGCCCAGAAGCTGTCTAAAAAATCGCTGATATGGTTTCCTGCAAGTTCTCCGGTCCCGTGGCCTCCGGCAACCCCCGAATACGGAGGTTGTTCCGACGTCTTCTGTTCTCAAGGTCTGCGGCTTGTAGCTGCGCCTCGGCCAGCCTATCCTGGATGGCTGCTTGGCTTTTTTCCAGCTGGGAAACCCGGAGTTCTAATGCACTCATCTCCATCTCTCCCTTCCCAACTCTGTCATCCAGTGTGTGGACTTCAGTGCGGAGCTCATGGAAGTCACGGCGGTGTTGTTCTTCCAGCCTGCTCATTGGGGCTTCCATGTCAGCCTTTGTCGGAAGGGCCCGCAATAATGATCTGATGTCCGCATCCGTCTGTGAGGATCCCGCGGATGCCTCCGAGCCGCCTGGGCTGCCTGGCGATGGTAACAGCAACGAGGGTAGCCCCTCCAGTGACTGTGAGGTAAGACTCTTTGTAGCTGCCATGGATGTAGTGGGCAGATTTTCTGGCCTTCTCTCGCCTCGTGGCTCTGCCGGGGAGATTGCCTCCTGAGCTGGGGACTTGAGAAATCTTTTGATCGATGTTGCCGAGTTAGCTTGAGACAATCTCCTTGTCTTCCCCCTTCTCTTATAGGTCTTTGCAGGCTGAATTTTATAGGAAAAAAGGGCATTTCAATTATAATAAGTGAGCCAGGGGTCGGGAGCTCTAACAGAAAGCCTCCTTACTCCGCCATGTCCAAGCCACGCCCCCGTTATTTTTTTTTTAGGCTTTCTATCACCAGTCCCTATTTTTCTTTTCTCCTGGTGTTATGTATGGTTAGTTCCATACAACACATCACACACCTGCTCTATTTCACCACATTGAGGTCCACATTGAAGTCATGTTCCTTCGGCCAAATACGCTATTTCACATTCTGTCTATACCTTTCATTTCACCTTGGCGATGGGCCCCACTGTACTATTATATACATCATTATATACATCATTATATACCCACAATGATACCCAATTTATTTAATCCCACAGTATTGGAGCCCATATAGACCATCACTTGGATACTTTTTTTCTTTTGGGGGTAAAACATGTGCGCTTCTCTACGGGTCCCTGTTACCACAGTTTCCTAGGACAGACTTTTCAAGCAGCCCTCAGTTTTCAGTTGCACATGTTCAAGATTCAGCCGATATGTGAGTATTTCAAAGGGATGGGGAGTTTCCTCCCCCCCAATTTTCTTTTCCCCAATGTTTGGGTACAACACCAGACCATATTGGTTTATCTATGTCTCTTTGCAGATATTTGATGCATCCGCCCCTGAGGAAGTGGAGCGAATAGATGAAACGAGTTTGGCGTATCTGGATGTTTCTTATAGACGGTTCAATGTGTTCTATTCATTTAGATTATACCTTACTATCCTGCTTTTTAGATTATCTTATGACATGGAGGACAGTTGTCTTATACCACACAATGTAATGTGCTATGCTGCTATGATTACTTCTATGTATATATGGTCTGTAACATGTCATTGATATGTTCATAAATTCATGTATGTACTAACTGCATTATGCAATGCCATCTACTGTTCAAGATAATAAATACATGTTTTTTAACACTGACTTATTCTTTAGTTATGCCGTGCATACCTCATTTGAAGTCCCAAAAACCTCCTCTTAGTTCAAAAGTCCTAACCTAAATTTATCCAAATCTTAAAATAAAAGTATAGGAGAGACTCACAGGAAAAATAAGAGAGAGAAAAAGCAGAGAAAAAAACCTTCTGGTGTAATGTAGACAGTACAATTTAAATAGTATGTTATAGGAAAAAGCTATATATAACTGATAGAGATAACTCACATCTAGAGAGGTTGTGGGGGATCACTAAATGTGGTGTGATTAACCTTATGAAGTCACATGTGGAGAATACATCAATCTGCACACAGTTCTTGGGAGGAGGTGATCACTCTTGGATGATCAGAGTTGGCCAAAATCTAGTACTATTAAGCTTGAAAGCGGTGTAGTAGTAAAATAACCAAAAAACACCAGGTAGCAGAGGCACCCAAGTCACAAAACAAAATAATCTCTCTGGGTCATCAACTTTCATTGAACAACAAACATGACGCCTTTCACCGCTTCTTCAGACATAGGCTTAGTTTGGCTGATTTTGCAGCGTGTTCAGCAGGAGATCAAAAAAGTCATATTTATAATCATCATTATAACTATGACATTATAGGACTAATCCCACAAAAATGGGATTAAGCTATTTTGCATAAATTATTCATGTTACCAAATTCTGGTTTCGCAAAGTTGTATTTTCATGTTATTTGTGTTACTAGATCTAATAATCCCTTTCCAAAAATGCATACAGAATATATATCCTATTAAATAATAAGCAATGGATTATTCATGGTATTTAGAGAAGAATACACTGAAAGACAATACACTGTAATATTCTTCTCCTCTAGGATTTTAATAGCAAGGATAAGCTTCTGGTTTGGAACGGCCATGAGTTCGACCTGAACCCAATCTGTTTGCGGTTAACTGATTGGGTAAATTAAATGGATGGATTTTGTCAGTTTCCTCTGATGATGTCATTTATGATGAAACATGTAGGGTGGAGCCAGAAGGTCACCATGCATGCGTATTCACAAATGGAATTGTGGGATTTGTAGTTCTGTGGATCTTGATCCTTGTATACAGCGTTGTGAGTGCTTTTAATTCTAATAAAGAACCATACTGATAATTTTACAAAATGCGAGCCTGGTGCTCTGTTTTTTCCTCATTCTCTGAGCCTAAAACCAGCAGAATACATCTGAGAGGTTGACAGACAGAGGGTCACTGAGTCCCGTAGGCTGACCACACATGTGCAAGCATGTTCTGACTTCTCACACACTGAGAGTTACATGTGCTCTGGTAAGCTCATATATGTGTTGTTTGCAGTGAATATGTGGTGTTACGCATATAAAGCCATTCTAGACACACAGAGACCTTGTGTGTGAACACAGGAACCCAGGCTATTGGTGTTGGACAAACTTTCTTTCTATGTTTTTTACTGGACTTTTTGTTTGTTTTTTTCTCACAATTTATTTTGTGAATGTATATATATATATATATATATATATATATATATATATATATATATATATATAAAAACTTGTAACATGTATCTAAAGGAGCAGCATATTGTTGGTACTACAATTTGTGCTGTTTGTTATGCCATGCATGCAGCTTATTTGCAATAATTTCCTTTACCATTTGCGCAGTATTAACTTTTTTATTTGCATATATGGATTCGCAGAGTCTCTATAAAACTGTATGACCATAGAGAATCTAGCTGAGAATCACTACTACAGTAAAACAGTTCAGAACATAAACAACCAACTGCAATTATCCTTGTAAGCAGCATCCCTTACAGCAAAGGGGTCCCTGGAAAAACACAGGCAAACAACTGGAGAGATCCAAGGCCTTAGGACAGAGGCGTAACTAGAACCTTCAGGGCCCCGGTGCAAAAAAACATAACTGCCCCCCCCTGACTCCAAGCTGGGGACCCCCATAGTGGCAGAACACCAGGGCCCAGTCGCAGAGTTCAGGGGTACACTAACTACATACAGAGTACAGAAGTGCATTATGTATAGAGCGCAGTTACAGGGAAGCCCTATGTACAGAGTGCAGAGTTCAGGGGTGCACTACATACAGAGTAAAAGGTTTAGGGGTGCGCTGTGTACAAAATGCATGGTTTAGTGGTGCTCTTTGCACAGTGTGCAACACCCACTCCCCAACTTGCCTGGCTCTAGTAACTCCCTATGTAGGCAGCCACAGGCCCATCCTGTATAGGTGATCTGTGTAGTGATCTGTTACATCTGGAAGCCGCTGAGAGCAAAGCTGTCCCATGTAAACACAGAAGTCTTCTGTGTTTACAAGTGACAGCAGTGAGCGGGAGCAGAAGGTGACCGCTGGAGGTTGCAGAATGGAGTTCTGCCACATTTTGGCTGCAAAACTGGGTGGGAGGGCCACATGACAATGCCTAGTGGGCTGGATTTTGCCTGCGGGCATTGTGTTTGACATATATGATGTAGAGCATGCTGCAGGCAGATGTGCAAGTTACAGACTATCTTGTGTTCACAGGCACCACCATACCAGGGTTATGCCATGCTCACACTACAGATTACACAATGCATGTGACTATACTGAACACAACTATGCAGACTTTACTATACCCACCATACACATCCTATATGAACTTTACACTCTGCTCACATGACATGCAGACTGCATGCAGTACACATCACACACAGTCTTGTACCCACAGCTCCCCATATACAGACATCTCAGCCCAGGTAGGAAGGTGCCAGCCAGGTATAGACCCCCTGTGTTCACACTCAGCAGATGTCTCTGTCTGATTGGCTTTTTAGCCCACACTGCATAATAATTGCATGTAGAACATCCCTGTGATGGGTCTCTCACCACCTCCCCCCGCCGTCCCAGGTTCACACATAGAGAATGCAAAGCACTTTGAGGTGCATACCTCCATCCAGAGCATTGCAGCCCTGTACAGTGACAGCAGCCATGCCAAGGACTCCCAGAGGGGCCCTGTGTGCCCGACTGGTCTTCGCACCGCTGCATGCAGGGCTTGCTCCCGCAGTAATGAGGATCGCACTCTGGAATGTTCCATTGCGGCACTCAGGGGAGGGGGGTGGTGCGTGGTCAGTGCCTAGTAAAAAGCTCCCCGCACACCAGGTGGAAAGCCCCCCCCACACATGGTATGGTCAGAAATAGAAGCAAGATCGCTCTAGGGGAATCAGAGCCTGCAACGGGAAAAAAAATTCTGGTATGCTGGAGGGTACTGACAGGGCTCCGCGCAAGGCCCCCCTGGAGCATGGGGCCTGGGTTCCTAGCAGTAGCTCAGCACGGCCGGGCGAGCCCCTGATGGTGGAGAATGGCCAGGCCCCCCACAGCAGTGAAGGTCCAGGGCCAAGTCGCAACTGCGACTGCTGAGACTCTGGTAGTTCCGCCACTGCCTTAGGACACAGGGCCACCCTTTTGTAACTGGAGTAAT